>LR738710.1:137093228-137161989 GCA_902687465.1 Secale cereale
TGTTCCGGTAACCCTCTCCGGCACTCCGGTTTTACCCGATGACATCCGGAACACTTCCGGTGTCCGAATATAGTCGTACAATATATTAATCTTTATGTCTTGGACATTCCGAGACTCCTCGTCATGTTCGTGATCTTATCCGGGACTCTGAACTACCTTCGGTACATCAAAGCTGATAAACTCATAATACCGATCGTCATCAAACGTTAAGCGTGTGGACCCTATGGGTTCGAGAACTATGTAGACATGACCGAGACTCATCTCCGATCAATAACCAATAGCGGATCCTGTATACTCATATTGGCTCCTACATATTCTACGAAGATCTTTATCGGTCAAACCGCATAACAACATACGTTGTTCACTTTGTCATAGGTATGTTACTTGCCCGAGATTCGATCGTCGGTATCTCAATACCTAGTTCAATCTCGTTACCGGCAAGTCTCTTTACTCGTTCCGTAATACATCATCTCGTGACTAACTCATTAGTCATTTGCTTCCAAGCCTTATTATGATGTGCATTACCGAGAGGGCCCAGAGATACCTCTCCGACACTTGGAGTGACAAATCCTATTCTTGATCTATGCCAACACCACGAACACTTTCTGAGACACCTGTAGAGCATCTTTATAATCACACAGTTACGTTGTGGCGTTTCATAGCACACAAGGTGTTACTCCGGTATTCGGGAGTTGCATAACCTCATAGTCATAGGAAAATGTATTAGTCATGAAGAAAGCAATAGCAGTAAAACTAAACGATCATAGTGCTAAGCTAACGGATGGGTCTTGTCCATCACATCATTCTCCTAATGATGTGATCTCGTTGATCAAATGACAACTCATGTCTATGGCTAGGAAACATAACCATCTTTGATCAATGAGCTAGTCTAGTAGAGGCATACTAGGGACATACTGTTTTGTTTATATATTCACACATGTACTAAGTTTCCGGTTAATACAATTCTAGCATGAATAAAAGACATTTATCATGATATAAGGAAATACAAATGACATCTTTATTATTGCCTCTAGGGCATATTTCCTTCAGAGGTCTCTGCCTCGGGTGCCGTGGCTTTGGCCCGAGGCTGGCAGACGTTCACCCGCGCGCGCGGTTTGGGTGGCCGATGCACCCTTCACTTCAAGTCCGGCAATGACTCGACCTTCTTCGTGAGGGTGTTTGGAGAAGACGGGCACCACGTCGAGTGCTGCCCTGAGGACAATGGTGGCGGCGAGGTGCTTGGCATGGGCGATGTCCGCAGCTCGTCCAGCTATGGCGGCTCCTCCTTCAGAGGCAGCTCCAGCAGTGGTGGCTATGAACAGCTGCCACGCCTCCGCACCCGCCTGGAGGGCGGCGCTGGGTCGTCTCGTCATCACGCTCAGGTGAAGCATGAATAGGGCTCTGCCTGAACTCGGGGCGTAGGTACTCGCGAGCAACCGTGCCCCGAGGGTCGCTGTCCGCCATCCTTAGTCTCTCTTCTTTTGTCCTGCATCCTTTGATCAAACAAGAATGGAGCCCTAGGGGGCATGTAACGAACTGTGGCTTCATGACATTTAGCACCATGCATAGTGTTCCTGCCTATTGTTGTGCGATCCGTGTTTTACATGTCCTTAGGGTGAGGAGACTTAACTTGATGCGTTCTGGATTGGTCTCATCCCGTGTCGTTTGACCCCACGTGAGGCTGCAAAAACTCGTTAGGTTATTATCCTTTACTACTCGAGGCCTTTGACGCGGGTCGAGCGTGATCGGCCGCCCCTTGTCGCGGTACCCGTGGGGCATGGACGTAAGAATGGGGGAGCGTCAGTTATGAGCCCCTGTTCAGGCACCTCATGAAGACTAAAGAGGAGGGCGCGCCGGGGAGAGCGCCGTGCAACTGCCGCTCTCCCTGGGCTAGCCCGAAAGCTGGGGGAAAAACCACAGGGAATCTGAGAGAAGAACTGCAGAGGGGAACCAAAACCAAGAAATTGAGGAACACCAGAATCTTCAGTATCCATTAAAGAAGAGAAGACAGGAACAAGCCAACTCCAGAAAGCAAATGAATGGCTGCGTCCGGCACCTAATCTAGTCTTCTCACCAGCGCGGAGCTAAGTGTTGCCACTAGGACGTGGGATGGAGCCCCCGAGGCTCGAGGGCGGCTCTCCGGAGACTCCGGGGCATGTACAGCCCCACTCATTCTTACGTGAGAGTGTCACGAGCGGAGATCTTCATAGGCCGGAGCCTTGCTTCACAGGCACCGGGCCTTGGCTTCTCAGGCGCGAGGGCCTTGTTCCTCGCAGGCACGGAGCCTAGTCTTCTCAGGCGCAAGGGCCTTGTTCCTCGCAGGCACGGAGCCTAGTCTTCTCAGGCGCAAGGGCCTTGTTCCTCGCAGGCACGGAGCCTAGTCTTCTCAGGCGCAAGGGCCTTGTTCCTCGCAGGCACGGAGCCTAGCCTTCTCAGGTGCAAGGGCCTTGTTCCTCGCAGGCATGGAGCCTAGTCTTCTCAGGTGCAAGGGCCTTGTTCCTCGTAGGCACGAAGCCTAGTCTTCTCAGGCGCAAGGGCCTTGTTCCTCGTAGGCACAGGGCCTAGTCTTCTCAGGCGCAAGGGCCATCTTCCTTGTAGGCACAAAGCCTAGTCTTCTCAGGCGCAAGGGCCTTGTTTCATGGGTAGAACCTCCGGAGGTGCCGGATATTCCATGCGTTCGGGACGGGGATGTTGTCTCGTGTTTCCGGGCGCACAGCGCCGGGTCTGGAGACGTGGGTGATCTTGAATGGCCCTTCCCACATGGGCGAGAGCTTGTGCAGTCCTTCTCTGGAGAGGACTCTCCTTAAAACGAGGTCACCTACCTCAAGCGTCCTAGGGCGAATGTTGCGGCAATGGTACCGCTGCAACGCCTGCTGGTATCTTGCTGCTCGGAGTGAAGCGTCGCGCCGACGCTCCTCCCCCAGCACGTGGTATGTTCCCTGCACGGCGCCTTGTTGCGCCTCATCAAATGCTAAGACTCGTGGCGACCGGTGCCTGACCTCGTGAGGGAGGACCGCCTTAGCTCCGTAGACGAGGAAGAATGGGGTCTCGCCGGTCGGCTTGGTGGCAGTGGTGCGGATGCACCACAGCACAGACGGGAGCTCATCGTGCCATCCTCTTCCGCAGGCTTCGAGCTTCTTCTTGAAGGTCCTGGTCTTGAGGCCCCTCAGGACCTCCGTGTTGGCGCGCTCAGCCCGGCCATTGCTCCTGGGGTGGGCTACAGAGGCGTAGCAAATCCGCGTTCCAAGGTTAGCACAGTATGTCTTGAAGAGGTTACTGGTAAACTGTGAGCCGTTATCGGTGATGATGCAGTTAGGGACCACGAACCGGTTTACGAGGCCCTTGATGAACTTGACTGTAGAGCCGGCCGGGATGGTTCGGACTGCTTCCACCTCTACCCACTTGGTAAACCTGTCGACGGCGACGTAGAGGTACCGATAGCCCGCAGGCGCTCGGGGGAAGGGGCCCAGGATGTCCAGCCCCTAGACCTTGAATGGCCAGGAGAGCGGGATGGTTTGCAAGCCCTGGGCCGGTTGGTGGATCTTCTTGGCATGGAACTGGCAAGCCTCGCAAGACTTTACCAGCTCGGCAGCATTGTTAAGTGCCATGGGCCAGTAAAAACCACTACGAAACGCCTTGCCGACCAAGGTGCGCGATGATGAGTGATGCCCGCAGTCCCGGGCGTAGATGTCGGCTAGCAGCTCGCCTCCCTGCTTCCTGGAGATGCATCGCAAAGAAACATCATTTGACCGTCTCCTGTAAAGCCCACCATCCTGGATGCAGTATGCCATAGCCTGTCAGGCTACGCGCTCGACATCTTCCTCCTTTTCCGGCAACACCCCCCACACCAGGTATAACTTGAATTCCTCGGTCCAGCATCCCTCCTGAGGCTCAAGCGCCAGGAGCAAGCGAGCTCCTGAAGCCGGGCCGCAGGCCGGGGCTCCCGAGGTCGGCGGCTGGGGGAGTTCTTCCTGAGGCTTTGCTGGTCCTTCTCGCGGGGGTGACACCAAGGGCCTGAGGAGCCTTTCCTCGAAGACGCCGGTTACCTGGGGCAGTCTCCTGGACGCTTTCTTGGCGATGTCGTCGGCCTTCTTGTTGGTGCCGCGGGGCACGTGCTCCCGCCAAGGTTGGAAAAAGCGGTAGGCGTAAGCGAGGCGGTCGGCCTTCGCCTAGTGCCTAGGCAGTGCCTAAGTGCCCTAGGCGCGGCCTAGGCAGTAATATAGTTTTTACTCGTAATATATTTGTGATTATTATACGGGTGTTGATATTATTTTGAGTATATAAATAAGTTAATTACTGCTTACTACCATTGGAATATAAGCCGTTTGTCATATCAGTGCAGTATGTGGCCATATTTCTTGCTTGTGTAGACAATTCCTTGCTTGCCCTGCCTAGACCTCCATTTATGCCCTAGGCGAGGCGTTTAGCCATCGCCTAGCGCCTAGGCGTGCCTAAGTGTCGTGGTTTTGTCACGGCAGATGTCCTAATATAAGGACTTAGTTGTGGAGCCATCGCTACGGGTTAGCTTAAAGGGGTTAAAGTGGACAAGGACACAAGTGCTTTTATACTAGTTCGGCCCCTTGGATGAAGGTAAAAGCCTACGTCTAGTTTGGTGTAGTATTGCTAGGGTTTCGATGACCAGGGAGCGAATCCGTTTTGCCTATGTCTCGAGTTGTTGTTCTCTCTATCTGAACCGCCGCCGGGTCGTCCCTTTATATACACAGGATGACGCCCGGTCCGGTTTACAGAATCCCGAGGCCGGCTCATAAACATGGCCGGCTCGGTCTCTATCTTTCCTATCTTACAGTACAAGTTACACGGCGTATGACAGTTTACATTTACGGGCCCTAACACCTTTTGGGCCCTCAATCTTTAGTCTTCTACAATAAAGCGCCATGTTCTATGCCTTGCCGGGATTCAGTAGAAGTAATGCTTTATAGGCATAAACCGGCCCCTCCTGGGCGGTTTATACCAAATAGTTATGTCCCTGACATTAGGCCCCAGATTGATTTGAACATGTTCATGTCAATCTTCAACACCTTGGAAAAGTTTGGTCCTCCGTGGCTTCAAATATCTTGTAAACCTCCATGATGTCATCTTCCTGGATTATGTTAAACCGCCATGACGTCACCTATCCATTTAATGCATGTACCTGTTTTAATCTTTATTTATTAATCCTCCGAAAATCGAGGCGGCAGTACCGTCCCATATCCATTTTTTGGGCTCCTCGATTCCCGCGCCCGCTGTTTATCCTTTTGGCTTATAAATAGGGCGAGGGGTCCTTTCTTTTTTTTCCTCGTCTCTTCGCTCCTTCTTCTTCCTCGCGCCCGTCAATGCCTAAGCACCGCCGCCGCCGTCGACCTTCGCCTCTGCTTCATCCCAGGCCGCTGCATCACCCTACTCGGACCAGGACTTCACCGGCGCGCCTCCGCATCCAACAGCTCTGATAAGTCTTTTCCTTACTTTCCATATAGATCTCATTAGGGTTTCCTCCGCGAGTTCGTCAAGACTAAGGCGATGTTCTTCGCTGTTCTTTCCTGTTCTTCGTCATAGCTCCGATGGCTAACGTAGATCTGATGTTTTTGCCCGCGACTGTAGTAATAACCCTGCTCATTAACGTGCTTATCCTTTCTTTAAAGTAATCCCCAATCTAGGTTCATTTGAGCTGCTGCAGTATCCGTTCAGTTTCGATCCTGAATATTTCTGAACTTTTTTGACATGATGTAGATCCGTAATTCTGTTGCTGACATGTGAAACATGTTTTTCCATAACTTTAGATCCGCACCTTTCATATTCTCACTGGCAGTTTAACTTTTAGAGAAATCGTAAACCGGTAGATATCATTAGGCCCCGCTTAAACCGCCATTGCAGTTGCCCTCGTAATACTTCCGATAGTTAATTCTGGTTTATTATTGCATATTTCTCAATGCCTGCCAGTCATTGATCATAAACCGGCCCTTCATTGTAATTTCAGCTTTTTCCCTTGAAATGGCAAAGCAAGCCAAGCAATTTACTTCCTGCAACTGGGTTCCGTCTCGGGTTACTGAAGAGGAACTGAATGGTTGGGTTGAGGCTGGCGCTGTAGGCAAGAAGGATGTCATCCATTGGAGAGTCCTGGGACCGGAATGTCCTCCGGAGCCCAAAGATGGAGAAGTGATTGTATTTGTTGATCATTTATCCCGAGGGTTTAGCCCTGCCGGATCAAAATTCTTTCGTGATGTACTGACTAGCTTCCAACTCCACCCTCAAGATATTGGGCCAAACTCTATGTCCAATATTTGTAATTTTCAAGTATTTTGTGAGGCTTACTTGCAAGAGGAACCTTCAGTTGAACTGTTTAGGGATTTCTTCCACTTAAACCGCCGCACAGAGTTTATGGACGTGCCCAACACTGAACTTGGCAGAATGTCCATCCAAAAAAGGAAGGATGTCAGCTTTCCTCACGCCAAGCACCACAGTCATCCTAAAGATTGGAACCAGACTTGGTTTTACTGTCTAGACACATCTCTAGCTGATAAAAATCCTTTGCCGGGTTATCTTCCTCATCGGCTTCCTGATAATCATCCCTTCCCCCAACGGCTAAGTGCTCAGGAGCGATCCCAATACGCACCGCAGCTTTCAAAGCTCCGGGCCTTTACCACAAATGGCTTAACAGGCATTGATTTTGTTCGCTGTTGGATTTCTTGGAGTAGTCTACCACTAAGCCGGTGTTCCGGTTTGATGTGTGAGTACACCGGGGATCCAAAAGATCCTCCACGCCATACTAAAGTTGTGTTGTCAGAGAACGAAATCAATGAATCTGTTAAGAAAGTATTGAATGAACCGGTGGAGGCATGCAGCAAAACTGGGCTGGCCCCCTTCTATGAATCCAAGAAGCCGCCATCAGTAAGTCTTCTTTATATTGTTTGCTTTCTTTCAATCTGTTTAAGTATCCTTTTTGAATGACCCCTCAACCTTTACCAGGGTAATGATCCGTTCTCTAAGAGGAAACCCCAAGATAAACCGGCGAAGGCAACTCGTCTTAAGACCAAGACTGTTAAGAAAACTGCAAAAAAGAAAACCACTGAGACATCCGATTTAAACCTTGATGATGATGATGAACCGGCCTTAGAGGTATCACTTGACTCCCTTGGCTCCCTTTTCTTCCATCTTATTGACAATGATTATACTCAGGAAAACACTAAAGGCAGCCAAGCTGATGATGTTGAGGTAATTACCCTTTCCTCCGGTTCAGATCATGTGCCAACATAGAAAATTCGTCAAGCAAGCCGAAAAGTATGGTTTTCTCACCCTTTAGCTTACTTGGACCCAAACTTTATTTTGAATAAACAACAACATGAAGCTCGCCGCACAACACGGCACATCGGTCAAGTAATCACATCTACTGGTTTACCACATACTCCGGCCCGGAAACGTCGATCAAAGGTCTTGTATATTCCAGATGCTCTTTATCCTAAAGCGGGTCATTTCCGCCAACCTCTTAATTCGTATGATTCAAAATTATCAGGACACTCCTCGTTCGTCATCTGGCGAGTCAACAGCCACACAGCTTCCTCCGCTCAAAACTGTTCCTGGGTGAGTTTTTTTATTTTCCTGTTAATCCTTTTCTTTTACTCCACTGACTATCTTGACCTTTAACTTTCGCAGTAAGCCAAAGCCTACTAAGAAGGCTAAATTGAGTAAACCGGCAGGTGATGATATAAACCCTGAACCGGAAAAGACTCCAGAGCCAGCCGAAGAAAATGTTGATGCCTTGCATGATGATCCCCCTCCACCGGATCAAGAAACTTTTACTGAACAAGAAGCTGCGCCAATGGACCTTGGCAATAATCTAACTAGCCTAGTCCGGGCCAGTAATACCCCGGTCAGCCCTGCCAAAGACGCTGCCGCTTCAACAAAAGATGTCCTAATTACTGGTTTTGGTCACACTACTCCTGGTGAACCCATTGCTTTATCAAAACATACTGCTAAAGAAGAAGTCTCTGGTAAGGACAAAGGAAAATGGAATGCCGATTTGTCAAGCTATGCTCAACTTAGCGCCCAGGATCTTCATTCCGGATATCTGAACTGGCTATATACAAGACGTGATTATGAAGTCGATTTAGTGAATCTTATGAAGGAACGATATGAGGTAAACTTCTGCTTAATTTTTGCAATATTATTCCTGCCTAAGCCCAATAGCTTGTCTCGACTCCACCGTAGCCCCCAAGTGCCGGTTTACCTCTTCAGGATGAACCGGGACTTCAGAATACCAAATATGTAGCTTTTCGCCTGTGTAGCTCCCAAGGGCCGGTTTATACATGTAAGATGAATCGGGACTTTTATTCTGTAACCCTCTTTTGAACAATAATGGATTAGCCCCCAAGTGCCACGTGTATAACTTGTTATGTGCTTGGGACTTTGATAAAGATGCCTGATAACTTGTTATGTGCTTGGGACTTCCAATATGCTTTACCAATGTATGATGTGTGCATCTCTTTTGCAGGCTGATCTAAACCAAAAGGAATCTCAAGTGGCTGATCTTCAAGAAAACCTGGAATTTCAGCAAACTGCCACTTCCAAGACCAAGGATGAGCTGACCAGCGCTTTAGCAAGCATGGAGAAATTGAAGAAAAACTTCCAGAAGGAACGAGCGGATTGGGAGGGAGAAAGAGCCGCTTTGGAGAAAAGGGCAGTTGACGTAGAGGCCGCCCTTAATCCAGTGTCAAAAGAGCTGTCTGGCCTAAAGCGGCAAATAAACGCTATGCCCACTGCTGTCTTTGGTAAGCATCCTTATCATAATTCTGAACATGATATCTCTACAATCTTCCGGTTTAACACTGGTTCCACTGTTGCAGGAAAACGTACTGCTCATCTTGGCGCTGATATGCCGAAGAAGCTGAATGCTGCCTATACCCTTATAGAACAGCTTTATACCGGTGCTCAAAGGATTATTTGTGCCGCTTCTCATAACAAAGAGGGCCCCACATTGATCAAGGAGACGCTGGAAAAGTTATCAGTGCTACCCGCCTGGTTTGAAGAACTCAAGAAATTGGCTACCAAGGCGGGCGCTTTAACTGCATTAATCCGGGCAAAGGCATGGGTGCCTGATCTTGATCCGGCCGATGTAATAAACGTCTATCCAAGAATGAAAGAGGACATATCAGAATTCACCAATGAAGATCTTCGAACTTTGACAAGAGAAATGCGGCCCTTGGCCAGCAAACTAGCCGATGAAGGTGATATGTCCCGCTATCAGGTGGGTTATGATGCTGACAATCGTCGGGTCAACGCGCCGATCCATGATGTGGAGGATCTCATCCCGCCCGTCCGTAAGCATACCTACGCCCCTGACGTTGAACCATCTAAGCTTATAAGCGATGAAGCTGTTTTCCAGGCTCTGACTAGGATCAATCGGACAACCACTAACTTCCAGCTGCTGGATGGAAACGAGGAAGAAATGGCACAGGATGATCCACAACCGTCTGGCCGGGATGACGAGGAGTCATGAACCGGTGCCGGTTTAACTTTTAATATGTCGCAATACTTGGCGAGGAACATATATTCTTTTGGGCTGCCAAACGCCTTGTAATAGGCTAGCTGAAACATTTGATCTGTTATGTCATCATACATATTTCCTCTGCATAATATTGCTTAATCTGGAAGTTTCACAGTATTTCTGCTTATTATGCGGAACAACTTTACTCAACCTGTTTCTGCATAAGACAAAATTTAAAGGGTCCTGGCGGTTTATCGCCGGACGGGTCATAATGCCCAAATACATTATCTATGTTTATAACCTGAGCTATATTAAAATACGAAACATATATCATACCTGTGATATCAAATCATGTCGTTGGCTTGACCAACTTTTGCTGTAAGGGTGATGATCCCGAATTGTGAGTATTGATGACTCCTGCAATATTTTGCCGGTTCATAATGAAACCGTACCGGGTTGTGATAAACGCCGGCTTAGCTGTAGATAATACTGGCGAATTGCAATCAAACCAGACCGGGTTCTGTGAATGCCGGTTTATTAACGGTGGTGACTTGTAGTAAACCACTAGGCCGAATCAATAGATATCAGATGAATACCAACAATCTCATTGAGAAATAAAAACTTGGCAAACAAAGACAAATAAAAACTTGTAGTCGAGGCTTTTTACGAGCTGCCAGGCTCCAAATTCGAGGCTTTTCATGGGCTGCCAGCCGCTGAGTTAAACCATTTCACAAAGCCTGCTAAGATGGACCTCACATTAACCAATCGTCATTTTAACGTTGACAAGTTCAGGGTCTGTATAAGATTGACTTGTTCAATCGTTCGACGGGTCATACCAGGTTTACCTGGACGGAGTGACTTACTTGATGCAGCCAGGTTAACCCGGGGTTTTAGGTGTATACACTAGGCTTCCAAGCCGTGGCTTGATAGCCTATTACAAGGGCCTTAAAAGCTCTTTGTCGCTGTGCGACAAGAGCCCCCAAGTAACATTGTGAGCTGTGCTCATTGGGTGCCTATGTTTGAGTTGTGTTATGCATCAAACTCTCTTTTGCCCCTTATCATCATGTTGGCTTGATAGCTGGATTACTGAAGTAACTAGAGTTGTGCTCTTATGATGATATTGGTTTGATAGCCGGTCTAAGAGGGCCATAGGAACTCCGTTTTATACACAGAAGCCCCCATGTGATAAACTCTTATGAAAAAAGCAGCAAATACCCCGCTTTAACGGGGATGCCGGTTTATTATATCGATCATAATATATACATCGTGAATATATGTACATAAAGCGGAGCCTATGGCTTAGGTATAGTAAGGCCGAAGATGAGCAATGTTCCACGGCCGCTGGGTCTCCTCCTCCGCGGTGCATGAATCCTTGTGTTCTCGAACGTCGATGAGGTAGTATGACCCATTGTGTAGATTCTTGCTGACCACAAAGGGTCCTTCCCAAGGCGGGGATAACTTGTGCATATCTGTCTGGTCTTGGATGAGCCGGAGCACTAGATTGCCTTCTTGAAACGTTCTGGTATTAACTCGGCGACTATGGTATCAACGCAGATCTTGCTGGTAAATCGCCGATCGAGCCGCTGCAATGTCACGCTCCTCATCCAACCGATCCAATGCTTCTTGCCGCACCTTCTCGTTATCAGCTTCAACGTAAGCCGCCACCCGAGGCGAATCATGACGGATGTCGCTAGGGAGAACTGCTTCAGCTCCATATACCATGAAAAAGGCGTGAAACCCGTAGATCTGTTGGGCGTGGTGTTTATGCTCCATAACACAAAGGGTAGCTCCTCCACCCAACAACCCGGCATCCTCTGCAAAGGAACCATGAGCCGGGGCCTGATGCCTCTCAAGATCTCTTGATTGGCTCTCTCAGCTTGACCATCTGGGGGTGAGCCACTAAAGATACGTCAAGCCGGATGTGCTCTCGTTGACAAAATTCTTTCATAGCCCCCTTGGACAGATTGGTGCCATTATCAGTTATAATACTATGTGGAAAGCCAAACCGGAAAATCACCTTTTTGATGAATTGAACCGCCGTTGCTGCATCACACTTCTTGACCGGCTCTGCCTCGACCCACTTGGTAAATTTGTCAACCGCCACCAGAAGGTGGGTCTTCTTATCTGGAGATCTCTTAAAGGGCCCAACCATATCTAGCCACCAAGTCGCGAACGACCAAGTAATTGGAATCATCCACAATTCTTGAGCTGGTATATGAGCACGTCGTGAGAATTTCTGGCAAGCATCACATTTTTTGACTAAGTCCTCCACATCAGCATGAGCTGTCAGCCAATAGAACCCATGATGAAAGGCTTTAGCCACCAAAGACTATGAACCAGCATGGTGACCACAATCTCCTTCGTGTATCTCTCGAAGAATCTGTTGGGGATCGTAGCAGAAATCAAAAAAATTCTATGCATCACCAAGATAAATCTATGGAGTAATCTAGCAACGAGGGAGAGGGGAGTTCATCTACATACGCTTGTAGATCGCGATGCGGAAGCGTTACAAGAACGCGGATGAAGGAGTCGTACTCGTAGCGATTCCGATCGCGGTTGATTCTGATCTAAGCGCCGAACAACGGCGCCTCCGCGTTCAACACACGTGCAGCTCGATGACGTCTCCCACGCCTTGATCCAGCAAGGAGAGAGGGATAGGTTGGGGGAAGACTCCATCCAACAGCAGCACGACGGCGTGGTGGTGGTGGAGGAGCGCGGGACTCCAGCAGGGCTTCGCCAAGCACTACGAGAGACGAGGAGGGAGAGAGGTAGGGCTGCGCCAAGCGACAGAGGTCAAACCGTATGTTGGGCAGCCCCAAACCTCACATATATATAGGGGGAAGGGAGGGGCTGCGCCCCCACCTAGGTTTCCACCCCTAGGGGTGGCTGCCAGCCCTAGATCCCATCTAGGGGGCGGCCAAGGGGGAGAGGGAGAGGGGGCGCACCAGATTGGGCCCTAGGGCCCATCTGCCCTAGGGTTTGCCCCCCTCCCCTCTTGGAGACGCCCTGGGCCCTGGTGGGGGGCGCACCAGCCCACCTGGGGCTGGTACCCTTCCACACTTGGCCCACGCAGCCGTCTGGGGCCTTTGGCCCCACCCGGTGGACCCCCGGGACTCTCCCGGTGGTCCAAGTACGCTACCGATAGCGCCCGAAACTTTTCCGATGACCAAAACGGGACTTCACATTTATGAATCTTTACCTCCGGACCATTCCGGAACTCCTCGTGATGTCCGGGATCTCATCCGGGACTCCGATCAACATTCGGTAACCGCGTACATACTTTCCCTATAACCCTAGCGTCATTGAACCTTAAGTGTGTAGACCCTACGGGTTCGGGAACCATGTAGACATGACAGAGACAACTCTCCGGCCAATAACCAACAGAGGGATCTGGATACCCATGTTGGCTCCCACATGTTCCATGATGATCTTATCGGATGAACCACGATGTCAAGGATTCAATCAATCCCGTATATGATTCCCTTTGTCTATCGGTATAGCACTTGCCCGAGATTCGATCGTCGGTATCCCGATACCTTGTTCAATCTTGTTATCGACAAGTCTCTTTCCTCGTTCTGTAACACATCATCCCGTGGTCAACTCCTTGATCACATTGTGCACATTATGATGATGTCCTACCGAGTTGGCCCAGAGATACCTCTCCGTCACACGGAGTGACAAATCCCAGTCTTGATTCGTGCCAACCCAACAGACACTTTCGGAGATACCTGTAGTGCACCTTTATAGCCACCCAGTTACGTTGTGACTTTTGGTACACCCATAGCATTCCTACGGTATCCGGGAGTTGCACAATCTCATGGTCTAAGGAAAAGATACTTGACATTTAGAAAAGCTTTAGCATACGAACTACACGATCTGTGCTAGGCTTAGGATTGGGTATTGTCCATCACATCATTCTCCTAATGATGTGATCCCGTTATCAACGACATCCAATGTCCATGGTCAGGAAACCGTGACCATCTGTTGATCAACGAGCTAGTCAACTAGAGGCTTACTAGGGACATGGTGTTTGTCTATGTGTCCACACATGTATCTGAGTTTCCTATCAATACAATTCTAGCATGGATAATAAGCAATTATCATGAACAAGGAAATATAATAATAACCAATTTATTATTGCCTCTAGGGCATATTTCGAACAGTCTCCCACTTGCACTAGAGTCAATAATCTAGTTCACATCGCCATGTGATCAACACTCACAGGTCACATCGCCATGTGACCAACATCCAAAGAATTTACTAGAGTCAGTAATCTAGTTCACATCAATATGTGATTAACACTCAATGAGTTCTGGGTTTGATCATGTTATGCTTGTGAGAGAGGTTGTAGTCAACGGGTCTGCTACATTCAGATCCCTATGTACTTTGCAAAACTTTATGTCATATCGTAGATGGTGCTACCACATTCCACTTGGAGCTATTCCAAACTGTTGCACCATTATAGGTATCCGGTATCTCTACCCAGAGTTATCCGGATAGGTGTTAAGCTTGCATCGACGTAACTCTTTACGTCGAACTCTTTATCACCTCTATAACCGAGAAACATTTCCTTATTCCTCTAAGGAGAATTTTGACCGCTATCTAGTGATCCACTCCTGGATCACCTTTGTACCCTCTTGCCAGACATGTGGCAAGGCACCCATCAGGTGCGGTACTCAGCATGGCATACCGTATAGAGCCTATGACAAAAGCATAGGGGACGACCTTCGTCCTTCCTCTTTCATCTGCCGTGGTCAAGCTTTGAGTCTTACTCAACTTCACACCTTACAACTCAGGTAAGAACTCCTTCTTTGACTGATCTAGTTTGAACTCCTTCAAAATCATGTCAAACCATAGTTCATACGGTGTCGTCTCAACGGACTTAGATGGTGCCTTATCTTAAGTGAATGCTGCTGTCTCTAATGCATAACCTCAAAATAATAGCGGTAGATCGGTAAGAGACATCATAGATCGCACCATATCTCATAAGGTTCGATTACGACGTCCGGACACACCATTACGCTGTGGTGCTCCAGGTGGCTTCAACTGCGAAACAATTCCACAATGTCTTAAGTGATTGCCAAACTCATAATTAAGAAAATCTCCCCTTGAGTAGATCGTAGGAACATGATCTTCTTGTTATGATGATTCTTAATCTTCACTCTGAAATTGCTTGAACTTCTCAAACGTTTCAAACTTTTGCTTCATTATGTAAATATACCCATATCTACTCAAATCGTCAGTGAAGATGAGAAAATAACGATATCCACTACACGCCTTAATTCTCATTGGAGCACACACATCAGCATGTATGATTTCCAACAAGTCACTTGCCCGTTTCATTCTACCTGAACACGGGATCTTAGTCATCCTGCTCATGAGGCATGGCTCGGATGTGTCAAGCGATTCAAAATCAAGTGACTCCAAACATCCATCAGCATGGAGTTTCTTCATGCATTTTATCCCAAAATGACCTAAGCGGCAGTGCCACAAGAACGTGGTACTATCATTACTAACTCTACATCTTTTGGCGTTAATATTATTATCATGTGTATTACTATGATCGAGATTCAATAAACCATTGGGTGCATGACCATAAAGGTATTATTCATGTAAACAGAATAACCATTATTCTATAACTTAAATGAATAACCGTATTGCAATGAACATGATCTAATCATATTCATGCTCAACGTAGACACGTGATAACATTTATTTAGGTTCAACACTAATCCCGAAAGTAGAGGGAGCGTGCGATGGTGATCTTATCAACCTTGGAAACACTTCCAACACACATCGTCACCTCGCCCTTAGCTAGTCTCCGTTCAGTCCGTAGCTTTTGCTTCAAGTCACTAATAATAGTAATTGAACCGATATCCAATACCCACGTGCTACAAGGAGTACTAGTAAGGTACACATCAATAACACGTATATCAAATATACTTTGTTGAAGTTGCCAGCTATCATATCTACCATGTATTTGGGGTAGTTCCGCTACCATGTGACCGTTCCCCTTTCAATAGAAGCACTTAGTCTCGAGGTTTGGGTTCAACCTTGGGTTCCTTCATTAGAGTGACAACTGGTTTTCCATTCATGAAGTTTCCCTTCTAGCCCTTGCCCCTTTTAAAACCAGTGGTCTTGTTAAACCATCAACACTTGATGCTCCTTCTTTATTTCTACTTTTGCGGTCTTAAGCACCGCTAATAGCTTCGGGATCATCTCCATCCTTTGCATGTCATAGTTCATCACGAAGTTCTAGTAGCTTGGTGATAGTGTCTAGAGAATTCCGTCAATCACTATTTCATCTGGAAGATTAACTCCCACTTGGTTCAAGTGATTTTAGCACCCCAGACTTTCTAAGCACATGCTCGCTAGTTGAGCTATTCTAGTCCATCTTGTTGGCAAAAGAACTTGTCAGAGGTCTCATACCTCTCAACACGGGCATGAGCCTGAAATCCCAATTTCAGCTCTTGGTACATCTCATATGTCCTATGGCGTTCAAAACGTCATTGGAATCCCGATTCTAAGCCGCAAAGTATGGTGCACTAAACTATCAAGTAGTCATCAGGACGTGTCTGTCAGGTGTTCACAACATCCACAGACAATGTTGTAGGGGTTTGCACATCGAGCGGTGCATCAAAGACGTAAGCTTTCTGTGTAGCAGTGAGGACACTCCTCGGACTACGGACCCAGTCCGCATCATTGCTTACAATATCTTTCAACTTAGTCTTTCTCTAGGATCGTATTAAACAGGGAGCTACAACGCAAGCTTTTGGTCTACAACATAATTTGCGAAGACAACTTAGACTATTGTTCATGACAACTAAGTTCATCTAATGAACTCCCACTCAGATAGACATCTCTCTAGTCATCTAAGTGATACATGATCTGAATTGACTAAGCCGTGTCCGATCATCACGTGAGACGGACTAGTCATCAACCGTGAACATCTTTATGTTGATCGTATCTTCTATACGACTCATGTTTGACCTTTCGGTCTTCCGTGTTCCGAGGCCATGTCTGTACATGCTAGGCTCGTCAAGTGAACCCTAAGTGTATTTCTTGTGTAAATCTGGCTTATACCCGTTGTATGCGAACACCCGATCATCACGTGGTGCTTCGGAACAACGAACCTTAGCAACGGTGCACAGTTAGGGGGAACACAATTCTTGAAATTTTAGTGAGAGATCATCTTATTTACTACCGTCGTTCTAAGAAAAATAAGATGTAAATCATGATAAACATCACATGCAATCAAATAGTGACATGATATGGCCAATATCATTTTGCTCCTTTTGATCTTCATCTTCGGGGCTCCATGATCATCATCGTCATCGGCATGACACCATGATCTCCATCATCATGATCTCCATCATCGTGTCTTCATGAAGTCGTCTCGCCAAACATTACTTCTACCACTATGGCTAACGGTTAGCAATAAAGTAAAGTAATTACATGGCGTTTTCAGTGACACGCAGGTCATACAATAAAATAAGACAACTCCTATGGCTCCTGCCGGTTGTCATACTCATCGACATGCAAGTCGTGATTCCTATTACAAGAACATGATCAAACTCATACATCACACACACATATATATATATATATATATATATATATATATATATATATATATATATATATATATATCATTCATCACATCCTTTTGGCCATATCACATCACACGGCACATGCTGCAAGAACAAGTTAGACGTCCTCTAATTGTTTTTGCAAGTTTTTACGTGGCTGCTATAGCTTTCTAGCAAGAACATTTCTTACCTATGCCAAAACCACAACGTGATATGCCAATTTCTATTTACCCTTCATATGGACCCTTTTCATCGAATCCGATCCAACTAAAGTGGGAGAGACACACACCAGCTAGCCACCTTATGCAACTAGTGCATGTCAGTCGGTGGAACCTGTCTCACGTAAGCGTA
The DNA here is from genome assembly GCA_902687465.1 of Secale cereale. Classification (NCBI taxonomy): domain Eukaryota; kingdom Viridiplantae; phylum Streptophyta; class Magnoliopsida; order Poales; family Poaceae; genus Secale; species Secale cereale. The sequence goes on from LR738710.1 coordinate 137,110,647, forward strand.
CGTGTAAGGTCGGTCCGGGCCGCTTCATCCCACGATGCCGCCGAATCAAGATAAGACTAGTAACGTTAAGTAAATTGACAAATCGACGCCCACAACTACTTTGTGTTCTACTCATGCAAGAAACTACGCATAGACCTAGCTCTGATACCACTGTTGGGGATCGTAGCAGAAATCAAAAAATTCTACGCATCACCAAGATCAATCTGTGGAGTAATCTAGCAACGAGGGATAGGGGAGTGCATCTACATATCCTTATAGATCGCGATGCGGAAGCATTACAAGAACGCGGATGAAGGAGTCGTACTCGTAGCGATTCAGATCGCGGTTGATTCCGATCTAAGCGCCGAACAACGACGCCTCCATGTTCAACACACGTGCAGCCCGATGACGTCTCCCACGCCTTGATCCAGCAAGGAGAGAGGGAGAGGTTGGGTGATAACCCTCAACCGTAAGGGATCGAGATAGTCTTCGCGGGTAAGAATAACCCAATTTATTGATTCGACACATGGGGAGCCAAAGAGTATTTATAAGCTTTAACAGTTGAGTTGTCAATTCAACCGCACCTGAAATATACTAACTTGCAACAAAAGATAAGTGGTAACAGTGATATGATAGTGATGATAGTAATAGTAAAAGTAAACAGCAAAAGTAAACAACAGTAGTAAATGGCAGAAGTAGCAACTAGTGACAGGCAAGGTTTAAAACACTGTAGGCTAGGGAGATGGATGGTTGGGCGCTGCATGGATGAGATAGATTCTAACTTGGGGCACGGCACACGGAAAACTAATGATCATCTAGGCAAATATCAAACATTAGGCATGTATCCCGTAGGTAGTTGTACGTTCTTGCAATAAGAACTTGCACAACATCTTTTGTCCTACCATCCCGCTATGAACGGGGCCAAAAGGAACTAATGGATATTAAGGTGCTCCTGTCAAAGAGCACCAGAACAAAGCAATGAACTCAATGGATACATGTAATCCTCAAACTACGGGCCATCCCCTTTGGTGTCCCAAGCTGTCACTTTTGGGATCGCCGGTTCCGAACCGTAACAGGTGCATACAACTCATAGATAGGATCAAGAACACAAATATATTCATGCAAACACATATGGTTCAGATCTGAAATCATGGCACTCGGGCCCTAAGTGTCAAGCATTAAGAATAACAAGTTGTAGCAAAGATGATAAACACCATACTAGATGATAGGCAACATGCCCCCAACAATCTGACGAACTATTACATGATCTAACTCATCCAATCCCTACCATCCCCTTCGCCTACAGCAAGGGAATTACTCACACATGAAGGGGGAGGTCATGGAGGGATGATGGAGTGGTGATGATGATGACGATGGCGACGATTTCCCCTCTCCGGAGGCCAAATCAGCCTCCGGATTAGCCCTCCCGAAGAAGAACAGAGGGTGGCGGCGGCTCCACGATGAAAAACAGCGAAAGGACTTCCGATCTGGGGTTTCTGCGTCCGGAGGAAAAATACGGGCTAAAGTAGGGCCCCAGGGGGTGTGGGCCCCACCCAGGCGCCCCCCCGGCGCGGCCCAGGGGGGGCGCCCACAGGGCGCCTGGGCACCCCCTGGCCCCCCTTTGGCCCCACTTCTGGCATTTGGTTTCCTCGGGTGCGTGGATTTTTCGTGATTTTTCGTGGATTTTTCTGAGATGCTTAAAAATCCATTTTTCTGCACACAAATAAACCATACAGGCAGCTCTGCTGAAAACAGCGTCAGTCCGGGTTAGTTTAGTCCAAATCATGCAAGAATGAGGTCAAAACAATATCAAAAGTGTTTGGAAAAGTAGATACGTTTGAGACATATCATTGGGGAAGACTCCATCCAGCTGCAGCACGATGGCGTGGTGGTGGTGGAGGAGCACGGGACTCCAGCAGGGCTTCGCCAAGCACTGCGAGAGACGAGGAGGGAGAGAGGTAGGGCTGCGCAAAGCGAGAGAGGTCAAACCGTATGTTGGGCAGCCCCAAACCTCACATATATATAGGGGGAAGGGAGGGGCTGTGGCCCCACCTAGGTTTCCACCCCTAGGGGTGGCGGCCAGCCCTAGATCCCATCTAAGGGGGTGGCCAAGGGGGAGAGGGAGAGGGGGCGCACCAGATTGGGCCCTAGGGCCCATCTGCCCTAGGGTTTGCCCCCCTCCCCTCTTGGAGACGCCCTGGGCCCTGGTGGGGGGGCGCACCAGCCCACCTGGGACCGGTCCCCTTCCACACTTGGCCCACGCAGCCCTCTGGGGCCTTTGGCCCCACCCGGTGGACCCCCGGGACCCTCCCGGTGGTCCCGGTACGCTACCAATAGCGCCCGAAACTTTTCTGGTGACCAAAACGGGACTTCCCATATATGAATCTTTACATCCGAACCATTCCGGAACTCCTCGTGATGTCCGGGATCTCATCCGGGACTCCGAACAACATTCAGTAACCGCGTACATACTTTCCCTATAACCCTAGCATCATCGCACCTTAAGTGTGTAGACCCTACCTGTCGCGGAAATAACACGGCAGATGTCCGGTTTAGCGGACTTGATGATGGAACCATCGCACAGGTTAGCTTGAAGGGGTTAAAAGCACACAAAGGACACAGAGGGTTTATACTGGTTCGGCCCCTTCGATGAAGGTAAAAGCCTAAGTCTAGTTTGGTTTGGTATTGCTTGGGCGTCGATGAACAGGGAGCAATTTGCTTGCCTGTCTCGACGGGTTGTTTCTTGCTTGTCCCCGAACCGTCGCCGGGTCGTCCCTTTATATAGAGGTGACGCCTGGTCCGGTTTACAGAGTCCTGAGGCCGGCTCATACTCGTGTCCGCCTCGGTCTTTGCTCTTTTCTTCCTTATCTCTCAAGTTACATCATCGGGCGGTTTACAAACCATAACTCTATACATGGGCCTAAGATCTCATGGGCCGTAGCCTCTACTAAATATTACAATTACACATATTTACTATAATCCGGTTTATACTAGCCGGTTCGTACCTGCTAGTAATATCCCTGACACTACCGGTTCGGGAACCAAGTAGACATGACCGAGACAACTCTCTGGCCAATAACCAACAGCGGGATCTGGATACCCATGTTGGCTCCCACATGTTCCACGATGATCTTATCAGATGAACCACGATGTCAAGGATTCAATCAATCTCGTATATGATTCCCTTTGTCTATCGGTATAGCACTTGCTTGAGATTCGATCGTCGGTATCCCGATACCTTGTTCAATCTCGTTATCAGCAAGTCTCTTTCCTCATTCCATAACACATCATCCCGTGGTCAACTCCTTGATCACATTGTGCACATTATGATGATGTCCTACCGAGTGGGCCCAGAGATACCTCTCCGTCACACGGAGTGACAAATCCCAGTCTTGATTCGTGCCAACCCAACAGACACTTTCGGAGATACCTGTAGTGCACCTTTATAGCCACCCAGTTACGTTGTGACGTTTGGTACACCCAAAGCATTCCTACGGTATCCGGGAGTTGCACAATCTCATGGTCTAAGGAAAAGATACTTGACATTTAGAAAAGCTTTAGCATACGAACTACACGATCTGTGCTAGGCTTAGTATTGGGTCTTGTCCATCACATCATTCTCCTAATGATGTGATCCCGTTATCAACGACATCCAATGTCCATGGTCAGGAAACCGTGACCATCTGTTGATCAACGAGCTAGTCAACTAGAGGCTTACTAGGGACATGGTGTTTGTCTGTGTGTCCACACATGTATCTGAGTTTCCTATCAATACAATTCTAGCATGGATAATAAACAATTATCATGAACAAGGAAATATAATAATAACCAATTTATTATTGCCTCTAGGGCATATTTCCAACAGTCTCCCACTTGCACTAGAGTCAATAATCTAGTTCACATCAATATGTGATTAACACTCAATGAGTTCTGGGTTTGATCATGTTATGCTTGTGAGAGAGGTTGTAGTCAACGGGTCTGCTACATTCAAATCCCTATGTACTTTGCAAAACTTTATGTCATATCGTAGATGGTGCTACCACGTTCCACTTGGAGCTATTCCAAAGTGTTTCTCCATTATACGTATCCGGTATCTCTACCCAGAGTTATCCGGATAGGTGTTAAGCTTGCATCGACGTGACTCTTTACGTCGAACTCTTTATCACCTCTATAACCGAGAAACATTTCCTTATTCCTCTAAGGATAATTTTGACCACTATCTAGTGATCCACTCCTGGATCACCTTTGTACCCTCTTGCCAGACATGTGGCAAGGCACACATCAGGTGCGGTACTCAGCATGGCATACCGTATAGATCCTATGACAAAAGCATAGGGGACGACCTTCGTCCTTCCTCTTTCATCTGCCGTAGTCAAGCTTTGAGTCTTACTCAATTTCACACCTTACAACTCAGGTAAGAACTCCTTCTTTGACTGATCTAGTTTGAACTCCTTCAAAATCATGTCAAAGGTGTGTGTTCCTTTTGAAAGTATCATTAGGCGTCTTGATCTATCTCTATAGATCTTGATGCCCTAGAGGCAATAATAAATTGGTCAATAATATGCCCTACGTGAACAATGGCATCTGAGCTAACAACATTCGGGTTACCGTGTGCCTATATCTCTACAACCCTAGTATCACCAAACCTTAAGTGTGTAGACCCTACGGGTTCGGGAGACACGTAGTCATGACCGAGACGACTCTCCGGTCAATAACCAACAGCGGGATCTGGATACCCATGTTGGTTCCCACGTGTTCCTCGATGATCTCATCGGATGAACGACGATTTCAAGGATTCACTCAATCCCGTATGCTATTCCCTTTGTCTATCGGTACGGTACTTGCCTGAGATTCGATCGTCGGTATACCGATACCTTGTTCAATCTCGTCATGGCAAGTCTCTTTACTCGTTCTATAATCCATCATCCCGTGACTAACTCAGTCACATTGAGCTCATTATGATGATGTCTTACCGAGTGGGCCCGGAGATACCTCTCCGTCATACGGAGTCACAAATCCCAATCTTGGTTTGTGCCAACTCAACAGACACTTTCGGAGATACCCGTTGCGTACCTTTATAGCCACCCAGTTACGTTGTGACGTTTGGCACACCCAAAGCATTCCTACGGTATCCGGGAGTTAAACAACCTCATGATCTAAGGAACAGATACTTGACACTGGAAAAGCTTTAGCATTACGAACTACACGATCTTGTGCTAGGCTTAGGATTGGGTCTTGTCCATCACATCATTCTCCTAATGATGTGATCCCGTTATCAATAACATCCAATGTCCATGGCCAGGAAACCGTGACCATCTGTTGATCATCGAGCTAGTAACTAGAGGCTTACCAAGGACACGTTGTGCTCTATGTATTCACACTTGTATCGCTGTTTCCGTACAATACATTTCAAGCATGAATAACAGAAAAAATATCATGAACAAGGAAATATAATAATAACCATTTTATTATTGCCTCTAGGGCATATTTCCAACATACACCTCTCCCTCCTCCCGCAGGATCTTGGCGAAGCCCTGCAGCTTTTCCCGTTGCATCCACCACCACGCCGTCGTGCTGCTGGATCTCCATCAACCTCTCCTCCCCGTCAATAATAAATTGGTAGATAATTGCTACCTATACACCTTGATGCCCTAGAGGCAATAATAAAATGGTTATTATTATATTTCCTTGTTCATGATAATTGTCTGTTATTCATGCTTGAATTGTATTGTACGGAAACAGCGATACATGTGTGAATACATAGACCACAACGTGTCCCTGGTAAGCCTCTAGTTACTAGCTCATTTATCAACAGATGTTCGCGGTTTCCTGACCATGGACATTGGATGTCATTGATAACGGGATCACATCATTAGGAGAATGATGTGATGGACAAGACCCAATCGTAAGCCTAGCACAAGATCGTGTAGTTCGTAATGCTTAAGCTTTTCCAATGTCAAGTATCTTTTCCTTAGACCATGAGGTTGTGCAACTCCCGGATACCGTAGGAATACTTTGGGTGTGCCATACGTCACAACGTAACTGGGTGGCTATAACGGTACGAACCGGGTATCTCGGAAAGTGTCTGTTGAGTTGGCACGAACCGAGACTGGGATTTGTCACTCCGTATGACGCAGAGGTATCTCTGGGCCCACTCGGTAAGACATCATCATAATGAGCTCAATGTGACTAAGGAGTTAGTCACAGGATGATGGATTACGGAACGAGTAAAGAGACTTGCCATGACGAGATTGAACAAGGTATCGATATACCGACGATCGAATCTCGGGCAAGTACCGTACCGATGGACAAAGGGAATTGCATACAGGATTGAGTGAATCCTTGACATCGTGGTTCATCCGATGAGATCATCGAGGAACACGTGGGAACAAACATGGGTATCCAGATCCTTCTGTTCTTTATTGACCGGAGAGTCTTCTCGGTCATGTCTACGTGTCTCCCGAACCCGTAGGGTCTACACACTTAAGGTTCGGTGACGCTAGGGTTGTATAGATATATGCACACGGTAACCCGAATGTTGTTCGGAGTCCCGGATGAGATCCCGGACGTCACGAGGAGTTTCGGAATGGTCCGGAGGTAAAGAATGATATATAGGAAGTCCAGTTTCGGCCATCGGGAGAGTTTCGGGGGTCACCGGTAGTGTACCGGGACCACCGGAAGGGTCCCGGGGGTCCACCGGGTGGGGACACCCATCCCGGAGGGCCCCATGGGCCGTAGGGGGAGGGGGACCAGCCCCTAGTGGGCTGGCGCACCCCCCTTGGGCCTCCCTCCTGCGCCTAGGGTTGGAAACCCTAGGGGTGGGGGGCGCCCCCCTAGGCTTGGGGGGCAAGCCACCCCCTTGGCCGCCCCCCTAGGAGATCCAATCTCCTAGGGCCGGCGCCCCCCTGGCCCCTATATATAGTGGGGGGAGAGGGCAGCCGCACCTCAGCCCCTGGCGCCTCTCCTCCCCCCCGTTACACCTCTCCCTCCTCCCGCAGGATCTTGGCGAAGCCCTGCAGCTTTTCCCGTTGCATCCACCACCACACCGTCGTGCTGCTGGATCTCCATCAACCTCTCCTCCCCCCTTGCTGGATCAAGAAGGAGGAGACGTCGCTGTACCATACATGTGTTCAACGCGGAGGTGCCGCCCGTTCGGCGCTGGGATCATCGGTGACAGGGATCATGACGAGTACGACTCCATCATCCACGTTCCTTCGAACGCTTCCGCTCGCGATGTACAAAGGGTATGTAGATGCACTCCTTTATGCTCGTTGCTAGATGACTCCTTAGATTGATGTTGTTGAAGTGTAGGAATTTTTTTGAATTCTGCTACGTTCCCCAACAGTGGCATCTGAGCTAGGTCTTTGCGTAGCATCTTGCACGAGTAGAACACAAACAAGTTGTGGGCGTTGATTCTGTTCAATTCTCTTGCCGCTACTAGTCCAATCTTGATTCGGCGGCATCATGGGATGAAGAGGCCCGGACCGACCTTACACGTACGCTTACGTGAGACTGGTTCCACCGACTGACATGCACTAGTTGAATAAGGTGACTGGCGGGTGTCTGTCTCTCCCACTTTAGTCGGATCGGATTCGATGAAAAGGGTCCTTATGAAGGGTAAATAGAAATTGACATATCACGTTGTGGTTTTGGCGTAGGTAAGAAACGTTCTTGCTAGAAACCTATAGAAGCCATGTAAAAACTTGCAACAACAATTAGAGGACATCTAATTTGTTCTTGCAGCATGTGCTATGTGATGTGATATGGCCAAGAAGATGTGATGAATGATATATGTGATGTATGAGATTGATCATGTTCTTGTAATAGGGAATCACGACTTGCATGTCGATGAGAATGACAACCGGCAAGAGCCATAGGAGTTGTCTTATTTATTGTATGACCTGTGTGTCACTGAATAACGCCATGTAATTACTTTACTTTATTGCTAAACGTTAGCCATAGTAGTAGAAGTAATATTTGGCGACACGACTTCATGAAGACACGATGATGGAGATCATGATGTCATGCCGGTGACAAAGATGATCATGGTGCCCCGAAGATGGAGATCAAAGGAGCAAAATGATATTAGCCATATCATGTCACTTTATTTGATTGCATGTGATGTTTATCATGTTTATGCATCTTGTTTACTTAGAACGACGGTAGTAAATAAGATGATCTCTCACTAAAAATCTCAAGAATTGTGTTCCCCCTAACTGTGCACCGTTGCTAAGGATCGTTGTTCCGAAGCACCACGTGATGATCGGGTGTGATAGGCTCTAACGTTCGCATACAACGGGTGTAAGCCAGATTTACACACGCAATACACTTAGGGTTCACTTGACGAGCCTATCATGTACAGACATGGCCTCGGAACATGGAAGACCGAAAGGTCGAACATGAGTCGTATAGAAGAAACGACCAACATGAAGATGTTCACCGTTGATGACTAGTCTGTCTCACGTGATGATCGGACACGGGCTAGTCAATTCGGATCATGTATCACTTAGATGACTAGAGACATGTCAATCTGAGTGGGAGTTCATTAAATTTGATTAGGTGAACTTAATTGTCATGAACTTAGTCTAAATTCTTTACAATATGTCTTGTAGATCAAATGGCCCATGCTCATGTCACCCTCAACTTCAACATGTTCCTAGAGAAATCCAAGCTGAAAGACGATGGTAGCAACTATACGGATTGGGTCCGTAATCTGAGGATCATGCTCATAGCTGCCAAGAAAACTTATGTCCTAGAAGCACCGCTAGGTGACGCTCCCGCCCCGGTAAACCAAGATGTTATGAACGCTTGGCAGTCGCGTTGTGATGATTACTCCCTGGTTCAGTGTGGCATGCTCTATAGCTTAGAATCGGGGCTCCAAAAGAGTTTTGAGCACCACGGAGCATATGAGATGTTCCAGGAGCTGAAAATGGTTTTCCAAGATCATGCCCGAGTTGAGAGATATGACGTCTCCAACGCATTCTACAGCTGTAAGATGGAGGAAAATAGTTCTGTCAGCGAGCACATACTCAAGTTGTCTGGGTTGCACAACCGCTTGTCTCAGTTGGAAATGAATCTCCCTGACGAAGTGGTCGTTGACAGAATCCTTCAGTCGCTCCCACCTAGCTACAAGAGCTTCTTGTTGAACTTCAATATGCAAGGGATGGAGAAGTCCATTCCCGAAGTGTATTCAATGCTGAAATCAGCGGAGGTGGAGATCAAGAAAGAGCATCAAGTGTTGATGGTGAATAAAACCACTAAGTTCAAGAAGGGCAAGGGTAAGAAGAACTTCAAGAAGGACGGCAAAGGAGTTGCCGCGCCCAGTAAGCTAGTTGCCGGGAAGAAGCCAAAGAATGGACCCAAGCCTGAGACTGAGTGCTTTTATTGCAAGGGAACGGGTCACTGGAAGCAGAACTGCCCCAAATACTTAGCAGACAAGAACGCCGGCAATGTCAAAGGTATATGTGATATACATGTTATTGATGTGTACCTTACCAGCGCTCGTGGTAGCTCCTGGGTATTTGATACCGGTGAAGTTGCTCACATTTGTAACTCGAAGCAGGAGCTGCGGAATAAGCGGAGATTGGCGAAGGACGAGGTGACGATGCGCGTCGGGAATGCTTCCAAGGTCGATGTGATCGCCGTCGGCACGCTACCTCTACATCTACCCTCGGGATTAGTTTTAAACCTTAATAATTGTTATTTAGTACCAGCTTTGAGCATGAACATTGTATCTGGATCTCGTTTGATGCGAGATGGCTACTCATTTAAATCCGAGAATGATGGTTGTTCTATTTATATGAGAGATATGTTTTATGGTCATGCCCCGCTGGTCAATGGTTTATTTTTGATGAATCTCGAACGTGATGATACACATATTCATAGTGTAAATGCCAAAAGATGTAAAGTTGACAATGATAGTCCCACATATTTGTGGCATTGCCGCCTTGGTCATATTTGTGTCAAATGTATGAAGAAGCTCCATGCAGATGGACTTCTAGAGTCTCTTGATTATGAATCATTTGACACGTGCGAACCATGCCTTTCGGGCAAGATGACCAAGACTCCTTTCTCCGGAACAATGGAGCGAGCAACCAACTTATTGGAAATCATACATACCGATGTGTGCAGTCCAATGAGTGTTGAAGCTCGCGGAGGCTATCATTATGTTCTCACCCTCACAGATGACTTGAGTAGATATGGGTATGTCTACTTGATGAAACACAAGTCTGAGACCTTTGAAAGGTTCAAGGAATTTCATAATGAGGTTGAGAATCAACGTGACAGAAAAATAAAGTTCTTACAATCGGATCGTGGGGGTGAATATTTAAGTCACGAATTTGGCACGCACCTAAGGAACTGTGGAATTGTTTCACAATTGACACCGCCCGGAACACCTCAGCGTAATGGTGTGTCCGAACGTCGAAATCGTACTTTGTTGGACATGGTGCGATCTATGATGTCTCTCACCGACTTACCGCTATCTTTTTGGGGTTATGCTTTAGAGACTGCCGCATCCACTTTAAATAGGGCTCCGTCAAAATCCGTTGAGACGACACCGTATGAACTTTGGTTTGGCAAGAAACCTAAGCTGTCGTTTCTAAAAGTTTGTGGTTGCGATGCTTATGTCAAGAAACTTCAACCTGAAAAGCTCGAACCCAAATCAAAAAAATGCATCTTCATAGGATACCCAAAGGAAACGGTTGGGTACACCTTCTACCTCAGATCCGAAGGCAAGGTATTTGTTGCCAAGAATGGATCCTTTCTGGAGAAAGAGTTTCTATCGAAAGAAGTGAGTGGGAGGAAAGTAGAACTTGATGAGGTGACAGTCACCCCTTCCGAACCGGAAAGTAGCGCAGAGCGGGAAATTGTTCCCGAGGTGCCTGCACCGACAAGGGAGGAAGTTAATGATGATGATCATGAAGATACAGATCAAGTTACTACTGAACTTCGAAGGTCCACAAGGACACATTCCGCACCAGAGTGGTACGGCAACCCTGTCATGGAAATCATGTTGTTAGACAACGGTGAACCTTCGAACTATGAAGAAGCAATGGCGGGCCCGGATTCCAACGAATGGCTTGAAGCCATGAAATCCGAGATAGGATCCATGTATGAAAACAAATTATGGACTTTGGTGGACTTGCCCGATGATCGGCACGCCATAGAAAATAAATGGATATTTAAGAAGAAGACAGACGCGGATGGTAATGTGACCATCTATAAGGCTCGGCTTGTCACTAAAGGTTATCGACAAGTTCAAGGGATTGACTACGACGAGACTTTCTCTCCCGTAGCGATGCTGAAGTCCGTCCGAATCATGTTAGCAATTGTCGCATTCTATGATTATGAGATATGGCAACTGGACGTCAAAACGGCATTCCTTAATGGCTTCCTCAAGGAAGAACTGTATATGATGCAGCCAGAAGGTTTTGTCGATCCTGAAAATGCTAACAAGGTATGCAAGCTCCAGCGCTCGATCTACGGGCTGGTGCAAGCATCTCGGAGTTGGAATATTCGCTTTAATGATGTGATCAAAGCGTTTGGTTTTATACAGACTTGGGGAGAAGCCTGTATCTACAAAAAAGTGAGTGGGAGCTCTGTAGCATTTCTCATATTATATGTGGATGACATACTGCTGATGGGAAATGATATAGAATTCTTGGAGAGCATAATGGCCTACTTGAATAAGAGTTTTTCAATGAAGGACCTTGGAGAAGCTGCTTATATATTAGGCATCAAGATCTATAGATATAGATCGAGACGCCTCATTGGTCTTTCACAAAGCACAGACCTTGACAAGATATTGAAGAATTTGAAAATGGATCAGTCCAAGAAAGGGTTCTTGCCTGTATTGCAAGGTATGAGATTGAGCACGGCTCAGTCTCCAACCACGGCAGAAGATAGAGAAAAGATGAGTGTCATCCCCTATGCCTCAGCCATAGGATCTATTATGATGCCATGATGTGTACCATACCTGATGTGAACCTTGCCATAAGTTTGGTAGGGAGGTACCAAAGTGATCCCGGTGTGGAACACTGGACAGTGGTCAAGAACATCCTGAAGTACCTGAAAAGGACTAAGGATATATTTCTCGTTTATGGAGGTGACGAAGAGCTCGTCGTAAAGGGTTATGTCGATGCTAGCTTCGACACAGACCTGGATGACTCCAAGTCACAAACCGGATACATGTATATTTTGAATCTGGAGCAGTCAGCTGGTGTAGTTGCAAGCAGAGTGTCGTGGCGCATTCTACATGTGAAGCGGAGTACATAGCTGCTTGCGAAGCAGCGCATGAAGGAGTCTGGATGAAGGAGTTCATCACCGACCTAGGAGTCATTCCAAGCGCGTCAAGCCCGATGACTCTCTTCTGTGACAACACTGGAGCTATTGCCATTGCCAAGGAGCCCAGGTTTCACAAGAAGACCAAGCACATCATGTCGTTTCAACTCCATCCAAAATTATGTTCAAGATGGAGACATAGATATTTGTAAAGTGCATACGGATCTGAATGTCGCATATCCGTTGACTAAACCTCTTCCACGAGCAAAACATGATCAACACCAGAACTCTATGGGTGTTCGATTCATCACAATGTAACTAGATTATTGACTCTAGTGCAAGTGGGAGACTATTGGAAATATGCGCTAGAGGCAATAATAAAATGGTTATTATTATATTTCCTTGTTCATGATAATTGTCTGTTATTCATGCTTGAATTGTAATGTACGGAAACAGTGATACATGTGTGAATACATAGACCACAACGTGTACCTGGTAAGCCTCTAGTTACTAGCCTGTTGATCAATAGATGGTCACGGTTTCCTGACCATGGACATTGGATGTTATTGATAACGGGATGACGTCATTAGGAGAATGATGTGATGGACAAGACCCAATCGTAAGCCTAGCACAAGATCGTGTAGTTCGTAATGCTTAAGCTTTTCCAATGTCAAGTATCTTTTCCTTAGACCATGAGGTTGTGCAACTGCCGGATACCGTAGGAATACTTTGGGTGTGCCAAACGTCACAACGTAACTGGGTGGCTATAAAGGTACGCAACGGGTATCTCAGAAAGTGTCTGTTGAGTTGGCACGAACCGAGACTGGATTACGGAACGAGTAAAGAGACTTGCCATGACGAGATTGAACAAGGTATCGGTATACCGACGATCGAATCTCGGGCAAGTACCGTACCGATGGACAAAGGGAATTGCATACGGGATTGAGTGAATCCTTGACATCGTGGTTCATCCGATGAGATCATCGAGGAACACGTGGGAACCAACATGGGTATCCAGATCCCGCTGTTGGTTATTGACCGGAGAGTCGTCTCGGTCATGTCTACGTGTCTCCCGAACCCGTAGGGTCTACACACTTAAGGTTCGGTGATGCTAGGGTTGTAGAGATATATGCACAAGGTAACCCGAATGTTGTTAGGAGTCCCGGATGAGATCCCGGACGTCACGAGGAGTTCCGGAATGGTCCGGAGGTAAAGAATGATATATAGGAAGTCCAGTTTCGGACATCGGGAGAGTTCCGGGGGTCACCGGTAGTGTACCGGGACCACCGGGTGGGGCCACCCATCCCGGAGGGCCCCATGGGCCGTAGGGGGAGGGGGACCATCCCCTAGTGGGCTGGCACACCCCCTTGGGCCTCCCCTGCGCCTAGGGTTGGAAACCCTAGGGGTGGGGGCGCCCCCTAGGCTTCGGGGTCAAGCCACCCCCTTGGCCCCCGCCCCCCCTAGGAGATCCAATCTCCTAGGGCCGGTGCCCCCCTGGCCCCTATATATAGTGGGGGGAGAGAGGGCAGCCGCACCTCAGGCCCTGGCGCCTCTCCCTCCCCCCCCCTGTTACACCTCTCCCTCCTCCCGCGGGATCTTGGCGAAGCCCTGCAGCTTTTCCCGTTGCATCCACCACCACGCCGCCGTGCTGCTGGATCTCCATCAACCTCTCCTCCCCCTTGCTGGATCAAGAAGGAGGAGACGTCGTTGTACCGTACGTGTGTTGAACGCGGAGGTGCCGTCCGTTCGGCGCTGGGATCATCGGTGACAGGGATCACGACGAGTACGACTCCATCATCCACGTTCCTTCGAACGCTTCCGCTCGCGATCTACAAAGGGTATGTAGATGCACTCCTTTATGCTCATTGCTAGATGACTCCTTAGATTGATCTTGGTGAAGCGTAGGAAAATTTTTGAATTCTGCTACGTTCCCCAACACTGTTGGGGATCGTAGCAGAAAATCAAAAAAATTCTACGCATCACAAAGATCTATCTATGGAGTAATCTAGCAACGAGGGGGAGGGGAGTGCATCTACATACACTTGTAGATCGCGATGCGGAAGCGTTGCAAGAACGCGGATGAAGGAGTCGTACTCGTAGCGATTCAGATCGCGGTTGATTCCAATCTAAGCTCCGAACAATGGCGCCTCCGCGTTCAACACACGTGCAGCCCGATGATGTCTCCCACGCCTTGATCCAGCAAGGAGAGAGGGAGAGGTTGGAGAAGACTCCATCCAGCAGCAGCACGATGGCGTGGTGGTGGTGGAGGAGCGCGGGACTTCAGCAGGGCTTCGCAAAGCACTGCGAGAGATGAGGAGGGAGAGAGGTAGGGCTGCGCCAAGCGAGAGAGGTCAAACCGTGAGTTGGGCAGCCTCAAACCTCAAGTATATACAGGTGGAAGGGAGGGGCTGCGCCCCCTTTAGGGTTTCCACCCCTAGGGGTGCCGGCCAGCTCTTGATCCCATCTAGGGGGCGGCCAAGGGGGAGAGGGAGAGGGGGGCGCACCAGATTGGGCCCTAGGGCCCATCTGCCCTAGGGTTTGCCCCCCTCCCCTCTTGGAGGCGCCTTGGGCCCTGGTGGGAGGGCGCACCAGCCCACCTGGGGCTGGTCCCCTCCCACACTTGGCCCACACAGCCCTCTGGGGCCGGTGGCCCCACCCGGTGGACCCCCGGGACCCTCCCGGTGGTCCCGGTACGCTACAGATAGCGCCCAAAACTTTTCCGGTGACCAAAACGGGACTTCCCATATATGAATCTTTACCTCTGGACCATTCCGGAACTCCTCGTGATGTCTGGCATCTCATCCGGGACTCCAAACGACATTCGGTAACTGCGTACATACTTTCCCTATAACCCTAGCGTCATCGAACCTTAAGTGTGTAGACCCTACGGGCTTGGGAGTCATGCAGACTTGGCCGAGACAACTCTCCGGTCGATAACCAACAGCGGGATCTGGATACCCATGTTGGCTCCCACATGCTCCACGATGATATCATCGGATGAACCACGATGTCAAGGATTCAATCAATCCCATATACAATTCCCTTTGTCTATCGGTACAGTACTTGCCCGAGATTCGATCGTCGGTATCCCGATACCTTGTTCAATCTCGTTACCGGCAAGTCTGTTTACTCGTTCCGTAACACATCATCCCGTGATCAACTCCTTGATCACATTGTGCACATTATGATGATGTCCTACCAAGTGGGCCCAGAGATACCTCTCCGTCACACGGAGTGACAAATCCAGTCTCAATTCATGCCAACCCAACACACACTTTCGGAGATACCTGTAGTGCACCTTTTGTTGGGGATCGTAGCAGAAAATCAAAAATTTTCCTACGCATCACCAAGATCTATCTATGGAGTAATCTAGCAACGAGCATAAAGGGGAGTGCATCTACATACCCTTGTAGATCGCGAGCGGAAGCGTTCAAGAGAACGGGGATGATGGAGTCGTACTCGTCGTGATCCAAATCACCGATGATCCTAGCGCCGAACGGACGGCACCTCCGTGTTCAACACACGTACGGAGCGGGGACGTCTCCTCCTTCTTGATCCAGCAAGGGGGGAGGAGAGGTTGATGGAGATCCAGCAGCACGACGGCGTGGTGGTGGAAGTAGCGGGATTCCAGCAGAGCTTCGCCAAGCGCTGCGGGAGGAGGGAGATGTGTCACGGGAGGGAGAGGGAGGCGCCAGGGCTTGGGGTGCGGCTCCCATGCGCCTCCCCACTATATATAGGGGTGGAGGGGGCTGGTTTCTTGCCCTCCAAGTCCATTGGGGCGTTGGCAAAGGTGGGGGAAAGAAATCCCATCATTTCCTTTCCCCACCGATTGTTATCCCCCCTTTTTAGGGATCTTGATCTTATCCCTTCGGGATATGATCTTATTCCTTCTAAGGGGGGATCTTGGTGCGCCTTGACCAGGGGTGTGGGGCCTTGCCCCCACTACCCACGTTCATGTGGGTCCCCCCATGCAGGTGGGCCCCACTTCGGAACCTTCTAGAACCTTCCCGATACAATACCGAAAAATCCTGAACATTTTCCGGTGGCCAAAATAGGACTTCCTATATATAAATCTTTACCTCCGGACCATTCCGGAACTCCTCGTGACGTCCGGGATCTCATCCGGGACTCCGAACAACTTTCGGGTTTCCGCATACTTATATCTCTACAACCCTAGCGTCACCGAACCTTAAGTGTGTAGACCCTACGGGTTCGGGAACCATGTAGTCATGACCGAGACAACTCTCCGACCAATAACCAACAGCGGGATCTGGATACCCATGTTGGCTCCCACATGTTCCACGATGATCTCATCGGATGAACCACGATGTCAAGGATTCAATCAATCCCGTATACGATTCCCTTTGTCTATCGGTATAGCACTTGCCCGAGATTCGATCGTCGGTATACCGATAACTTGCTCAATCTCGTTACCGACAAGTCTCTTTACTCGTTCCGTAACACATCATCCCGTGATCAACTCCTTGATCACATATTGTGCACATTATGATGATGTCCTACCGAGTGGGCCCAGAGATACCTCTCCGTCATACGGAGTGACAAATCCCAGTCTCGATTCGTGCCAACCCAACAGACACTTTCGGAGATACCTGTAGTGCACCTTTATAGCCACCCAGTTACGTTGTGACGTTTGGTACACCCAAAGCATTCCTACGGTATCCGGGAGTTGCACAATCTCATGGTCTAAGGAAAAGATACTTGACATATAGAAAAGCTTTAGCATACGAACTACACGATCTGTGCTAGGCTTAGGATTGGGTCTTGTCCATCACATCATTCTCCTAATGATGTGATCCCGTTATCAATGACATCCAATGTCCATGGTCAGGAAACCGTGACCATCTATTGATCAACGAGCTAGTCATCTAGAGGCTTACTAGGGACATGGTGTTTGTCTATGTATCCACACATGTATCTGAGTTTCCTATCAATACAATTCTAGCATGGATAATAAACAATTATCATGAACAAGGAAATATAATAATAACCAATTTATTATTGCCTCTAGGGCATATTTCCAACAGTCTCCCACTTGCACTAGAGTCAATAATCTAGTTCACATCGCCATGTGATTAACACTCATAGGTCACATCGCCATGTGACTAACATCCAAAGAGTTCACTAGAGTCAGTAATCTAGTTCACATCAATATGTGATTAACACTCAATGAGTTCTGGGTTTGATCATGTTATGCTCGTGAGAGAGGTTGTAGTCAACGGGTCTGCAACATTCAGATCCCTATGTACTTCGCAAAACTTTATGTCATATCATAGATGCTGCTACCACGTTCCACTTGGAGCTATTCCAAACTGTTGCTCCATTATACGTATCCGGTATCTCCACTTAGAGTTATCCGGATAGGTGTTAAGCTTGCATCGACGTAGCTGTTTACGTCGAACTCTTTATCACCTCCATAACCGAGAAACATTTCCTTATTCCTCTAAGGATAATTTTGACCACTATCTAGTGATCCACTCCTGGATCACCTTTGTACCCTCTTGCCAGACATGTGGCAAGGCACACATCAGGTGCGGTACTTAGCATGGCATACCGTATAGAGCCTATGACAAAAGCATAGGGGACGACCTTCGTCCTTCCTCTTTCTTCTGCCGTGGTCAAGCTTTGAGTCTTACTCAACTTCACACCTTACAACTCAGGTAAGAACTCCTTCTTTGACTGATCTATTTTGAACTCCTTCAAAATCATGCCAAAGGTGTGTGTTCCTTTTGAAAGTATCATCAGGCGTCTTGATCTATCTGTATAGATCTTGATGCCCAATATGTAAGCAGCTTTATCCAGGTCTTCCTTTGAAAAACTCATTTCAAAACAACCCTTTACTCTTTCCAGAAATTCAACATCATTTCGGATCAACAATATGTCATTCACATATACTTATCAGAAATGTTGTAGTGCTCCCACTCACTTTATTGCAAATACAAGTTTCTAACAAACTTTGTATACCCAAGAACTTTGATCACTCTATCAAAGTATATATTCCGACACCGAGATGCTTGCTCCAGTCCATGGAAGGATCGCTGGAGCTAGCATACCTTTTAGCATCCTTAGGATCGACAAAACCTTTCTGATTGTATCATATACAACCTTTCCTTACGAAAACTGGTAAGGAAACTTGTTTTGTCATCCATCTGCCAGATTTCATAAATGCAGCTAATGCTAACATGATTCCGATGGACTTAAGCATCGCTACGAGTGAGAAAATCTCATCGTAGTCAACTCCTTGAACTTGTGAAAAACCTTTTTGCCACAAGTCGAGCTTCACAGACAGTGACATTACCGTCCACGTCCATCTTCTTCTTAAAGATCCATTTATCTCAATGGCTTGCCAGTCATCGGGCAAGTCCACCAAAGTCCATACTTTGTTTCGATACATGGATCCTATCTCGGATTTCTCGGCTTCTAATCATTTGTCGGAATATGGGCCCACCATCGCTTCTCCATAGTTCATAGGTTCATTGTTGTCCAACAACATGACATCTAAGACAGGATCACTGTACCACTCAGGAGTAGTACTTATCCTTGTCGACCTACGAGGTTTGATAGCAACCTGATCCGAAACTTCATGATCACTATCATTAGTTTCCTCTTCAACAGTCGTAGGTTCCACAGAAACATCTTTCTGTGTTGCACTACTCTCCGGTTGAAGTGAGGGTTCGACAACCTCATCAAGTTCTATCTTCCTCCCACTCAATTCTTTCGAGAGAAACTCCTTCTCGAGAAAGGACCCGTTCTTAGGGACAAACATTTTTGCCCTTGGATCTGAGATAGGAGGTACACCCAACTGTTACCTTTGGGTATCCTATGAAGATGTATTTGTCCGCTTTGGGTTCGAGCTTTTCCCGGCTGAAGCCATAAGCCTCGCAGCCCCAAAACTTGAGAAACGACAACTACGGTTTCTTGCCAAACCATACAACGTCGTCTCAACGGACTTAGATGGTGCCCTATCTAAAGTGAATGCAGCTGCCTCTAATGCATAACCTCAAAATAACAGCGGTAGATCGGTAAGATACATCATAGATCGCACCATATCTCATAAGGTTCGATTACGATGCCCGGACACACCATTACGTTGTGGTGTTCCAGGGGGCTTCAACTGCGAAACAATTCCACAATGTCTTAAGTGATTGCCAAACTCATAATTCAGATAATATCCCCTTGATCAGATCGTAGGAACATGATCTTCTTGTTATGATGATTCTTAACCTTCACTCTGAAATTTTTGAACCTTTCAAACGTTTCAGACTTTTGCTTCATTAAGTAAATATACCATATCTACTCAAATCGTCAGTGAAGATGAGAAAATAACGATATCCACCACACGCCTCAATTCTCATTGGGTCACATACATCAGCATGTATGATTTCCAACAAGTCACTTGCCCGTTTCATTGTACCTGAAAACGGGATCTCAGTCATCCTCCCTATGAGGCATGGCTCGCATGTGTCAAGCGATTCAAAATAAAGTGACTCCAAACATCCATCAGCATGGAGTTTCTTCATGCATTTTATGCCAAAATGACCTAAGCGGCAGTGCCACAAGAAAGTGGTACTATCATTATTAACTCTGCATCTTTCGGCATTAATATTATCATCATGTGTATTGCTATAATCGAGATTCAATAAACCATTGGGTGCATGACCATAAAGGTATTATTCATGTAAACAGAATAACCATTATTCTCTAACTTAAATGAATAACCGTATTGCAATGAACATGATCTAATCATATTCATGCTCAACGTAGACACCTGATAACATTTATCTAGGTTCAACACTAATCCCGGAAATAGAGGGAGCGTGCGATGGTGATCTTATCAACCTTGGAAACACTTCCAACACACATCGTCACCTCGCCCTTAGCTAGTCTCCGTTCAGTCTGTAGCTTTTGCTTCAAGTCACTAATAATAGCAACTGAACCGGTATCCAATACCCAGGTGCTACAAGGAGTACTACTAAGGTACACATCAATAACACGTATATCAAATATACTTTGTTGAAGTTGCCAGCTATCATATCTACCATGTATTTGGGGTGGTTCCGCTACCATGTGACCGCTCCCCTTACAATAGAAGCACTTAGTCTCGAGGTTTGGGTTTAATCATGGGTTCCTTCATCAGAGCGACAACTGGTTTGCCATCCATGAAGTTTCCCTTCTAGCCCTTGCCCTTTTGAAACCAGTGGTCTTGTTAAACCATCAACACTTGATGCTTCTTCTTGATTTCTACCTTTTTGCGGTCTTAAGAACCGCTAATAGCTTCGGGATCATCTCCATCCTTTGCATGTCATAGTTCATCACGAAGTTCTAGTAACTTGGTGATAGTGTCTAGAGAATTCCGTCAACCACTATCTCACCTGGAAGATTAACTCCCACTTGGTTCAAGTGATTTCAGCACCCAGACATTCTGAGCACATGCTCACAAGTTGAGCTATTCTCCTCCATCCCTTTGGCAAAAGAACTCGTCAGAGGTCTCATACCTCTCAGTACGGGCATGAGCCTGAAATCCCAATTTCAGCTCTTAGAACATCTCATATGTTCTATGGCGTTCAAAACGTCATTGGAATCCCGATTCTAAGCCGTAAAGTATGGTGCACTAAACTATCAAGTAGTCATCAGGACGTGTCTCTCAGGTGTTCACAACATCCACAGACAACGTTGTAGGGGTTTGCACATCAAGCGGTGCATCAAAGACGTAAGCTTTCTGTGCAGCAGTGAGGACACTCCTCGGACTACGGACCCAGTCCGCATCATTGCTTACATTATCTTTCAACTTAGTCTTTCTCTAGGTTCGTATTAAACAGGGAGCTACAACGCAGTTATTGGTCTACAACATAATTTGCGAAGACAACTTAGACTATTGTTCATGACAATGAAGTTCATCTAATGAACTCCCACTCAGATAGACATCTCTCTAGTCATCTAAGTGATACATGATCCGAATCGACTAGGCCGTGTCCGATCATCACGTGAGACGGACTAGTCATCAACGGTGAACATCTTCAGGTGGATCGTATCTTCTATACGACTCATGTTCGACCTTTCGGTCTTCCGTGTTCCGAGGCCATGTCTGTACATGCTAGGCTCGTCAAGTCAACCCTAAGTGTATCGCGTGTGTAAATCTGTCTTACACCCGTTGTATGCGAACGTTAGAACCTATCACACCCGATCATCACGTGGTGCTTCGGAACAACGAACCTTAGCAACGGTGCACAGTTAGGGGGAACACAATTCTTGAAATTTTAGTGAGAGATCATCTTATTCACTACCGTCGTTCTAAGCAAATAAGATGTAAAACATGATAAACATCACATGCAATCAAATAGTGACATGATATGGCCAATATCATTTTGCTCCTTTTGATCTTCATCTTCGGGGCTCCATGATCATCATTGTCACCGGCATGACACCATGATCTCCATCATCGTGTCTTCATGAAGTTGTCTTGCCAAACATTACTTCTACTACTATGGCTAACGGTTTAGCAATAAAGTAAAGTAATTACATGGCGTTATTCAGTGACACGCAGGTCATACAATAAATAAGACAACTCCTATGGCTCCTGCCGGTTGTCATTCTCATCGACATGCAAGTCGTGATTCCTATTACAAGAACATGATCAATCTCATACATCACATATATATCATTCATCACATCCTTTTGGCCATATCACATCACACGGCACATGCTGCAAGAACAAGTTAGACGTCCTGTAATTGTTGTTGCAAGTTTTTACGTGGCTGCTATAGGTTTCTAGCAAGAACGTTTCTTACCTACGCCAAAACCACAACGTGATATGCCAATTTCTATTTACCCTTCATAAGGACCCTTTTCATCGAATCCGATCCGACTAAAGTGGGAGAGACAGACACCCGCTAGCCACCTTATGCAACTAGTGCATGTCAGTCGGTGGAACCTGTCTCACGTAAGAGTACGTGTAAGGTCGGTCCGGGCCGCTTCATCCCACGATGCCGCCGAATCAAGATAAGACTAGTAACGGCAAGAGAATTGACATGATCTACGCCCACAACTACTTTGTGTTCTACTCGTGCAAGATACTACGCATAGACCTAGCTCATGATGCCACTGTTGGGGGTCGTAGCAGAAAATCAAAAAATTTCCTACGCATCACCAAGATCTATCTATGGAGTAATCTAGCAACGAGCATAAAGGGGAGTGCATCTACATACCCTTGTAGATCGCGAGCGAAAGCGTTCAAGAGAACGGGGATGATGGAGTCGTACTCGTCGTGATCCAAATCAGCGATGATCCTAGCGCCGAACGGACGGCACCTCCGTGTTCAACACACGTACGGAGCGGGGACGTCTCCTCCTTCTTGATCCAGCAAGGGGGGGGGAGAGGTTGATGGAGATCCAGCAGCACGACGGCGTGGTGGTGGAAGTAGCGGGATTCCAGCAGGGCTTCGCCAAGCGCTGCGGGAGGAGGGAGATGTGTCACGGGAGGGAGAGGGAGGCGCCAGGGCTTGGGGTGCGGCTCCCATGCGCCTCCCCACTATATATAGGGGTGGAGGGGGCTGGTTTCTTGCCCTCCAAGTCCATTGGGGCGTTGGCAAAGGTGGGGGAAAGAAATCCCATCATTTCCTTTCCCCACCGATTGTTATCCCCCCTTTTTAGGGATCTTGATCTTATCCCTTCGGGATATGATCTTATTCCTTCTAAGGGGGGATCTTGGTGCGCCTTGACCAGGGGTGTGGGGCCTTGCCCCACTACCCACGTTCATGTGGGTCCCCCCATGCAGGTGGGCCCCACTTCGGAACCTTCTAGAACCTTCCCGGTACAATACCGAAAAATCCCGAACATTTTCCGGTGGCCAAAATAGGACTTCCTATATATAAATCTTTACCTCCGGACCATTCCGGAACTCCTCGTGACGTCCGGGATCTCATCCGGGACTCCGAACAACTTTCGGGTTTCCGCATACTTATATCTCTACAACCCTAGCGTCACCGAACCTTAAGTGTGTAGACCCTACGGGTTCGGGAGACACGCAGACATGACCGAGACGACTCTCCGGTCAATAACCAACAGCGGGATCTGGATACCCATGTTGGCTCCCACATGTTCCACGATGATCTCATCGGATGAACCACGATGTCAAGGATTCAATCAATCCCGTATACGATTCCCTTTGTCTATCGGTATAGCACTTGCCCGAGATTCGATCGTCGGTGTACCGATACCTTGCTCAATCTCGTTACCGGCAAGTCTCTTTACTCGTTCCGTAACACATCATCCCGTGATCAACTCCTTGATCACATATTGTGCACATTATGATGATGTCCTACCGAGTGGGCCCAGAGATACCTCTCCGTCATACGGAGTGACAAATCCCAGTCTCGATTCGTGCCAACCCAACAGACACTTTCGGAGATACCTGTAGTGCACCTTTATAGCCACCCAATTACGTTGTGACGTTTGGTACACCCAAAGCATTCCTACGGTATCCGGGAGTTGCACAATCTCATGGTCTAAGGAAAAGATACTTGACATATAGAAAAGCTTTAGCATACGAACTACACGATCTGTGCTAGGCTTAGGATTGGGTCTTGTCCATCACATCATTCTCCTAATGATGTGATCCCGTTATCAACGACATCCAATGTCCATGGTCAGGAAACCGTAACCATCTATTGATCAACGAGCTAGTCATCTAGAGGCTTACTAGGGACATGGTGTTTGTCTATGTATCCACACATGTATCTGAGTTTCCTTTCAATACAATTCTAGCATGGATAATAAACGATTATCGTGAACAAGGAAATATAATAATAACTAATTTATTATTGCCTCTAGGGCATATTTCCAACACCTTTATAGCCACCCAGTTACGTTGTGACGTTTGGTACACCCAAAGCATTCCTACGGTATTTGGGAGTTGCACAATCTCATGGTCTAAGGAAAAGATACTTGACATTTAGAAAAGCTTTAGCATACGAACTACACGATCTGTGCTAGGCTTAGGATTGGGTCTTGTCCATGACATCATTCTCCTAATGATGTGATCTCGTTATCAACGACATCCAATGTCCATGGTGAGGAAACCATAACCATCTATTGATCAACGAGCTAGTCATCTAGAGGCTCACTAGGGACATGGTGTTTGTCTATGTATCGACACATGGATCTGAGTTTCCTATCAATACAATTCTAGCATGGATAATAAACAATTATCATGAACAAGAAAATATAATAATAACCAATTTATTATTGCCTCTAGGGCATATTTCCAACAGTCTCCCACTTGCACTAGAGTCAATAATCTAGTTCACATCGCCATCTGATTAACACTCACAGGTCACATCGCCATGTGACCAACATCCAAAGAGTTTACTAGAGTCAATAATCTAGTTTACATCAATATGTGATTAACACTCAATGAGTTCTGGGTTTGATCATGTTATGCTTGTGAGAGAGGTTGTAGTCAACGGGTCTGCAACATTCAGATCAGGTGCAGTACTTAGCATGGCATACCGTATAGAGCCTATGACAAAAGCATAGGGGACGACCTTCGTCCTTCCTCTTCCTTCTGCCGCGGTCAAGCTTTGAGTCTTACTCAACTTCACACCTTACAACTCAGGTAAGAACTCCTTCTTTGACTGATCTATTTTGAACTCCTTCAAAATCATGTCAAAGGTGTGTGTCCCTTTTGAAAGTATCATTAGGCGTCTTGATCTATCTCTATAGATCTTGATGCCCAATTATGTAAGCAGCTTTATCGAGGTCTTCCTTTGAAAAACTCATTTCAAACAACCCTTTACGCTTTCCAGAAATTCTACATCATTTCGGATCAAAAATACGTTATTCACATATACTTATCAGAAATGTTGTAGTGCTCCCACTCACTTTATTGTAAGTACAAGTTTCTAACAAACTTTTTATAAACCCAAAAACTTTGATCACTCCATCAAAGTATATATTCCGACTCCGAGATGCTTGCTCTAGTCCATAGAAGGATCGCTGGAGCTAGCATATCTTTTAGCATCCTTAGGATCGACAAAACCTTTCTGATTGTATCACATACAACCTTTCCTTACGAAAACTGGTAAGGAAACTTGTTTTGACATCCATCTGCCAGATTTCATAAATGCAGCTAATGCTAACTTGATTCCGACAGACTTAAGCATCGCTACTATTGAGAAAATCTCATCGTAGTCAACTCCTTGAACTTGTGAAAAACTTTTCGCCACAAGTCGTGCTTCATAGACGGTGACATTACCGTCCACGTCCGTCTTCTTCTTAAAGATCCATTTATCTCAATGGCTTGCCGATCATCGGGCAAGTCCACCAAAGTCCATACTTTGTTTTGATACATGGATCCTATCTCGGATTTCTCGGCTTCTAACCATTTGTCGAAATACGGGCCCACCATCGCTTCTCCATAGTTCGTAGGTTCATATTTGTCCAACAACATGACATCTAAGACAGGATCACCGTACCACTCAGGAGTAGTACATATCCTTGTCGACCTGCGAGGTTCGAAAGTAACTTGATCCGAAGCTTCATGATCACTATCATTAGTTTCCTCTTCAATAGTCGTAGGTTCCATAGAAACATCTTTCTGTGTTGCACTACTCTCCGGTTGAAGTGAGGGTTCGACAACCTCATCAAGTTCTATCTTCCTCCCACTCAATTCTTTCGAGAGAAACTCCTTCTCGAGAAAGGACCCGTTCTTAGCGACGAATAATTTTGTCCTTGGATCTGAGATAGAAGGTATACCCAACTATTACCTTTGGGTATCCTATGAAGATGTATTTGTCCGTTTTGGGTTCGAGCTTTTTCCGGCTGAAGCCATAAGCATCACAGCCCCAAACATTAAGAAACGACAACTTTGGTTTCTTGCCAAACCATAGTTCATACGACGTTGTCTCAATAGACTTAGATGGTGCCCTATCTAAAGTGAATGCAGCTGTCTCTAATGCATAACCTCAAAATAATAGCGGTAGATCGGTAAGAGACATCATAGATCCCACCATATCTCATAAGGTTCGATTACGACGTCCGGACAAACCATTACGCTGTGGTGTTCCAGGTGGCTTCAACTGCGAAACAATTCCACAATGTCTTAAGTGATTGCCAAACTCATAATTCAGAAAATCTCCCCTTGATCAGATCGTAGGAACATGATCTTCTTGTTATGATGATTCTTAACTTCACTCTGAAATTGCTTGAACTTTTCAAATGTTTCAGACTTTTGCTTCATTAAGTAAATATACCCATATCTACTCAAATCGTCAGTGAAGATGAGAAAATAATGATATCCACCACACGCCTTAATTCTCACTGGATCACACACATCAGCATGTATGATTTCCAACAAGTCACTTGCCCGTTTCATTGTACCTGAAAACGGGATCTTAGTCATCCTGCCGATGAGGCATGGCTCGCATGTGTCAAGCGATTCAAAATCAAGTGACTCCAAACATCCATCAGCATGGAGTTTCTTCATGCATTTTATACCTAAACGGCAGTGCCACAAGAAAGTGGTACTATCATTATTAACTCTACATCTTTTGGCGTTAATATTATTATCATGTGTATTACTATGATCGAGATTCAATAAACCATTGGGTGCATGACCATAAAGGTATTATTCATGTAAACAGAATAACCATTATTCTCTAACTTAAATGAATAACCGTATTGCAATGAACATGATCTAATCATATTCATGCTCAACATAGACACCTGATAACATTTATCTAGGTTCAACACTAATCCCGAAGGTAGAGGGAGCGTGCGATGGTGATCTTATGAACCTTGGAAATACTTCCAATATCGTCACCTCTCCCTTAGCTAGTCTCCGTTTAGTCTGTAGCTTTTGCTTCAAGTCACTAATAATAGCAACTGAACCGGTGTCCAATACCCAGATACTACAAGGAGTACTAGTAAGGTACACATCAATAACACGTATATCAAACATACTTTGTTGAAGTTGCCAGCTTTCTTATCTACCATGTACTTGGGGTAGTTCCGCTACCATGTGACCGTTTCCCTTACAATAGAAGCACTTAGTCTCAAGGTTTGGGTTCAACCATGGGTTCCTTCATCAGAGCAACAACTGGTTTGCCATTCATGAAGTTTCCCTTCTAGCCCTTGCCCCTTTTGAAACCAGTGGTCTTGTTAAACCATCAACACTTGATGCTCCTTCTTGATTTCTACTTTTGCGGTCTTAAGCACCGATAATAGCTCCGGGATCATCTCCATCCTTTGCATGTCATAGTTCATCACGAAGTTCTAGTAGCTTGGTGATAATGTCTAGAGAATTTCATCAACCACTATCTCATCTGGAAGATTAACTCCCACTTGGTTCAAGTGATTTTAGCACCCAGACATTCTGAGTACATGCTCACTAGTTGAGCTATTCTCCTCCATCTTGTTGGCAAAAGAACTTGTCAGAGGTCTCATACCTCTCAACACGGGCATGAGCCTGAAATCCCAATTTCAGCTCATATGTCTTATGGCGTTCAAAACATCATTGGAATCCCGATTCTAAGCCGTAAAGTATGGTGCACTAAACTATCAAGTAGTCATCAGGACGTGTCTGTCAGGTGTTCACAACATCCACAGATGATGTTGTAGGGGTTTGCACATCGAGCGGTGCATCAAAGAAGTAAGCTTTCTGTGTAGTAGTGAGGACACTCCTCGGACTACGGACTCAGTCCGTATCATTGCTTACAATATCTTTCAACTTAGTCTTTCTCTAGGATTGTATTAAATAGGGAGCTACAGCGCAAGCTATTAGTCTACAACATATTTTGCGAAGACAACTTAGACTATTGTTCATGACAATTAAGTTCATCTAATGAACTCCCACTCAGATAGACATCTCTCTAGTCATCTAAGTGATACATGATCCGAATTGACTAGGCCGTGTCCGATCATCACGTGAGACGGACTAGTCATCAACGGTGAACATCTTCATGTTGATCGTATCTTCTATACGATTCATGTTCGACCTTTTGGTCTTCCATGTTCCGAGGCCATGTTTGTACATGCTAGGCTTGTCAAGTCAACCCTAAGTGTATCGCGTGTGTAAATCTGGCTTACACCCGTTGTATGCGAACGTTAGAGCCTATCACACCCGATCATCACGTGGTGCTTCAGAACAATGATCCTTAGCAACGGTGCACAGTTAGGGGAAACACAATTCTTGAAATTTTAGTGAGAGATCATCTTATTTACTACCGTCGTTCTAAGCAAATAAGATGTAAAACATGATAAACATCACATGCAATCAAATAGTGACATGATATGGCCAATATCATTTTGCTCCTTTTGATCTTCATCTTCGGGGCTCCATGATCATCATCGTCACCGGCATGACACCATGATCTCCATCATCATGATCTCCATCATCGTGTCTCCATGAAGTCGTCTCGCCAAACATTACTTCTACTACTGTGGCTAACGGTTAGCAACAAAGTAAAGTAATTACATGGCATTTTCAGTGACACGCAGGTCATACAATAAAATAAGACAACTCCTATGGCTCCTGCCGATTGTCATATTCATCGACATGCAAGTCGTGATTCCTATTACAAGAACATGATCAATCTCATACATCACATATATATCATTCATCACATCCTTTTGGCCATATCACATCACACGGCACATGCTGCAACAAGTTAGACGTCCTCTAATTGTTGTTGCAAGTTTTTACGTGGCTGCTATAGGTTTCAAGCAAGAACGTTTCTTACCTACGCCAAAACCACAACGTGATATGCCAATTTCTATTTACCCTTCATAAGGACCCTTTTCATGGAATCCGATCCGACTAAAGTGGGAGAGATAGACACCCGCTAGCCACCTTATGCAAGTAGTGCATGTCAGTCGGTGGAACTAGTCTCACGTAAGAGTACGTGTAAGGTCGGTCCGGGCCGCTTCATCCCACGATGCCGCCGAATCAAGATAAGACTAGTAACGGCAAGTAAATTGACAAATTGACGTCCACAACTACTTTGTGTTCTACTCATGCAAGAAACAACGCATAGACCTAGCTCTGATACCACTGTTGGGGATTGTAGCAGAAAATCAAAAAAAAATCTACGCATCACCAAGATCTATCTATGGAGTAATCTAGCAACAAGGGGGAGGGGAGTGCATCTACATACCCTTTTAGATCGCGATGCGGAAGCGTTGAAAGAACACGGATGAAGGAGTCATACTCGTAGCGATTCAGATCGCGGTTGATTCCGATCTAAGCGCCGAACAACGGCGCCTCCGCGTTCAACACACGTGCAGCCCGATGACGTCTCCCACGCCTTGATCCAGCAAGGAGAGAGGGAGAGGTTGGGGAAGACTCCATCCAGCAGCAGTACGACGGCGTGGTCATGGTGGAGGAGCGCAGGACTCCAGCAGGGCTTCGCAAAGCACTGCGAGAGATGTGGAGGGAGAGAGGTAGGGCTGCGCCAAGCGAGAGAGGTCAAACCGTGAGTTGGGCAGCCTCAAACCTCAAGTATATTTAGGGGGAAGGGAGGGGCTGCGCCCCCTTTAGGGTTTCAACCCCTAGGGGTGGCGGCCAGCCCTAGATCCCATCTAGGGGGTGGCCAAGGGGGAGAGGGAAAGGGGGGCACACCAGATTGGGCCCTAGGGCCCATCTGCCCTAGGGTTTGCCCCCCTCCCCTCTTGGAGGCGCCTTGGGCCCTGGTGGGGGGGCGCACCAGCCCACGTGGGGCTGTTCCCCTCCCACACTTGGCCCACGCAGCCCTCTGGGGCCGGTGGCCCCACCCGGTGGACCCCCGGGACCCTCCCGATGGTCCCGGTACACTACCGATAGCGCCCGAAACTTTTCCAGTGACCAAAATGGGACTTCCCATATATGAATCTTTACCTCCGGACCATTCCGGAACTCCTCGTGACGTCCGGGATCTCATCCGGGACTCTGAGCAGCATTCGGTAACCGCGTACATACTTTCCCTATAACCCTAGCGTCATCGAACCTTAAGTGTGTAGACCCTACGGGCTCGGGAGTCATGCAGACATGGCCAAGACGACTCTCAAGTCAATAACCAACAGCGGGATCTGGATACCCATGTTGGCTCCCACATGCTCCACGATGATATCATCGGACGAACCACGATGTCAAGGATTCAATCAATCCTGTATACAATTCCCTTTGTCTATCGGTACAGTACTTGCCCGAGATTCGATCGTCGGTATCCCGATACCTTGCTCAATCTCGTTACCGGCAAGTCTCTTTACTCGTTCCGTAACACATCATCCCGTGATCAACTCCTTGTTCACATTGTGCACATTATGATGATGTCCTACCGAGTGGGCCCAGAGATACCTCTCCGTCACACGGAGTGACAAATCCCAGTCTCGATTCGTGCCAACCCAACAGATACTTTCGGAGATACCTATAGTGCACCTTTATAGCGACCTAGTTACGTTGTGATGTTTGGTACACCCAAAGCATTCCTACGGTATCCGGGAGTTGCACAATCTCATGGTCTAAGGAAAAGATACTTGACATTTCGAAAAGCTTTAGCATACAAACTACACGATCTGTGCTAGGCTTAGGATTGGGTCTTGTCCATCACATCATTCTCCTAATGATGAGATCTCATTATCAACGACATCCAATGTCCATGGTCAGGAAACCATAACCATCTATTGATCAACGAGCTAGTCATCTAGAGGCTCACTAGGGTCATGGTGTTTGTCTATGTATTGACACATGTATCTGAGTTTCCTATCAATACAATTCTAGCATGGATAATAAACAATTATCATGAACAAGAAAATATAATAATAACCAATTTATTATTTCCTCTAGGGCATATTTCAAGCTTGATAGACTAGGTTTGGGGCTGCTCCATATACCATGAAAAAGACGTGAAACCCGTAGATCTGTTGGGCGTGGTGTTTATGCTCCATAACACAGAGGGTAGCTCCTCCACCCAACAACCCGGCATCCTCTGCAAAGGAACCATGAGCCGGGGCCTGATGCCTCTCAAGATCTCTTGATTGGCTCTCTCAGCTTGACCATCTGGGGGTGAGCCACTGAAGATACGTCAAGCCGGATGTGCTCTCGTTGACAAAATTCTTTCATAGCCCCCTTGGACAGATTGGTGTCATTATCAGTTATAATACTGTGTGGAAAGCCAAACCGGAAAATCACATTTTTGATGAATTGAACCACCATTGCTGCATCACACTTGCTGACCGGCTCTGCCTCGACCCACTTGGTAAATGTGTCAACCGCCACCAGAAGGTGGGTCTTCTTATCTGGATATCTCTTAAAGGGCCCAACCATATCTAGCCCCCAAGTCGCGAACGACCAAGTAATTGGAATCATCCTCAATTCTTGAGCTGGTATATGAGCACGTCGTGAGAATTTCTGGCAAGCATCACATTTTTTTGACTAAGTCCTCCACATCAACATGAGCTGTCAGCCAATAGAACCCATGACGAAAGGCTTTTGCCACCAAAGACTTTGAACCGGCGTGGTGACCACAATATCCTTGGTGTATCTCTCAAAGAATCTCGCAGCCTTCCTCTGGCGACACGCAACGTTGAAACGCCCCGGATACACTGCAATGATGCGGTTGTCCATTGACAATAGTCATCGACTTGGACCGCCAGATTATTTGCTTGGCCAAGACTTCATCCTCTGGTAATTCACCTCGGTTCATATACGCCAAGTACGGGACTATCCAATCTGGAATAGCGTGAAGCACCGCTACCAATTGAGCCTCCGGATTAGGACCAGCCAAGTCTTCTTCTGAAGGTAATTTCACCGATAGATTATCCAATATGTCCAGGAAGACATTATATGGAACCGGTTTACGCTGGGAGCCTAGACGGCTTAATGCGTCCGCCGCTTCATTCCTTTGCTGGTCCACATGGTCCACCTGATAACCCTTGAAGTGCCCAGCGACAGCGTCCACCTCTCGACGATATGCCGCCATGAGCGGCTCCTTGGAATCCCAATTACCAGATACTTGTTGGACCACCAAGTCCGAGTCACCGAAGCATTTAACCCGACTTAGATTCATCTCCTTAGCCATCCGAATACCATGGAGGAGAGCCTCATATTCGGCTGCATTGTTAGTACAAGGGAACATTAAACGGAGGACATAACAAAACTTATCACCCTGTAGGGAAGATAATACGACTCCAGCCCCCGAGCCCGCCAATTGCCTGGATCCATTGAAGTGAATAGTCCAGTACGTGTGATCTGGTTTCTCCTCCGGTGCTTGCAACTCCGTCCAATCGTTGATGAAATCCACCAATGCTTGAGATTTGATTGCAGTACGAGGCACATATTTTAGCCCGTGAGGACTAAGTTCAATGGCCCACTTGGCAACCCGGCCAGTCGCTTCTCTGTTTTGGACTTTATCTCCTAGAGGGGCAGAACTGACCACAGTGATAGGATGACCTTGAAAATACTGCTTAAGTTTCCGGTTTTCCATGAAGACTCCGTATACCAATTTCTGCCAATGCGGGTATCTCTGCTTTGACTCAATGAGCACCTCGCTGATATAGTAAACTGGCCTTTCAACCGGATATTCTTTCCCCGCCTCTTTGCGCTCCACTACAATGGCAACACTTACGGCTCGGGCATTAGCAGCCACGTATAATAACAACGGCTCATTATCAACCGGCGCGGCAAGAATAGGCGGCTCTGCCAGCTGCTTCTTTAAGTCCTCGAACGAAGCATCAGCAGCATCACTCCAGACAAAGCGATCTGTCTTTTTCATCATCTGGTAAAGCGGGATGGCCTTCTCTCCCAAGCGGCTAATGAACTGGCTCAGTGCCGCAATGCGGCCAGCCAGGCGTTAAACATCATTGATGCACACCGGTTTAGCCAAGGACGTAATAGCCTTGATCTTCTCCGGATTAGCTTCAATTCCCCTGTTTGACACCAGGAACCCCAGGAGCTTGCCTGTCGGTACACCAAAAATGCACTTGGCCGGATTAAGCATCATCTTATAAACCCGAAGGTTATCAAAAGTTTCCTTCAAGTTAGCTATCAACGTCTCTTCCTTCTTGGATTTTACCACAATATCGTCCACATATGCATGAACGTTTCGCCCAATCTGCTTGTGAAGACAATTCTGTACGCAACGTTGATAGGTCGCTTGGGCACTCTTGAGCCCAAAGGGCATGGATACATAGCAGGAGGCTCCGAAGGGAGTTATAAAGCTGTTTTCTCCTGGTCCTTAACCGCCATCTTGATCTGATGATAAACGGAATATGCGTCCAAAAAACTTAAGCGCTCACAACCCGCCGTAGCATCAATGATTTGATCAATACGAGGGAGAGCAAAAGGACCAGCCGGTCAAGCCTTGTTCAGGTCTGTGTAATCAACACATATTCGCCAAGTGCCATTCTTTTTTAGCACTAGCACCAGATTAGCCAACCACTCAGGGTGAAACACTTCAACGATGAAGCCTGCCGCCAAGAGCCTGGCTACCTCTTCACCAATAGCCTTACGCCTTTCTTCATTGAAGCGGCGGAGAAACTATTTAACCGGTTTGAACTTGGGATCAATATTAAGAGTGTGCTCAACGAGTCCACTCGGTACAACTGGCATGTTAGAAGGTTTCCATGCAAAGATGTCCCGATTCTCATGGATGAACTCGATGAGCGTGCTTTACTATTTCGGATCCAGGTTAGCGCTGATGGTAAACTGCTTGGATGAATCACCAGGAACAAAGTTGACCTGCTTGGTCTCATCAGCTGATTTAAACTTCAAGGCCGGATCATGCTCTGTAGTCGGCTTCTTCAACGGAGACATATCCGCCGGATCAACCTTTTCCTTGTAAAACTTCAACTCCTTGGTTGCACAAACTGCCTCAGCATAGGCTGCATCACCTTCCTCGGATTCCAAAGCAATCTTACGGCTCCCATGGACCGTAATAGTTCCTTTATGACCTGGCATCTTGAGCTATAGATAAACGTAACAGGGGCTCGCCATGAACTTAGCATAAACCGGCCCCCCGAACAAGGCATGATACGAGCTCTTGATTTTTACCCCCTCAAAGGTCAAAGTCTCCGACCTCGAGTCATGATCATCTATAAAAGTAACCTCTAGGTCTATCTTACCGACCGAATACGCCGATTTATCAGGTACCACGCCATGGAAAACAATGTTGGATGGCCCAAGCTTCTTGTCTGTCAGTCCCATGCGACGGAAAGTCTCATAATACAAGATGTTGATGCTGCTGCCCCCATCCATGAGCACCTTAGTGAACTTATACCCCCCAACCTGAGGCACCACTACTAGTGCTAGCTGACCCGGATTATCAATCCGGGGCGGATGATCCTCACGACTCCACACTATGGGCTGTTCTGACCAGCGTAGGTACCGAGGTACTGCCGGTTCAATGGAGTGCACCGCCTTCTTATGAACCTTCTGATTGCGCTTGCACAAGCTAGTGGTGAAGACA
Organism: Secale cereale; assembly: GCA_902687465.1. Lineage (NCBI taxonomy): Eukaryota > Viridiplantae > Streptophyta > Magnoliopsida > Poales > Poaceae > Secale > Secale cereale. Next base: position 137,145,361 of record LR738710.1, read on the forward strand.
TGATATTGCCCGCTACTCAACTATTTCGGGTTACTCTGATAGCCTGATTGCTGCTGCTGATGATTACCCTGATGATTATAACCACCCTGGCCACTTTGATGGTTGTGCCCGTTCTGATTACCGTGTCTGCCTTGATTGCTTTGGAAACCTGGACCGGAGCCACCACCTTGATAATCCGGCCCATGAAAACCAGGGCCTGAACCGCCGGACGATCCATGATCGTATTGGAACCGATTTTTGAACTCCCTCATAATAAAGCAGTCCTTCTAGAGGTGTGTGGCTGGCTTTTCCTTCGTGCCGTGCCTAGGGCAAGGCAGATTCATCTGGCTTTCCAGATTAATGTTTGATCCTCCGCCCCATGGGGATGGCCTACCCTTACGATGTTGTCCATCATTCTGCGTAGAAGTGTTAGCCACAAAATCTGAACTACTATCCGGTTTGCGCTTACCATTGTATCCCTCATTCGCCGGAGTAGACTGCTGCGCTTTATCGTTCTTCTTTCCCTTCCCTGACTTCTCGTCATCAGACTCCGGGTATTTGGTACTATCTGAATCGGCATACTTCACCAAAGCGTCCATGCGTGTTCCCATGTCATCGAAGTTACGCTTGAGCCGTCCCAGCTTCAGCTTCAGAGGCTCGAACCGGCAATTGCCTTCCAGTGTCAAAACTGCTGTGTCCGGATTGATGCGGTCTAAGGAGTGCAAGATCTCTGACACCCGGCGCACCCAATGACTTGTTGATTCGTACTCCCCCTAAACACAGGCGTCTAAGTCCACAATTGACATGGGCTGCTTACACGTATCCTTAAAATTATTAATAAATCGGCGTCGTAACTCGGCCCATGATCCGATGGAGTTTGGCGGCAAGCTTTTTAACCAAGTACGAGCCATTCCTTCCAACATCATGGTGAATTATTTGGCACACGCCGCATCGTCCACGTCCAGCATCTCCATTGCCATCTCGTAGCTTTCGACCCATGCTTCAGGGGATAAATCGGCAGTATAATTGGGCACCTTGCGCGGTCCTTTGAAGTCCTTAGGCAGCCGCACATTGCGTAAAGCGGGGGTGAGACACGGTACTCCCAAGGAGCTGGAAGTAACTCCTGGCTCGACCGTGGTCGATGGACGAACTGGCGTAGGCTGACGGGCTTCATATTGTGCTGCTAACTCGTTCTCTCGGCGCTGTCTGCCCTGATCCACTACCTTTTGAGCATTTGCACCTCCACCCGCCGGGTTATCCCTCCGCGGCAGGTTACGGTCCCACACACTACTTGATACGGCCAGCTCATCCATATGCCGGCTGTAACTCCGGCTTGGGCGGGGGGTGGAATGAATCCTCTAGTGGTTGTGAGAATAAGCCTGCTGCTGAGTTAAAGCCGTCTCCAGGAACTCCCTAGCTCGTCGTGCCTCCACTGATATATGGGATCCTCCTTCAATGGGAAGGGATGCCAATCGTGAAGCGGCTGCAACTATGTTGTCCAAGGGGTTGGAGTAGTGACCGAGAGGCGTTGGTGTATGCTGTGATGGAACGATCTGACGGGTTGGATCCGCGGCCCGTGGCTGGACCGACGCCCCCGTTCCAGGCACCTCTCCCCGGTTTACCGTTGGCTGATTGCTAGTTCCTGCTCCTGGCATACTGAAGAGGTTCCTCGCTTCGTAAACCGGCGACAGGCGAGACTGGCGCCTTCTCCTCATTACGTCGTCCGATGCGGTCTGATCCAACAGGAGCCGATAAGCCTGAGCATCTAACTTGGCCTGCCTCGTGGCCATCCTAGTTTTTTCAGCAGCTAGGTCCAACTTGGCTTGATCTATTTGGGCCCTCACTTTAGCAACTTCCGCATTGTGTTGTACCTTCTCGGCCTGGCTGACCTCCGCGGTCAGTAGCACTGTCAAGGTGTCGAATAAAGCGGACAGAACTTGAGCCAGCGGCTGAACAGGACCTCCTGCCCCTACTGTTGCTGCCGCCGCCAGATCGGATGTTAATGCTGCCGCAGTCGAAGATTGTTGCACAGATTGTGATCCGGCCATGAAGACCGCAACCCGGCTGGGGGATAAAGGGTGTCCGGAATACTATCATCGTCGGAACAGCCCCCAGACCGGCCATCCTGCAGCAAATATAAAGACTCGGTTTCTCCGGTAGATGACTCGTCGCTAGAATAAACGACGGTCTCGCCACCAGATTCTGATCCATCCTCAGCTTCCGCTCTGTGAACTGCCCCCACAAAGACACGCTTCATGGCGGGCCGAATCCGGGCAGGTCTCACACGCTGAGCCGACTCAACGGTGTTGGAGCAGATGTCCGGCCCAAGGCCCGGTTCGCCGATCTTGCTGATGACCCTCAACCATAAGGGATCTGTTGCAGCGTTTTCGATAAGTAAGAGTGTCGAACCCAACGAGGAGCAGAAGGTATTGATAAGCGATTCTGAGCAAGAAATTACTGCAAGCACTGAAAGATAACTTTTAGGGGTTTTCTCTATATTAGCAACAGGAATGTAAAGGCAAGTAATGTAAAAGGTACTGAGAGTAACAAGTGGCCCAATCCTTTCTTAGCAAAGGAGAGGCCTAGCAACTGAACTTATAAAGACTAAAGCGTTCTTGAAAACACACGGGAGAGGTAGTCATGTGCTTTCGCCACATTCCGTATCGATACTATGATATGTGTTGATAAGTGTTGAGTGGGTGGATCTATGCTAGTGCACTCTCTAGACTAAGATGAATGCACTCTTATGATTAAACACCTTGCAAGCATCCGCAAATACAAGATACTCCCTCCGTTCGAAAATACTAGTCATCAAAATGAATAAAAAGGGATGTATCTAAAACTAAAATGCATCTAGATACATGCCCTTTTATTTATTTTGATGACAAGTATTTCCGAACGGAGGGAGTAGAATTTAAGGCAAAAGCCTAACTATAGTAATACGATCGAGGATCCATTATTCCCTTATGCAAAAGCGTGCGAACTGGGGTTCAGGTTTCTGTCACTCCGGCAACCCACCATAAGCATTCTTTATACACAATGTATTCTCCTAGGTCCTTAATAAGGCGAAGTGTTGGGTGTTCGACTGACGCAACACCACTAGTAGAATGACAACACAACTTAAGTATCAAACAACACATATTACTTCAACAGCATATGACTACTAACAACAAGACTTTCCCCCATGTCCTCAAGAACTAAGGTAACTACTCACAAGACATAAAAGAGATCATGATCAGTGGGGATAAATATGTGATAAACAATCTTAAACAATCTGGACATAATAATATGTCTCCAACAAAACTCAATAGCATTCACCACAAAGTAGTAATCAACACCAATGGAGTAGAGAGGATAGGTAGTACGAGTTACAACACGAGTTGCGATGGTAAGATGAGATTTGGATGAAGATGGAGATGGTGCTGGTGTTGGGGATGATGTTGATGATGATCTCGATGATGCCCGTGACGATGGTGATGACGATGGCGACGATCTCCCCTTCCGGGAGGAGATCTCCCCGGCGGAATCTGCCCACCGGAGATGCCCTTTTCTTCTCTATAGGTTTCCGCCTCGAAGCGGCGGCGAAACTCCGTAAAAAGTCCCGTGTCTAGGGTTTTCGAGGGACGGAGAACATATATGCAAAAGGGGGCGACCAGAGGTGGGCCAGGGGGTCCAGGCACCCCCCCCCCCCGGCGCGGCCAGGGGGGTGCGCCCCCAGGCCGCCTGGGCACCCTGTGGCCCCCCTCTGACTCCCCTTTTGCGTGTCTTCGTTATTCGTATGAAAAATACCTCCCGTCAATTTTCAGGTAATTTGGAGGTGTTCTTCTTCAGCAACTCAGTATCCACTTTTTCCTGCTGAATCCTGCGTCTCCTGTTCCGGCACCGGAAAGTTGCAAACTGTGTAAAATAGACCAAAACAACATAAGAACATTATCATAACGTGAAATATATCAATGAATAAAGATGAATTATGATACAAAATAGTGATGCATTTTGGACGTATCAACACCCCCAAGCTTAGACCTTGCTTGTCCCCAAGCGAATATGAACTCGGTAAACCTGTCCACAAGTTTAGAGAGTGCAGTGTCGATAAATAGAATACGGACAAGAAGCATCATAGTCTCTTCACCAACTCAAATATCCTCAGCAGCAATCTTCAACTCATAAGGCTCTTATGAAAGAGTGTTAACACTTATATTCGAAAGTAGGACTAATGGAAACTCATTATATCATGGCAAACATATCCTTTGTCAAAGAACAACAAATAATTTTAACTTTTGCTCTTATATTTTGATGGGATTAATTGAAGCTCTTTGGAATAACATGTTAATAAGCAAGAGGTGAAAGTGTTAACACAAAGGAAGATATTTGCCTTAGCTGGGTATGACAAACAACTTACTTATCAGATGATAATGTCAACAAGGATATGATATGACAAATCTTGATGCAGCTTTATATGAATGAATCCTTATCAACATCAAACGTCTGCTCTCTTTGGGAAATAGAGGGAAGTAGGAATAACTGACTCATCTTAAAATTAAAAGATAGGCCCTGCTCTAGGGTAGTAGGGAAAACTCATGTGCTATCCTCAAATCAAACAGAATGAAAACAAATTTTTGAGAGGTGCATGATTCGTCAACGAATGCTAATAGATAACTCAATTACTTCTTGAACTGGACAAGTTTCGAGGAACGGCTCCCGCATGAGGACGATAACATCCTCTTGTTCTCCTTTGTTTATCACTGCCAAAGTTTTCTGATTTCTCATGAACAAAGCATGAAGGAGGGTTGTTTGTTTATATTATTCTTAAGCCGGGCGCACTCAATGCCAGTTCCTTTTCGTGTTATGGGTTTGCACATTATACATGCAATCCCGGGGTGAAGCTTGTCCAACTCAACAGGAATATGAATTAGCTATTACTTCCTCATGAGCTAAAGCAGAGGCACAAAATAAAAGATTTTGAACATTTAAGGATAACACATAAATTATATACTTTTAGGAGGTGGTAGTGGAGTACCACGAGTAGGTAGGTATGGTGGACTCATATGGAAGGTATTGGCTTAAGGGTATGGATGCACAAGCAGAATTCCGCTTAGTACAGAGTTAGGCTAGCAAAGGTTTTGAGAGAGCAGACAATTGATGATGACTAAGATGCAAAGCAATATAAAGCATGAACATTGAAATAAGCATAACACATCAAGTTGTCTTCCTTGTCAACATAACACTTCAAGCATAATAACATAAAGGTTTTGGCTACGTTGATACTTTAAGAAAATCATGCTTGTTGTTATGACCAAAGCTATGTTTGCCAAGATTAAATAAAGTTTCATAGCCATACCTGACATAAGGTCAATACTCCCCATAAGAATCATCATATAAGGTCGATTGCGTGAAGAGAATACCGAGTGCAGCAAAAAGGAACCGATAAACTTCTCATTAATATTCCATCATAAACGACTCCACACACACGGATACAATTCTTCACCAAAAGGGGCGATAGACCTCAATGCACATACTTTTCTCATATAATAACCACCCTAGACATGATACGACTCTACTTGACTTCTAAAAGACAAAAGGTAAAAGATAAAGATACCGGGCACTCCCCCAAGCTTGGAACAAGCCAAGGGAATGCCATTACCACGGAGATTTCACTCATCATCCTTGTTGGCGTTGATCAAGTAGTTCTTGGCGAAACTCTTCCATGGAAGGGGTTCTCCAGTCTCATATGAGAAGCTCGTCTCCTGGATCCTGCATTCAGCACCCAAACCCATGCGTAGAAACCTTAGTTCATACTCATAGTTCTGGTTATGTAGATCATTAATTTGCCCTTGTAGCTCTATAATTCTGTCTTCAGATGCGGCGATTATTTCCCACATCTCCTTCATCTCCTTCAGGAAGTAGTTCTTCAGCTCGTTGGTGATGTCAAAGTTAGCTTCGACACCACGCTCGGTCATCTTCTTGTACTTGAAGACTTCTTGCTCCACTTCTTCCAGCCTGGCCTGGACGCTCCCCTCCTTGATAGGTCCCTTCAGATCTTCTTGATGAAGGACGCCTTCCTTCATCTGAACAACCTGAGGGTGCTTCTTCACCTCGGCGCGGTAAGGGTTGATGACGTTGACGACGAACGTGTCCTTGGGGGAACTTGGAGAAGCCATGGCACCTAAACATAGCTGAAAGATTTCCATACTACATACCTTTTCTTTATTCTGCTTCTGCTGGCGTCTGAAACAGGGCTGCAACATGTTCTTCGTGGGTTGTTGTGTATATTATATTCACATCAACATCGACAGGGTCTCCTGCTATGTAGTGTTTAAGTCTTTGCCCATTCACAACTTGAGGTTTGGTGCCTTCAAAATTATTAATCTTAATTGCGCCAGACCGATAAACTTCTTCAATATGAAATGGTCCTTCCCACCTGGAAAGTAGTTTACGTGGAGAAAACCTGAAACGGGATCTAAACAACAAAACTTTATCACCGACATTAAATTCACGTTTCAGAATCTTCCTATCATGCCACCTTTTTACCTTTCCCTTGAACATTTTAGCACTCTCGTAAGCTTCACTTCTCCATTCATCTAGAGAAGTCAAGTTCATGAGACGCTTCTCACCAGCTAGTTTTGGGTCAGCGTTAAGCTCTCTAACAGCCCAGAAAGCTTTGTGCTCTAGCTCTAATGGCAAATGGCAAGCCTTGCCATACACCATCTTATAGGGAGACATGCCCATGGGTTTTTTGTAAGCAGTTCTATATGCCCACAAAGCATCTCCTAATTTATTTGACCAATCCTTCCTATTTCTGTTTACTGTTTTCTGCAAGATCAACTTAATCTCTCTATTGGTGAGCTCAACTTGCCCACTAGTTTGAGGATGATACGGTGAAGCAATTCTATGATTAACATCGTATTTAGCCAGAGCTTTTCTAAAAGCTCCGTGCGTGAAGTGTGATCATCCATCGGTCATGAGATACCTTGGTACACCAAACCTAGGAAAAATTACATCTTTAAGCATTTTCAAAGATGTTTTGTGATCAGCACTTTCAGTGGGGATTGCTTCAACCCACTTGGTCACATAATCAACAGCTACTAAAATGTGAGTGTACTTGTGCGAAGAAGGAAAAGGACCCATAAAATCAAAACCCCAACAATCGAAAGGTCTAATCACTAGTGAGTAATTCATAGGCATCTCATTCCTTCTACTAATGTTACCAACTCTCTGACATTTATCACAAGCTAAAACATGATTTCTAGCATCTTTAAAGAGAGTAGGCCAATAAAAACCTGATTGAAGAACCTTATGTGCAGTCCTCTCACCGGCACGATGTCCTCCATAGGGACTATCATGACATCGTCAGAGAATGTCCTTCTGCTCATGTTCCGGAATGCATCTTCTCACGATCCCGTCGGGGCCTTCTTTGAAAAGATGTGGGTCATCCCAAAAGTAGTGCCTCAAATCATGAAAGAACTTCTTCCTTTGCTGAAATGTTAGACCTGGAGGCAAATACTTTGCAACAATAAAATTAGCATAATATGCATACCAAGGATCGGAAAGAGGTTGTACTTTTACAACAGCAAGTTGCTCGTCTGGAAAACTATCGTTAACTGGGATGGGGTCATGCGATATATCTTCCATTCTTGAAAGATTGTCCGCCACTGGATTGTCTTCCCCTTTCCTATCAACAATCTGCAAATCAAATTCTTGGAGAAGGAGTACCCATCTGATAAGCCTTGGCTTGGCATCCTTCTTTGTCATAAGATATTTAATGGCAGCATGATCAGTATGAATAATAACTTTGGAATCAACAATATACTGCCTAAACTTATCACAAGCAAAAACTACAGCTAAGAATTCCTTCTCAGTAGTAGCATAATTTCTTTGAGCACTATCAAGGGTTTTACTAGCATAATGTATAACATTCAATTTCTTATCAACTCTTTGTCCTAGAACAGCTCCAACAGCAAAATCACTCGCATCACACATAATCTCAAAAGGTAAATTCCAGTCAGGTGGTTGTACTATAGGAGCAGTTATTAAAGCTTTCTTAAGGACTTCAAAAGCTTCCTTACAATTTTCATCAAACGCAAAAGGAACATCCTTCTGGAGAAGATTAGTGAGGGGTCTCGAGGCTTTAGAGAAGTCTTTAATAAATCTTCTATAAAAACCCGCATGACCGAGAAAACTACGAATACCTTTTATGTCCCTTGGATAGGGCATCCTCTCAATAGCTTCGATCTTGGATTTGTCCACTTCAATTCCCCTTTCGGAAATCTTGTGACCAAGAACAATTCCTTCATTAACCATAAAGTGGCACTTCTCCCAGTTGAGTACCAAATTTGTCTCCTCGCATCTCTGCAAAACTTTATTAAGGTTGTGAAGACAATGGTCAAATGAAGTTCCATAGACGGAGAAATCGTCCATGAAGACTTCCATAATATCCCCGCAGAAACCATGAAAGATAGCAGACATACACCTTCGAAAAGTAGCAGGGGCATTACATAAACCAAAAGGCATACGTCTGTAAGCATAAGTACCAAAAGGACAAGTAAAAGTGGTCTTCTCTTGATCGACAGTGTTAACATGAATTTGAGAGAAACCAGAATAACCATCGAGATAACAAAAGTGGGTATTTTTGGATAACCTTTCAAGCATTTGGTCGATGAACGGCAACGGGTAGTGATCCTTCCTAGTTGCCTTGTTCAACTTCCTGTAATCAATACACATTCTATATCCAATAATAATTCTCTGAGGTATTAGTTCATTTTTATCATTAGGAACCACAGTTGTACCTCCTTTCTTAGGAACACAATGTACCGGACTTACCCACTAACTGTCGGCTATAGGGTAGATAATACCTGCGGCTAGAAGCTTGAGAATCTCAGTTCTCACGACATCCATCATCTTCGGGTTCAACCGTCGTTGATGATCAACAACTGGTTTAGCATCAGGCTCAAGGTTGACAGTATGTTGACAGATAGATGGACTAATCCCCTTAAGGTCATCAAGGGTATAGCCAATTGCGCCTCGGTGTTTACGAAGTACTTCCAATAATCGCTCTTCTTCATATCCTGAAAGGTTAGAATTGATAATAACAGGATATACTTTCTTTTCATCTAAATAAGCATACTTGAGCGTATCGGGAAGAGGTTTAAGATCGAACACCGGGTCTTCTTTTGGTTTTGATAAAATTCCCAAAGGTTCAACCGGAAGGTTGTGCTTTAGGATAGCAGGTTGCCTCAAGAATATTTCATCAAGTTCATTTCTTTCCTGCATATGCAAATCATTCTCGTGGTCCTCCATGTATTGCTGCAAAGGGTCATCAGGGGGAATAGCAATAGAAGCAATACTTCCAATAATCTTATCATCACTAGGTAAATCAGTACCACAAGGCTGCTTAGAGAACTTAGAAAAATTAAATTCATATGGCTCACCATCGAATTCAACAGAAACTTTACCTTTCTTGCAATCTATTATAGCTCCACAAGTTCTAAGAAAAGGTCTACCAAAAATGATGGGACAAAAATTGTCCCTGGCTGAACCAAGTACCAGAAAGTCGGTAGGGTATTTTACCTTTCCACATAGGACTTCAACGTCCCTCACAATTCCGATGGGAGAGATAGTTGATCTATTTGCAAGATGAATAGTAACATCAACTTCTTCAAGTTCACAAGGGGAAATCTCATCGATGATTTCTTCATAAAGTGAATAAGGAATAGGACTTGCACTCGATCCCAAATCGCATAGTGTAGGATCGAAAGTATGTCTAGAGGGGGGGTGATTAGACTACTTGTAAATATAAAAATTCTGCCTTTTGATCATGAACAGTTTTTGGCAGTTTCACAATTATGATCAAGACAAGTATCACCCTACACATGCAATTCTAGAGTATAAGCAGCGGAAAGTAAATTGCACATGTAGTAAAGAGAGGTGGAGAAGATCAAACGCAATTTGGAGACGCGGAGATTTTTCTCGTGGTTCCGATAGGTGGTGCTATCGTACATCCACGTTGATGGAGACTTCAACCCACGGAGGGTAACAGCTGCGCGAGTCCACGGAGGGCTCCACCCACGAAGGGTCCACGAAGAAGCAACCTTGTCTATTCCATCCTGGCCTACGCCCACGGAGGGCTAGCCTTACTCGGGGTAGATCTTCACGAAGTAGGCGATCTCCTTGCCCTTACAAACTTCTTGGTTCAACTCCACATCTCGATGACGGAGGCTCCCAAGCGACACCTAACCAATCTAGGAGGCACCACCCTCCAAAAGGTAATAGATGTTGTAGATGATGATGAACTCCTTGCTCTTGTGCTTCAAATGATAATCTCCCCAACACTCAACTCTCCTCACTGATATGGCTGTGGTGGAAGAAAGGATTGAGTGGAAAGCAACTTGGGAAGGCTAGAAATCAAGTTTCATATGGTAGGAATGGAATAACTTGATCTCAACACAAGGGTAGGTAGTTCTCTTCTCAGAAAGTGTAAGGTAGGAGTGGTAGTACTTTCTGATGGCTCTCTCCATGAATGAAGAGGGGGTGGAGGGGTATATATAGCCTCCACACAAAATCCAACCGTTACACACATAATTGAGCAATCTCGGTGAGACCGAAGTGAAAACTCGGTCAGACCGAAAGTTCAAATATAGTGAACGTTGGGGTTTTCGGTGGGACCGAAAATACCATCTCGGTTTGTCCGATATGAGTCAAAGATAGGAACTTGCCAGTTTCGGTGGGACCGAAATCAACAACTCGGATATTCCGAAATGATGACAAACGGTTACAGAAGGTTGGCAGCCCGGTTTCGGTGAGACCGAACTCAAAATCGGATAGACCGAAATTTCTAGGGTTTGGAATATAGCTGAGGTGGTTCATCTCGGTGGGACTGAGTTGGAAGAATCGGTTTGTCCGAGATTACTTATGAGTGTGTTTAGTAGTGAAAGTTGCTGATAGCTAAAGGAGATATATCACTAAGCACTTGAGCAACAAGATCATCAACACAACCTCATCCCCTTTTAATAGTATTGGCTTTTCCTATGGACTCAATGTGATCTTTGATCACTAAACCAAAAATGGAGTCTTGAGCTTTTGCCAATGCTTGCCTTAGCATTTTGAGGGGTCCACTTCTTCAGTCATTTCCATACCCGTATCACTGAACTTCTCTGAAATGATTCTCAAGTAACTATTAGTTCAATGATATATATGTTGTTATTAATTACCAAAACCACCCGGGGATTAGTTGCACTTTCAATCTCCCCCTTTTTGGTAATTGATGACAACATATAGATCAAAGCTTCGACAAAGGATATAATCAATGAATAATATCGTCGCTTTGAGAAGTATGTGATAAACAAGAGCTCCCCCTAAATTTGTGCATTATTTAAAATTTGCGTTTGAATGCAAATGCACAATCGATTAGGATTATGGGTCACTCTTCCATGTCACATACATCTTGGTGGAGCGCACAAAATGATAAGAATGAATAACATGCACCCAATCACCAAGACAAGAGTAAATAGTCATACAAAAAGGAATAGCATAAGATAAGCATTAAGCACACATTAAAGCATAGTATGACTAAGCACTCATTAAGGTAGCATCAAACGTAGTAGCAAGCACACTGAAAGTATCAAGAACCAAAAGAACCAAATGTATCTCAAAGAAAAACGGCAAAAGAACGAAAGAGCACTCTCTCTCTCTCGAAGCCCTATGATCTATACAATTTCTCCCCCTTTGGCAACAAGTTACCAAAAAGTTCGAAAAAGCATAGAGCTAAGCGTCACTGTGGGCTCTGCTGGCGGCTCCCATCTGGGTAGATGTCGGAGTAGAAATGACGGCATCGGCGAAGACTTCAGCTAATGTCTACACTGGAGGAGTGGATGCTGGAGCTATGGCTGGAGCTGTAGGAGGTGCTGAAGTGGTAGCCCTGGAGTCAGTCACTAGAATGGCTGCTGATCTGGATCCTCTGGGAACCTGAGCAGTCTGGCGATGAGAGTCCTGGACTAGATCATCCTGCACGAGCTCTGCTCTGTCCTGCCTTGCTTCCTCCGTGTCTGCCTCAAGCTTGTTGACGGTCACCTGAATCTCAGTCAGCTTCACGTCCAGAGCGTGGATCTTGTCGTCAACAATCCTCTCTAGGCTCTCCTGAGATTGTTCAATGCTGGCCAGGCGTTGTTCAATCCTCTGGGTAGCTTCAAGAATCTGCTCTCCGAAGCTCTTTGGTTTAGCTGCTGCTGCTGCTGCCTCTTTATCAGCTTTGGCTTTCTTAGCAGCTTCAATTTTGGCTTGACCTTCAACTGAAGTTGGATCCTCCTCGTCCATCACAACAACATTATCTTCATGCTCTGGCTGCAGTGGCAAGTGCTTCCTATCCAACATGAATTTGCCCGTGCCAAACTTGGCATTGATAAGCATCTGAATCTGCGGGGCAAATCCACACGACCTCTTCTGGTCAGCTGCAGTCCTCTTAATGGTCTCTACCATTAAGTCCATCACCTTGAAAGGTGCCTTCTCATCAAGAATGTGCAGCATGTTGATAGAATAGCCTCGGATCATGCGGTGGTCTCCAGACTTGGGCATCAAGGTATGCCTCAGAATAGTGTTTGTGGTAGTTAGACCTGCCTGGAGATAGTACACTGAGCCAAGCTTCCATCCCTCCAAATCTGCAGCGGGGATCTCCTTGTACATGTTCTTCATGGAATCATGGTTCTTCTTAGGAATCCCATAGACATCAATGTCGTCCTCTCTCTGCACTGGAGCATTCAGAAGTTCTACCCATTCTTCAACAGACGAAGAAAACCTTTCACCTTCAGTCATCCAGGTGATCTTGCCATCAGGATAGAACTGGGCTGTGGCGTAGAACTGCATGATCATCTCATCGTTCCAATCTGTCAGCTTCTGACCCACAAACTCATCAACTCCACATGCAGTGAAGCTCTCATGCACATGGGGAAAGAAGTCTCGGTGCTCTTCACTGTCAATGTACTCCCAGTCAACGTATCTGGTATCTGCAACAATAGGCTTCTTATCCATCAGCACGGTCTCATAGAAGTCCTGCTGCTCTCTGGTGTGGAATCTGGGGTCCACAGCAGTCCTTCTCCTCACGGCATATGGATCAGACTGTCTCCATAGCCTGAGACCTCTATCCTTCCTTGCCTTCATATCCTCGGCTTGAGGATGAGCATCGTTGTGGAGTGGCAATTTAGGACGGAGCTTCAGCAACACATGTTCTTCTTCAGACTCAGACGGTGGCACATCACCTTTGTTCTTCTCAGAGGCTGGGATGTTCCTGGTTGTCCTCTTGGGCTTGGCAGAAGGCTTTGCTGGAGCTGCCTTTGCTTGAGCAGGCTTCTTGGGCTTAGAAGTGGCTTGAGCCCTAATTGCATCACCCATGAGTTTCTGCTTCTGAGGAGCTGGCTGGGGTGCTTCTTCTTCTTCTTCATCCACTGCTGCATCTGCATGAGGTTCAGCATATACTACCCTCTTTCTCTTGGAAGTTTTCTTCACTTTACTTTGGGCTGGCTCTTCCAGGTTCAGCTTCTTGGCAACAGCTGATTGCTTGACCTTGCTGGTGCCTTTCTTGAACTGCTGCCCTTGGTGCTCTTTGGCAACAACATTTCTCTTGGGCTTGGAGGTTACTTCCTCAGCAATGAAGTCAGAGTCCTCATCATCAGAATTTCTCTGCTTTCTGGTTCTGGTGGCTGCAGGAGGCAAACCACTAGGGGTACTCCTCTCACCATCATCACTAGGACTACTAGCCTCAGGACTAGTATCTGCCTCTGGAATCTCTGCAAACGGTGACTCAGACCTGTTCTAGCTGTCACTAGCATCTGACATGGCTGACAACCTGTGAATAGATAAGGTATAGGCAGAGTAGAAGAGTTATCACAAACTGCAGAGGTTTTTGCAAAAAAAAATGAGTTCAAATCTTAGTTTTGAGTTTTCACAGAATGCATTTCGGTCAAACCGATTTTCAGTTTCGGTGAATCCGAAGTGTATACAGAGGCTTACCACACCACTTTCGGTCAGACCGAAGTGGGTTTCGGTCCTACCGAAACACTAGGGTTTCACTAAGACTGAGTTTCGGTCACACCGATTTGCACGACTCGGTTAGACCGAAAGGTGCAGTGCAATGGCCAGAGGCCAAATCGGTCATTCCGAGTTTTCAAAATCGGTTTCACCGAGATGTATTCCGTGGAAACCTAAACCTAAGAATTTTGCTCGAAACTAGAACGATCTGATCTGATGTTAAGGAAGATTTCAAACGTGGCTAGATACAGGGCAAACCAATCGTGCAAGAATCAGATGGGGAGCACGAGAGGGATCGAGACTCACCCTAACTTGGTGGAGTCCCTCTACGGCGGCAACGGCGCGGAGAAGAAAACCGTTGACGACGGCGGAGACCTGCGGCGAGGTCGCACAGGCGACGACGGCGACGATCCGGAGACCAGGGCGACGGCAGCAGGGGACTTGGGGGCGAAACGGTTTGAAGAAATAATCGCGCGCTGCCCTCAGTATTTATATCCCCTTGCTGTCGGTGGGACCGAGTTGAAAAACTCGGTGACACCGAAATGGATAACTGCTGTGCAGTTACGCATATCGGTCACGCCGAGATTTTGAACTCGGTTTCACCGAGATGAAACCTAGATCAGTCTAAGCGTTTCGGTTGGACCGAGTGGGAAAAGTTGGTCAGACCGAAATTGACTTAGAAGGTTTTGGAAGTCAGCCTTAGACGGATCGGTGGCTCCGAGTGCTCCTCACTCGGAGGGTCCGAAAATGACTTGTTCAAAGTTTGTGATATGAGCATGAATAGAATTTGAGACAAGAAAGCATAGATAGCTAGGGAAGGTGCTTAGGCATTCTTGTCCATCCATTTGGCCAGAAAAATCAAAACAACCAAAACAACAAATGGATGTCCTTGAATGGATAAAATCATGCATTCAACATGCTCACACAATAAGATAGCAAATGAAATATGTGTCAAACATGCACAACCAAAACTCTAGCTACTAGCACACAATTTGTCGATGACTAGGTCATCTATATATGAGTATTTTGACTTAGGAGCCAAATGAGAACATTTGATCATAGGTCATACTCATCGTTTAAGCTCAAGTGGGGTTACCACTTTTACATAAAGCATTGATGTGTTCACATCATTTGGAGATGCTTTAGCTCAATTTTTTAGAGCAAAGCTCCCCCTAGATGTGAGAACCCCTTTTAAAGGGTCAAACTAACCTTGGGTTGTCGTAGAAGACTTCATGTAGATGTTGAAGATGTGGATGCTCAATATTGATGTAGATCATCAAGAGTTGGGAGCTATCCTTTGGATTAGGGCACTTTGAATACCTACAGGGGTTAGTCCCACAAGGAACAAACAAGGATATCCATGGACATAGATTGAAGTTCACAAAAGATGATGTCCATGAAAGCAATGATTACCTTGTCCCTTGACTTACCAACAAGAGAGTTTGTGACTCCATGAACTGGTGCATGATGTGGAAGTTGTTTGCACAAGTTGCCAAAATGAATGTGAGTGAAGTATGTTGGCGGAGTCACCCTCAAGAACCTTCTAGTTCTTCTTCTTTGGGATCCACATCATCTTGATGGGAATCCTTGGGTTTGTAGTTGAGCTTGACGAAGTAGAACTTGACGTGTCCTTGGGAACCCACTTGACCATGGCTTGAGGTGCTTCAATGAATGCATGAATCTCCTCTTGAAGCTTGTCCTTGGCCTTCAGCTTGTGGTCTTGTGGTGGAAGGTCATCTTGAGCTTGTTCCACATTGGAAGAAGTAGGATCATACTTCTCCTTTTGAGAAACAAACTGTGGAGTAGGGTATTGACCTTCTTCCCACTCAACACCTTCGGCGTTGAACTTTCGCTCAAAACCAATCCCTTGATTCTTCCGGTGCCTTCCTTGTTTGCGAACAATTTCCTCAAAGTTCCTGCTTCCGGCAAGACTCTTGTAGACACCTTTCTCTATGATTTCCTTCAATAAGCTATTTTCTTGCTCAAGTGTAACTTGGCTTGAAACATTGTTAGTGGAATCAAGAGAACTACTAGAAGCAACAATATTAGGTTTAACATGGTTATTGTTACTACTAGAGGAAGAATTTTTCTTATACTTGTCATGCTTAGTCTTGATAGGTGGCAAGAAATTAGACAAGAGAAGTTGTTTGGCAAGATATGAAGAACTCTTCTTTCAAAGATCGTCATTGATCGCTTTTAGAAACTCATGTTCTTGCTCTAGAGTGAGCTTCTCGAAGCGTAGCTTCTCATGAGATCTTAGGAGCTCTCTATGATCTTCTTGAGTTGTTTCATGAGCTAACTTAAGAGTGTTTAGTTCTTTAGTTAGACGCTCAATCTCCTTCATATCATTGTCATTCGACTCTTCTCGACTATAAAGACTACTAGCATTTTCATCGTTACTAAGCTCACTAGATTTATCATGCAAGAGCTCATCTTCACCAAGCAAGTCATCCTCATCACTATCAAAGTCAATGAATTCAGGGTGTGTTACCTTGGGGCCTTTAGCCATGAAGCATCTTCCAATTCCCTCATTTGGTGAATCAAATAAGTCGTAGGAGTTGGAGTTGGAGGATACGAGAGCAAGACCGGCAACACCTTCATCTTGACTGTAGTCGGAGTCGGAGTGATAGCTTCCAT
>LR738710.1:137161999-137205946 GCA_902687465.1 Secale cereale
GAATCCTTGCTTCTCCGAGAGGGTCTTCGTTCATAACGATCATCTCTACTCCTTCTCTCTCTCCGAGGTGACTCATCTCTTGATCTTCTTCTTGGAGATTCTTCTCTTCTTTTGTGGGGAGCCGTACACTCATTTGAGTAGTGTCCGGGTCTTCCACAATTATAGCAGTTTCGATCACGACTAGAAGATCTCTTTTCATCATATGATCTAGACTTTGAGCTTCTTTCTTTGCCTCTATTCTTGTAGAACTTGTTGAAGTTCTTAACCATTAGGCTTATCTCTTCATTGGAAATTAACTTGTCACTTGAGGTTGTGGGAGCATCACTTGTAGCTTTGTAAGCACCACTTGACTTGTTGTGAAGCTCTTCCTTATCCTTAAGTGTCATCTCATGAGCAACAATTCTTCCAATGACTTCAGTTGGCTTGAGAGTCTTGTAGTTTGGCATCATTTGGATCAAAGTGCACACGGTGTCATACTTTCCATCCAAAGCTCTGAGAATCTTCTTAATGATGAATCGGTCGGTCATTTCTTCGCTTCCTAAGCCGGCAATCTCATTTGTGATGAGAGCAAGCCTTGAGTACATTTCAGCGACTCCTTCACCATCCTTCATCTTGAACTTGTCAAGTTGACCTTGAAGAATATCTAGCTTTGATTCCTTCACAGATTCAGTACCTTCGTGCATTTCAACCAAAGTATCCCAAATCTCTTTAGCATTCTCAAGACGGCTGATTTTGTTGAACTCCTCGGGACACAAGGCATTGAAGAGAATGTCACAAGCTTGAGCATTGTTTTGCAACATCCGCAACTCTTGCGGTGTAGCTTCGCGATCCGGAACTTTTCCTTCCTCAAAGAATTCACCTTGCATACCAACACAAATAATGCCCCATGCGGCTGGGTTATGACCAAGAATATGCATTTTCATTTTATGCTTCCAACTAGCAAAATTTGTACCATCAAAGTAAGGACCTCTACAATAATTACCCTCACTAGACGCCATACTCTCCTAGGTTGTGAAACCAAGCTTATGGAGTCCAATGCAATGGAAACCAAAACAATGGAGACCAAAGCTCTGATACCACTTGTAGGGTCGAAAGTATGTCTAGAGGGGGGGTGATTAGACTACTTGTAAATATAAAAATTCTGCCTTTTGATCATGAACAGTTTTTGGCAGTTTCACAATTATGATCAAGACAAGTAT
Source organism: Secale cereale (assembly GCA_902687465.1). Lineage (NCBI taxonomy): Eukaryota > Viridiplantae > Streptophyta > Magnoliopsida > Poales > Poaceae > Secale > Secale cereale. Next base: position 137,163,199 of record LR738710.1, read on the forward strand.
CACCCTACACATGCAATTCTAGAGTATAAGCAGCGGAAAGTAAATTGCACATGTAGTAAAGAGAGGTGGAGAAGATCAAACGCAATTTGGAGACGCGGAGATTTTTCTCGTGGTTCCGATAGGTGGTGCTATCGTACATCCACGTTGATGGAGACTTCAACCCACGGAGGGTAACGGCTGCGCGAGTCCACGGAGGGCTCCACCCACGAAGGGTCCACGAAGAAGCAACCTTGTCTATTCCATCATGGCCTACGCCCACGAAGGGCTAGCCTTACTCGGGGTAGATCTTCACGAAGTAGGCGATCTCCTTGCCCTTACAAACTTCTTGGTTCAACTCCACATCTCGATGACGGAGGCTCCCAAGCGACACCTAACCAATCTAGGAGGCACCACCCTCCAAAAGGTAATAGATGTTGTAGATGGATGAACTCCTTGCTCTTGTGCTTCAAATGATAATCTCCCCAACACTCAACTCTCCTCACTGATATGGCTGTGGTGGAAGAAAGGATTGAGTGGAAAGCAACTTGGGAAGGCTAGAAATCAAGTTTCATATGGTAGGAATGGAATAACTTGATCTCAACACAAGGGTAGGTAGTTCTCTTCTCAGAAAGTGTAAGGTAGGAGTGGTAGTACTTTCTGATGGCTCTCTCCACGAATGAAGAGGGGGTGGAGGGGTATATATAGCCTCCACACAAAATCCAACCGTTACACACATAATTGAGCAATCTCGGTGAGACCGAAGTGAAAACTCGGTCAGACCGAAAGTTCAAATATAGTGAACGTTGGGGTTTTCGATGGGACCGAAAATACCATCTCGGTTTGTCCGATATGAGTCAAAGATAGGAACTTGCCAGTTTCGGTGGGACCGAAATCAACAACTCGGATATTCCGAAATGATGACAAACGGTTACAGAAGGTTGGCAGCCCGGTTTCGGTGAGACCGAACTCAAAATCGGATAGACCGAAATTTCTAGGGTTTGGAATATAGCTGAGGTGGTTCATCTCGGTGGGACTGAGTTGGAAGAATCGGTTTGTCCGAGATTACTTATGAGTGTGTTTAGTAGTGAAAGTTGCTGATAGCTAAAGGTGATATATCACTAAGCACTTGAGCAACCAGACCATCAACACAACCTCATCCCCTTTTAATAGTATTGGCTTTTCCTATGGACTCAATGTGATCTTTGATCACTAAACCAAAAATGGAGTCTTGAGCTTTTGCTAATGCTTGCCTTAGCATTTTGAGGGGTCCACTTCTTCAGTCATTTCCATACCCGTATCACTGAACTTCTCTGAAATGATTCTCAAGTAACTATTAGTTCAATGATATATATGTTGTTATTAATTACCAAAACCACCCGGGGATTAGTTGAACTTTCACATAGCCCATAATAATTGTGATCTCCTATTTTAACAGATACCACCGGAGTACCTGAAATTGGGCCTTTGTTCTTGGCTGTGACAAGGTTAGTGGAAACAGCACAAAAAGTTATATTGGAATCCAAAACATCATCAGTAGCAAGGTCTTTAGTCAATGCAACTTGAGGCTCGACCCTGATCTGGTCCTCAGGTTCATCAACTCTTCTCTCACTTTTATTTATTATGCCTGTCACAAGAGAGTGTTCCTTTATCCTCGTGGGAAAAGGAGGCTTTTCATATATGACTGCAGGCAAAATAGGCTCGGCAACATAAATATCAATAGGTGGTTCTTTAAAAGGTGCATGGTGCTGGTCTCTATTCTTTTTAAAAGAATCAACGTGAGAGGCAAAATTCTTACATAAATCAATCACTAGATGGGAATCAAGACCAATCTTAGAGCAAAAAGTATTGAAGTAATCAGTTTCCACATAGCTCTCAATATAATCATGTTCATAGTTTATAGCGGGTTCAATACCTTTATCAATTTCCCAATCTTCAGTATTCCTCTGGATTCTTTCAAGGAGATCCCACCTTTCTTCAACACTCTTCTTCTGAAATACCCCACTAGAGGAGGCATCCAACATCTCCTTATCCTGACGAGAAAGCCTGGCATAATAATTTGTAAGTATAATTTCCTTGGGAAGTTTATGAATTGGGCATTTGAGCATTAGAGACTTCAATCTCCCCCAAGTTTGAGCAATGCTTTCTCCGTCACGAGACCTAAAGTTATATATATAATTCCTGTCTCGATGAATTTCATGAAGAGGATAAAACTTAGTATAAAAGAGAGACATAAGCTCCTGCCAGTCCAGCAAGTGTGAGTTATCGAGGAGCCCATACCAATATGAAGCTTTATCTATAAGTGATACAACAAACAATTTCCTCATGACAAACTCCCTCGATACACCTGCAAGCTTAAATAATGAACATAGTCGTGACAAATATAGCAAGTGTTCACCGGGGTGTCTGTCTCCTGCATAACGATTAGCCAAAACATAATTGATAATGCCAGCTGGTATTTTATAAGGCACAATTTCAGTAGGGGGAGGATCAACCACCACAGGTGTGGGGCGTCTTCCCGCAAGCAACGCTCCAATAATAGGGTTATCCATAAGGACAAAGAGCAGCAATAGCAAAAATAAAAACAGAATTATAAAAAGACTTTCTTACTAGTTTCACTTTACCAATAGCGCTACGCTCCCCGGCAATGGCGCCAGAAAACATTACTTGATGACCCTCAACCGTAAGGGATCTGTTGCAGCGTTTTCGATAAGTAAGAGTGTCGAACCCAACGAGGAGCAGAAGGTATTGATAAGTGATTCTGAGCAAGAAATTACTGCAAGCACTGAAAGATAACTTTTAGGGGGTTTCTCGATATAAGCAACAGGAATGTAAAGGCAAGTAATGTAAAAGGTACTGAGAGTAACAAGTGGCCCAATCCTTTCTTAGCAAAGGAGAGGCCTAGCAACTGAACTTATAACGACTAAAGCGTTCTTGAGGACACACGGGAGAGGTAGTCATGTGCTTTCGCCATATTCCGTATCGATACTATGATATGTGTTGATAAGTGTTGAGTGGGTGGATCTATGCTAGTGCACTCTCTAGACTAAGATGAATGCACTCTTATGATTAAACACCTTGCAAGCATCCGCAAATACAAGATAGAATTTAAGGCAAAATCCTAACCATAGCAATACGATCGAGGATCCATTATTCCCTTATGCAAAAGTGTGCGAACTGGGGTTCAGGTTTCTGTCACTCCGGCAACCCACCATAAGCATTCTTTATACACGATGTATTCTCCTAGGTCCTTAATAAGGCGAAGTGTTGGGTGTTCGACTCATGCAACACCACTAGTAGAATGACAATGCAACTTAAGTATCAAACAACACATATTACTTCAACATCATATGACTACTAACAACAAGACTTTCCCCCATGTCCTCAAGAACTAAGGTAACTACTCACAAGACATAAAAGAGATCATGATCAGTGGGGATAAATATGTGATAAACAATCTGGACATAATAATATTTCTCCAACAAAACTCAATAGCATTCACCACAAAGTAGTAATCAACACCAATGGAGTAGAGAGGATAGGTAGTACGAGTTACAACACGAGTTGCGATGGTAAGATGAGATTTGGATGAAGATGGAGATGGTGCTGGTGTTGGGGATGATGTTGATGATGATCTCGATGATGCCCGTGACGATGGTGATGACGATGGCGACGATCTCCCCTTCCGGGAGGTGATCTCCCCGGCGGAATCTGCCCACCGGAGATGCCCTTTTCTTCTCTGTAGGTTTCCGCCTCGAAGCGGCGGCGGAACTCCGTAAAATGTCCCGTGTCTAGGGTTTTCGGGGGACGGAGAACATATATGCAAAAGGGGGTGACCAGAGGTGGGCCAGGGGCTACAGGCGCCCCCCCGGCGCGGCCAGGGGGGCGCCCCCAGGCCGCCTGGGCACCCTGTGGCCCCCCTCTGACTCCCCTTTTGTGTGTCTTCGTTATTCGTCTGAAAAATACCTCCCGCCAATTTTCAGGTAATTTGGAGGTGTTCTTCTTCAGCAACTCAGTATCCACTTTTTCCTGCTGAATCCTGCGTCTGCTGTTCCGGCACCGGAAAGTTGCAAACTGTGTAAAATAGACCAAAACAACATAAGAACATCATCATAACGTGAAATATATCAATGAATAAAGATGAATTATGATACAAAATAGTGATGCATTTTAGACATATCACTTGCCAATGAAGACACGGATGCCACCAAAGGGGACCCGGTACCCGTACTCGATTGAATCGGCCTCGAGGCCCCAGCCTGCATTGTCGATGTAGATCTTGGCGCGACGACTCTTAGTCATCCGGCCCACTGCATAGCCCTTGAGCCGTTCAAAGCTGCCCTCTAAGAACTCGAAACCATCGTGCGATAGCCCCACGGTGGGCGCTAACTGTCGTGGTTTTGTCACGACAGATGTCCTAACATAAGGACTTAGTCATGGAGCCATCGCTACGGTTTAGCTTAAAGGGGTTAAAGCAGACAAGGACACAAGGGCTTTTATACTAGTTCGGCCCCTTCGATGAAGGTAGAAGCCTACGTCTAGTTTGGTGTAGTATTGCTAGGGTTTCGATGACCAGGGAGCAAATCCGCTTTGCCTGTGTCTCGAGTTGTTGTTCTCTCTCTCTGAACTGCTGCCAGGTCATCCCTTTATATACACAGGATGACGCCCGGTCCGGTTTACAGAATCCTGAGGCCGGCTCATAAACGTGGCCAGCTCGGTCTCTATCTTTCCTATCTTACAGTACAAGTTACACGCCGTATGGCGGTTTACATTTACGAGCCCTAACACCTTTTGGGCCCTGAATCTTTAGTATTCTACAATAAAGCGCCATGTTCTATGCCTGGCTGGGCTTCAGTAGAAGTAATGCTTTATAGGCATAAACCAGCCCATCCTGGGTGGTTTATACCTAATAGTTATATCCCTGACACTAAGAGCCTCCTAGGCACTGCCTTTTCCAACAGAGGCTCCAGGTATGCCTCCATATGCTCGTCCCTAGGCTCGTACACCTTGTTGGAGAAGTTGACGAGGAGCTGGGAGTCACCCCTGATGACGAGGCGTTTCACCCCTAGGGCTATTGCCACCTTGAGGCCGGCGATGAGGCCCTCGTATTCCACAATGTTGTTGGAGACCTTATCACCTGGCTGAAAGCAGAGTTGCACGGCGTAGTAGAGCTTGTCTTGAGTAGGCGAGCACAACCCCTGCCCCAGCGCCCTGGCAGGCAAACGCGCCGTCAAAGTACATGACCCAGCCATCAGGTGCTTCACTCCCTGGTAAGAGGGACTGGTTCGGGCTTGCTTCAGGTCTTGGGGCGTCGGTCCATTCAGCCACGAAGTCAGCAAGCGCGGCCCCCTTAATGCCTCTGGTGGTGTTGAACTCTAGCTGGAATGTCTGCAGCTCTATGTTCCATTCTGCGACCCTTCATGTCGCGTTTGGGCTCCGGAGTACCCTTTCTAGGGGGTAAGCTGAGACGACCTTGATGGGGTGGCCTTGGAAGTAGTGGCGCAGCTTGCGTGAAGCGATGAGGAGCGCAAGCAAGAGCTTCTGCGGCATGGGGTAGCATGCTCGGGCATCATGGAGCACCGTGATGACGAAGTATACCGGGTGCTCGACGTGGGTGGAGTCCGGACTCTCCTGCGGCTGCGTGGTCTGGAAAGGTGCCCAGGAGGTTGGTCGTGAGTTGGGGCAGCTGCGGCTTCAGGGTAGTTGGCTTGTATGTCGCGGGCATCTTCCGGCCCTGACGGGGCCTCGGGAGCGCCTCTCTTGGGTTGCAGGGCCTTATCTTGACGCTCCTCTCGAACGGCCACCAGCGCCGCACTAGCTGAATGTGGTGTCGCAGCCAGGTAAAGCACCAATGGCTCTTGAGGCTTGGGTGCCACCATCACTGGCGGGCTGGTGAGGTATCTCTTGAGGTTTTCGAACGCTGGATTAGCCTCAGGGGTCCATTCGAATGGGCCCTTCCTTTTCATCAGCTTGAAGAATGAGAGGGCTCTCTCCCCTAGCTTGGAGATGAAACGCCCTAGCGATATTACACAGCCAGCCAGCTTCTCCATCTCCTTGAGGTTCTTGGGCGGACTCATCTTTTCTATGGCCTTGACCTTATTGGGGTTTGCCTCCATTCCTCGGTGCAAGACAAGGAAGCCCAAGAGCTTGCCTGAAGGGGCACCGAACACGCACTTCTCTGGGTTGAGCCGCAAGTCTACCTTGCGCAAGTTGGCGAAAGTCTCCTCCAGATCTATGATAAAGGTTGAGGCCTCCTGAGATTTTACCACGATGTCGTCCACATACTCCTCAGCGTTCCTCCCGAGCTGCTTTCCCAGTGCGATGTGCATTAACCGCTGGAAGGTTGCTCCTGCATTCCGTAACCCAAACGGCATGCATGTGTAGCATTACACCCCGCATGGGGTGAGGAAGGCAGTCTTCTCGACATCTTGCAGTGCCATCTTGATCTGGTGGTAACCTCGGAAGGCGTCCAGGAAACATAGCAAGTTGCACTCGGCGGTGGAGTCGATAATTTGATCGATGCGTAGCAGAGGGAACGGGTCTTGCGGGCAAGCTTTGTTGAGGTTGGTGAAGTCGACGCACATGCACTCTTTTCCTCCTTTCTTGGGTACGACGACGGGATTTGCCAGCCACTCCGGGTATCGAACTTCGCGGATGACACCCGCCGCCTCTAGCTTATGAGTCTCCTGCACGATGAAGGACTGCTTCTCCATGGATTGGCGTCTGGCCTTCTGCTTCACAGGGCGCATGTTAGGGCATACGTTTATGTGATGCTCGATCACCTCTCTTGGGACTCCCGCCAGATCCTTGGGTTCCCACGCGAACACGTCCCTGTTCGCGTGCTGGAATCCAACCAACACCTCCTCCTGAGCTGGAGGAAGGCCAGCTCCTATGGTGAAGGCGACGTCTGATGGCTCATCTTCATCCACCGACACCTGTTTTGTCTCGGCTTGGTCTTGGGAGAAAAGTTGCTTCTTCTTGGCGGGGGCAGCCCCCTTGGTTCCAGGGGCGGCTTCCTCGGCAGGGCGCGCTGCCCCAGCGGTCCGGAAGACGCGCTTGAGGGCCGCCAGGGCTTCTTTGGTGTCCCACGTCATAGTAAGCACTTCGCGGCTCCCTGGCATCTTCATGAGGTTATAGGCTGGGTGGGTCGCGGCCATGAACTGAGCCAGCACCGGGTACCCGAGGATGGCGTTGTACGGGAGACCGATTCGGGTGATGACAAAGTCGATCAGCTCAGTGTGGTAGTTGTCTCGGGTGCCGAGGGTAACCGGGAGGCGGATCTGCCCTAAGGGGCTGGTAGAACTACTTCCGACCCCAGATAAGGGCTTGGTGGGGCGTAGCCGCTCGAGTGGCACTTGGAGCAAGCTAAAAGCTTTCACCGAGAGCACGTTGAGGCCAGCCCCACCGTCGATGAGGGTCTTGGTGACTGCCACGTTGCAGATGGTGGGGGTGCAGAGCATCGGAAGAGCGCCGGAGCCCGCGGTGGAGGCGGGGTGGTCTCCCGAGTCGAAGGCGAGGTCGGACTTGGGAGTCACCCACCCAGGAGGAGCCCCCTTGCGTAAGGAGGCGACACCCGTCTAGCGAAAGATCTGCTTGATGTGTTGGCCAGAGGGTGGTGCTTCGGAGCCGTCGAGGAGGGCCGCAACTGTGTGGGGCGCCGGCGCCCCGAAGTGCACGAGGAAGAGGCCGCGTAGCTCTTCCCAGGACGCCACAGACAATTCTAGCAAGCTGAAAAACCAGGCACGTGGCACGCCGTTGAGTGCCATGGGGAGCCAGCTCGCCATGACCTTGTCGTCGCCGCCGGCCGCCGAGATGGCCTATTCGTAGGCTCGGAGGAGGACAAACGGGTCGGCCGCCCCGTCGTAGCGCGGTGGTAGATTCGGCATGAACCTGGGCGGCCACTGTACCCGCCGCAAGGCGGGGGTGAAGGCCCAGTGGCCGGGAGCGATGCTGCGCGCGGCCACCAAGTCCGTCGGAGGAGGGACGCCCGCCATGGGAACTTGATGTGCGGAGAGTGGAACGGATGGGGAGAAAATTTCGGCACACCCCTACCTGTCGTGCCAAATCTTGGATCTTGGGTTCCGGCAAAACCCTTGAGGTTCGAACACTGGGGTCCGCACGAAGATCTCTCCTTACGCCATAGCTCGTCTACTCAACTGTCCTAGGCCTAGCTCGTCAGATCTGATGAACAAGAGACACAACATTTATACTGGTTCGGGCCACCGTGGTAGTGTAACACCCTAATCCAGTGTGGTGTGGTGGATTGCCTTGTAGGCTGAGGAAGAACTAGTACATGGATGAACTGCCTCCTGAGGAGAGGTGTTCTTCAGCTTGGGCGAGCTTGTGGTGTGTGTGAGGTCTTGATCGTCCGATCCCCTCTATGATGGTGGCTAGGCCCTATTTATAGTGGCCAGGGTCCTCTTCCCCAATATTGAGCGGGAAGGAATCCCATAACGACCAAATTTGAAGGGGGGCAGCTAGTACAAGCTATCCTGACAAAAGGTGGTCTTCGCCTGCCAAAGGCTCAGGTGGTAACGCCGCCATGGGCTCCGCGATGACCTCCGTCCTACCGTCCTGCTGGTCCTGGTCTCGTTGCACCAATATGGAAACCTTTGTCTGACGCCTCGGGACTCCTCGCCTACATCTGCTCCTTTAGCACCAAAGAGGAAACTGGCACTCTGCGCCCGCTGGCGCCCGCCTGGCATCGGTCGTCACTGCTCGCGTCATGAGGACCTCGCGAGGTGCCCCTTGCCTCGATATCTCCGATCCTCACTAGCCGGTCTGGCGAGGTCGCCTCAGGGGATGCCTTGCGTCGTCCGCCTCGCGAGGCTTGGCCCCTCGCGAGGGTCTTGAGTGGTTGCTGAAGATGCTAGGCCGTATCAGGCCGCCTTGTGAGCCACGCCCTGGGCCGCAGGCAGGCAAGTCTGGGTACCCCCATTCCTAGGACGCTGACAAATATGCCTTCTCAACAAAGAAAACATATTTATAGCCGTAGTTAAATGAAAATATGCTTTTCCTGAAGGCAAATGCATTTCCAACCGAACTAGGACCAGAATAGGCTTTCCCTTATTGAAAACGTATTTCCCCAAAACGCATTTCCACTTATCCAGCAAGGTAGTGGCAGCACCGGGCACGTGTGACGCTGACGTGCGGGTCCCACGGGGCTGGGGCCCGTTACTTATCCACGTGGGCAGCCCGGGTCAACGCCCGCTCGTCGACAGGTGGGGCTGCGCGGAGATGGGGCCCGCCTGGCCCGAGGTTGTCGTCCACCTCGCGCCTGCCCGCGATGCCGAGGAGGACCGGCGCACTCCGGCGAGGCTCCTGGGCGGCTCCAGCCACCATTCTCGCTGGCCGACCTACCCGGATGATCAACGTGTCGAGCCGCACCCATCCCAGAGCAGAATGGACCTCGAGGAGGGCGGGGTTGAGAGCAGCAAGGACTCCGGCGGAGGGGGCTTCGAGCACGAGTGGGTTCTTGCCCATAGTGGCTCCGGTGAGAGGAAGATGGCACGGGGAGGATCTAAGGGGTCCCGGTGGTCCTCTGGTGAGGTCAGGAAGGAGGGGGAGTGCCTGGTTTGGGCAGATTTAGCCGAGGCCCTGCGGCGGCCATGGCGGCCTACTGCGGCGAGGAGGGGCTCTGGGCTCAGGAGAATAGCTAGGGAGGGGTCTAGGAGTGAAGAGGAGTTGCTGGTAAGGTCAGGGCACCTTGGGGTGGGCTTATATAGCGGGGGCAGTGAGGGGGGTGAGGTGGCACGCGCGCGGCTGCGTGTCGTTGCTCCGGCGACAGGCACGCGCGGCCAAGGGTCACAAGAAGGGGTAGCAAGGAGACGATGGAGGACGCGAACAAGCTACAGAATGCACGGCGCAACAGGAGCCAAGGGGGAGCAGAGGAAGAAGCCGGTCGCCATTAATGACCTTGTCGGCTACAGAGCTCTCGTGGGCGAGCGGCGATGAGCACTGGCGAGGAGGCTTCTGGAGGGGGAGAGGAGTCCAGGGAGAAGAGGACAACATGGGTTAGCTGTTAGACATGGCCAGTTGCGCGAGAGCGACGAGAGGAGGAGGGGCCCGAGCAAGAAACCACGCTGCTCGCGGCCATGGCATGCCACAGTGGTGGTCACCGCGTGAGCTAGTCCAAATGGAGCGTTCTGGCGAAGCCGTCTATGTCTAAACGGATGACCTCGATACCCTGCGTTCAATGATGATAAGTGCTCGGTCTAGGGGCAAAGAAGGGAAACGCAGGAGGATCCAGGAGACATGAACAGGAAGGTGTTCGGAGTTTGCTTTGGGGCACATACTTGGAGAGGAAGGATGAGCTTTTACTGGGTTTGACCACTCGCTAAGGTGATTAGGTTGGCAAGGTTTCAGCTCAAGAAAATGAGTTTAGATGGCACTTGCTGTACAAATGCACAAACTGATCCAGAATGCAAATTTTGAACTTGCACTCACATAGAGGGTCCACTTGAGCTGAAATTTGACATGGTAGGGTTATTTGGGCACATGAAGATGATGTACAAGTTTCATACCATTTGGATAAACCAAAATGGTACTTGCTTCACAAACATCCTCACTGTCCAGGAACTTGCAAAAAATCCTGAGGGAAAATGGCTGAACCAAATATGCCCAAATTTGGTGGAGATAGGTTATATGGATAGGGGAAGGTCTAGGAAAAGTTTCAGCCTTAATGGAGCAAGATAAAATATACTTGCTTCACAAACTGAAATTTTGGACAGAATCAAAGAATTGAAGATGAGCTCACTTGGAGGCATTACATTATCTCAACGTTCGTGAAGGGCTAAGATATGACGATATTGAGGACAATGCAAAATTGCAAATCACTTGGATATGCCTAGCTTGTACCTCCTTCACAAAGTTTCTTTCTGGGCAGAAACTTTGGAAAATCATAATTGAATAACTACTAGGCAAATGAGGTTGAATTTTGGCATGTGGCAGAGATATGTACACTAAAAGATGTCCAAGAAGTTTGAGGGCAATTGGCCAAAGATATATAGCACTTGCTTCACAAAATGCCATTTAGGGCAGAATAGGAAAATGAATATTGGAGGATTATTTTTTAACAAGGCAATGAAAAGTTTTGCCATAATTGATGAAGATATGACCCAAAAAATTTATGAGAATTATTTGGGAATTTTAGGAGTGATGGAAATATAGGTTGCTTCACAACCTAGGGCAAACAGGGTTATTCCTTTAATAGAAAAAGGAATGTTCCCAATAAAAGAATATTGGGATTTGGGTTAGGATGAAAATGGCAATGTCTAGGGAAGTAATTGAGGATGACAAGCCACTCTGGAAAGAAAGAAGAGGTCATCTTCTTTAGTTTCCAGACCACAAATCCACTGAAAAAGAAAATTCAAGCAAAAACCTCAGAAAAAGAAAGGAAAAAGAAAGGGCCAAAAATCAGGTTGTGACAAACCTTCCCCCCTTAAAGAAATCTCGTCCTCGAAATTTGGTTGCTCAGGGAACAAGTATGAATATACCGCCTTAAGGAAACCGTTTCCAACTTGGGTACCCTTTTTCCTTTATTGATTGTTCCCATTAACTTCTTCATCTGACTGGTTCTGGGGTGGTTTGCTTCACTGTAGCCATATTCTGACAGATCTTACCTCACATTTTCATGCTTATACTGGTTCCAATTCTGTTCATATCTGCTGACTGAAATTTACCATGTCTAAAATATCTGTCTATCTCACAAATCCGAGGGTGATTTTCGATCGCTGTGTCTGTACTAGCAACTGTCCATGAATTGGTGATCAGATTTTTCCTGATAAACACCCAAGCTCTGACACCTTACATTGGGTTTTCCCACTAAATGAAGGTCCTTCGGGTTCCAAACAGTGAGTTGAGGCATAACCGTTTTTCCTCACAGACTCTGACTTATCATAGGAACTTCTGAATCATGCTGACTGGCTCCATTGTCTTGAGTGTCAGATATGTACCAAATATATGATTGTCGCCTGTCGTGGACAGCATAAGGGATGTGACCTTATCTGATAATATCATCATCCTTGACTGACGGTGGGTCAAAATTGAGTAGACCCCTTAGGTGAATATCCATGACGGTCGATCCTGACTCAGATTGTCCGGGGTCCCGGCACCATATGGTTTATGCAACCATTTTCATATCTGCACCACTGGTCTTGCTCCTTCATTATTATTTTCTTGATTTGGATCCTTGGCTGAAAGAGCGGGGTCATATTGCTTCTTTGTGTGACCATAGGTTCTGTCGGGTGCAATATTCTGACAGGCGTACTTTTATCCTCATCTCATGACATGGTAGCATCATTCAAATTGCAGGTTCATCGCCTCTCAAGTTTTAATCGTAGGGAAATGATCATATGAACCCGGAGAAAAGAAGCCAAGGGCTCATCAGGATCATATTCCAGGTTCACCGGTACTTGTACAGAGCTCAGTGTTGTCGTCAATCATCATAGTCCTTTGTCACACTGAGGTGTATATCTGGATTCCTTCACATATATCTGAGAATATGATTCCCGAGGCAGACTTGTGTTCTGACTGGTTCTTACTTTTGACCAACTGTTGCGGATCTAATTCTACCATCTGTTGTCAATTCATAATGTACTATCCTGCACCAGTGTCGTACTGAGGATGATTGGATGGCTTATGTTGGAAACCATCGAGAGTATCTTGCTGAGGAAGACTAGATTTCGTGTTGCAGAAGCTTCTCATTGTGATATGCGGACCGATTACCATATATGCATACCATCTTAATATTTCTGCTATTGACTACTTGCATGAAACCGGGTTTGCTGGACTATCCTCCTTTTTGAGTATTGAATACATGACATATTCCCGCTTGCTTTGACTGAAACTGCATTGTTGATCTGGCACATAGCTTATCTTCTTGCTGATATGATCATTATTGTCATGAAGAGTGCACTCTAAGGCAAACTTTATTATCCGTACTGTTGTATGGAGTGCACGATATTGCAAACATGATACTGACTGTCCATCCATGATTCTTTTTCCATTTAGACGAGATATTCCAACTTTCACTGCAGTCTGCTAATAACTTCATTCCGTGTATCTGAGCTTCCAAGTATCTGAACTCCTTGCCGAGTCTTCAGGTCCGGTGTCGGTTGATGAGCAACTTTAATAAAGGGAAAATAATGCCACACCAAAGGCCCAAAGAAAGAAGCAAAAGAAACGACGAAAACAAAAGCACACAAGCATACTAGTAATATTAATAATCAAGCAATATCACACATTAATGCTACTCACACAACAATATGCATGCATACCTAAGCACACAAATTTCACGGAAACTCCAGTATTGCGGTCTAATATGCTGTGGCGGTGTGCACGAAAGTGAATCAGTGATACGTCTCCAAACCCATTTGCCCTTGTTTTGGACTCTAACTTGCATCATTTGAATGGAACTAACCCGGACTGACGATGTTTTCAGCAGAACTGCCACGGTGTTGTTTTTGTGCAGAATAAAAAGTTCTCGGAATCGCCTGAAAATCAACGGAGAATTATTTCAGAAAATATAAAAAATATATGCAAGAAGATCCACACCAGGGGGCCCATGGCCTGTCCACGAGGGTGGGGGGCGCGCCCCCTGTCACGTGGGCCCCCTGGTGCTCCATCGACGTATCCCCATATCCTATATCTTCACTTACGGGGAGAAAAAAATCAGGGAGAAAGAATTACCGTGTTTCACGAGACGGAGCCGTCGCCAAGCCCTAATCTCTCTCGTGAGGGCTGACCTGGAGTCCGTTCGGGGCTCCGGAGAGTGGAGATCGTCGCCATCATCATCATCAACCTTCCTCCATCACCAATTCCATGATGCTCACCGTCGTGCGTGAGTAATTCCATCGTAGGCTTGCTGGACGATGATGGGTTGGATGGGATCTATCATGTAATCGAGTTAGTTTTGTTAGGGTTTGATCCCTAGTATCCGCTATGTTCTAAGATTGATGTTGCTATGCTTAATGCTTGTCACTAGGGCCCGAGTGCCATGATTTCAGATCTGAACCTATTATGTTTTCATGAATATATGTGTGTTCTGATCCTATCTTGCAAGTCTATAGTCACCTACTATGTGTTATGATCCGGCAACCCCGAAGTGACAATAATCGGGACAACACCTGGTGATGACCATAGTTTGAGGAGTTCATGTATTCACTATGTGTTAATGCTTTGGTCCGGTACTCTATTAAAAGGAGGCCTTAATATCCCTTAGTTTCCAATAGGACCCCGCTGCCATGGGAGGGTAGGACAAAAGATGTCATGCAAGTTCTTTTCCATTAGCACGTATGACTATATTCGGAATACATGCCTACATTGCATTGATGAACTGGAGCTAGTTCTGTGTCACCCTAGGTTATAACTTCTACATGATGAATTGCATCCGACATAATTTCCCATCACCAATCCAATGCCTACGAGTTTTTCCTATATTGCTTTTTGCTTATTTACTTTTTCGTTGCTACTATTACAAAAACACTATCGTTACTTTTAATGCTGCTACCACCACTATCATATTACTTTGCTACTAAACTTTCTTGCTGCAGATACTAAGTTTCCAGGTGTGGTTGAATTGACAACTCAGCTGCTAATACTTAAGAGTATTCTTTGGCTCCCCTTGTGTCGAATCAACAAATTTGGGTTGAATACTTTACCCTCGAAAACTGTTGCGATCCCCTACACTTGTGGGTTATCAAGACTATTTTTTGGCGCCGTTACCGGGGAGCATAGCTCTATTGTTTAAGTCATTTGGGATTTATATCTGTTGATCACTATGAAGAATTTGAAGGACTCAAAAAACAAGATCTTACCCTCAACTACGAGGGGAGGTAAGGAACTGCCATCTAGCTCTGCACTTGATTCTCCTTCTGTTATGAGTAAACTTGCGACACCTACTCCTGCTATTGAATCTGATATGTCGTATGTTCTTGATGATGCGACTTCTGCTATGTATGATGAAACTACCTCTATGCATGATACTGTGCCACTAGGTGAATTTCTAGATGAACAAATTGCAAATGTTAAAACTGATGGTATTTATGAAAGTGATTATGAAACTACTCCCAATAGATATGAATTGCCTGTTGTGCCCGAGGGTTATGTTATGGATGAAGAAACTGCTAGAGACTTTCTTGCTTGCAATGATAGGTATGATCTTAAGAAAATATTAGCTAAGCTGAAAGAAAAGTCCTTGAATGCTAGAATGAAACATGACCCTGCTTTTGCCACTTCACTTATCTGTGTTACGGATAAGGATTATGAATTCTCTGTTGATCCTGAGTTAATTACTTCGGTTGAATCCGATCCTTTCCATGGCTATGAGTCTGAAACTGTTGTGGCACATCTTACTAAGTTGAATGATATAGCCACCCTGTTTACCAACGATGAAAAGATTCTCTATTACTATATCCTTAAGCTATATCCGTTCTTGTTAAAGGGTGATGCTAAGACTTGGTTTAATTCTCTTGATCCTGGTTGTGTGCGTAGTCCCCAGGATATGATGTATTACTTCTCTGCTAAATATTTTCCCGCTCATAAGAAACAAGCTGCCTTACGGGGAATATATAACTTTGTGCAAATTGAAGAAGAGAGTCTCCCACAAGCTCGGGGGAGGCTTCTCCAATTACTTAATGCTTTGCCTAATCATCCTCTTGAAATGCATGATATACTTGATGTCTTTTATAATGGACTAACCGATGCTTCCAGAGACCACCTGGATAGTTATGTTGGTTGTGTTTTCAGGGAAAGAACAGTTGAACAAGCTGAATTACTATTGAACAATATGCTGGCCAGTGAAAATAATTGGACACTTCCTGAACCAGCCCCTAAGCCAACTCCGAAGAAAAGAGGTGTTCTGTTTCTCAGTCTTGAAGATATGCAAGAGGCAAAGAAATCTATGAAAGAAAAAGGTATTAAAGCTGAAGATGTTAAGAATTTACCGCCTATTGAAGAAATACATGGTCTTGATAACCCGACACAGGTAGTAAAGGTAAATTCTGTTTATAGATTTGATGAAGGTGATATTCCTCGTTATAAGTCTGCTAGCCAATGCTTAGATGAGTTTGACAATTTTATTGTGAAACAAGAAAACTTCAATGCTTATGTTGGTAGACAATTACAACACAATGCTTATATGATTGAACGCTTGAGTGATTATCTGTCTAGAGCTAAAGGTGAATTGAAACTTATTAGTATACATGCTTCTATGGTCACCACTCAAGTAGAACAAGTACTTAAGGCTCAGAATGATTTGCTCAATGAATTAAATAGTAAGAATAATGACTATGATGTTAGAGTTGCTACTAGAGGTCGTAAAATGACTCAGGAACCTCTGTATCCTGAGGGGCACCCTAAGAGAATTGAGCAAGATTCTCAGAGAGCTAATTTAGATGCACCTAGTTCCTCTAAGAAGAAGAAAAAAAGATAGGACTTTGGATGCTTCTAGTGAAACTGTAGCTGCCACACCTGAGAATCCCAATGATATATCTGTTTCTGATGCTGAGACACAATCTGGTAATGAACATGAACCTAGTGATAATATTAATGATGATGTTCATGATGATGCTCAACCTAGCAATGATAATGATGTAGAGATTCAACCTGCTATTGATCTTGATAACCCACAATCAAAGAATCAACATTATGACAAGAGAGACTTTGTTGCTAGGAAGCACGGTAGGGAAAGAGAACCATGGGTTCAGAAACCCATGCCTTTTCCTCCGAAACCATCCAAGAAAAAGGATGATGAGGATTTTGAGCGCTTTGCTGAAATGATTAGACCTATCTTTTTGCGTATGCGTTTGACTGATGTGCTTAAAACAAATCCTTATGCTAAGTATATGAAAGATATTATTACCAACAAAAGAAAGATACCTGAAGTACAAATCTCCACCATGCTTGCCAATTACACTTTTAAGGGTGGAATGCCTAGGAAATTAGGAGATCCAGGAGTACCTACTATACCTTGCTCCATTAAGAAAAACTATGTTAAAACTGCTTTGTGTGATCTTGGAGCCGGTGTTAGTGTTATGCCTCTCTCTTTATATCGTAGACTTGACTTGAGTAAGTTGACACCTACTGAAATATCTTTGCAAATGGCTGATAAATCAACAGCTATACCTGTCGGTATTTGTGAGGATGTGCCTATTGTAGTTGCAAATGTTACTATTCTAACGGACTTTGTTATACTTGATATTCCCGAGGATGATAGTATGTCTATTATTCTTGGAAGACCCTTTTTGAATACTGCAGGGGCTGTTATTGATTGCAACAAAGGCAATGTCACTTTTCATGTCAATGGTAATGAGCATACGGTACACTTTCCAAGGAAACAACCTCAGGTCCACATTATCAATTATATTGGGAAAACTTCAACTATCACTATTGGAGGTTTTGTGTTTCCTCTTCCTACTATCAAGAAGACTTATGACATCCTTATTGTTGGGGAGATACATATCCCCATTGAGGTAACCTAGTGTTATTCGAAAATTCTCCGGTTTCATGTTACTCGAAAAGAGTTTATTAACAAGACCTGATCAACCTTGTTAATGGATTCCTTTTGATGAGCATGGGATAGGTGAATTAAGATAGCACAAACTTTCTGTACACTCTTTTTACTTTCTGTTAATTAGGATAAAAGAAAAATAGTAATTTCTCTCTGTTTCCAAACTTATCCGTGTAATAAAAAATATCCAAAAATAAAAGTTCTCAAAATGCCATGAAAATGAAATATGATTTTTTTTCTAGAATATTTGAGGAAATATGGCACTGAACACACAGCGAGGGGAGCCAGCACATGGCCACGAGGGTCCAGGGCGCGCCCCTTGCCGCGTGGGCCCCACGTGGCCCCCCTCCACTTATTCTTGCACCCATGCTCTTCTTCTTCCTCCCAAAAAATCACCAACCAGCCCAAACCCGAGTTCTAGCTCATCTTGCTTCCATTTTCGATCTCCTTGCTCAAAGCACCATTCACCAAACTGTTTGGGGAGATTGTTCCTTGAAAAGGAAAATTTTTAAAGAGATTGTTGAGGGGCTCCGCCAGCAAGAGCTCAGAGGAGAAGAAGAAAGAAGAAAATAAGAAGCCCAAATATAATCTTCCTCGCATGGCGGAAGTTCGACCGTGCGAATGGCCTTGTAATGATTTCATGATGTCCTCTGGGATTTACGAAGACTTTTATTGGTTGGCAAATAATACAGGCCTCACCGACTTCCTCCACGACCAGAAAGAACAGTATCTCTAACTCATCAATATTTTCACGCAAAGCTTTCATTTTCATTCTAGGAAAACACCACCTACGGTGGAGTTTAGTTTATATGATGTGATTAAGGAGATATCACTCTTAGACTTTTGTGAAATATCCAAAGTACCCTTTGGAGATAGACTT
The DNA here is from genome assembly GCA_902687465.1 of Secale cereale. Taxonomy (NCBI): domain Eukaryota; kingdom Viridiplantae; phylum Streptophyta; class Magnoliopsida; order Poales; family Poaceae; genus Secale; species Secale cereale. The sequence continues at coordinate 137,181,564 of LR738710.1, forward strand.
GATGAACCACGTCATGAAGACGTAGAAGGGTTCATTGACATGATAGCCGTAGGGGAAACGAGACAAGTTTCAGGGGCAAGAGTCACTAGTTTACACTTCCATGTTCTGCGCTACTTTGCCTTATTTGCTAGTAGATGTTTAATTGGTCGCGGGAACAGTGGGAATCTCAGTGCCCCTGATATTATCATTTTACGCCATGCTTTGTTTCAAGACACAACTTTTAGCTTGGGTGCCGTCGTTGCTAAACGGCTGAGTCTGAACCGCTCAAAGGGGCCCGTCTTTGGAGGCATCTTTGCTTCTCGCCTTGCTGAACATTTTAGAATACCTATTAGGCATCATGAGAAGGAAGAAAAATTGCTTGCCCCTGTTTATCTAGACTACAAGAGCATGGTAGCTCATTACTTTATTGTTAAAGACAAGAATAGGCAGCTTAATTATAAATTAAGGTTTGATGAAATATAATGTGAAATTGTTACCTTGCCCGCACAATATTTGTTTGATTTGTCTACAGGTGTATTCCTCATCACATCAGATGCCTTCTACAAGTACCAAGTCCAGGCAGAAGCTTCAGAGCCTGAGCTAGAACCACCACTTGATCCTTCCCGTCAATCTGTTTATGGGTGGGAGCTGGATGAGCTCGCCAACCAGTGCCACCCAGAGGATGCATCTCAGTACACTGGAGGGAGTGGCTTCGATCCGGGGCCATAGACCAACTTAGGCCAAAAGCCTAAGCTTGGGGGAGTACGTGAATCTCACCGACTTACATTCATGTTCACACTTATTCTAGTTGTCGGTGCTCACACTCTTTCACTGTACCATCCATGCTTAGTTTCAATTTCTTTTTCTTAGTCTTTTTCTTGTGTGCTAGAAAAACCCAGAAAAACAAAAGAAATATTAGTTGTAGCTTGTATCTTTCTTCGCTTGTAGTAGTAGTTGAAATGAAAACCCAAAAAGATTTCTCGTTCTTATTTTGCTTCATGGGAGCTTTCCCGTGTAAATAGTTTCTTTTCTTTTCTTTGGAGGTTAAGAGTAGAAGACCATGATTGAAAATGATTAGTGGCTCTCATATGCTTTGTTATTGATTTAATCTTGAGCCATATTACCTTGTCTTCTCTCTTGTATTAAATGTCTGCAGATTCTAGCTTAGTCCAATGCATGTGCACTATTATTATTATCCACACCGTTTGGTCGTGCGAGTGAAAGGCAATAAGGATGATATATGATGAACTAATTGAGATGAGAAAAGCTTGTATGAACTCGACCTCTTTTGTTTTTGTAAATATGATAGTTCATCATTCCCGATTCAGCTTGTTATGAATGAAACATGCTTGCAATGACAATTAGAGATCATAGCTTCTTATGCCATGCTTAATTAGCTAAGAGTTTATAATGGTATATCTTGCAGGCCAACGTGATATTAAAAAACACTATTGTTACTTTTATTGCTGCTACCACCACTATCATATTACTTTGCTACTAAACTTTCTTGCTGCAGATACTAAGTTTCCAGGTGTGGTTGAATTGACAACTCAGCTGCTAATACTTAAGAGTATTCTTTGGCTCCCCTTTGTCGAATCAACAAATTTGGGTTGAATACTTTACCCTCGAAAACTGTTGCGATCCCCTACACTTGTGGGTTATCAAGACTATTTTTTGGCGCCGTTGCCGAGGAGCATAGCTCTATTGTTTAAGTCATTTGGGATTTATATCTGTTGATCACTATGAAGAATTTGAAGGACTCAAAAACCAAGATCTTACCCTCAACTACGAGGGGAGGTAAGGAATTGCCATCTAGCTCTGCACTTGATTCTCCTTCTGTTATGAGTAAACTTGCGACACCTACTCCTGCTATTGAATCTTATATGTCGTATGTTTCTTGATGATGCCACTTCTGCTATGTATGATGAAACTACCTCTATGCATGATACTGTGCCACTAGGTGAATTTCTAGATGAACAAATTGCTAAGGTTAGGGAGAGTGCAAATGTTGAAACTGATGATATTTATGAAAGTGATTATGAAACTACTCCCAATAGATATGAATTGCCTGTTGTGCCCGAGGGTTATGTTATGGATGAAGAAACTGCTAGAGACTTTCTTGCTTGCAATGATAGGTATGATCTTAAGAAAATATTAGCTAAGCTGAAAGAAAAGTCCTTGAATGCTAGAATGAAACATGACCCTGCTTTTGCCACTTCACCTATCTGTGTTACTGATAAGGATTATGAACTCTCTGTTGATCCTGAGTTAATTACTTCGGTTGAATCCGATCCTTTCCATGGCTATGAGTCTGAAACTGTTGTGGCACATCTTACTAAGTTGAATGATATAGCCACCCTGTTTACCAACGATGAAAAGATTCTCTATTACTATATCCTTAAGCTATTTCCGTTCTCGTTAAAGGGTGATGCTAAGACTTGGTTTAATTCTCTTGATCCTGGTTGTGTGCGTAGTCCCCAGGATATGATGTATTACTTCTCTGCTAAATATTTTCCCGCTCATAAGAAACAAGCTGCCTTACGGGGAATATATAACTTTGTGCAAATTGAAGAAGAGAGTCTCCCACAAGCTCGGGGGAGGCTTCTCCAATTACTTAATGCTTTGCCTAATCATCCTCTTGAAATGCATGATATACTTGATGTCTTTTATAATGGACTAACCGATGCTTCCAGAGACCACCTGGATAGTTATGTTGGTTGTGTTTTCAGGGAAAGAACAGTTGAACAAGCTGAATTACTATTGAACAATATGCTGGCCAGTGAAAATAATTGGACACTTCCTGAACCAGCCCCTAAGCCAACTCCGAAGAAAAGAGGTGTTCTGTTTCTCAGTCTTGAAGATATGCAAGAGGCAAAGAAATCTATGAAAGAAAAAGGTATTAAAGCTGAAGATGTTAAGAATTTACCGCCTATTGAAGAAATACATGGTCTTGATAACCCGACACAGGAAGTAAAGGTAAATTTTGTTTATAGATTTTATGAAGGTGATATTCCTCGTTATAAGTCTGCTAGCCAATGATTAGATGAGTTTGACAATTTTATTGTGAAACAAGAAAACTTCAATGCTTATGTTGGTAGACAATTACAACACAATGCTTATATGATTGAACGCTTGAGTGACTATCTGTCTAGAGCTAAAGGTGAATTGAAACTTATTAGTATACATGCTTCTATGGTCACCACTCAAGTAGAACAAGTACTTAAGGCTCAGAATGATTTGCTCAATGAATTAAATAGTAAGAATAATGACTATGATGTTAGAGTTGCTACTAGAGGTGGTAAAATGACTCAGGAACCTCTGTATCCTGAGGGCCACCCTAAGAGAATTGAGCAAGATTCTCAGAGAGCTAATTTAGATGCACCTAGTTCCTCTAAGAAGAAGAAAAAAAGATAGGACTTTGGATGCTTCTAGTGAAACTGTAGCTGCCACACCTGAGAATCCCAATGATATATCTGTTTCGATGCTAAGACACAATCTCGTAATGAACATGAACCTAGTGATAATATTAATGATGATGTTCATGATGATGCTCAACCTAGCAATGATAATGATGTAGAGATTGAACCTGCTATTGATCTTGATAACCCACAATCAAAGAATCAACATTATGACAAGAGAGACTTTGTTGCTAGGAAGCACGGTAGGGAAAGAGAACCATGGGTTCAGAAACCCATGCCTTTTCCTCCGAAACCATCCAAGAAAAAGGATGATGAGGATTTTGAGCGCTTTGCTGAAATGATTAGACCTATCTTTTTGCGTATGCGTTTGACTGATGTGCTTAAAACAAATCCTTATGCTAAGTATATGAAAGATATTATTACCAACAAAAGAAAGATACCTGAAGTAGAAATCTCCACCATGCTTGCCAATTACACTTTTAAGGGTGGAATGCCTAAGAAATTAGGAGATCCAGGAGTACCTACTATACCTTGCTCCATTAAGAAAAACTATGTTAAAACTGCTTTGTGTGATCTTGGAGCCGGTGTTAGTGTTATGCCTCTCTCTTTATATCGTAGACTTGACTTGAGTAAGTTGGCACCTACTGAAATATCTTTGCAAATGGCTGATAAATCAACAGCTATACATGTCGGTATTTGTGAGGATGTGCCTATTGTAGTTGCAAATGTTACTATTCTAACGGACTTTGTTATACTTGATATTCCCGAGGATGATAGTATGTCTATTATTCTTGGAAGACCCTTTTTGAATACTGCAGGGGCTGTTATTGATTGCAACAAAGGCAATGTCACTTTTCATGTCAATGGTAATGAGCATACGGTACACTTTCCAAGGAAACAACCTCAGGTCCACATTATCAATTATATTGGGAAAACTTCAACTATCACTATTGGAGGTTTTGTGTTTCCTCTTCCTACTATCAAGAAGACTTATGACATCCTTATTGTTGGGGACATACATATCCCCATTGAGGTAACCTAGTGTTATTCGAAAATTCTCCGGTTTCATGTTACTCGGAAAGAGTTTATTAACAAGACCTGATCAACCTTGTTAATGGATTCCTTTTGATGAGCATGGGATAGGTGAATTAAGATAGCACAAACTTTCTGTACACTCTTTTTACTTTTTGTTAATTAGGATAAATAAAAGAAAAATAGTAATTTCTGTCTGTTTCCAGACTTATCCGTGTAATAAAAAATATCCAAAAATAAAAGTTCTCAAAATGCCATGAAAATGAAATATGATTTTTTTCTAGAATATTTGAGGAAATATGGCACTGAACACACAGCGAGGGGAGCCAGCACATGGCCATGAGGGTCCAGGGAGCGCCCCTTGCCGCGTGGGCCCCACGTGGCCCCCCTCCACTTATTCCTGCACCCATGCTCTACTTCTTCCTCCCAAAAAAATCACCAACCAGCCCAAACCCGAGTTCTAGCTCATCTTGCTTCCATTTTCGATCTCCTTGCTCAAAGCACCATTCACCAAACTGTTTGGGGAGATTGTTCCTTGAAAAGGAAAATTTTAAAGAGATTGTTGAGGGGCTCCGCCAGCAAGAGCTCAGAGGAGAAGAAAAAAAAATAAGAAGCCCAAATATAATCTTCCTCGCATGGCGGAAGTTCGACCATGCGAATGGCCTTGTAATGATTTCATGATGTCCTCTGGGATTTACGAAGACTTTTATTGGTTGGCAAATAATACAGGCCTCACCGACTTCCTCCACGACCAGAAAGAACAGTATCTCTTACTCATCAATATTTCCACGCAAAGCTTTCATTTTCATTCTAGGAAAACACCACCTACGGTGGAGTTTAGTTTATATGATGTGATTAAGGAGATATAACTCTTAGACTTTTGTGAAATATCCAAAGTACCCTTTGGAGATAGACTTGATGAACCACGTCGTGAAGACGTAGAAGGGTTCATTGACATGATAGCCGTAGGGGAAACGAGACAAGTTTCAGGGGCAAGAGTCACTAGTATACACTTCCATGTTCTGCGCTACTTTGCCTTATTTGCTAGTAGATGTTTAATTGGTCGCGGGAACAGTGGGAATCTCAGTGCCCCTGATATTATCATTTTACGCCATGCTTTGTTTCAAGACACAACTTTTAGCTTGGGTGCCGTCATTGCTAAACGGCTGAGTCTGAACCGCTCAAAGGGGCGCGTCTTTGGAGGCATCTTTGCTTCTCGCCTTGCTGAACATTTTAGAATACCTATTAGGCATCATGAGAAGGAAATATTAGTTGTAGCTTGTATGTTTCTTCGCTTGTAGTAGTAGTTGAAATGAAAACCCAAAAAGATTTCCCATTCTTCTTTTGCTTGTTGGGAGCTTTCCCGTGTAAATAGTTTATTTTCTTTTCTTTGGGGGTTAAGAGTAGAAGACCATGATTGAAAATGCTTAGTGGCTCTCATATGCTTTGTTATTGATTTAACCTTGAGCCATATTATCTTGTCTTCTCTCTTGTATTAAATGTCTGCAGATTCCAGCTTAGTCCAATGCACGTGCACTATTATTATTATCCACACCGTTTGGTCGTGCGAGTGAAAGGCAATAAGGATGATATATGATGAACTAATTGAGATGAGAAAAGCTGGTATGAACTCGACCTCTTTTGTTTTTGTAAATATGATAGTTCATCATTCCTGATTCAGCTTGTTATGAATGAAACATGCTTGCAATGACAATTAGAGATCATAGCTTCTTATGCCATGCTTAATTAGCTGAGAGTTTATAATGGTATATCTTGCAGGCCAACATGATATTAAAATGGTTGTGATGTGGTATGATGGGTGGTATCCTCCTTTGAGCGATTTAAGTGATCTGACTTGGCACATGTTCACGCATGTAGTTGAAACAAATCAACATAGCCTCCACGATATTTATGTTCATGGTGATTTATATCCTACTCATGCTTGCATTCATTGTTGATTAATTTTAATGCATGCTCATGACCGTTGTTGCTCTCTAGCTGGTCGCTTCCCAGTCTCTTTCTAGCCTTCACCTGTACTAAGCGGGAATACTTCTTGTGCATCCACTTCCATAAACCCCAAAGTTATTCCATATGAGTCCACCATACATTCCTTTATGCGGTATCTACCTGCCGTTCCAAGTAAATTTGTATGTGCCAAACTCTAAACCTTCAAATGAAATTCTGTTTTGTATACTCGAACAGCTCATGTATCAACTAGGGTTGTCTATATCTTCAATGCTAGGTGGGTTATTCTCACGATGAGTGGAATCCACTCATCTTTCATGAGAAAATGGCTGGTAATCGGGATGCCTAGTCCCATGCTAAAAATCATAATAATTAAACAAAACTCCTCCAGGGTTGTTGCTGGTTTGGACGGTACCCGTTGTTTCGAGCTAGCCGTGGAGTGTGGTTGTTGGTGGTCGGGGGAGTATAAACTTTACCATTCTATTTGGGAACCGCCTATAATGCGTAGCATGGGAGATATCGATATTCTTGGTTGTTATGTTGACAACGAAAGTATACCGCTCAATATTTTATTCATCTCTATTTAAAAATGGGATTTTTGCATTCGTGCCCCTAGTTGGGTCACACTCGACAGGTTTGCCCCTAGTTTTTCAATAATTGTGGTTTTGCCCAGCTCACTTCACTCGCCTTGTGTTTTTCCCTTCCAGGGCGGTTCCGACCAATCATGGTTCGCCACGTGGCGACTGCTCATTGGTCGGAACCGCCCGGGAAGGACAAAAACACAAGGCGAGTGAAGTGAGCTGGACAAAACCACAATTGTTGAAAAACTAGGGGCAAACCTGTCGAGTGCGACCCAACTAGGGGCACCAATACAATTATTCCTTTAAAAATCAAGCTCTCGCACCTCTAAAAATCTCTGCTTCCCTCTGCGAAGGGCCTATCTATTTACTTTTATGCAGAGTCGTCACCCTCTTATCAAATAGCACCAGTAGGAGAGCACCTCTGTCGTTGCATGTATTACTATTAATTTGCATTGAGTATGATCATGACTGGATCTCTTTTACCATGAATTACAATGTCTAGTGAGTCCTTGATCTTTAAAGGTGCTCTGCATTTATGTTTTGCGGTCTCAGAAAGGGCTAGCGAGATACCATCTTGTTATATCATATCATGATTGTCTTGAGAAAGTGTTGTCATCCGAGGTTTATTATTATTACTCGCTAGTTGATTATGCCATTGATGTAAGTAGTCTTGAGACCTGAAAGTTATTGTGAATGTGGTTAGTTCATGATCTTGTTGAAAACCTGAATGTTAGCTTAGATATTTACAACAACAAGAGCAAACAGAGTTTGTCAAAGTTTTTCTTTATCACTTTCAGTTTATCAACTGAATTGCTTGAGGACAAGCAAAGGTTTCAGCTTGGGGGAGTTGATACGTCTCCAACGTATTTACTTTTCCAAACCATTTTGCCCTTTTTTGGACTCTAACTTGCATGATTTGAATGGAACTAACCCAGACTGACGATGTTTTCAGCAGAACTGCCATGGTGTTGTTTTTGTGCAGAATAAAAAGTTCTCGGAATCGCCTGAAAATCAATGGAGAATTATTTCGGAAAATATAAAAAATATTTGCAAGAAGATCCACACCAGGGGGCCCACGGCCTGCCCACGAGGGTGGGGGCGCGCCCCCCTGTCTCGTGGGCCCCCTGGTGCTCCACCGACGTACTCCCATATCCTATATCTTCACTTTCAGGGAGAAAGAATTATTGCGTTTCACGAGACGGAGCCGCCGCCAAGCCCTAATCTCTCTCAGGAGGGCTGACCTGGAGTCCGTTCTAGGCTTCGGAGAGTGGAGATCGTCGCCATCGTCATCATGAACCTTCCTCCATCACCAATTCCATGATGCTCACCGCCGTGTGTGAGTAATTCCATTGTAGGCTTGATGGACGGTGATGGGTTGGATGGGATCTATCATGTAATCGAGTTAGTTTTGTTTGGGTTTGATCCCTAGTATCCACTATGTTCTGATATTGATGTTGCTATGCTTAATGCTTGTCACTGGGGCCCGAGTGCCATGATTTCAGATCTGAACCTATTATGTTTTCATGAATATATGTGTGTTCTTGATCCTATCTTGCAAGTCTATAGTTACCTACTATGTGTTATGATCCGGCAACCCCGAAGTGACAATAATCGGGACCACTCCCGGTGATGACCATAGTTTCAGGAGTTCATGTATTCACTATGTGTTAATGCTTTGGTCCGGTACTCTATTAAAAGGAGGCCTTAATATCCCTTAGTTTCCAATAGGACCCCGCTGCCATGGGAGGGTAGGACAAAAGATGTCATGCAAGTTCTTTTCCATAAGCACGTATGACTATATTCGGAATACATGCCTACATTGCATTGATGAACTGGAGCTAGTTCTGTGTCACCCTAGGTTATAACTTCTACATGATGAATTGCATCCGACATAATTTCCCATCACCAATCCAATGCCTACGAGCTTTTCCTATATTGCTTGTTGCTTATTTACTTTTCCGTTGCTACTATTACAAAAACTACAAAAACACTATCGTTACTTTTATTGCTGCTACCACCACTATCATATTACTTTGCTACTAAACTTTCTTGCTGCAGATACTAAGTTTCCAGGTGTGGTTGAATTGACAACTCAGTTGCTAATACTTAAGAGTATTCTTTGGCTACCCTTGTGTCGAATCAACAAATTTGGGTTGAATACTTTACCCTCGAAAACTGTTGCGATCCCCTACACTTGTGGGTTATCAATCAGCGTGTGGAAGGAGTTGGGGTAACCAAGGCTACACCAAGCACTGGCTGAACTCCAGTTGCAACTGGATGGATACTGAGGCGAGGACGTACTTGGTGATCATTTAGCGAGACACAAAGGTCATGACCACCTCATCATCAAGCGTACAAAAGGAACCGTACATGTCCAAAGAATTAGGATGACATGGCAATATAGGGGAGGAAAAGCAAGGCTTGAGGGCATTGCCCTTTTCCAGATAACAATTATCAGTAAGGGTTGTCGAAGGGACTAGATGGATGGCACGGTTCGGGATAGAGGTAGGTCTATCACCGAAATAATATGGTTGGGTGGCGGAAAGATATCGACGCGATACCTGATCATAACTCATGCAATTGGTGTCTGGAACACTAGGTACCAGGGCATCACTCTGCAGGGACAGAGATAACGCCGAACACCGAAGAGCAGGCATGCAAAGAAGGAGGGTGCATGTATTGGATTGAAACCGATGCCACCTACACTCACAAGATTAACTGTTAGGGACAAGATAATAATCTATATGCATGCTATGCAACAAACAAATGCAGCAATCAAATGCAACAAACCAACCATACTCTATACTACCGCATTCTAATGTTCGCGCGGCCTAAGGCATCCTACAGCCAGACCCGCTCTGATACCAAGCATGTGGCACCCCGGCTCAGAGAAATCAAAACACCCCGTATTCTAGCCCAGAGATCAAGGAGAAGTCTTCTGGAATACGACACTACTTAGAATAGAACAAACCAGCTCTTTATTACAGTCTATTTGGGTACAAGGGGTTACATCCGCACGGCGAAACTACGCTTGCCATGTTTGCTCCATGCAAGCAGGAGAACAACACTAAGCAGTGGAATGACTACTAGCAGCGGAACAACGACGACGGTGGTGAACTCCACTCCGCAGGGACTCTGGCTGAAACGCTTATCCTAGCTCGCAAGCAAGGAATCCACGACAAACAATCAATCCTATCAAGCATGACCTGAAAAGCTGGCATGACACGCCAGGTCAGTACATTGAATGTACTTGCAAGCTCACAGCAACCAAAGCAATCAAGACAAACAATAGCATGGCAATTACCGATTATTAAGCAATGATTAACATGATACTGTCAGAACAACATGGCATGTACAACATGATACAACTAGAACAATATGAACATGGCATGAACATATGAACATGATAATACTAGCATGCAACATGATGACAATATTATTCACCAACTTACTCTGCTCGGTTACCTCTTACCATCACATGCATCACTTACCAGCACGGACACCACACGATCATCTCAGGATCCAATCAAGCTTGGTATTAACAATACCGTAGTAATCATTTATGACCACAAGGAGCTTGGCCTTTACCATTGATTCTCGCATAACATCCCAAGTATCCAACAAGTTGGTACTCATGATACCACAGTGATCCTCTCATGATCACATAAGTATCCACCAACTTATTTCATCATCGAACCAGGGTTGTTATTAAGCACATTATTATTATTATTTTGACCGAATAAGCACATTATTATTATTATTACTGTTGACCCACAGTGTGATCGACACGAACTGGGCCCATATCTGCGGGCGCGGCTATTGATAGATTTAACACACACACTATGTAGAGGTAGCGCACTTAATCCACACTACGGAACCCTGGCCTCGCACTCCCATACGTGCGGACCAAAAGGTTCTGACGAAACTCTCCCTTTGTCATGGCACTCTCCCGGCCACTCCGACCATCTCCCTCTCAGGGCTAGGTCTTGGGTGGCCCCGTGTCTACCAAAGACACCAACAGCCACCGTCGTGGCAAAACGGTCCAAAACGGGGACAAGGGTCCATAAATAAACGAGCACACAAGGTTATGTCTGCTTACCGGGCTAGGGTATGCACGCCCATAACCTTCCCTCGCGAGAGGCACCTGTGAGAGGCACAACAAAGGACCGAGTTAAGACCTCCCCATAAGGTAAGCGTGGTTGCACTAGAAAAGGCTCGATTTGGTGGCACCATGACTCGGGCAACAGTTGTTCAAGTTTATTATTATCCGGTTAAACTTGAATGCAAAAATGATGAGTCATCATAAAATAACATGATGCAACTACAATGCATGAACATGATATCAACATAAGCATGGCGGTGCAACATAATCATCGAGCATAACCACAATAAAGCATATGTTCAAATTAGCATGGCATACTGACGAGCATGAATATCACAAGTTTAACACTACTCATGGCATACTTCACTACTAGCATCATAAATAAATACCATGCAAGAACATACTAGGATCAACAATAAATACCATGCAAGAACATAACGAGAATACTACCAAGTAAGCATGTAACCAGCTAGTTGCAATAGAACAGGCACAACCACGGTACTAGATAGCGGACAACAAACATGCAACAGGCGAGCATTACTACTACTAGCATGTACTTCTACTATCAAGCATAATATGTGAACAAGATACTAGCGAGTAGTACACACTAACAAGAAGCATCGAAACATAGCATGAAAGTGAGCATGAATCCACGAGCATAACCAAAACAATGACACCTGTAGCAATCAAGCAGATAGATAACATCATTTTTTATTAAATATTCAAGTTGAGAACCATGGCTACTGCATGGCTATCATGCAAGTGGCTGTTGTGGCTTGCCTGGGGATGAAGAAGGCTCCGGGAAGAAGTGTGGAAAGATCGCGGAAAGGATCACCAGAAAGGGTACTCTCTCAGAGGGGGGTGATTAGGGCAAGGGCAAAATGGTCATTTTCAGAATGTTGAAACATAGTGAAAATAATACCAAAAGTTCGGGCTCGACGAGACGAAGAAGTGGTCTTTGGATTCACCTCAATCGGAGTTACGAGCAAAGAGTTATAGCCTGAGAGTCCAGGGACCAATCTGTAAAAAGAATTCTACAAACAGGCCCCTGATCTGAAAAACAGAAAGCACATTTAGTTAAATACGCCTTCTCAACAAAGAAAACGTATTTCTAGCCATAGTTAAATGAAAATATGCTTTCCCCGAAGGCAAACGCATTTCCAACCGAACTAGGACCAGAGTACGCTTTCCCTTATTGAAAACGTATTTCCCCAAAAGGCGTTTCCACTTATCGAGCTAGGCAGTGGAGGGACCGGGCGCGTGTGATGCTGACGTGCAGGTCCCATGGGGCTGGGGCCCGTCACTTATCCACATGGGCAGCCCGGGTCAACGCCCGCTCGCCGACAGGTGGGGCTGCGCGGAGATGGGGCCTACCTGGCCCAAGGTCGTCGTCCACCTCGCACCTGCCCGCGATGCAGAGGAGGACCAGCGCGCTCCAGCGAGGCTCCTGGGCGGCTCTGGCCACCATTCTCGCCGGCCGACCTACCGGGATGATCAGCGTGTCGAGCCGCACCCATCCCATGGCAGAACGGACCTCGAGGAGGGTGGGGTTGAGAGCAGCAAGGACTCCGACAGAGGGGGCTTCGGGCATGAGTGGGTTCTTGGCCATAGTGGCTCCGGCAGAGGGAGGGGGCAAGGGGAGGATCTAAGGGGTCCCGGTGATCCTCTGGTGAGGTCAGGAAGGAAGGGGAGTGCCGCGTTCGGGCGTTTTTAGCCAAGGTCGTGCAGCGACCATGGCGGCCTACTGCTGCGAGGAGGGGCTCCGGGGCTCAGGAGAATAGCTAGGGAGGGGTCTGGGAGTGAAGAGGAGTTGCTGGTGAGGTCGGGGCACCTCGGGGTGGGCTTATATAGCCGGGGCAGCGAGGGGGGTGAGGTGGCACGCGCGCGGCTACGTGTTCGCGCTCCGGCGACGGGCACGCGCGGCCAAGGGTCACGGGAATGGGTAGCAAGGCGATGAGGGAGGACGCGGACAAGCTACAGAACGCACGTGGCAGCAGGAGCCAAGGGGGGCAGAGGAAGAAGCCGGTCGTCATTAATGACCTTGTCGGCTACAGAGCTCTCGTGGGCGAGCGGCGATGAGAGCCGACGAGGAGGCTTCTGGAGGGGGAGAGGAGTCCAGAGAGAAGAGGACGGCACGGGCTAGCTGTTAGACATGGCCGGTTGCGCGAGAGCGACCAGAGGAGGAGGGGCCCGAGCAAGAAACCATGCAGCTCACGGCCATGGCATGCCACAGTGGTGGTCACCGCGTGAGCTGGTCCAAATGGAGCGTTCGGGCCAAGCCATCTATGTCTAAACGAATGACCTCAATACCCTGCGTTCAAAGATGGTAAGTGCTCGGTCCAGGGGCAAAGAAGGGAAACACCAGGAGGATCCAGGAAACATGAACATGAAGGTGTTTGGAGTTTGCTTTGGGGCAGATACTTGGAGAGGAAGGAGGAGCTTTGACTGGATTTAATCACTCGCTAAGTTGATTAGTTTGGCAAGGTTTCAGCTCAAGAAAAGGAGTTTAGATGGCACTTGCTGTACAAATGCACAAACTGATCCAGAATGCAAATATTGAAGTTACACTCACATAGAGCGTCCACTTGAGCTGAAATTTGGCATGGTAGGGTTATTTGGGCACATGAAGACGATGTACAAGTTTCATACTATTTGGATAAACCAAAATGGTACTTGCTTCACAAACATCCTTACTGTCCAGGAACTTGCAAAAATTCCTGAGGGAAAATGGCTGAACCAAATATGCCCAAGTTTGGTGGACATAGGTTATATGGATAGGGCAAGGTCTAGGAAATTTTCAGCCTTAATGGAGCAAGATAAAATATACTTACTTCACAAACTGAAATTTTGGACAGAATCAAAGAATTGAAGATGAGCTCACTTGGAGGCATTACATGAGCTCAAATTTGGTGAATGTCTTAGATATGATGATAGTGAGGACCATGCAAAATTGCAACTCATTTGGATATGCCTAGCATGTACCTCCTTCACAAAGTTTCTTTCTGGGTGGAAACTTTGGAAGATCGTAATTAAATAACTACTAGGAAAATGAGGCTGAATTTTAGCATGTGGCAAAGATATGGACAGTAAAAGATGTCAAAGAAGTTTGAGGGCAATTGGGCAAAGATAAATAGCACTTGCTTCACAAATTTCCATTTAGGGCGGAATAGGAAAATGAATATTGGAGGATTATTTTTTAACATGGCAAGGAATTGTTTTGCCATAATTGATAAAGATATGACCCAGACAATTTATGAGAATTATTTGGGAATTTTAGGAGTGATGGAAATATAGGTTGCTTCACAACCTAGGGCAGACAGGGTTATTCCTTTAATAGAAAAAGGAATATTTCCAATAAAAGAATATTGGGATTTGGGCTAGGATGAAAATGGCAATGTCTAGGGAAGGAATTGAGGATGACAAGTCACTTTGGAAAGAAAGAGGTCATCTTCTTTAGTTTCTAGACCACAAAGCCACTGAAAAAGAAAATTCAAGCAAAAACCTTAGAAAAACAAAAGAAAAAGAAAGGGCCAAAAATCAGACTGTGACACTATGCATTTTTATATACAAATAAATTTTATGTGCGTGCGATATCCATTCTTATCTGTATTTGTATCTTCAAATGGTTAACGTGCATGTATTTGCAGTTTTGAAAGTGAAAGTTATGATTGACAAAAAGACATTTGTGTGACGGGTTAAGCATACCCGTCAACATTTAGGGAGACGCATTTGGCTACTCAGGTTATAAGAGCATGTACAACGGACCTCTCAAACCCGTCTCATACGTTCGATTGGGCAGCCCGATCACAATTTTTCAAATCAGACGGACGCCTCAAACGAGTCTCAAACGCCCGGACTGACCAGCATCCCCCATATCCAGCCCAAATATGGGGCGGATATGGGGTGGCCCAAGCACGCCCGGGCGCGTCCGCCTAACAAGCCCGACCCACCACCGAGCCCACGGATGTCCCACAAAAAAACCCATCAGCCTCATCGGTCCGAAATCCTAGCTCACTCACTCTCCTCTCTCAGTCCGTCCTCTCCTCTCACCTCACTGATTTTGATCGAATCCGGCGCAATGTCGAGCTCCGGCAGCCGCTCCGACGACGAGGTAGATCCGAAGTACGAGCTTGCCATCTGCATCACCTTGGAGCGGTCCAAGGTGGACACCATGGGTAGCTCCGACAGGTGGCCGGTGCAATCCGTGTCTCTCCGACGCCGCCCCCTCGCCCCGCCGGTTGTTCCTTCCCTTCGTGGGCAGTAGTGGGTGCTTGTGCCGGCCTCGGAGGCGTGCGCTGCTGCCGCGATAGGCAGCGGGCAAGGGAGAGGAGCGCTATGGAGAGCTCTGCCCGCCGCGGCGGAGCCCGACGAGGATGAGCGGCTTCTCTAGTGGGTCTATCGTCGGTCGCTTACGACGGCGGAGACGAACGGTCAGCAGCTCCGCCGGAATAACGTGAAGGCTCTCCAGCTTGCCATCGAGTAGTCCGAGCGGAAGGCGAGGGAGAAGGGGTGGAGGCAGCTCGGCTGGCCAAGCTCAGGCGCCAACTGGGCCGTCCAATGCCTCAAGGGCCTTATCATCGTCAACTCCTCCTCTAACGATGACGACGACGACGACCACGGCTCCTCGTCCGATGAATCGGACGATCCTCCACTAGCCGTGGACTCCTACAGCAGCACCGGAGACCGGAAGGGCAAAGGGCCGGCGGCAAGGAAATGGTGAAGAAGGTCTCTATTTATATTCGATTATCGTTGTTAGTGTTTGAACTTGTTCGGCGATGAACTGTGCCGATCATTTGGATGATGTAAAGTGGGTTTATGTGCATTTTATTCTCTGTTTCATGCCGATTTCTTTGTACGTTGTTTGATCACGTAGACTAGTTCATCACGTGAATGCGTAGTATGGATATAGGGTGTCGGATATGAGATACGCGGATGTGAAGATTCAAATTTAAGGCGTGCCCTGTCAATGCCCACGGATGAGCCCGGACGCGTCCGCGGGCGTTTGCGGGGTTGAATTTGCTGCCCGTGACTATAGATGCTCTAAATGCTCTTACCCACACGGCTGTACGCACGTAGCCCACACAGCTCGCGCTCTCTCTCACCCTCTGAAGTCCAAGGAAAGCAGAGGAGTTGTCTTCACATACCAGTTTGAGGGGGGGGGGGGATTTCCAGTTTCAGATATCTTCCCCGGCACAACAGCTCGTGATCTGCCCGCAAATAAAGCAAACTATTTCAACACAGAGCAGATTTTCTTATCCTCCAAAGTATTCGTTGAGCAGATATTATGCCCTAACCACGCATCGCAGTGCACTCCTCTCTCCACACGCTGTGCAAAACTGGGATTTAAACCCCAAGGCGACGAGCTAGAACAGCACAGCTTTGTATATTTACCGTTGTTGTTTCAGCGTAGCTAGACTAGACCTCCCCAGCACCGGAAGCCCGATACGGTCACTGAACTTAGGAATACGGCTGTTACGGTCACTGTATACGATGTGACGTGAATGTACGGTCACTGTTGGTCGTATGCGGTCAGTAGCCGCTCGTTTGACCACCTGTTGACCGCCACATTCTCAGCTCCGATTAGGATAATCTTTTAACAAGGGGTTAAGTGTAAAATCGCAATTTCCTCTAGCGCCAAATCCACAATCGTCACCGCCGCTCCTCTCTCAATCCCCAATCGTCAAATCCCTAACCCCGCTCCTCTCTCTGTCCCCGCTCCTCTCTCTCCCCGCTCCTCAATCCCCAATCCCCCCCCGCCGCCGCTGTTTCACGGGAGGTCTGCCCATGTCTGCCGCAAGCTCCTCTAGCGCCGCTGTCCGCCGCAGGGCAATGGCGCTGCCCCTGATCTCCTGCCCCAGCTGCAAGCAGAAGGTGCAGATGTATGTTTCGACCACTGAGAAGCACGACGGGTGGATCTTCTACAGATGCCGCACCCATGGGGTTAGTTCTTCATTTCCTTTTTGTATTCGTTGTGTTTGATTTCGATGGAAAGATGCTAGTTTTTGACCTCTGTTACCCCAATTTTTGGATAGGTTTCTTGTGATTTCTGGCGTTGGGAATTGGAGTATGTTGAGTACCTTGTTGACAAGCATTACCTCGTCGAAGATGCCGCCGTGGATGCTATTGGTGAGGCAGAGGAAAGAAGGGAGCATCTGATTGCTGCACAGGAACTGGTGCAGATGAATGCACCCATCAGCAGGTCCAACCAGATTGCAAAGAAGGAAGCAAGTTGTGGAATGAGCAGGCAGCAAGCAATTGCACTGATGATGTTAGGGAGGGAGGTGGTGAAGCTCATGAAGATGTTATTTATTGTTGTGGTGGTGCTAGGTGTTGCTGCTGTTGGGTTGATGCTCAAGAAATGAAGAATTGAAGAAATGAAGAAATGAAGAATTGAACATCTTGGGGATGTTGCTGCATTGTTGCTGTGTTCAAGATGATACTTTTGGGTTCTTGATGTTGCAATGGTTTAGTAGTGGTAGGTTAGTAGATGATCTCTTAGTAGATTATCTGCTGTAGTAGTGGTAGGTTAATTTGTGTTCAGGTCATGTAATGGTGTGTAAGACCAAGTGGGTATCCTATGTTGAACCTGTCAATCTATCTATCTATCTATCCTATGCTATGTCATTTGATGGTATTTTGCACTTCAGCTTTTATCATTCTATCATAGCTATATTGGTGTTGAAGTTTTCAGTAAAAGTGATGCAATGATGTATGATATCAATCTATCTGCACTTAACAGTTGAATTGACTTGTAAGGTATCATATTACCATCCATAATCCATAGAGAGCTAAACTTAACAGTGATGCAAGGTATCATATTACCATCCATAATCCATAGATAAGCAAAAGAGAATACAGTCTTCCATCATCCATATAGAACCAACATAGATTGCAGTACATAGCCTAAACAAAAGCAAGTTGGCACCATTCATGATCATATGAATAACACAGACAGTATGATCATGAAGGTACCAAACACTTCATCTATGGCAACCTACCTAAAGATATCAAACATTGATGATTTCACAGCCTTTCTTGGACATTCAGCTTCATTCTGGCTAGATTTTCTTTTCCCAGCCAACCTTTCCTCCTGTGCTCTCTGTGCAATTGCCATCATTCTCTCCTGTGCAGCAGCAAGCTTCTTATCTGCTTCTCTTTTAGCAGCAGCAAGTCTCTTTTCCTCTTCCTTTTGTGCAGCAGCAAGTCTCTTCTTCTCTTCTTTTTGTGCAGCAGCAAGTCTCTTCTCCTCTTCTTTTTGTGCAGCAGCAAGTCTCTTATCTTCTGCCTTCTGTGCAGCAGCAACTTTTTTTTCCTCTTCTCTCTTTGCAGCAGCTGCTTCCCTCTCTGCCCTCTTTTCTGCCTCCTTCTTCTCAGCAGTAGCTTTCCTCTCTGCTTCTTGCTTGGCTTTCCTCTCAGCAGCTATTGTTTTCTTTGTGTCTTCAATAATTTTTCTTGTCTCAGCTTGAACCTTCTTGTTTAATTCTGCTTCTTCTTTCTTCTTGGCAGTTCTCTCCAATGTAGACAATCTTCTTTTCTCTGCAAGCTCAGCTTTCCCCTGTGCAACCTCATGTTTCCTTCTTGCTATCTCTTCAGCTCTCTTCAATTCCTCTTCTCTTCTAGATGCAAGTATTGCCTTCTTCCTCTCCTCTACTTCCCTATCTTTCTGATTCTTCATAGCCTCCAATTTCTGTGCCAACTCACCTGGCCTTATGGTGCTTGAACTAGCTTGGCTCCCTTGGCTCCCATTAGTCTGGTTGAGCAGCACCTGGGCAGCAGTAAGGAAAGCAGAACTAGGTACTGGCCTTTGTTCCACAACCCTTGCTGTTGGCATCTACAAAAAATGTACATTTGATGAGAACAATAGCATATTCATCTAGAAAGAATGCACATATGGATGAGATGAGTAGTACCTGGGCAATCATGTTATCAACCATGAGATCAACATTTGGAGGAGCCACATTTGGAGGAGGCACATTGACATCAGCAACCCCTTCATTTGGAGGAGGCACATTGTCACCAGCAGTACCTTCATTTGAAGATGGTTGATCATTTGGAGGAGCAACATTAGGTGGTGGCAGTCCAGCCTTCAAGGTCTTGCAGCCCTTCTTGTTGTGATCTGCCTCACCACAATAAGAACAATGCATAATGACACCATGCCTTGTGATTTTCTTCCCTCCCCTTCTATGATCAACCTCTCCAGGGGCTTGTCTCCTTGTAGTACATGGCCTTCCAACATGCTTCTGGTACAATGGTGGCATTATTACAGGCCCTTGTAAGTCTTCCCATTCTGTCCTATCTCTACAAGGATAGATAATGTTGCCATATGATGTCTTGAACATATGTTTTGAGTAGCACTGATCAACCATCTTCAAAGGATCAACTCTATCATTCCTGCAGCAGGCTACCACATGAGAGCATGGAATGCCTGTTTTCTGCATTCTTCTACAGGTGCAGGTTTTCTTGTGCATGTCCACTATGTAATCCATGCCTCTATCACCTACTAGGAATAAGCCATCTCCTGATCCCTCCACATAGCATGTGTTTGCAAATTCGGTTACCTTCTCAACCTTCTTCCTGATCTTTGGACATACATCTCCTTGCCATTTATCTGACTCCAGTTGTTTGTTGTAATGCCTTGTCATAAGTTGCCTATAAAACCTGTCAACCATGGTAAGTATTGGTAGCTCCCTTGCTTCCAGGATGTACCTGCATTTAACAGCAAACCATGGTAAGTATTGGTAATTCATGAGATTTCACTACATTGAAAAGCCTTTACATTTTGCCAAACTTCAGATGCACCTGTTGAAAACTTCACAAATGTTGTTAAGCAAAATATCACATTTTGGCAAGTCACTTTGAAAAGCCTTGACCCAAGTTTCTGGTTCTAGTTCATGCAGCCATTTGTATGCCTCCACATTAAGAACCTTCATCTCCTCCATGCCCTGTTCATACAACTGCACTGTATTGCTCCTAGCTATCTTCCAGAGTTGATTCTTCAAGATGTCACCTTTGAAATGTTGTTGAAAGTTTTGCCACATGTGCCTAACACAATATCTGTCTTCTGACTCGGGGAACAGTTCTTCAACTGCATTGATGAGCCCCTACAATTGCAAAGCAACATAACCATTTAAAAGCTATTCACAACCATTCACATAGTAATGACACGGAAACTTTGAAAAAGAAAGATGGTACTTACCTTTTGTTTGTCTGACATGATAGTCCAAGGTTCAGTGTTTATGATGCCTAGGTCCCTTTTAAGTGTGTCAAGAAACCATGACCAGTTAGGGGTGTCCTCAACTTCAACCACAGCAATGGCAATTGGAAATATGCAGTTATTTGGGTGTCATATGCCATTCTTTCTGAACAACCCTTGAGAAATTCATCAAGTTCATATCTTGATCAGCCCTAAAGCTCTCTAGGTATTTCATTGCTAGGAATCTTGATGTAAAAGCCCTAATCTTCCACTTCTTGCTGCATGTGTGCTCATGCACATACCTCTTCACCATGAAAGCCTTAGTTCTGCTATCATATGATGCCCACAAGTACCATGTGCAGTCTTCATCACATTTTGCTTTCACTCTTTTCCTATCATTCACAGGAAGCTTGATATCAACTCTGTTCTGGAAGGAGTACTCTTTAATTGCTTTCCTTAGAAGCTCCACACTCTCAAAAACCTGCCCTACATGGAATTTTGGCCTATGAAGATCCTCTGGTCTGAAAGTTTTGAACTTTAAATGCAGTTCCTCATCATCAGAATCAGGTGCCCACAAATCTTCACCTTCAGACAAGTCTTCATCTGAATTATACTGCTGCTTGCTTTGGTCTTCATTTGTAGGTTTCCCATGCTTTAGTTCCTCCTTTGAATTGTTATTATGCTTCTGTTCTGGTTCATCCTCATCAACATTATCTGCAAACAAGTCATCATCATCATTGCCTATCTCATTGTCACTGTCCACAAGTACACCTGGGTCATAGTCCTCATCATCTGTATCACTTGCATCATCCTTTGCTTCCATATCATGACTGCTTTTGGTCCTCCTACTTGATGAGCTTCCTCCAACATCCTCATTTGCATATGTTTCTGCATCTTTCTCTACTTCCACTTCAGGGTATAAAACCTGGAGAGGAGTAGGTGCTTCCTCTATTTCTGCCTCTGCTTCCTCTGTTTCTGCAGGCATGCAGCTTCCCACTCTCTTTGCAGGACTAAATACTGGGGGCAAAGTGGCTCTAGGATAGTTGACAACATCATCCTCACTTAGGTTTGCTTTTAAGCTCTCATCATGATCAAGATATATACTAAAGGAGTGGTGCCCAATATCAATAAACATCAACATTCTATCTGTCTGCTCATCATCCCTAAGCTCTCTGAGACCATTATTACTGAGTGTAAGGATGGGGACACAATAGTATACCTTCAACCTCCCTGCCATCTCATAACCAATCTCCTCAACAAGGTGTTCAATCATAATTGGTGACCAAGTAACCTTCTCCAGATTATCATACCAAATGGCACGACCATTAACATAAGCACGATTCCTTCCATGCCCAATAAAAATCCACCATGGTTGATTTGCACAGAGAAGTTGGTGCTTCGAGGGCCTGATACACAGAAACATCATGCATCAGAATTGACTATAACATCATTTGATTTGAGCATCTAAAACCCTAACCCCCAAAGACCATCAAATCCAACACCGAAACCCTAGTACAATCCGTCGAAACTACCAGCTGCATACCATCTATAATGACAATGCGGGCCAAAAAGGAGTGTCTTTGAACATCAAAACGCAAAAAAAAAATCGGAATTACGCAAGATGAAACTTACTGTACACGGGGGGAGGCGCCCCTTCTGCGCGACGTACAGGGGCCATCGCCACCACCTACCGCCGACGGAATTGACGCGGCGGCGGCGCCTCTCGAGCCACGGAAGAAATCAGCACCCCGCGGCGCCTGCAGGCCGATGATCGCCGGGGCGGCGGCGCCTATGCAGCGCCTTCCCTGTCTCCAATCGAAGACGAAGAGGCGTCGTCAGAGTAGGGATGATTGGGGGGTTCGGACATGCCCGAGGGTTTTTTCGCTTATTATGCGCAGCGACGGGTGCGCGGTTCGCCACCTGTCCCCAACGACTCGTCAACAGGTGGTCAAACGAGCGGCTACTGACCGCATACGACCAACAGTGACCGTACATTCACGTCACATCGTATACAGTGACCGTAACAGCCGTATTCCTAAGTTCAGTGACCGTATCGGGCTTCCGTCGCAACTACAATGACCGTAAGTGTATTTATCTCTTCTTGCAGCGTCAGTCTTTCCCGGATGGGGAGGGTGGCGCTTTTACTACCCCGTCGCTTCTTCCTGGACGCAGAACATGTGAGCTCGCTCTTTCTTTACCTCGCCGATTCCTCCTTGAGCGCAACGCGGAGCTCCATCTTGGCCACTCCACTCCACCGCCATTCTTCACCTCCCTAGCTCACATCTCCCAGCCAGTTTTGCTTCTCTCTCTGGCCGAGGACCGATCGTTCATGGAGGTCTCGTGCGTCTTCGGCTCCCGAGTTAATTACACGATAGTATCACATTTGAGACGGTGGTGGCGGATTGATACCAAGTTTGGTAATTTTTACTTGTCAGTACCAAGTTTCGGACAAGCCGTTGTAAATCGGGCTAAACTACGTATTGACAGCATATTTGACCGGCGGGACCCATATGTCAGGTGCCGATGTGGCATATTTTTTGCAGTAAACCCCTTTACTTTGTATATAATGACGTAAAGACACATTATTTTTTGCCGGTAAAGGGTTCCCGTGAGAGCCTTTTTTTTTTGTTCGGACTTGTTTGAAAATTTCGGCCAACTAGACTACTAAATAAAATAATCACGTATTGACAACGTATCTGACCGGCGGGACCCATATGTCAGGTGCCGATGTGGCATATTTTTTGCAGAAAACCCTTTTACTTTGTATATAATCACGTAAAGACACATTATTTTTTGCCGGTAAAGGGTTCCCGTGAGAGTCTTTTTTTTGTTCGGACTTATTTGAAAATTTCGGCCAACTAGACTACTAAATAAAATAAACAAAAAAAAGGCGTCGACAGGTTTCGCACCCGCGATCCCGCTGTACGCAGACGAGGCGAGCTAGCCACCACGCCAACTGAACGTTCGTGTGCGGGCTTCTCTTTACACTAATACTTACACGATGGGCCGGCTGTTGGGCCCAGCGCGGCCGCGTGCCCTTAATTACTCGTTTTTGAATCATAATATTAATGCGTTTACAATTATTGCGTATCCTCATTATATTATTCAAATACGCCAATAATAAAAATATTATTGCCAAACACATAGTTTTTTTTACTTACTCGTATATTGATTATATTTTTGTAAACGCACTATTATTAAAAGGTTGACAACATGTATGAAAACAAAATTGTAAACATAATAAATTTTAGGAATGCATTAAAACTTTTTGAACTTTTATTAAGAAAATCTATGTGTTTCTCGAAATGCTAGAATGAGTTTACGCAATAAGTTTTCAATACATGCTGAACATTTTTTGGAATAAACACTGTCAAAAAAATTCATCATCTATCAAGAAAATGTTCAACATAAATTAAAATTTTTTTATCGTATATTAAGAAAACTGTTCAACATATATTAAAACAATGTACAATTTGCATTTAAAATTTATTCAACGTATGTTACCAAATGTTTAATATATTAAAAAATATTCACCGTTTGTAAAGAATAGTTCATCTTGCATTAAAAAGTGATTACTATATATGCAGAAAAAGCATATAACAAAATAAAAGGAAAACAAACCTAGCGAACGAGCCCCAGCACTCGCGGCAGTAAAACGCGAAACAAAAAAACATTGCAGACCTCGCTTGGCCGACCAGCCGGCCCAGCGTCCGTTCGATGGTATAAATGTTGTACCGCGTGGAAGTCAACACGAACGGCCGCGTAGCCTGATGGCTAGCGCGCGTCACCTGCGTAAGAGCATCTCCAACAGCCGCGCTATATTAGCGCCGCGCCGCAAAAAAGGCAATTATAGCGCGCGCGCAACGCGGCGGACAGCTCCAGCGGGCGCGCAAAAACCGCGCGCGCGCTAAAACGAGTTGGGTGCGCTGGCCATAGCCTCATCCCGCGCGGTTAATTTCGGGCGTCCACTTCCGCGCGCGGCAGACTTGAGCGCGCGCGCGAACTCGCCCTTTTCTTCCTCCTTCGCACCCGCGCGCGCCTGCGCCAGCGCCCCTGCCACCATGGACGCGCACACCGGCACCCCGCTGACCCCGTTGTACAGCCGCGACCCC
>LR738710.1:137206102-137229928 GCA_902687465.1 Secale cereale
CCCCCCCCCCTCCCCGCCGTCGCCGCCGCCGAAAACCCTATCGCGGCGAGCGTTGGCGCTGGCGCCGCCGCCGCCACCGGAGCTCCGTCGACCGTCGGCCTCGCGCGTAGCCTCTTCTTGCCGCCGCGGATGACCACGCCGACGGGTGGCATCGCGCCGGCGCGGTCCCGTGCTGCCGCCGCACCGTCAAAGCTCCCCAATGCGTCGGAGCCGAAGAAAGGAAAAACACCCGCGAAGAAGAAGGCGGCGGACGCTCCGGCAGCTCGAAGGCGAAGAAGAAGCTTGCAGGGCGGCGGACGGCTCCGGCGTCTACCGAAGCGCCGGCGAGCTCACTAGTTGAGCCGGCGGCCGACGCGCACCACGTGTTCGACGAAATGCCCCCAAGGTGAAAAAAATTCCAACTTTTATTTTCTTGTTATTTGTTCAATACATCATCATATAGATAGCTTATATTTGCATTTGTAGTCTCAACGATGATGCATACATGTCAACTATGGGTGTTGGGTCCAACAATTCGCACTGATCTCAAACCAATGACATGGGTGGCTTTGGAGCACCGTCCAACGCTATGGGAGGCATGGGTGGCTTTGGAGCACTCTCCAACGCTATGGAAGACATGGGTGGCATGAGTTTTGCTTCTCTCATGGAAGGCATGGGTGCACCTCCGGCCATGAGTGGAATGTCTTTCGATGTGCCTCACACACATACCCATAAAAATGACGTTGAAAAACTTGCCAAGACCGTCGGAGCTACACGTGATGCGGTGCGTGATGAAGCTAGGGAGGAAGATTCATCTTCGAAGGCGGAAGAATCGTCGACGGAAGAAGAGGAAGAAGACAATGAAGATGGTTGATGTGTTTATATGTCTTGAACTTTGTTGGATGAACTTGTATTTTGAACTTGGTTTGCATTTTGAACTTGGTTGGATGAACTTGTGGGCATGACTTTTATTCATCAACTTGTTTGTGTTAAATTTCACATGTTCATTGCATTTTGATTGAATGTTTCAAACTATTTTGTGTCCAAATGCCATATTTGACGCTGCTGGAGCGGAGCGCGCGCGCTGCATTTTAAAGCTGCTGCTGGAGCCAGCGCTGCGCGACGCGGCAAATCAGGCGACCAGCGCGCGGCAAACATGTTTTTTAGGCGCGGCGCGAAGCGCGGCTGTTGGAGATGCTCTAAGGTCGCAGGTTCGAAACCTGCCAGCGCGCGATTTTTCGTTCATTTTATTTATTTGTTCATTTCAACGGAAACTTTCAAACAAGTCTGAACGAAAAAAAGACTCTCACGCGAGCTCTTTACCCGCAAAAATAATATTCCTTGACGTTATGACATACAAAGTAAGGGGGTTTTCTGTGAAAAAATATGCCACATCGGCACCTGACATATGGGTCCCGCCGGTCAGATACGCTGTCAATACGTAGTTTAGCCCGATTTGCAACGGCTTGCCCGAAACTTGATACCGATACGTAAAAATTACCAAACTTGGTATCAATCCGCCACCGCCGCTCCAAATGTGGTATTATCGTGTAATTAACTCTCGGCTCCCTGGTCATCTTCATGCTCACGTTGCTCTCCTTCGACTGGATCGGGTTCGAGCACGTGGATCGCTGGGTGGTCGGCGCGGCTGGTGGCGTCGGGCCGTGCCGCCGCTGCTGCAGCCGATGCGCCTCCACGCCATGTAAACGCCGGGTCAAGGTGTCGTGTCGCTTCCTTCACCCCCGGCCGGAGGAGCTTCTTTAGCTAGTCTTTACATCTGAAATTAGTCCTGTGCTTCGGTTCCGTAGACGAGATGATGGGTCTCAGTTTGTATAATTAAGCCGGCGGCTAGCAGCATTTATCTTGTCCTCGCCTAAGTTTATTTGAACTCCTATATAGCTAGATCCCTGAGCCTCTGAACGTGTTTATGCTTTCTGAGCTAACTACGTTGATGTATGAGGTTATCTGATTCGACTTCTGAAAATGATGTGCTATGCTGGTATGATCATGAGATTTGCTTTACCTACAGTTATTAGTTGTCTGGACATATATAATACAAATGATCAAAACTTCTCTCAAAAGATAGTACGCATTGTTTTTGGTCCAACTCCAACATCTTTTTGTTTTCTTTGTGGTGAAGACAGCTCCAACAGGAACCATTAGCTAGGCACATTGTTTGCAATCGATCACTTCATCAGACGGATCAGCGGGCCACATGAGCTCTGTACGTACAAGGTAGGCAGCTGGTAATGTCCTCTGTACGTACAAGGTGGTGGTGTGCTGGAGCCCTTGCTCATGAGCACAAAAGCCTCTCCATGCATGACTCCCTCTGGATCGCATGGTTGGAATTCATGCTGCGGGAGGTGTAAATAGTTCCTTTTCTGAGGTGTTCTTTTTTCATCATTCCCTATATCTATTTTTGGCCCAAATTCATCATCAGTTTTTTTTGACAGCGATAAGAATTTATTCCTCAAATGATGGACAAGTCATTTACAATAACATGAGAAATAAAGTCAGGGATGGAACTTTCCCATAATTTGGATGATCTCCTCTCAAAAGAAAATTTAGCTGGCACATCTGCAACTTCGTTCGCCTCAAGATAGCAATGAAGATATGCTACTGCTGCAAACTCCAACCTTAATTGCTTGCTCTCCATAACAACAGCCACATCAGGACCACTGTATTCTTCATATAGATTGAATGCATCCACTGCGCTCGTGCTATCAGACTCCAATATCAGAGAGTTGCAGCCTAGTCTTTGCGCCAACCAAGTCCCATTTCGGATCGCGTGAATTTCTGCAGACTCGGCGGTACTGATATGGGGTATGAACCTTGTGGGCGCCGTGATGAAGTCCCCCCTATCATGTCGAGCAACCGCCCCAGTAGCTCCTGACCTGGTTTCAGCACAGTAAGAAGCATCAAATTCACCTTCACTATCCCATCATCAGTTAGTTTTATAGACGGGAAATCATTATTAGCTTTTGTGACCCAAAGTTTTTTTGCGGGAATTTTGTACGCCCCCATGTAGTTAAGGGTTTAGGAACGATGAAAGCCCATGTATTTCACTTGAAGAACAAGCCCATGTTCGTCCGTGAAGGCTAAGCCCAACCCCATGATGCATGTCTCCTTATTGAAGGCTATCTCTTCTCACTCTAACACGGACCAACCGGGCTGCCTTTCTTTTTCGCAAGCCACCTAATCATGTAGGGCCGCTGATCTGCCGCACTAGAGTGCAAGATAGTTATATGTCACAAACAATCCCGATCAAGCATGGTGGATCAACCACGAACAAGTTTCAGCGCTCATTCACAGAAACAAACTTTATTCATAAGGCCTTGTCTGGTTAACCCTATTCTCAAGGGGATTGAAAAGGAACGGATAGGTTTTTTGCTGGTAGGGGATTTAATCCCTCTCAATCCCCTTCAAATCCCCATGAACCAAACAATTCCTAAGGGGGATATTTTTTTTTAAACCAGGCAAAAGACTTATCATTTTCATTAAATAAGAGAGGAGGTTTAGACATATGTCGCAACGCGACCCAAAAAAAAGACTACTCTCGCAACATAAGACTACTCAAATGCTTGGCCTCAGCCAAAGTCCAAAGGTGGGCCTCCTCTTTAATTCTCATGACGATAATTGTGGTCGGAGTCGCAGCATTGCGAAAAATCTGGCATTTCGTTCTTTCCATATTTCCCATGAGACAAGCATCATAACGGAGGCAAGAGCCTTTGCTCACCACCTTTTGCCACCAAGTTCGAACCGAAACTTCATTTCGCCAAGTCATTGGTGAGCAGTCGTGGATTCCTAGACAAATGGTAATCTCGTTCCAAACTCTAATCATGAATCTACACTGAAATAGCATGTGGGCAGCAGACTCTTGAACTTGCTTGCAAAGGGGGCAAAGGTTGCAATTGGGCCATCCCCATCGAGAGAAACGATCGGCCGTCCAGACTCAGTTGTGGAGAACTTTTTTTGGAAATGGAGGCGTACCCCCGGCCTCTGCATCGTAATGATACATGCAGCCATCTTATTAAAAAAATCTCGAAGTAGCACAAAGTCATAAAGGTATTACAGCTCGCAAGCGGAGCAAAACAAAGAAAATAAAAGTATAAACTCCAAATCACAGCCGGTAAGGCAAAATAAAGGATAACCTCCCTAGGCTCCTATCCTGTTATGCGACCGCCATCCAAACCTGTTGAATATAGCCCGTGCTACCATCTCCCACTGGTTGCACCCAGTAACCAAAGGCTACCAGGAGTCCATAGGAGTGAGTAAGGACCACGTACGGATCCATGCGGTAGCTCTGAAGATAACCTGCAAGAAAGCTAAATTGTGTTGTCTTTTAAAAATCAAATCATTTCTACAGTTCCATATAGCCCACAAAAGCCCACATATTCC
Source organism: Secale cereale (assembly GCA_902687465.1). NCBI lineage: Eukaryota > Viridiplantae > Streptophyta > Magnoliopsida > Poales > Poaceae > Secale > Secale cereale. The sequence continues at coordinate 137,210,480 of LR738710.1, forward strand.
AATCCGAATACGAGCTGCAATAGTATGTTCAACCCCAACTAACCACGTTCCAAACAACGATCCAATGTCAACTGGAGTATTAATATTGAAGGCTATATGAATGGTTCTCCAAAGCAATTTGGCGAGTGGGCATTCAGGAATAAGTGTTGTATTGTTTCATCATGATCACAAAAACAACAACGTGAACTACCTACCCATCACCTCTTGATTAAGTTGTCCTTTGTGAGTATTACTTGCTTGTGGAAAAACCACATACAAAATTTAATACGCAAGGGAACCTTAATCTTCCAAATATGCAACGATCTTGAGATTGGGCCAGAATTAATCAAATCCATATAGAAGGATTTCACCGTAAAAAAACCATTCTTAGCTAGTGTCCATTGCGTCGAATCCGGCTGGTCCAAAAGTTGAACATCTATCAATCTCCGAACCAAGTGCAACCAGGCAGTCCACCGCTCACCAACTAACGCACGTCTGAACTGAATATTCAAGGGAATCATTTGGAACATTGTGCCTACGTAATCCTCCTTGCGTTGCACAATGTTATAAAGGGTGGGCGGCCAGGGGAGTCTCTCCTAACCATGTGTCCTCCCAAAATCTTGTTGACATCCCATTGTCAACCAAGAATCTGGCCCTACAAAAGAACAAATCATTCGTTCTCATAAGCCCTTTCCAGAATGGCAAGTCAGTTGGTCTCATGGTAACCTGAGCAAGAATTTTCGACTACAGATATTTATTGCGCAAAATCTGTGGCCATATGCCCTCCGGCTCCGTCTCCAGCCTGTAGAGCCATTTGCTCATAGGGCATTTATTCTTGATTTCTAAGTTCACAATACCAAGACCCCCCTGGTCTTTTGGCCGGTAAAGGATATCCCATCGCGCCAGTTGGTATTTCCTTTTGGCCTCATCTGACTGCCAGAAGAAACGAGACCTGAAGAAATCAAGTCACTTCCGTACCCCTTTCGAAACTTCGAAGAAAGAGAGTAGGAACATCGGCATACTGGTCAGTATCGAATTAATCAGCACTAGGTGAGATCCATAAGATATAAGCTTGCCCTTCCAGCAACTCAGTTTATTTTCTCAATACGATCTTCAATACATTTCCATTCTTTATTAGATAACTTATGGTGGTGAATTGGTATGCCCAAATAACTAAATGGTAAAGATCCTAATTCACACCCGAACAGTTGTCTATATATGTCTTGCTCATCTTTGGCCTTCCCAAAGAAGAACAACTCACTCTTGTGAAAGTTTATATTTAAACCAGACAATTGTTCGAAGAGGCCTAATATAAGTTTCATGTTGTGTGCTTTAGCAATGTCATGTTCCATAAATAGGACAGTGTCGTCAACATGCTGCAAGATGGATACTCCTCCATCGACCAGATGAGGAACTAATCCCTCCACTTGACCATGTTGTTTGGCTTTGCCAATAAGAATGGCCAACATATCAGCCACTATATTAAACAATAGAGGAGACATGGAATCGCCTTGTCTCAAACCCTTATGTGTCTGAAAGTAGTGACCGATATCATCATTTACCTTGATTCCGACACTACCCTTCTGGACTTGAGAACCCACTTGGTACCGCAAAGCCTCACTAAATCCTTTCATGCGCATTGCTTGCTGAAGGAAAGGCCATTTAACTTTATCGCATGCCTTCTCAAAATCCACTTTGAAGATAACCGCATCTAGCTTCTTCGAATGGATTTCATGAGGCGTTTCATGCAAAACGACCACCCCCTCAAGTATGCGTCGCCCTGGCATGAAAGCTGTCTGACTCCGTTGTACCACTGAATGAGCAATTTGTGTCAATCTATTGGTACCAACCTTTGTGAAAATCTTGAAACTCACAGTAAGAAGACATATTGGCCTAAATTATTCGATCCGAACTGCTTCTCCTTTCTTGGGCAACAGCGTAATCAGGCCAAAGTTAAGATGAAATAGCTCGAGATGACCGCTAAAGAAGTCATGAAACATAGGCATAGGATCATCCTTAATAATATGCCAACATTTCTTATATAATTCAGCTGGAAACCCATCTGGTCCCGGTGCTTTATTCGGTTTCATTTGTGAGATGGCATTCAGAACCGCCTTCTCAGTAAAAGGTGCAGATAGAATATTATTCTCCTCTACCTGGAGTTGAGGTATATCTCCAAAAACAGATTCATCAAGGGCCACCGTGCTTGCTTCCGGATGCCCAAAAAGTTGTTTATAGTAATTAGAGATATAAGCTTTCAAATTCTCATGCCCCACAATTGTCCCCTCGTCATGTTCAAGTTGTATGATTTTCTTCTTCATATGTTTACCATTCGCAATCATGTGGAAGAATTGTGTATTGCCATCTCCTTGGACAACCTTTAGCACTTTAGCATGCGGTGCCCACTTGAGCTCCACTTCTCTAAGAAGAGCCCGTAAGCCTTGCTCAGCTTCAGACTTGGAGTTTTGCTCACTAATCGTAAGGATATTGCTTTCGGCTTTTAAATCTAGCGCCTCAATTAATTGAGTGAGTCATTCTTTCTCTTGTTTGTAAATCTCACTCTCATTTCTGGCCCAATCTCACAAAAACCGTCCCAGATGTCTGGTCTTATTTTTCCATCTCTCAATACTAGTTCTTCCACTAACCGGTATTGCCCATTCACGTGCAATGATGTCCAAAAAGTCTTCTTTCTCGAACCAACCGAGTTCGAAAGAGAAAGCGTTCCTATTCGCGACGTGTGTAGCCTCTCCCGAATCTACAAGAAGGGGTGTATGGTCTGAGATTGCTCTCTGCATCGCATGAACCGACACCAAAGGGTACTTTTGTTCCCATTCCACACTGGCGAGTACCCTATCCAACTTCTCATAAGTCGGAGTGGGAAACGAATTGGGTCAAGTAAATTGTCTACCAGTGAGTTCAATTTCTCTCAAATTAAGACTCTCGATAATCATGTTAAACATCATAGACCAGCGCCCATAAAAATTGTCATTGTTCTTTTCATCTCTCCTCTGAATTATATTAAAATCCACACCGACTAGGATTGGAGAAGTTTCATCTCCACAAATCCGCACTAAGTCGGCTAGAAAATTTGGTTTAAGTTCAGGTTGTGCTGCTCCATATACAGCCACAAGAGACCATCAGAAACCATCCAATCTTGATCTCACCCGAAACTTGACCGCAAAATCTCCTCGAACCACGTTAAGCACCTCAAGTGTTTCACACCGAACCCCGAGCAATATCCCACCAGATCTTCCTCTAGGAGGTAAGATGTGCCAATCAAAATCAATTCCACCGGAAAGAGTTCCAAGGAACTATGAGGTAAAGTTATATCGTCATGTTTCCAGAAGCGCAATAAAATCTAAATGTTGCTCTATCGTTGTCTCAGCCAGGAACCTACGTTTAGCCAAGTCAAGTAGACCTCTGCTATTCCAAAAGATTCCTTTCATAAGTCATCATGGAATTTTTTTCTTATGCTTGACCCTAGCACTTCTACGAACCGCTGATTTTCTGTTTCCAGGATCGCTTGGGCTTCTCCTCATCACCCTTCGGAAACATAGGATCGGTAGAACCCGTAACAGTGCCCTCCATCATTAGAGGCTCTACAGTGTCCGTATTCTCTAATCCCTCCTCATCTTCGGCCTCCTCACTAGGTAGGTGATTATTACAAATGCTTTCAAGGGCTACAATTCCTAGATTGTTCATGTCATCGTCATTCATGGATTTAACTGATGCGAGATTCCGAATTATTTCAGAAGCTCGCTCTACTTCTAAATCTAAAAGATCATTAACAGATTTCGCTATCTCTTTTCCATATGAACCCAAAGTAATTCCTAAGTCGTTTGCCTTATCAATAATTTCATGCTCGGTGAAATGCATAATTAAAGAACTCTTATCAAAAGAAATACCTGTAGTTGCCCCGACATCTCGAAGCATGGCCGCCCTCTTGGCACGCGCTAACTGCAGGTCATCAGCGTCTAGCTGACCCTGGATCCGACTGCTGGCACGCCTGCCAGCCGTGACCGGGTCCGAAATGCCACCGAAGGCGACCAGCTCCTCCGTAGTCCTCTCCCGAGGCGTGTGGTCCCCGCTCTGATGCGCTTCCCTAATAGCCGGTGACGAGGTGTAAGGCGCGGTCGAGCGGGTATCCCCAGCCGAAATAATGAGAGAAGGAGACCGTGGAGCCACCTACTAAACAGTCTCATCCCCCCCCCCCCGCCAAGCCGACAGCGTGGCGTGTAGACGGCGTCGGAGAAGATGGTTTGCGGGCCTCCTGCCCGCGCTCCTGGCCATGCCGCCCGAGGCTGCCCTGTTATGAGAGGACGCCACGGGCCTCTAGCCCGCGCCCCTTCCCCATAGGACTAGGAGCCATTGCGGGTGGGGTGGGGTTGCGGGCCTCTTGCCCCCCCCCACACACACCAACGGTGTAGCGCTACCCGATGGATCGTGTGGCCCGGAGTTGACCCTCGAAGACATATGCAAACCAACAGCAGGGGGCATCACTGGCGGTAACTCGAGTTCCTGTGGATCATCCGCCTCAACTCGGTTACTCCATAACCGACTAGGTGCAGATCGCGCTCCAAAAGAACCAAACTGAAGTGAGTTCATCGGTGTCGTGGAAGAAGGCGCCTCCTTGGAAGATGTATCGGCCGTACCATGTGACTTCGGTCCCTTAGCCGGCTCCCGTGGTGTGCTCTCAGGCCCCTTGTCCTGATTCCCGGGTGCACCATCACCCTCAGCCGTATCCATGTCCTGAATCTCATCTCCCTCTTGAGGTATCAGTGTATCCTCAATCTCAAGCTCAAGCACATATGTGACCCCGACACGTGTCCACTTGACCACATCCGGTACAAACTCCACACTGGTTACACTGACCAGTAACCTCGCTGCTCCATGTGCCCCAGTAAAAGGCATGTCAACTTGTTCCGTCTTATCGATGACAGAACCCAAACTCCAAGCTACCAAGAAGTGATTAATGTATTTGTGTGGTGCACCATAGAAGCGAACCCAGACCTTCTCTAAAGGTGTACCCTCGGGATCCTTCTCCTTCCACTCATCAAAGGCCAAGACGATACTTGTACTCTGTACTCTGCACATGCCATACTTAAGAGTATGCACTTGATCCTCCTTAGTGGGAAAATCAACCTTGTAAGTCTAGGCCTCCAATTTGACAAGGTCCCACTGGTGGTTGCTTGGTACTAAGTTGTGCAACTGTCGCACAATTTGTGCCTCTGTCAAAACCCCATTGGTAACCTTGACAACAGCAGGGAAAGAGCTCTCTTGCACATGCGTCACAGGTGCCACATCAGGTGACTCAAAAAACAAAAGCTCCTGACAGTAAACTCCATAGATATTGACCCCCCGGCTTGGGGCCAAAAAGCAGCGGACACTCACCGGTTGTATGCTGCGATCTACAACAATAATCACATAATTCTGTGGTACACTCTGCCACAAATTGTCCCGGCTCACCACATCTATAACACGGTAACTTCTTTTTCTTAATAGCCCACTTTGATAACTTTTCACCATCATGTTTGTCCGGAACCTTTTCAGAACCATCATCACCGACCTTAACAACCGCGGTACTGGCCCCGCGGAATGCTCACACCTGCCAAGGCTCGGATTGTGTCTACAGCCACCTCGGGAAGAGCAGGTGCGGCCATCTGCACCGTAGCAACAGGTTCGGCATGTGGCACTGCGGCCGTATCAACAGGCGGTGGAGGAGGCCGCGGTGGAGGCGGGCGCCGACCCCCCCCCCTCTCCCACCTCAGAAAGTGCGGTGAGCTCCGCGGTTATACCGGTTTGTTGGGCCGGACACCCCCTCGACAAACTTGCCGGGAGGACCATGAAAACCGCATCCCACTCCACCATTATTGTACCATCCATAACCACGTCCACTGCCTGACGAAGAGCCACGGTGTTGTCCCTTGCCGTTGATACATCCAAAACGTATCTATAATTTCTGCTTGCTCCATGCCTCTTTTGGGTGATATTGCTATGATATTTATACACTTCCATACACTTTTGATCATATTTGGACTAACCTATTAACTCAGTGCACCCCAGTGCCAGTTTCTGTTTTCGGCTGTTTTTGTATTTCAGGTTTTCACGTTACGAGAACTGCGAGGAAAAATCCAGAAAAATTATATACAAAATCAGCGTTCCAGAACCTACCGTGCGCCCGAAGTACAGCCGGGGGGGCCACCAGGGCTCCAGGCGCCCTGGCGGCGCCCCCCCCCCCCCCGGGGCCGCGCCGGGGGGGCGCCTGGGCCCCCCGAGGCTCCCCCGATGCCCCCCTTTGGCATATATTTAAAGCGTCTCCCGAAACCCTTGAGGGAGGAACTCTTTTTCGCGATCCCATCTCTGTTCCGCCGCCGCCGCCGCTTCCAAGATCGGGAGCACCAGGAGAACTCTTCCCGGCACCCTGCCGGAGGGGAGGATCACCATCGGGAGCCTCTCCACCACCATGGACGCCTCCCGGATGAGTTGTGAGTAGTCTCCCTTGGACCATGAGTCCATGACCAGTAGCTATGTGATGTTCTCCTCCCGTTCTTGTGCTTCACTAATTAGCCCTCGTGAGCTGCCCTACATGATCGAGGCACATATGTAATCCTTATGATGTTGCTATGATGAGTTTGCTGGGATCCGATGGATTATGAGATTATGTTCAGATTGTGCTTGAGTAATATATTTGATCTACCTCTTTTATATTTATGTTCGTAAGTAATTCTTGCATGTTCTCCGTTGTTATTTATTGCTTTGGCTAAGTAATAGGTAGTGACTCCAAGAGGGAACGTTATGCTTGATTGTGGGTTCATGCCCCTCGATGACTAGTTTGAGTGACAGAAACATGAGTCTAGGGGATGTGTTGTTGCCACAAGGGGGAAAACAACGGTGCTTGTGCCCGCGGGTGCAAGGATTGTTTACTTTACGCAAAGTTCTTTTAATGTAGTTGTCTGTTGCATTGAGTTTACACTATGGGTGGGACTCGCAACTTAATACCAGCGAGATGTTCTGGATAGATGTCTCAAGGTGGATGATTAGTAGTAGATATTGATGGATTTCGGTCTAATTACTTTGGCGTACCGCCCATGCTTTGAACCTCAACCTTTCTTGCAATGTAGTCAGCATTGGTTTGCGCACATGGTCCTGTCAATTGCCCAGCTGTAATTCGTTTACCTCACATAGTTGTTTTATCGTCTTTTGGGAGAGAGACATCACTAGTGAACATCATGAGACTCCGGTCCATATTACCATCGTTGATCACATCTGCTATTTACTTTTCGCTTTTATTTACTATTGCAATCATATCTATCACTACTATCACTTGCGTTTAATCCTTTGTGAACTACAAGGCCGGAGGGATTGACAACCTCTCTGTACTCGTTGGGAGCAAAGTTATTTGTATCTGTGTGCAGGTCCACGTTGATTGCTAATATCTGGCGCCGTAGCAGTTGACACCTTCTTGTTGAACCTAGGAGTCTCTGGGGATTCGATCCTTGGTATCTTTGCCAAGGGAAAAACTTCCGCAACACTACATCTCACATCTTCCACTTGGGGTAACCAACGAGGGGCGAGAAGCCTAGCAAAGAGTTTTTCTGGCGCCGTTTCCGGGGACTCCACTCTTCAAGATAGGGGAGTTTCACGCTATCTTTTACCTTTGTTTTTAGTCTTGTTAGTTTACCTTTCAGTTTTTGCTTTAATACCTTTTTATCGAAATCACAAAAATAGTTATCTTGCTTGCTTGCTACTATGGGTTCCACCAAAAACACTAGATGGGAGGAGCACACCCCTTCTTCCATTATGCCAATCACCACTGTCGGGATCTACAAAAGTAATAAACCTTGTGATTATGTTAGTATTGACGGAGGGTTATGCCCATGGCATGGTCTTCCCGGAAAAGAGTATGAGCCTCAGTTTAAAATTGCTCCTAAGCTTCCCCAAACTTGGGAAGATGTTCAAACTCTTATAATAGAGAGCAATTCAAACAAAGAGGATGACACTACAATTCTGCCCAATAATGATAAAATTGATTTTGATAATTGTAGTATTTCAGAAGTTGTCACCTTTCTGGAAGGAATGGCCAAAGATCCCCACACTAGCATGCTTAATCTTGCCTTCACAGAGCATGTCACTAATACTCTCATCAAAGCTAGGGAGGAGAAACTTAGAGTAGAAGCCTCCATACCTAGAAAGCTAGAAGATGGTTGGGATCCTATGATAAAAATTAAATTGAATGACTTCTCTTGCTATGCATTATGTGATGTTGGAGCTAGTACCTCTGTTATGCCCAAAAGAATATATGATATGCTTAAATTGAAACCTTATGATTCTTGTTCTTTTGGTGTTCGTCTCGTTGATTCTTTCATAAAGAAACCTTTGGGGAGGATCGACGATGTTCTTATCGTTGTCAATGATAATTATGTTCCCGTTGATTTTACTATTATGGATATTGAATGTGATCCTTCTTGTCCAATTATTTTGGGACGTCCCTTTTTACGCATCGTTGGTGCTATCATTGACATGAAAGAGGGGAATATAAAATTTCAGTTTCCTCTCAAAAAAGGGATGGAACACTTCCCTCGAAAGAAGATCAAGTTACCTTTTGAGTCCGTTGTACGGGCTAGCTATTCTTTTACTCTTGATAAAACTTGATCTATATGCATTATGCCTAGCTTAAAGGCATAAAAGAAAGCGCTTTTGGGAGGCAGCCCACATGAATAAATTTATTTTGCTTTTGTTGTGTCTTGATGTTGTTACTACAGTAGCATCATCATTGTATCTTTGCTTTTCAATTTTGTGCCAAGTGTAGCCTCTGATTGCTAGAAAGTTCAAAAGTTGTGAGGTGCTGTCCAGGAAACAGATTCTGTCCTTGGATAGAAAAATTCGTATAAAATCACCAGATCATCTTTTTGGTCTGAATTTTTTCGACAGCGTGCTCTATATAATTGTCTTTCGTGCGTATGTTCTGAGTTTTTTTATTAGAGTTGCAGAAGTTCCCCGAACAAATCAATTACTACCTGCTGTTCTGTTTTTCACAGATTCTGTCCTGTTTTGCTTTTCCTTCATTTTGCAAACCAAGAGCTTGCTTTTTCTTTGCAAAAACCTTTTGGCAATCTTGAGAAACAGTAGACCTTCAAGAATATCTTTATTTCCAGCAAGGTATAATTATTTTATTATGGGTACTAACCTCGCTGATCAGATTATGATGAGTTATGTATGAAGGGAGTTTTCAAGTGTGCGAGGGAAGATGATAAAAAGATTCAGGAGTGTCAAGCGCTCAAGCTTGGGGATGCCCCCATGCACCCCCAAGAAATATTCAAGGAGACTCAAGCGTCTAAGCTTGGGGATGCCCCCGTGCATCCCCTTCTCCATCAACATTATCAGTTCGTCTTTCGTTCCACTATATTTTAATCACTTCATGTGTTATGTGCTATGCTTGGAGCGTCTTGCTTTTAGTTTTCTTTAGTTTTTCATAACGAGTCGGAACTCAGCTTTCTTTATGTGGGAGAGAAACACGCTCCACTTCTACCTAGAACATAACATAGAATTATCATGTCTATCCTTGTTGTGTGTGTTCTTTGTCTTTTAATAGCTACTATCATGTTCAGCTCTTAGCTTTCATGCTTATCTTTTCAAAGAGCTTTTGTTTAGTTGGTTGCTTGAACTCTCTTTAATTACCATGCTCACCTTATTAAGAGCGTTTGCTTCCGTTGCATTGGTTGATATGTCAATGATAAAGATGCTACGTGCATGATGGCGCTTAGTAGTTCATGTTTTCTTATGGTTAGTCTCAAATAGCTGGAGGGTTCCCAATGTGTTATTGGAGTACCAACATGATTTGTTTGCCAATGATGTGGTATGGTTTAGTAATATCTTCCCTCAAGAATTTATTTTGATTGACTTGGTGTATGCTCACGCATATTTAAGACTGTAAAGAAAGTCTGTCAAGCCTTGATGATCTTTTATTTCTGAGTAGCGATATAACTTCCATGCCTGATTCAATGTTGCTTTGTCGCTCTACATGATTATGAACGTCATTGCTCTCTTAGTTGGTCGCTCCCAGTCTTTTGCTAACCTCCACCTGTACTAAGCGGACTGACTGCTTGTGCATCCACATCCTTTTAAACCAGTTATGCCATATGAGTCCACCATACCTACCTATATGTGGTATTTCACCGCCACTCCAAGTAAATTTACATGTGCTACCTTTAAAAACCTTCAGTTTTTGCAATACATAGCTCATGGGAAAGTAGCTTAAAAACTATTGTGGTAAAGAATATGTTGCTTATGTATCTTATTTCTTATAAGTTGCTTGCTGAGCGGTAACCATGTTTCTGGGGACGCCATCAACTGTTACACTTTTGTTGAATATCATGTGAGTTGCTATGCATGTTCGTCTTGTCTGAAGTAAGGGTGATTTGCCATGGGTTGAATGGTTTGAGTATGCATATTGTTAGAGAAGAACATTGGGCCGCCAACCAAAGCCATGTATCATGGTGGAAGTTTTAGCTTGGACATTAATCCCCAATCTCTTATGAGAATATGCTTAAGCATTAAAGAGGAGTCCATTATCTATTTTCTATGTTGTCCCGGTATGGATGTCCTCAAGTTGAGATCTATCAAAAACGAGAAATCAAATGCGATCTATCTCCTTGGACCTTTGTACGGGTGACATAGAGGTACCCCTTTGTGACACTTGGTTGAAACATATGTAATGCAATGACAATCCATGGAAATCCGAGCTAATTAGGACAAGGTGCAAGCACTATTGGTATTCGATGCATGAGGCTTGCAACTTATAGGATGTCTTATGCATAACACATATGAAGTACTACTACCGTTGACAAAATTGTTTCTATGTTTTCAAAATAAAAAGCTCTAGCACATGAGTAATCCCTGCTTCCCTCTGCGAAGGGCCATTCTTTTACTTTTATGTTGAGTCTCCACCTTCTTTCTTCAAAGCACCAACTACTGAGAGCATGATTGTCATTCTGAGTGTAATGTGCATTGTCCCAAAGTAGCATTGTCTTTTGCATGATTGTGACATCGTTTATTTTGAAATCATTGTATCTAGTCATCACTTAAACCTTGAAGGTGCCCCTGCATTTATGTTTTGCTTCACCAAAGGGGGCAAGCTAGATATCACTTTATCATATTTGCACATCATGATTCATTGCAAATCTATTTGATGTTTCAGTATCATATTGCAAAACTTTCAGTCCTTTGTGATTTTCTCATGAGGCAACTTAATTACTATAGATTCATTGTCTCGGTAAGCTTTTGTCATATGACTATGAAAAAGTCCTATATGGTTAATAGCATGTCACCACAGAAATTATTCTTGTTATCATTTACCTACTCGAGGACGAGCAGGAATTAAGCTTGGCGATGTTGATACGTCCAAAATGTATCTATAATTTCTGCTTGCTCCATGCCTCTTTTGGGTGATATTGCTATGATATTTATACACTTCCATACACTTTTGATCATATTTGGACTAACCTATTAACTCAGTGCACCCCAGTGCCAGTTTCTGTTTTCGGCTGTTTTTGTATTTCAGGTTTTCACGTTACGAGAACTGCCAGGAAAAATCCAGAAAAAATATATAAAAAATCAGCGTTCCAGAACCTACCGTGCGCCCGAAGTACAGCCGGGGGGGAGGGGGCCACCAGGGCTCCAGGCGCCCTGGCGGCGTGCCCCCCCTGGGCCGCGCCGGGGGGGCGCCTGGGCCCCCCGAGGCTCCCTCGATGCCCCCCTTTGGCATATATTTAAAGCGTCTCCCGAAACCCTCGAGGGAGGAACTCTTTTTCGCGATCCCATCTCTGTTCCGCCGCCGCCGCCGCTTCCAAGATCGGGAGCACCAGGAGAACTCTTCCCGGCACCCTGCCGGAGGGGAGGATCACCATCGGGAGCCTCTCCACCACCATGGACGCCTCCCGGATGAGTTGTGAGTAGTCTCCCTTGGACCATGAGTCCATGACCAGTAGCTATGTGATGTTCTCCTCCCGTTCTTGTGCTTCACTAATTAGCCCTCGTGAGCTGCCCTACATGATCGAGGCACATATGTAATCCTTATGTTGTTGCTATGATGAGTTTGCTGGGATCCGATGGATTATGAGATTATGTTCAGATTGTGCTTGAGTAATATATTTGATCTACCTCTTTTATATTTATGTTCGTAAGTAATTCTTGCATGTTCTCCGTTGTTATTTATTGCTTTGGCCAAGTAATAGGTAGTAACTCCAAGAGGGAACGTTATGCTTGATTGTGGGTTCATGCCCCTCGATGACTAGTTTGAGTGACAGAAACATGAGTCTAGGGGATGTGCTGTTGCCACAAGGGGGAAAACAACGGTGCTTGTGCCCGCGGGTGCAAGGATTGTTTACTTTACGCAAAGTTCTTTTAATGCAGTTGTCTGTTGCATTGAGTTTACACTATGGGTGGGACTCGCAACTTAATACCAGCGAGATGTTCTGGATAGATATCTCAAGGTGGATGATTAGTAGTAGATATTGATGGATTTTGGTCTACTTACTTTGGCGTACCGCCCATGCTTTGAACCTCAACCTTTCTTGCAATGTAGTCAGCATTGGTTTGCGCACATGGTCCTGTCAATTGCCCAGCTGTAATTCGTTTACCTCACATAGCTGTTTTATCGTCTTTTGGGAGAGAGACATCACTAGTGAACATCATGAGACTCCGGTCCATATTACCATCATTGATCACATCCGCTATTTACTTTTCGCTTTTATTTACTATTGCAATCATATATATCACTACTATCACTTGTGTTTAATCCTTTGTGAACTACAAGGCCGGAGGGATTGACAACCTCTCTGTACTCGTTGGGAGCAAAGTTATTTGTATCTGTGTGCAGGTCCACGTTGATTGCTAATATCTAGCGCCGTAGCAGTTGACACCTTCTTGTTGAACCTAGGAGTCTCTGGGGATTCGATCCTTGGTATCTTTGCCAAGGGAAAAACTTCCGCAACACTACATCTCACATCTTCCACTTGGGGTAACCAACGAGGGGCGAGAAGCCTAGCAGCCGTACGCATCGAATCCATCATCACCCCACTGTCCATATCGGTTGTAAGGAAGCCGTCACCACTGTAGTTCCGACCACCTCCGCCATAGCCATCTTGACCAGGACCATTGCCTCGCTCGGTGCTACCTCTCGAGCTTGCGTTGTATTCCCTCGAAGAAGAAAGGGAGATGCAGCACAGTAGCGTAAGTATTTCCCTCAGTTTTTGAGAACCAAGGTATCAATCCAGTAGGAGACCACGTGCGAGTCCCTCGCACCTACACAAACAAATAAGAACTTCGCAGCCAACGCGATAAGGGGTTGTCAATCCCTTTACGGTCACTTATGAAAGTGAGATCTGATAGAGATGATAGTTTATATTTTTGGTATTTTTAGTTTATAAGAACATCAAATAAAAGCGATAAAAGTAAAGTAGATTGAGATTGATATGTTGAGAATAGACCCGGGGGCCATAGTTTTCTCTAGTGGCTTCTCTCATGATAGCGATATTCTACGACGGGTAAACAAATTACTATCGAGCAATGGATAGAAAAGAGAATAATTATGAGACTATCTAGGCATGATCATTGTATATAGGCATCACGTCCGAGACAAGTAGACCGAAACGATTCTGCATCTACTACTATTACTCCACACATCTACCGCTATCCAGCATGCATATAGTGTATTGAGTTCATAAGAACAGAGTAACGCCTTAAGCAAGATGACATGATGTAGAGGGATAAACTCAAGCAATATGATATGAACCCCATCTTTTTATCCTCGATGGCAACAATACAATACGTGCCTTGCTGCCCCTACTGTCACTGGGAAAGGACATCGCAAGACTGAACCCAAAGCCAAGCACTTCTCCCATTGCAAGAACTATAGATCTAGTAGGCCAAACCAAACAAATAATTCGAAGAGACTTGCAAGGATATTATGAGCACACATAAAAAGTTCAGAGAAGAACCAAATATCTTTCATATATAACCTTGATCGTAAACTCACAATTCATCGGATCTCGACAAACACACCGCAAAAAGAGATTACATCGAATAGATCTCCTCGAAGACCGAGGAGAACTTTGTATTGAGATCCAGAGAGAGAGAAGAAGCCATCTAGATACTAGCTATGGACCCGAAGGTCTGTCGTAAACTACTCACAACTCATGGTGAGGGCGATGATGATGAAGAAGAAGAATTCCGTGATGGATCCCCCTCCGGTGGAGCTCCGGAATAGGCTCCAAGACTGGATCTTCACGGGAACAGAAGGTACGGCGGTGGAATTAGGGTTTTCTCTCTTCACAGAGTTTGTGGGGTACGTAGACTTATATAGGAAGAAGGAGGGCACCGTGGGACGCTCGAGGGGGCCACGAGGCAGGGGCGCGCCCTGGGAAGGGGGCGCACCCCTTCACCCTCGTGGGCCACCTCTTGATCCCCCGACATCATTCTCAAGCTCCGCATGCGTGATTTTCTCCAAAAAAATATCTCTCACGGAGGTTTCATTCCGTTTGGACTCCGTTTGATATTCTTTTTCTGCAAAACCCTGAAACAGGCAAAAAAACAGCAATCTGGACTGAGCCTTTGGGTTAGTAGGTTAGTCCCGAAAATGATATAAAAGTGAATGATAAAGCCCATTAAACATCCAAGACTTCATAAATAATAGCATGGAACAATAAAAAATTATAGATACGTTGGAGATGTATCAAGCATCCCCAAACTTAATTCATGCTCGTCCTCGAGTAGGTAAATGATAAAGAAAGAATTTTTTGATGTGGAACTCTAACCAATATAGTTTTTCAATGTAATTCTCTTAATTGTGGCATGAATGTTCAGATCTGAAAGACTCAAGATAAAAGTCTATATTGACATAAGAAATAACAATACTTCAAGCATACTAACAAAGCAATCATGTCTTCTCAAAATACTATGGCTAAAGAAAGTTATCCCTACAAAATCATATAGTCTGGCTATGCTCCCTCTTCATCGCACAAAATATTCATATCATGCACGACCCCGATTTCAGCCAAGCACTTGTTTTCATACTCTATCTTTTCAAACCTTTCAATTTGCACGCAGTACATGAGCGTGAGCCATGGATATAGCACTATGGGTGGAATAGAGATGGTTGTGGGGAAGAAAAAATGGAGGGAGATAGTCTCACATCGACTAGGCGTATCAACGGGCTATGGAGATGTCCATCAATAGATATCAATGTGAGTGAGTAGGGATTGTCATGCAACGGATGCACTAGAGCTAAGTATGAATGAAAGCTCAACAAAAGAAACTAGTGGGTGTGCATCCAACTTGCTTGCTCACAAAGACCTAGGGCATTTGAGGAAGCCCATCGTTGGAATATACAAGCCAAGTTCTATAATGGAAATTCCCACTAGTATATGAAAGTGACTAAGCATGAGACTCTCTACAATGAAGAACATGGTGCTACTTTGAAGCACAAGTGTGTAAAAAAGATAGTAGCAATTGTCCCTTCTCTCTTTTCTCTCATTTTTTGGAGGGGCTTTCTCTTTTTTTTATTAGCCCCTCTCTATATTTTTTTGAGGCCATCTCCCTTTTTTTATTGGCCTTTCCTCACATGGGACAATGCTCTAATAATGATGATCATCACACTTTTTATTACAACTCGAAATTACAACTCGATACTACAACAAGTATGACTCTACATGAATGCCTCCGGCGGTGTACCGGGATATGCAATGAACCAAGAGTGACATATATGAAAAATTATGCATGGTGGCTTTGCCACAACTACGATGTCAACTACATGATCATGCATGGCAATATGACAATATGATGCGTGTCATATGAACGGAACAGTGGAAAGTTGCATGGCAATATATCTCGGAATGGCTATGGAAATGCCATGATAGGTAGGTATGGTGGCTGTTTTGAGGAACAATATGGTGGTTGTTTTGAGGAAGGATATATAGTGGGTTTATTGCACCGGCGAAAGTTGCGCGGTACAAGAGAGGCTAGAAATGGTGGAAGGGTGAGAGTCCGTATAATCCATGGACTCAACATTAGTCATAAGTACTCATATACTTATTGCAAAAATCTACGAGTCATCAAAACAAAGCAATCAACGCATGCTCCTAGGGGGGAGGTCGGTAGGAGTTAACCATCACGCGCCCCCGACCTCCACACAAAGGTTGGCACTCTACAAATACCTCATGCTCTAACTTCATCACATAGCGGCTCACCATACGTGCATGATACGGGAATCACTAACCTTAACACAAGTATTTCTTAATTTCATAATAACTCCACTAGAATGACTCTAATATCACTATCCTCATGTCTCAAAACAATTATCAAGCATCCAACATCTCATCATATTCAATGCACTTAGTGTGAATTTTTTTACTACATTGACATTGGGTGTCTATCATGTGAAGACTAGTTTCTTTAGCCTAAACACATTACCATGCTGTTTTAATAGACTCTCAAAAGTATATAAGTGAAGCATGAGAGTTCAACAATTTCTACAAAATATTACCACCATCGTGCTCTAAAAGATATAAGTGAAGCACTAGAGCAAAGACTTTTCAACTCAAAAAATATAAGTGAAGCACATAGAGGGTTCTGATAATTTCTAGGCCATATTTAACTCTCTCAAATAGGTGTGTCCAGCAAGGATGATTGTGGCAAACTAACAAGCAAAGACTCAAATTATACAAGACGCTCCAAGCAAAACACATATCATGTTGCGAATAAAATATAGCTCCAAGTATAGTTACCGATGGATGAAGACGAAAGAGGGGATGCCTTCCCGGGGCATCCCCAAGCTTAGGCTTTTGATTATCTTGAATTTACTTGGGGTTCCATGGGCATCCCCAAGCTTAGGCCTTTGCTACTCCTTGTTCCATAGTCCATCAACGCAATACTCAAAACTTGAAACTTTACAAAACAAAACTTAGACAAAAATTCTCGTGAGCTCCGTTAGTATAAGAAAGCAAACCACTACTCAAAAGTGCAGCAATGAATTCATTCTTTGTTTATATTGGTGTTAAACCTACTGTATTCCAACTTCTCTATGGTTCATATCCTCCAATACTACTCATAGATGCATCGGAATAAGTAAACAACACACGAAAAACAGAATCTGTCAAAAACAGAATAGTCTGTAGTAATCTGCAGGTTTCGCCTACTTCTGGAACTCCAAAAAATTCAAACTAAATTGGTAAATTTGAGGAATTTGTCTACCAATCATCTGCAAAAATAATTAACTAAAAATCACGCTCGACTAAAATCCGAAGACTATTTTAGCAAGCGCTAACGATTTTGTTTTTCACAGCAAGATCACATAAACTTCACACAAGTCTTCCCAAAGGTTCTACTTGGCACAAACACTAAACAAAACATGAAACCACATATAATCAGAGGCTAGATGCAATATTTATTCCCTAACAGAAACAAAAACAAAAAACAAAAAGTTGGGTTGCCTCCCTACAAGCGCTATCGTTTTACGCCCCTAGCTAGGCACGATAATTTCAATGATGCTCACATGAAAGATAAGAATTGAAGCACAAAGAGAGCATCATATAGCATGTGAAAATCACATCTAAGTCTAACATACTTCCTATGCATAGGCATTTCATAATAAAACAAATTAGCAAGACAATCAAGGTCTAGCATATGCAAGGAAGAAGAATCAAACAAGATCAATCTCATCATGAAGAGGGGTAATTTAGCAACATGAAGATTTCTACAACCATATTATCCTCTCTCATAATAATTGCATGTAGGATCATAAGAAAATTCAAAAAAATAGCTATCACAGAACATATTCTCAACACGATCCATATGCATGCAAAGTTGACACTCTTCCAAAATAGTGGGATTAACATTAACTAAAGTCATGACCTCTCCAAACCCACTTTCATCAAAAAATTCATAAGATGGAATATTCTCCAAATATGTGGGATCTAAAGTTGACACTCTTCCAAACCCACTTTTAATAGTATTGCAAACTTTATTATTAATATCATATATATCATGGGGATTAAATAAATTTTCAAGATCATAAGAAGAATCGCCCCAATCATGATCATTGCAACAAATAGTAGTCATAGCAAAACTAGCATCCCCAAGCTTAGGGTTTTGCATATAATTAGCACAATTGACATTAATAGAGTTTATAATAACATCGTTGCAATCATGCTTTTCATAGAAGGAACTATCAAGTATGGGTGCAATTGCAATGATCTCATGTTTAACATACGGAACTATAGCAAATTCATCTTCATAAATATTGGCATCATGGCCACAAGGATAGCAAGCATCATGTTCATCAAGGGATATTTCAATCGAATCATCGGAATCAAAATCATCTATAGATTCATGCATATCATTATTTTCTTTCAAAGCAGCGGTCATTCCTTCAATAAATTCTTTGACATTGGCATTATGAGCATAGTTTTCATAGCAATATTTAAGTATGTCAAAATTTTCAGATTCGTAGAGAGTAATACCATACTTTTCAATCAAAGAGGCAACTTCATAAGCACCCTTAAAAGCAACAAATTCTTCAATTTGTTTGATATCATAGTAACTACGAATACCCTTTGCATAAGAAGATAAGATTTCATTATTATTAAACTCACATAGGTAGGGGATGTGTTTTTCAGGGTTCTTAGAGCAACAAGTGAAATCACAAATTTCACAAAGATTCCTAGCATAACACAGCAATCTGTTTATCTGATCCCATAAGAGTATCCCCTTTTCAGACAAACGGTGACGCACAAAATGAGCATGCTCATCTAAAGATTTCCCATCAACTAGGCTAGTTGGGGTTTCAGCACGAGCGCATAAGGATCGAAGATGATCCAATTAGAACACCTTAAGGTGATCCATAGCAATAGATTTTTAGCAAGCAAAGATGCAAGCACATAGAAGGAACATGGAGACACAAGCAAGCAAGATAAACAAGCAAACTGTAAACACGCGACAGAAGAAGGGCAAATAAAACGGCAAGGGTGAAGTGAGGGAGAGGAAAACGAGAGGCAAATAAATGTAATGCGAAGGATAAGGGTTTGTGATAGGTATTTGGTATATGACTTTTGCGTAAGCCTCCCCGACAACAGCGCCAAAAATTCTTCTTGCTACTTCTCGAGCTTGTGTTGTATTCCCTCGAAGAGGAAAGGGAGATGCAGCACAGTAGCGTAAATATTTCCCTCAGTTTTTTAGAACCAAGGTATCAATCCAGTAGGAGACCACACGCAAGTCCCTCGCACCTGCACAAACAAATAAGAACTTCGCAGCCAACGTGATAAGGGGTTGTCAATCCCTTTACGGTCACTTACGAAAGTGAGATCTGATAGAAATGATAGTTTATATTTTTGGTATTTTTAGTTTATAAGAATAGCAAATAAAAGCGATAAAAGTAAAGTAGATTGAGATTGATATGTTGAGAATAGAACCGGGGGG
>LR738710.1:137238136-137251352 GCA_902687465.1 Secale cereale
AGGCGCTCTCTCCCCCCTCCAATGGCCGCCGCAGCCGCCCCCCGCCGCTGCCCCGAACCCTAACCCTAGCCACAGCCCGCCCCCCCAGACCGCACCCATGGCCGCGCTCCACGTTCTCCTGCTCCTGCTGGTGCTCGGCGGCGGCGCCAGAGGCGACGACGTGTCCGCGCTGCTCGAGTTCAAGAAGGGCATCTCGGACCGGCGGCGCGACCCGGTGCTGGGATCCTGGTCGCGGCCGGAGACGCCCGAGGCCGGCGCCGGCGGGGGCGCGTGCCCCGCCCGGTGGCGCGGCGTCGTGTGCGACGGCGGCGCCGTCGTCGCGGTCGCGCTCGACGGCCTCGGCCTCGCCGGGGAGCTCAAGGTGGGCACGCTCGCCGGCATGCGCGGCCTGCAGAACCTCTCCCTCGCCGGCAACGCCTTCTCCGGCCGCCTGCCCCCCGCCATCGGCTACCTCTCCTCGCTGCGCCACCTCGACCTCTCCGGCAACCGCTTCTACGGGCCCATCCCTGGCCGCCTCGCCGACCTCTCCGGCCTCGTCCACCTCAACCTCTCCTACAACAACTTCACCTCCGGCTTCCCCACCGATGGGATCCGGGAGCTCCAGAACCTGCGACGCATCGACCTCCGCCGCAACTCCTTCTGGGGCAACGTCAGCGATCTGCTCGCCGAGCTCCGCAACGCCGAGCACATTGATCTCAGCGACAACCAGTTCACCGGGGCCGTCGATTTGGAGCTGGCCAGCCTGGCCAGCATCGGGAACACGGCCAGGTACATGAACCTCAGCCACAACAGGCTGGCCGGCGGCTTCTTCAGGAACGAGACCGTGGGGGCGTTCAAGAACCTGGAGGTCCTTGATTTGAGCAACACCGGGATCGCCGGGATGGTGCCCAGGATCGATTCGTGGTTCTCGCTCTCGGTCTTCAGGGTGGCTGGTAATGGCCTCTTTGGGATGATGCCTGAGACGCTCCTGCATAATTCCATGCGGCTTCTCGAGGTCGATCTCAGCCGGAACGGCTTCTCAGGTATCTCCCTTTTCCCAGTGAGTGATTACATATGTTGTTGAATTGTCACGATCTACTAGTCTACTAGTAGTGTGAATCTTAACCCAAGTTGGAATAGTGGTGATGTTGGCTCCCTGTTCCTTGAACTTTGGATGCCTTGCCAATGTTGATGGCCAGTGAGCTCCCACAGTGTTGTACTTAGATCACAAGCACTGAGTTAGGTGCTGAGCATTGGTTGCACTCACAACGCAAATGTTTCTAATGCCGGCAAATTCCTCGTGCACAGATTCTTTGCTGCATCTTGAATCTGGACATGTCTGTTTGCTTGGAGGATTCCATGAGCATACCATACATTTGGCTCTCGTGTGAATTTCGCCTGTCGTTTTCTGCCAAAAAAATTGTCGCGACTCGGAAAATCATGACATTTGCATTTGCATGCTGATGATCAGCAACCGTTTGCTCGCATGCATGACTGGCCTATAGCTTATTTTAACTTCTTTTTTTGGTCTTTTTCGCATGCGGGTTTACATGATGTCATGCTAGCAATAAATTTTATAGAAGTGTGGAGTAGTATTAATCCTGAAAAAACTGATTTGACTCTTGCATGCTCAGGAGGAAAATTGTCATGTTGACACTTTGTTTCTTCCGTGCTAGACTTGTTCGTGGATCTATTCCAGCTAATTAGCTAATTTGACTTTATGCAATGCGACTATTTCAGTGCTATCACAACAGATCATATGCTATTGCAAATATATAGGGACAGCTTTCGTGACTAGTGAGCATGCAGTAGTTTGGAACTTTGAATAATTGCCCTATGTCTACAGCTGTAATTGACTTGTGTGCCTTGTAATTTTGCAGGATCAGTGCCAGTTGTGAACTCCACGACTTTGAAAATGTTGAATCTCTCTTCAAATTTGCTATCAGGTTCATTACCAGCCACTGTTGGCAAGTGTGTCTCAGTTGATCTGAGTGGGAACCTGCTTTCTGGGGAATTAGCTATTTTGCGTTCTTGGGATGGCAAGGTGGAGGTGATTGACTTGAGTTCAAACAAGCTGGAGGGGAGCTACCCGAATGATGCCTCTCAGTTTCAGAACTTAGTTACCCTGAAGTTGCGGAACAATTCGTTGAAGGGATCTGTCCCTTCAGTGTTGGGAACCTATCAAAAGCTATCTTTCCTTGATCTCAGTCTGAATGCACTTGGGGGACCTGTTTTGCCTGTTTTTATTCTGTCGCCTACTCTTACAGTGTTAAACCTTTCTGGAAACAACTTCTCTGGGACTATTCCATTTCAGATCCCTCATTCGACAGAGTCCATAATGCTATCTTCTCAACCGGCTCTCAAGATTGTTGATCTGTCCAGCAATTCCTTATCTGGTCAGTTGCCACCAGAAATTTCTAACTTGCAAAGACTTGAGTCCCTTACTCTTGCGATGAACGAGTTGTCTGGGGAGATACCAGATGAGATAAACAAGCTTCAAGGATTGCAGTATCTTGATCTGTCTCACAATCACTTCAGTGGCAGAATTCCTGACATGCCTCAGGCTGATTTGAAGATGTTCAATGTATCTTACAATGATCTACGAGGAACTATTCCTAAAAGTCTTGAGAAGTTTCCCATAACTTGCTTTAGACCTGGAAATGACTTTCTAATTTTCCCAGATGGTCTGCCTGCTCCAAATAATGGCGATGGTGGACTTTCACAGAGTCGAGCGTCTCAATCTCATGGACATAAGGCTGGTGTTAAAGTTGCAGTCATAGTTGGCTGCATTGGAGGTGTCTTGCTGGTGATCTTCATAGCATTGGCGATCTATGTGGTGAGGTCTCAAGAGCTTTGTGGAAGAAACGGATTTAGAGGCCAGATAACTCTCAGAGATCTAAAGCTGGGGAAATTAAGCCGTCCAAATCTATTCAAGAGTCCAAAAGATAATGTCATTCCAACCAAGACAAGTTTCTCAAATGACCATCTCTTAACATCTGCAGCTCGATCAATGTCTGCTCAAAAAGAGCTATTGGCTGAGGCTGCTGTTGAATATGGATATGCTGATCCAAAGGAAGTCGTCGAATCTACAAGCTCTGGTGTGACCGAGACCTCAGCTGCAGCATCTGTTCGGGAGTCTTCTCCTCGGTCTGCGTTGCCATCATCACCACATTTCCTTGATTCTAGATTCCATGAGGAACCTGTGACTTTTGAAGTGTATTCACCAGACCGGTTGGTTGGAGAATTGATTTTCCTAGATAACAATTTAGTTTTCACAGCTGAAGACCTGTCCCGTGCTCCAGCAGAGGTTCTTGGAAGGAGCAGTCATGGTACAACTTACAAAGCAGCATTACAAAGCGGGCATGTCCTGACAGTGAAATGGCTGCGTGTTGGTCTTGTAAAGCATAAAAAGGAGTTCACTAAGGAGATAAAAAGGATTGGCACCATCAAGCATCCGAATATAATTTCGTGGAGAGCGTTCTATTGGGGGCCAAAGGAGCAAGAAAGATTAATTATTTCTGACTATGTCAACGGCGATAGCTTGGCACTATACCTTTACGGTAACTATCTCATGCTCATTTCCTTCTGAATCTGCAACCTTTCGAATTATTCCTTGTTAGTCTGATAGTACTTTGCTAGCTAGCAATGAAAAATTTCCTTGAATTATTTCTTGATGTTTGTTCATATTATAATTGGATCTGTGGCATGTAATTCCCAAGTCATTCATTTCTGCATGCTGAACATTTTCTTCTGTAATTACTTACTGAAAATATGACCTCGCCTCTGTGCAGAGTCGACTCCTAGAAGATACTCGCGACTGTCAGTGTGTCAACGGCTCAAGATTGCGATTGATCTGGCCCGTTGCCTCCAGTTCCTACACCACGAGAAGGGCCTGCCTCATGGCAACCTGAAGCCCACTAATATATTCCTGACCGGTCCTGACCTCTCTCCGAAGCTGGTTGACTACTGCCTCCATCGGTTCACGACTCCAAGCGGTATCGCCGAGCAGATACTGAATTTAGGAGCATTGGGGTACCGAGCCCCAGAGCTGGCAAACACGGGCAAGCCTATGCCGTCGTTCAAGGGCGACGTGTACGCGTTTGGCGTGGTGGTGTTGGAGATGTTGACGCGGAAGAGCGCGGGGGACATCATCTCGGGGCAGTCCGGCGCGGTGGACCTGACGGACTGGGTCCAGATGTGCAACAGGGAAGGGCGGGGGACTGACTGCTTCGACCGGGACATCGCCGGGTTGGAAGAGTCTCCGAGGGTGATGGACGAGCTGCTCGCCATCTCCCTCCGGTGCATTCTTCCTGTAAATGAGAGGCCTAACATGAAGACTGTCTGCGACGATTTGTGCGCCATAACCGTGTGAGCTTCCCTGGTTCTTTTTTTCAATTCACCAGTGTACATGTAACCCGATTTTTCTCCTCGTCGTCGTCGTGCATCCCAAATCTTTTTTCTGTGGGTTTTCCAGAGCCCTGTAGCCAGGGTTTGTTTGGTTGGTGACTCTTCTTAGTGTAAAAAGAGGATTTGATCCCGTCCGTCCAATTGATTGATTGATACCAATTGCCATCTTGTCTTCTCCTTCCTTCCTGACTTCCCCAGTTGGGGGACCCGAATCTGTTGCTCGTCAATGTTTTGTAGAATCGGATCCTGTGATGGTCTGTGAAGTGCGCAGCGTTGCCCATGTTACCCGTCACTGTTGCTGCTGCTGCAGCGTGCATGTGTTGTGTTGATCTTCTATTTTTCTTGTGTGAAGTGAATTGAAGTTACTCTGGTCTGGGTTTTAAACAAGGCACATGGTGTTCTGGGGCGGCTACAGCTTGTGCCTGATGCCTAGTGCCCTCTGTAGCAACCAAACTGGCGCATGATTTATTGCGTTGGCACCGGTCCGTCGCCTCTGCGGCGCTTCAATGTTTGCTGTGGAGAGACAGGCAGCGCCATGTTCTCTTCTCCCTTAGCCGGTGCACGTCCGGTGTCTGATCTAACCGTGGAGTCGAGCCGTGCGGCGGGGAGCTATCTAGCCCGGTAGATGGCGGCGGTGCAGCCACTGGAGTTGTCGTCGCCGGGTGAAATCGGCGGCCGGACCGGTGGGGTTGTGAGGTTTGGCTCCGGATCGAGCATTTGGAGGAAGATTTTGGTCCTTGGATTGGAGGAGCAGAGGTGATATGGAGCATTTGGAGGAAGATTTTGGTCCTTGGATTGGAGGAGCAGAGGTGATATGGTGGGTCGTGGGGCCGGGCATGAATGATTTTGCTTCAGAAAATTCAGAATGCCTGCTCTGTGGTCCTCTGTCTGCACACCACATGGGATGGAACGCGCAGATGCAATTGCTGGTGATTGTCTGATCGCCCGCTTATTAGTTGCACAAATTCGAATTCGTCGCCGCGTGCGAAGGTTCGGCTGGGTCGATTCGATTGATGGCTCTGTCGATGCAGAGGCTCTGCCAAGATCATCGTCTGCCGCGCACGTACCACGTCACCGTGAATGTTCCCTGTTGCGAGACGGAGTGAATGCCGGAGGAGCGTACCGTCCGCCCACCGGAGTAAATGACGTGGGCGGGCGAGCGAGCTACACGCCATGAATGCGGCGGTCGCGAGCGCGGCGGCGACCAACGGAGCGCGCACTGCCGCTCCTCCGCTGCTGCCATGCCATGCTTGTCTGAGCAGAGAGCGGGTCAGGGTTGGCAGTGTGCTCTGTGCTTCTCCGATCCATCGGTGGCAGGTTCGTCAGCCAAATGAATCGATGGAACGCCTAGAGATAATAAATATCGGAACGAGATCCTCTTACTTAGAACATCTATTGCAGAGGGAAGTTGTACAACCTGCACCGTCCATCAGCCATCCAACGACACACTTATGAACTACGACCTTTCTCTCGGGTGGAACAGAGATAAGCGGTCCATGCGGCCCGGTCCAACGCCAGCCATAGGTGTCGCCTCACTCCTTCACCATCGCCGTCGGTCAGTCGCCCTTGTCTTTCCTAGGGTTCTATATGCCGACGCCGAAGAGCAGCCGCTGCTCCGTCAGGTCGCGGGTGGCGTAGCCGTGTCGCCAAATTTTGGCTGCTCTATGTGCCAAATTTTGAAATTTAAGGGACATATATCGGTAGCCAAGAATA
Organism: Secale cereale; assembly: GCA_902687465.1. Taxonomy (NCBI): domain Eukaryota; kingdom Viridiplantae; phylum Streptophyta; class Magnoliopsida; order Poales; family Poaceae; genus Secale; species Secale cereale. Next base: position 137,244,236 of record LR738710.1, read on the forward strand.
GCATTCATATTTGGATTTGCGATTATATTTCTTCCCATGTTGTCTTGTACAGTTCCGCTCCGTGCTTCTCGTGTCCACCGCTTTAACACATAATGTGCCGGTAGTGACTTGATATTCGTCAAATCAAGAATTTTAAGAGCATGGCCACATAATATCCCAATTCTATCAAACTGCCGGCAGCTGCACTCAACTGTTTGCTTTAAAGGATCACCGATAACTTTATACTCCTCCTCAAAGGTAAAATCTCCAACAAGATATTCATTACAACCATCCAATGCTTTGGTACAAGCTGATAAGGATATTTCATATTCACCTTGAAAAGCTTCAAATATACATGGTGTATACAACTTGCTAGCTTGCACCAATATAGGTGGTGGTCTCCTCATAAATAATTTAGGCAACTTTTTCCTTGAGTCAAATTCTGAATTTAGTTCATTATTCCTTTTCTCTTGCACAACCCATTCAAAATGCTTAAATAACCGGATGATATCAAAATCAGATTTGAAATGAATTTTCAAATCATTGTTCAGATTTTCACTCAATTGTGTACTTCTCATTCCCAATGTGAAGATGTCTTTCATATAACATTCAACCTATTTTTCTTTTAACTTATATATACCACCCAACCAGGTTTGCTTGCTCACCTTTTTCCTTGTGAGGTCAAACTTCTGTTCAAATTTTGCGATGTTTTCATACTCAAACATGCACGCACTAAAATCTGATAGAATACTTGTTTCTTCATCCTCCTCTCCATTCTCTTCATTCTTCTCTTTCTTCTTCCCTTTTTTCTTCTCCCTTTTCTTCTCTTTTTTCTTCTCTTCATTGTTCTCCTCATCCTTCTCCTCACGTAGATGTTTGATAGCATTCTTCATAATGTGAAAGGTGCATAATTCATGCCATGCTTCTGTAAACACTTCCCCAACCGCCTTTCCCATTGCAACATCTTGATATGTGTTTTAGGCCCCTTTCCTTTATGAGCTATTAGAAATGCCTGAAACAACCACTTGAAGGATGCAAATGTTTCATCATACATGAGAGCAACACCAAAAACTACAGTTTCTCTAAAATGGTTGAAGCCGACAAAGACGCCAAAGGGCCTGCTCTCCTTGTTTGTTCCAAAAGTAGTGTCAAAACTAACAACATCACCAAAATGTGCATAGTCCAGGATCATCTTAGCATCAACCCCAAAAATGTTTGCTATTTGTTCTTCACAATCCATTTGCAATGCATATTGGTATGACGGGTTTTCAACAATTTTGTCTTGAAAATACTTAAGCACGCTACCTGCTTGACCATATGCCATTTATCGTTGCCGCTTGGTCCACAAATAGTTTTTGTGATCACGGGGGGTATAGCTAAGATTGAGTGGTCCACCAACTTGGCGACTAGCCAATTCATGTGCAGCTTTTGGCCCAATTCCCGCATCATCCGTTGTTTTATTCATGTGTTAGATGTCAGAGAAACGATTGTGGAGACTTACTAAGATTGATGAGCAGAGCAGCCATCCCCGTCAAGCACCAGTGATGTCCTTCCGATCAACTAGCAAGTTGCTTCTTCCATAAAAAAAAGGGGAAATTTGATCAATTTCTAAAGTGATATGATGGTGAAATTTCAATCAATTTCAATGTTTTATTCATGGTTTAGAGATCAGAGAAAGGACTATGCAGACTTACTGAGATTGACGAGCTGAGTAGCCGTCCCAGCCGGTCGCCGGGATCTCCTTTCGATTAACTTGGCGTCGTTCTATAACTCCTGGCAGCTGTTGGCGCCCTTTTATGTGGCATCTCGCGCCCTTTTTCCCCTCTCTACCCTCGCTAGTGTTGGACTGGGCCGCTTATCTTTGTTCCACCCGAGAGAAAGGTCGTAGTTCATGCGTGTGTCGTTGGATGCCTGATGGACGATGCAGGTTGTACAACTTCCCTCTGCCATAGATGTTCCTAAGTCACATGATTTCGTTCCTACATATCTGAACCCTTTTCCTACCGCTAGGGTGATTGGTAATTTTTTTGGCGAAGCAGGGACGAGAGACCTCCTCGTCAGCGCTCCCGGCGCTCGATCGCGTTCACGGAGCCCACACAGACGAACGATTGAGCCGACCCGTAAAATAAGCTGTGACCCCGGATAATTAAGCTACAGTAACCCTCTACTAATGATGCCACATCACCACAGTTACTGTTATAAACTCGTGTTGATTCAAAGCCCGTTCAAATTCTAATTTAAAATCAAGTCAAACTTTTAAAGTTTTCTAAATGTCAAAACAAAAATGTTTGTTGTGTTGCAGATATTCAATAAGAAATTGTGATGAATTAACCAACCACTTTTGAATTATTAAAATTGCCCTAACAAATTATATAGTGGTCCAACAACATATTAGTTGACTTATTCAACTTCTAAAAATGCTTGAACAATTCCTTTGGCTCTGAAACTTTTTATGCAACACTACAATGTTGTGCCTGATTTATGTGTTGAGTTTAACATTTGACTAAATTCATTTGGTCACTCAAATAAATACAAATCAGTAGCTAGTTAAATACAGAAAAGGAAAAGGAGAAAACAATAGAAAAGAAAACCAAAATAGATACAAAGGAGAAAGGCTCCTCCCCTACCCTCCTGGGCCACTTGTCCCAGTTGGCCTCTGGTCCAGCTGGTGCCCCGCCCTAGTTGGCCTCTCGTCGTTCTATACTCCTGGCAGCTGTTGGCGCCCTTTTATGTGGCACCTCGCGCCCTTTTTCCCCTCTCTACCCTCGCTAGTGTTGGACTTGGCCGCTTATCTTTGTTCCACCCGAGAGAAAGGTCGTAGTTCATGCGTGTGTCGTTAGATGCCTGATGGACGATGCAGGTTGTACAACTTCCCTCTGCAATAGATGTTCCTAAGTCACATGATCTCGTTCCTACATATCTGACCCTTTTCCTACCGCTAGGGTGATTGGTAATTTTTTTGGCGAAGCAGGGACGAGAGACCTCCTCGTCAGCACTCCCGGCGCTCGAACGCGTTCACGGCGCCCACACAGACGAACGATTGAGCCGACCCATAAAATAAGCTGTGACGCCCGGATAATTAAGCTACAGTAACCCTCTACTAATGATGCCACATCACCACAATTACCGTTATAAACTCGTGTTGATTCAAAGCTCGTTCAAATTCTAATTTAAAATCAAGTCAAACATTTAAAGTTTTCTAAATGTCAAAACAAAAATGTTTGTTGTGTTGCAGATATTCAATAAGAAATTGTGATGAATTAACCAACCACTTTTGAATTATTAAAATTGCCCTAACAAGTTATATAGTGGTCCAACAACAAATTAGTTGACTTATTCTACTTCTAAAAATGCTTGAACAATTCCTTTGGCTCTGAAACTTTTTATGCAACACTACAATGTTGTGCCTGATTTATGTGTTGAGTTTAACATTTGACTAAATTCATCTGGTCACTCAAATAAATACAAATCAGTAGCTAGTTAAATACAGAAAAGGAAAAGGAGAAAACAATAGAAAAGAAAACCAAAATAGATACAAAGGAGAAAGGCCCCTCCCCTACCCTCCTGGGCCACTTGCCCCAGTTGGCCTCCGGCCCAGCTAGCGCCCCCACCCCGCAGGCAGGCCCAGCCCACCCCGGTGTCATCCCTTTCCTCTGTTCATTAGAGAGGGTGTGGCGCCCATCCGCCCGCCGCGGCCGCGCTCCGGCCACGCGGAGGCCATCCCGCGACCCCCCTGGTGGTTAAGGAGGCCACCCTCGCCGCCTTGGCCGAACCCTAGCTCCCTGTCCCTCACTCTCCCCCCTCTCTCCCTCCCACGCCCAATCTGGGGCTCCTCCCCGAACACAGCCATCTCCGCCGCTGCTCGTAGGCGTGACAACTGGTCATCCCTCGTCGTCGTTTGATGCCCGACAGCTGCACATCATCGTCTTCATCATCTACGCCCAACGCAGACGAGTAGGAGCTTCACCAAGCCATAGCCTTCGAGCTCTCCTTCGTCTTCGGCACCGACGGCCGCCTCCAGCCGATTCGTCGTCCATTCCTCTACGACCGCTGTGAGTCACTGCTCATTTTCCCCTCCTCCCCATGCTTGTTTTCCTTCTGTAGCGTCGTCCCCATGTGTTGCCGCACCGCCGTCCGCCATGTCTGGACCTCGCTCTACGCGTGCTCGCTTGTGCCGTCTGCCCCGCGCCCTGCCTTGTTGAGGCCTCATTGGCCGCGTCCCGGCTGCGCCCTGTGCGTGCGCCGCCCGCGTCTTGCCTCCCTGTCCCATGCGTGCTGCTGCTTCTGCCGCGCGCCCGCATGCCTTTGGCCGCGGCCGCCCTTGCCGTCCGCACGCCCAACTGCCTCCCTGGTCGCGTCTGCCGTCGCTGCCTTGCTGGCCCGCCCGCTCCCGCCTGCGCGTGGCCTCGCCCCCGCTTGCCTCTCTCTCGCCGCTGTCGCCTCCCCTGCTGCTCTGTGTTGCTGCTCCGCTACTCCGCCATCGCCGTTGTTGCCTCCGACCGCCGCAGCCATCCACGCCCACGGCCCTACTCGCGCTCGCCTGCGCCACCGCGCCCGGCCGTTCCCTGTGCCGCGCTCGCTGCCCCTGCCACCGCCGCCCGCGCACCCCCCTGCGGCCACCTCTGGCGTCCGGCGCCGGCACCCTGGCGCGTCCCCTCGCCCTCGCCCGTTCGGGCGGGTTCGCCCGCCCCGTTAGCCCAGCGCCCGAGTGGCTCGCTTGAGCCACTTGCCTTTAGGCCCCATGCCCTAAAGAAAGAGAGTCTAAAAATTTATTTAATTAACTCAATTAATCTTTCTTAATTAAACTAATTACTTGCTTAATCTAATTAACTAACTAGTTAATCAAATGTGTGTATGACAGGAGGGCGCCACCCCTGTTGACCAGTCAAACGTTGATTGGTCAACTAGGTCCCCCTGGCCCACCTGTCAGTCACTGTGTACACTTTGTGTACACTGTGCTGGGTGCAGCTAGCATTTTAACATTTATTTTCAAATTAAAATTAATTTCAGAATATTATTAAAACTTAAAAAAATCATATAAAATAATCCGTAACTCGGATGGAAATGTTTTATACAAGAAAGTTCCTCAGAAAAAATGTGACGAATCCGAATATGCGGTCCGTTCATCTATCACATGCCCCTAGCATATCGAACATGGAACAATCCCCGTCCATTTCATCTGCCGAAAATGCCAAACTTCGGGGGAACATTCCCGGATGCCCCCCTTCGCCGGTATCGTGTAACACTGCGTTAGAACACCCTTAGCTCTGCCTCTAGTCATATCATGCATTTGTGTGCTTTATATTTATTGTTTCTTATCCCTCTTCTCTTTGGTAGATCCCGAGACTGATGTTGATGCCACTGTGATCAGCTACATCATCGACGATCCTTCTTCCCTTTAAGTGGAGCTTCCAGGCAAGCCCCACCTTTGATCATCCCAATATCGCCCATTCCATTCTCTCTCATGCTTGCATTAGATTTTGTTATTGTTATTGATTGCTCCTATTCCAATGCATAGCCTGTTTTTGGCAACCTGCTATTGTACCTTACCTGCTTATCCTAAACTGCTTAGTATAGGTTGGATAGTGATCCGTTAGTGACCCCCACCTTGTCCTTGTTGCCCCTGCTTCATCATCAATGACTCGATCAACGTGACCGACTACCAGAGACCGACACCTCACATCACTTCACCCCCTTAGTTGTATGACTCTGCATAGTTACTATCGAGTGCCGAGGATGATACCTCATAACGCATTCCTGATGATAACCCTGTAGTGTAGCTATTCGGTCCTGGTCACCGAGGGTGATTCCTCCTTCACCACTCCCGAATACGACTTTGTCCTGCAGCTCCTCAAGTGTGAACCTCGAGGGTGATTCCTCCTACGTTCACCTTGATGATTACATCGAGTGGAATCCATCGAGGGTGATTCCTCGGGGTTTCCCCCTTGATGTTTGGACACACGGTTACATTGAATTTAGTTGAGACCATTGTTGAAGTCGGGTCGGCCCTGAGGGGTACCCGCGAGTTGATGTGAAAGTCGTGCGGGCCCGGAGAGCACCCGCGAGACAATTACGAGGCACGGCCGGGCAGGCAGGCCGCCCCCGAGTGGGCTGGGCTAGCCCTTGCCGTATTTCCTCGAGACGGGGCGACGGGGTCACATTATCGTGAGTCTCTGCTCATCTCCGCAAGCTCCCAATACACAAATGATTTGGGTATTTGTTCTGAGTTGGCCTCTGGCCTTTACGCACTAACCGCCACACGAGAATAGTTATGGGCCTCGGCATCATGGTATCAGCTGAAGCTTTGTCAGGCGTCCAGTTCAACATTGTGGGCCTGTCGGGCCAGTGCCATCTAGTATGAGGTGGTGCTCGTCCTGACTCGTCGCATAACGACCCGGAGTGCAGCGGGCGATGGCCCACGACCCCAGAGTGCTTAGGATGTAGACCGGTGGGGACCTCTCTGCAGAGCCTAGGTAGGGCTGCGACGTGTTGATCTTCCGAGGCCGGGCATTGACCCATAAAAGTGTTGGGGAACGTAGCATGCAATTTAAAAAATATTCCAATGCTCACGCAAGATCTATCTACGAGATTCATAGCAACAAGACGAGAAGAGTGTGTCAACGTACGCTCGTAGACCGAAAGCGGAAGCGTTGTATTAACACGGTTGATGTAGTCGAACGTCTTCACGATCCAACCGATCCAAGTATCGAACGTACGGCACCTTCGTGTTCAGCACACGTTCAGCTCGATGACGTCCCTCGAGCTCTTGATCCAGTAGAGGTTCAAGGGAGAGTTCCTTCAGCACGACGGTGTGGCGACGGTGTTGGTGATGTGATCTACGCAGGGCTTCGCCTAAGCACTACAACGCTATAACCGGAGGAGTAAACTATGGAGGGGCGCACCACACACGGCTAAGAAACAACTGCTGTGCCTTTGGGGTGCCCCCTGCCCACGTATATAAAGGAGGGGGGAGGAGGAGGCCGGCCCAAGGGGGGAGTCCTACTAGGACTCCGTTCCTAGTAGGATTTGCCCCCCTCCTTCCTTCCAACGAAGAGGAGAAAGGGGAAAGAGGGGGAGAGGGAGAAGAAAGGGGGGCCGCGCCCCCACCCCTTGTCCAATTCAGATTGGGCTCGGGGGG
>LR738710.1:137251388-137569263 GCA_902687465.1 Secale cereale
GGGGGGGGGGCATGCCACCTCCCGTGGTTGCCTTCTCCTCTCCACTATGGCCCATGAGGCCCATTAACTTTCCCGAGGGGTTGTGATAGCCTCCATGATGGGGATATAACTATTAGGTATAACCCGGCCAAGAGAGGCCGGGTTAAGCCGATGGCGGGTTACCAAGACAGCCCACGAAGATATTGAAGATGGCGGTTCATGAAGCAGGCTCGCTAAGGGCCTGAAGCCCAAAGGCAACTTAAAGGCCCGTAGGTGTAAACCGCCATGTATGTATGACTTGTGTTGTAAGGTAGGAATAATTAGTCACTGAGCCGGACACGTTGTATGAGCCGGCCGGGACTCTATGAACTGACAGGCGTCAACCTGTGTATATAAAGGGACGACCCGACGGTGGTTTAGGACATGAGACAAGAGATTGAAAGCTAGGTCAAGCATATTCGCTCCCTGGTAATCGAAAGCTACATAATTCCACTTCAAACTGGATTAGGCTGTTACCTTCACCGCAAGGGGCTGAACCAATATAAACTCTCTGTGTCATTTGTCCCGATTAACCCCTTTAAGCTAACCTCGGCGTGATGGCTCCACAACTAAGTCCTTGCACTAGGACATTTGCCGTGTTAACCCCACGATAGTTGGCGCCCACCATGGGGCCTGCGCACGGTGGTTTCGAGTTCTTGAAGGGCAACTTCGAAGGGATCAAAGGATACGCTGTAGGCCGGATGACCAACAGTCGTCGCGGCAAGCTCTACATCGACGACACATGCTGGGGCCCCGAGGCCGGCTCAATTGAGTACGGGTACCGGGTCCCCTTCGGCGGAATTCACGTCTTCATCGGCAAGATCGGCGAACCGAGCCCTGAGCCGGACATCTGCACCGACATCATCGAGGCGGCTCAGCGTGCACGACTGGCCCGGGTTCGATCCGCTGTGAAGCACGCCTTTGTTGGACACATCCATGGGGCGGAATTTGAGGAAGATTCTGTATCTGGTGGAGAGACGATCGTATACTCTGACAGCAAGTCGTCCGGATCAACCAATTCAATGTATCGATTATAAGACGGCCGGCTTGGGGGTTGCTCCGATGGCGATAGTATTCCGGACCCCTACGAGTTACCGAGCCGGGTGGCAATCTTCATGGCCGGTACTCAGCCGGTGCTTGGGTCTGCAACTGCTGCTACTATGGCCTCCGATTCTACGACCGCGGCGACAGCCGGCGTTGCCGGCTCTGCGCGCCCGTCGGCTCAGGCTCTGACGGAGTTGCTGGAAGCTTTAACAACCTTAATGGGGGTGGAGGTAACCCCAGATAATCAAGAACAACATAAGGTGGATGTTGCAAAGCTAAGGGATGAGATAGCTAGGGCCAAGGAGGACCTAGCGACGGAGAACGCTAGGATGGCTACAGAGCGGGCTGTTTTGAACGCTCAGGCACATCAGATTCTTTCTGGCTCACCTTGGATCAAAATGCAGCTAATGAGGTCATGAGAAGGAGGCACCAGAGCCATCTACCTCCGGTTTACGAGGCGAGGAATCTCTTCAACACGCCTGGAGCAGGGACTAGCAACCCGCCAGTGACAAACCAGATTGAAGCGCTTGGGGCAGGAACACCGGCTCGGCCACGCACGATGGAGCCACTCTGCCTCAACATATACCCACGCCGCCGGGTCATTATTCTAACCCTTTGGATAATATGATTGCTGCAGCGACTCGGCTGGCGGCCCTACCAGTTGAAGGTGAATCACCGGCAGCAATGGAAATACGACGAGCCGGAGAATTGCTCCAGACGGATGTGGCCCAAGAGGCGGCTTACTCTTACAGTCGAGAGAGGATTCATTCAACCCCTCGCCCGAGTCAGAGTTATAGCAGAAACATTGACTCACCAGCAGTTTCAAGCAGTGACAGGCGTCGTAACCAGCCTCGTGGGCATGACCCGGCGCGTGATGGTGCTCAGGCTTTGGTGGATCAGGGCAGAGTACGTCGGGGGGCTGAGCTGGTGGCTCAGCAAGTGGCTCATCAGCATTCTCCGGCTTACCCAACCGCTTCGATGGAGACATGTGTGACCTCTAGAACCTTGGGTGTGCCATGTTTAGTGCCGGCTCTGTGTAATGAGCGTTTGCCCAAGGATTTCAAGGGTCCTCGTAAGGTGCCTCACTACACAGCTGACTTACCCCCTGAAGCATGGATTGAGAGTTATGAGATGCCAATGGAGTTGCTGGACGTTAGCGATGCTGCGTGTGCTAAATATTTCGCCATGATGTTGGATGAGACGACCCGTACTTGGTTGAAAGGGCTGCCTCCCAACTCCATTGGATCATGGGCTGAGTTAAAAGCCCGGTTTATCTAGAATTTTAAAGATACGTGCAAGCAGCCTATGTCAATTGTGGATTTGGATGCCTGTGTCCAAGAAGAGGGCAAGTCAACAACCCATTGGGTGCGCCGGGTCTCAACTATCCTGCATTCATCGGATCGCATCAATGCCGACACATCAGTCTTGATGTTAAAAAATAATTGCCATTTTCTGCCTCTTAAACAGAAGCTAGGGCGGTTCAAGCACCACTGCAGCAATATGGGGGAGCTGATGGCGGCTTTGGTAAAGTACGCCGACTCTGATGGTACCAAGGACCCCGAGTCTGATGATGAAAAACCGAGAAAGGGAAAGAAGAGTGACAACGCCAAGCAGCAGCATCATAACCCAGCGAATTAGGGGGGCATTGGTAAGCGCAAGGCTGATAATAATTTGGATTTTGTGGCTAATACGAACACACAAAATGATGGTCAGCGTCGTAAGGGAAGGCCACCTCCTCGGATTGGAGGGTCAAGTTTCAATCTTGAGCAGATGCTGAATCAGCCCTGCCCAAAGCATGGTTCACGGGAAAGGCCATCCACTCACCTTTGGAAGGACTGCTTCATTATGAAAGAGTACAAAAATTCTGATCTTTTCTAGAACAATCATGGGCCAGGCGGCGGCTCATGTTCCGTCTCTCATGGTCCAGGTTACGGTGGTGGCGGTTCTAATTCCGGTTTCCAGGGCCAAGGTAATCAAGGCAATCAAGGCAATCAAGGTGGTTTTCATCAACAGTCTGGCCAGGGGAATCACCAGCGGCAATCTGGTTATCAAAGTAATCCAAAGCAGTTGAATAGTGGGGAGTACCACGTCTTTACCACAAGTTTATGCAAGCGGGATCAGAAGCTCTATAAAAGGGCTGTGAACGCCGTTGAACCGGTAGTTCCCCGTTACTTGCGATGGTCTGAGCAGCCCATTTTGTGGAGTCGTGAGGATCACCCGCCCCGGGTTGATAATCCGGGTCACTTGGCTTTGGTGGTGGCACCTCAAGTTGGAGGATACAAATTCACTAAAGTACTCATGGATGGGGGTAGCAGTATCAATATCCTTTACTATGATACTTTCTGTCGCATGGGATTAACTGACAAAAATCTTAAGCCGTCCAATACTGTTTTCCATTGAGTGGTGCCTGGTAAGTCGGCGTACCCGGTGGACAAGATTGATTTGGAGGTAGCATTTGGGGATGAATATGCTGCCAGAGCAGAGACTTTAACATTTGAAGTTGTTAAGATCCAGAGCCCGTATCATGCTCTGTTTGGACGACCGGCTTATGCTAAATTCATGGCAAGGCAGTGCTATGTTTATCTGTAGCTTAAGATGCCAGGTCACAAGGGCACTATCACGGTGCATGGGAGTCGCAAGATAGCCTTGGAATGTGAAGAAGGTGACGCTGCTTACTGATACGTCTCCAACGTATCTACTTTTCCAAACACTTTTGCCCTTGTTTTGGACTCTAACTTGCATGATTTGAATGGAACTAACCCGGACTGACGCTGTTTTCAGCAGAACTGCCATGGTGTTGTTTTGTGCAGAAATAAAAGTTCTCGGAATGACCTGAAAATCAACGGAGATTTATTTTGGAATATATAAAAAATATCTGCGGAAAGAACCAGACCAGGGGGCCCACACCCTGTCCACGAGGGTGGGGGCGCACCCCCCGGGCGCGCCCCCTGCCTCGTGGGCCCCCTGTTGCTCCACCGACTCCATATATTCACTTTCGGGGAGAAAAAAATAAGAGAGAAGGAATTATTGCGTTTTACGATACGGAGCCGCCACCAAGCCCTAATCTCTCTCGGGAGGCTGATCTGGAGTCCATTCGGGGCTCCGGAGAGTGGAGATCGTCGCCATCGTCATCATTAACCTTCCTCCATCACCCACTCCATGATGCTCACCGCTGTGCGTGAGTAATCCCATCGTAGGCTCACTGGATGGTGATGGGTTGGATGAGATTTACCATGTAATCGAGTTAGTTTTGTTAGGGTTTGATCCCTAGTATCCACTATGTTCTAAGATTGATGTTGCTATGACTTTGCTATGCTTAATGCTTGTCACTAGGGCCCGAGTGGCATGATTTCAGATCTGAACCTATTATGTTTTCATGAATATATATGTGTGTTCTTGATCCTATCTTGCAAGTCAATAGTCACCTACTATGTGTTATGATCCGGCAACCCCGAAGTGACAATAATCGGGACCACTCTCGGTGATGACCGTAGTTTGAGGAGTTCATGTATTCACTATGTGTTAATGCTTTGGTCTGATACTCTATTAAAAGGAGGCCTTAATATCCTTTAGTTTCCAATAGGACCCCGCTGCCACGGGATGGTAGGACGAAAGATGTCATGCAAGTTCTTTCCCATAAGCACGTATGACTATATTCGGAATACATGCATACATTATATTGATGAACTGGAGCTAGTTCTGTGCCACCCTATGTTATAACTATTACATGAGGAATCACATCCGACATAATTATCCATCACGGTTCCAATGCCTACGAGCTTTTCACATACTGCCTGTTCCTTATTTACTTTTTCGCTGCTACTGTTACAATCACTACAAAACTACTATCGCTACTTTTGCCACTGTTACCATTACTTCCATATTACCTTGCTACTAAATTACCTTGCTGCTGATACTAAGTTTTCCAGGTGTGGTTGAATTGACAACTCAACTGCTAATACTTGAGAGTATTCTTTGGCTCCCCTTGTGTCGAATCAATAAATTTGGGTTGAATACTTTACCCTCGAAAACTGTTGCGATCCCCCACACTTGTGGGTTATCAAGACTATTTTCTGGCGCCATTGCCGAGGAGCATAGCTATATTCTTTAAGTCACTTGGGATTTATATCCGTTGATCACTATGAAGAACTTGAAAGACTCAAAAACCAAGATCTTTCTCTCAACTACGAGGGGAGGTAAGGAAGTGACATCTAGCTCTGCACTTGATTGACCCTCTTTTATGAGTAAATTTGCGCCACCTACTCCTGCTATTAAATCTGATATGTCGCATGTTATTGATGATGCTACTTCTGTTATGTATGATGAAACTACTTCTATGCTTGATAATACTGTGCCACTAGGTGAATTTCTTGATGAATAAATTGCTAAGGTTAGAGAGAATGCATTTATTGAAACTGATAATATTGATGAAAGTGATGATGAGGATTCTCCTCCTAGATATGAATTGCCTGTTGTTCCTGAGGGTTATGTTATGGATGAAGAAACTGCTAGAGACTTTCTTGCTTGCAATGATAGATATGATCTTAAGAAATTATTAGCTAAGCTGAAAGAAAAGTCTTTGAATGCTAGAATGAAATATGACCCTGCTTTTGCTACTTCACCTATCTGTGTTCCTGATAAGGATTATGATTTCTCTGTCGATCCTGAGTTAATTACTTTGGTTGAATCTGATCCTTTCCATGGTTATGAATCTGAAACTGTTGTGGCACATCTTACTAAGTTGAATGATATAGCCACACTATTCACCAACAAGGAAAAAATTCGTTACTACTATATCCTTAAGTTATTTCCGTTCTCGTTAAAGGGTGATGCTAAGACATGGTTTAATTCTCTTGATCCTGGTTGTGTGCGTAGTCCCCAGGATATGATTTATTACTTCTCTGCTAAATATTTTCCCGCTCATAAGAAACAAGCTGCCTTACGGGAAATTTATAATTTTGTGCAAATTAAAGAAGAGAGTCTCCCACAAGCTTGGGGGAGGCTTCTCTGATTACTTAATGCTTTGCCTAATCATCCTCTCAAGAAAAATGAAATACTTGATATCTTTTATAATGGACTAACCGATGCTTCCACATACCACCTGGATAGTTGTGCTGGTTGTGTTTTTAGGGAAAGAACTGTCGATCAAGCTGAATTACTATTGAATAATATGTTGACCAATGAATACAAATGGACACTTCCTGAACCAGCCCCTAAGCCAACTCCGAAGAAAAGGGGTGTTTTATTTCTCAGTCATGAAGATATGCAAGAAACAAAGAAATCTATGAAAGAAAAAGGTATTAAAGCTAAAGATGTTAAGAATTTACCACCTATTGAAGAAATACATGGTCTTGATAACCCGACATACGTAGTAAAGGTAAATTCTCGCTATAGATTTGATGAAGGTGATATTCCCCGTTATAAGTCTACTAGCCAATGCTTAGATGAGTTTGACAATTTCATTGTTAAACAAGAAAACTTCAATGCTTATGTTGGTAGAAAATTGCAACGTAATGCTTATATGATTGAACGCTTGAGTGATTATATGTCTAGAGTTAAAGGTGAATTGAAACTCATTAGTAAACATGCTTCTATGGTTACCACTCAAGTAGAGCAAGTACTTAAAGCACAAAATAATTTGCTCAATGAATTAAATAGTAAGAAAAATGATAATGCTATTAGAGTTGTGACTAGAGGTGGTAAAATGACTCAGGAACCTCTGTATCCTGAAGGCCACCCTAAGAGAATTGAGCAAGATTCTCAAAGAGCTAATGTAGATGCACCTAGTTCTGGGTGCGCCCCTCACCCTCGTGGGCCACTCGGGCATCGTCTCACGTTGGTTCTGCTTCCCAAAATTCACATATATTCCAAAAAAATCTCCGTATGTTTTTATCCCGTTTGGACTCAGTTTGACATGGATATTCTGCGAAACAAAAAACATGCAACAAACAGGAAGTGGCAGTGGGCACTGAATCAATATGTTAGTCCCAAAAATAGTATAAAAAGTTGCCAAAAGTATATGAAAGTTGTAGAATATTGGCATGGAACAATCAAAAATTATAGATATCACGGAGACGTATCACATATCCCCATTGAGGTAACCTAGTGTTACTCGAAAATTCTCCAGTTTCATGTTATTCGAAAAGAGTTTGTTAACAAGACTTGATCAACCTTGTTAATGGATTCCTTTTGATGAGCATGAGATGGGTGAATCTAGAAAGCACAACCTTCCTTTTACTTTCTATTAATTAGATTAAATAAAGAAAAAAAATTTATGTTTGTTTTCAGAGTTATCCATGCAATAAAAAATACTCCGAAAATAAAAGTTCTCCAAATGCCCCGAAAATGAAATATGATTTTTTTTTCTAGAATATTTGAGAATATTTGGCACTGTATTCACATCAGGGGGATCCAGCACCTGGCCACGAGGGTACATAGCGCGCCCACCCCCCTGGGCGCGCCCCCTGCCTCGTGGGCCCAACGTGGCCCCCCTCCACTTACTCCAGCACCCACACACTCCTTCTTCTTCCCAAAAAAATCACCAACCAGCTCAAGCACGAGTTCTAGCTCATCGTGCTGCCATTTTCGATCTCCTTGCTCAAAGCTGCATTCACAAAACTGTTTGGAAAGATTGTTCTTCGGTATGTGACTCCTCCAATGGTCCAATTAGTTTTTGTTCTAGTGCTTTATTTATTGCAAATTTTTGCTGCTTAGGTGACCCTATTCTTGACCTTGCATGTCAAATTTATGAGGCCCCAAGTAGTTATAATGCATGATATAGTTTCTAGGCGCTTGTGGGAGTAGCTGCTATCAATCTTGTTGAGTTTGATTCAAATTTATTTTGAGTCACTAAAAATTTCTGAAATTTTCAGAGGAAGAAAACAATGAGGAGATTGCTGAGAGGTTCTTCTAGTCAAAGCTCAAAGGATAAGCAGAAGAAAGAGAATGAGAAGCCCAAATACAATCTTCCTCGCACTACGGAAGTTCGGCCGTGTGAATGGTCTTGCAATGAGTTCTTAGAAGCCGCCTGGATTTATAAAGACTTTTATTATTTGGCGGAGAATGCAGGCCTCACCGACTTCCTCCACGACCAGCGTGAACAGTATCTCTTGCTTACTAATATTTTCACGCAAAACTTCCATTTTCATGCTAAGAAATCACCACCTTCAGTGGAGTTTCATTTATATGATGAGGTTAAGGAGATGTCGTTCTATGAATTTTGTCAAGTATGTAAGATACCCTTTGCTGGTAGTCTTGAGGAACCACATTCTAAGGATGTTGAGGGGTTTATCGATATGATATCTATAGGGGAAACGAGGCAAGTTTTTGGGGCAAGAATTACTAGTATACATTTTCCTGTTCTAAGCTACTTTGTTATATTTGCTAGTAGATGTTTAATTGGTCGCGGGAACAGTGGGAATCTTAGTGCCCCTGATATTGTTATTTTGTGCCATGCTTTGTTTCAAGACACTGTCGGGGAAACTGATCGCCCACGAACACCTATGGGACCGGAGCCCCTTCTCGGTACGGCAGGGGGCGGAGGATGCACAAAGAGCGGATCGAGGCAAGCACGCGAGCAGTTTACCCAGGTTCGGGCCGCATGGATGCGTAAAACCCTACTCCTGCTTTGGTTTATTATTGAGTTCTTGGCTCGGGAGCGAGGAGAGCAACAATACACTCTAACCTCTAACTAGACCGACCTTGGAGAATGATTGATGTTCCGAACCCCTTCTACGTTGCGCATGGGCCTCCTTTTATAGGTCAAAGGGGTCACCGACAGGTGGCAACACAGTCGAGGGTAAAAGTGTAAAATGGGTGGTAGTTGGAACAGTGTTTGTATAGTGCTCTATACCTAACCCTGACGGCAGGGGACAAGGGCATTGAATTCCCGTCGCCATCGCCCCAAATAGTGCAAAAAGTGGCCGTCAGGGGCGCCACCGTTCGCCACGACGGTAGCCTCATCATCGCAGCTTGCCACCGTGTTCCCTTGGCTGCACAGCCTTCTGCCACGTGCGCCTGGGAGGGTCCCAGGGCGACACGTGGGTGGATGAGCTGGAGCGTGGGTACTGAGTGGAAGCTTGCCGCGGCAAGTGCCTTGCCGCGGTCGCTATCTTGTCGCGCCTGGGAGCTTGTCGCTCACCGGGCCTTGCCGGGACGCGTGGCGCGTCGCGGCAAGTTCTCTTATGGTGCCTTTGGTTGGCCTTCCCGGCAAGCTCCTCTTGCCAGGGTCTTGTACCTTGAGTGGTTTTGTGCCTTGAGTGGCCATCCCGGCAAGCTCCTCTTGCCGGGGTATTGTCCCTTTGACTTGAATACTTTGTTCTTGAATGGCCCTAAGGGGACCTCGGAGGATCTTGGCGGTCGCTTGGCAAGCCTTGCCGCGGGACGCTGCAACTGCCCGTGCACAAGTTCGGGATACTAAGGTACCCCTACTTTAGTACACCGACAGGAGCCCCCGGGCCTGGGCCAGACACGGTGCCGAGCGCTGTTGGGCCAGGCCCAAAACAGTGCACGGGCACGCGTGGCCTGCGGCACGCCGTATCCCACTCCGTATCCACCGCGCCTTCCCCTAATGGCACGCGTCAATCGTGGCATCGTGGGAGAGATCGTGGCCTGTTTCTTTAATGGGAAATGCGGAACGTCCGCCCCCTCCCCCCTTAAAAGCAAGGGAAACAGGGGCAGTTCCTTCCATTCGCCCGTTGCTTCTTCAATCCTCAAAAACCCCCGCCGCTCCCCTCCTTCCCGAAGGCCGAAAGAGAGCAGCGCTCCGCCCTCCGTCGCCACCAGCATCACCAACGCCGTCGACCTCCCCCACCGTTCCCGCCGTGGCTCTGAAAGGCGAGAAGGAGAAGTCCGCGAAGTCCGCCGAGGCGCTGCGGCTAGCAGCAATGCGAAAGAAGATGGCGGTCTTTCCGCCAAAGCTTGACGCGGAGGAGCTGAGGGATTCCTTCTACCTTTTCTGGTCGAGGGAGACGAAGGCGCATCCGCGCACCAAGGTACTCCCCGCCGTAGCCTGCGAGATGTTCCCGAACGGCTACGCCTTCTTTGCCCTGTTCTTCTACTGCGGGCTCTGCCCGCCCTATTCCGAGTTCTTCTGCGATATCATGAACACCTACGGGTTCCACCTCCTTGACTTCACCCCCAATGCCGTCTTGACCATGGCCGTTTTCGCACATCTGTGCGAAAACTTTGTCGGAGTCTACCCCAATGTAGCTCTTTTCCGCCATTACTTCACGCCTCGAGTCGAGGCAGGGTCGCCTTTGTTCGGCGGCGTCTCCTGGATCTCGAGGACGCACAAGAGGGAAGCCTATCTGGAGGGGGAGCTCCGCGGAAAATGGGATGAATGGAGGGCCAATTGGTGTTGGATCGTTGAGG
Organism: Secale cereale; assembly: GCA_902687465.1. Taxonomy (NCBI): domain Eukaryota; kingdom Viridiplantae; phylum Streptophyta; class Magnoliopsida; order Poales; family Poaceae; genus Secale; species Secale cereale. The sequence continues at coordinate 137,261,823 of LR738710.1, forward strand.
AGGACCCGCAGCCATTCACTTCCCGGTGCCAAGCCCCAGTAGTACGCGACAACGACTGGAGCGATTTGGCCCCGGAGGATAGCAGATTGAAGATTGCCACTACCCGGATTCTTCGCCTCAGGCAAGCCAAGCTCACCGTAGGCGCAGTTGGAGCAGACTTTCTCCGCCGCCGAATCGCCCCCTTGCAGGAGAGGAAGAGGGCCGCCTGGGAGTTTGAGAACGCGGCAGATATCATGAGGCTGCGCCCGGGCCTTAATTATAACTACACTATCCTGGAGCTCAACGCGATGCTCCAGGCGTTGTTCAAGTACGACTCCGCCCATCCTGAGTGGTTTGCATTGCCGCCGGGCGTAGTTCCGTTGTGCAACAGCTCGTCGCTCAGCGCTATCCATGCCGTGCTGCCGCTGTGTGATTCCCACGGGATCGACCCCACTTGGCAAGAACCTTCCGACGAAGCTGTGCAGGCATTCTTCGACAACTTGGCAGAACAGCCAGTCGATCCCGACGAGAAGAAAGGCCTCACCCACGACACCACCGACCAGGAGATGGCGTACATTGCCACCAGACTGGAAGAGGCAGCAGCAGCCGCGGCCGTGGGCGAGTTTGGGTACACAGTGGAGGAGGCGGAGGCAGCGGAGGCGACAAGCCTTGCCGAGTAGGAAGAGCTTCGCAAGGCGGGGAAGCTTGCCGGGCAAATCGCCGGGACAAGCGAGCCCATCGAGCAGGGCATCGAGTCGAGCGGGCCCGCCGAATAGGGTGCCGGGTCAAGTGAGCCTGCCGACGACTCGAGCGGCTCACTGGAGATTGGCTCCTCCTCCTCGTCCTCAGGCACCTCGCCACCACCAGCAAGTCCTCCAGCTCCACCAAGAAGACGCCTCCGCAAGGCCGCAGACGTGATGGGGCGGCAGACGGGCCAACAGCCGCAGCGCCGCGCGACACGCGCCACCGCGGCAAGCAAGGCCGCCACGGGAGCTCCTCGCGCTTCTGCAGCGGCAGGAGGGGGATCTTCCCGGACTGGCGCCTCTGCTCCTGCCGTCCCTCGTGCCTCGGCGGCAACCGAAGCGGGGTCTTCTCAGACCACCGCCCCTGCTCCTGCCAAGCGGCCAAGGGAGCCTACTCCCCCGGCTCCTCGCGCCGGAACGCGCGAGCCAGACTTCGATTTCTCTGCGCTCAGCTTCGACGAAGAGGAAGGAGAGTAAGTCTTCGCGATTCTTGTTTTTCTTTGATTTTCTGTTGCTTTGTCTTGCATCTCTTTCGCCTAACTCTGAACCTGTCCTTTTCAGAACTCTGGCCCAGAGGGCAGCGAAGAGGGCCAAGGTCCCGGTGATCGTCATCGAGGACGAGCCCGCCACAACAGCAGGGGGTGCGCCCGAGACGAGCTTGCCGGGCCCGGCGTCTGTTCTTCGGAGCAGCCCCCAGCGCAGCCCCCAGCGTAAGTGTGGTTCATCTTCCGCTATTAGGCGCACGTAGGTGCTACTTCTATCCTTGCTGATATCTTGTTTTTTAATTCGTGTAGGAGCAGAGCAGCAGCACCAGGAGCGCTAGGAGATCGCACTCGACGAGCCGCATGCCTCGACCACACCGCCAAGGGGGAGCTCCCCAGCAAGGGAGAACACTCCGCCAAGGGCGAGCACCCCACCAAGGGCGAGCACCCCGCCAAGGGCGAGCTCTCCGGCGAGGGATGGTGCTAGCGGCCCTCCGCCGGCGGGAGTTACCACCACGCCGTCGAGGGAGAGTTCCCCGGCTGGGAACCCCATCGAGGAGCCGGCCCGCGCAGGTAATCCCTTGGACTTTTTTTCTTTCAATTCTCCTTTTTGGATATTTGCTTGACTGTTTGTTCTTTTTCTCCTGTCAGACCCGTCCGCGGCAGATCCAATGGAGACAGAGGTCGCTGTTGAAGATGCCGCCGTTGCCGAAGAAACGGTTAGCGCGGACGAGCCCGCCGGCGCGGAGGCCGCCAAGGCTGCCGCCGCGGCAGCTGGCGAAGAGGCTGGCGATCGCACTGACGGCACCGAGGCCGCAGGAGCGCCAGGCGCTACGATGACCGTCCAGCCCTCCGCCGCCGCCGCAGCCCCCAGCTCCGACGAGCCCGAGCCAAGTGCCTACCTGAAGGCCGGCGACGACGTCTTCATCCAGCTCCCGTGGGCGTCCATGTCCAGGGCGCCAGTCGAGGGAGAGGTCTTTGACGGGGAGGTCCTTGCCTCTGCCGGACTGAAACTCGTCGATGCGCCGAGCAGCAGCAGCGAACCCGAGGAGGAGCGGCTGCTGCGGAAGCTTCTGTCCCTTAACCGCGCCCGGCAGGCCAAGCTGGAGTCCCGTGAGGCTCTGGCCGCCAAGGCGGGAGTTGACTTGGAGAAGCGCGCAGAAGAGCTCCGGGCCGTCAACCAAGCGGCTCTCCGGTCCTTGGCGGAGGAGCGGGAGCAGCTTGCCGAGGCGCAGCAGGCCTTTATCCTGGAGAAGGCCGAGGTGGAGGAGCAGCAGGGGCTTGTCGCTGAGCAGTTGTCCACGCTGGAGGGTGAGTTGACGCAGCGGAAGGTCAACCTCGATGGCCACGAGGAGGAACTTGCCGCGCGTGAACGATCTCTTGGCGGAGCTCTACAGGAAGCAAGGGATGCTGCTGCAGCTGCCGAGACCGCCAAGAGGGAGTTGGAGACGAGGGTGGCTCAACTGGAGGCCAACCTCAAGACGAGCGGCGAGGAGGTTGCCGCACTCAAGCTCGAGAGGGAGAAGGACGCCCACAACCATTCTGAACTGCATGTCTGCCTCTCCGAGAAGGGCAAGGAGCTCGCCGTTGCCAAGGACTCCATCGCCGATCTGGAGCTGAAGCTGTCCACTCTTACCACGACGCTGGGCGGCGCCAGGGAGCGGGAGACGGCTCTGAAGGAGGAGCTCAGGGCCGAGAAGGTGTTGCTGGATAGTGCTGCCATTTCCCAGAATAACTTTAGGCGGAACGTCGAGCTATGGACGGAAGGCCTTGTCAACGCCGCCGCGGACATCGACAAGGAGTTGGCGCAGCTGGGGCGGAGTATCTCGGGTATTCCACCGACGAGAACCTCCACCCCAGCGCCAAGCTTACTTTGTTCTTCAAGGGCGTGGCGACGGCCCTCCAGCAACTCCGGGAGAAGATCCCGAAGCAGCTGGCCGACGAATCGCGTAGGCTCTGCGCGGGGGCTCTCCAAAAGGTGTTGATGAAGGTGGTCTTCCGCAATCCAGGGCTCAACCTCACCAACGTCCTCAGGACTCTGCCGCCCGACGCCGACGAGGAGGCGCTCAAGGCCCTTGTCGCACCCATCGTGGACAAGGTGGGCGGGATCAAGAGATTCGAGGGCGACCGCGCAGACTAGGCTGTTTACTTTCTTCTTTCCTTGTCGCTGCCAACCATGTTATGAACAATAGTCTATTAGAATTGCGGCAAGTCATTTTGTAATATAACTCTATCTTGGGTGGTTAATGCAAAGTTATTTCCTTTACTTGAATTCCTTGCTTTGTATGTTTTTACCCTACGCTTTTAGGGAACTTGCCGGCGTAGGCACCTTTGCCGCGAGCGCTGAGTGCGGAACTTCAACAGCCTGCTGGCGGTGCCGTTGCCGACAAGAAACCTTGTCGCAACTAGTTGCAGCACACTTAAGTTGTTGAGCGGGCTCGGAAACAAAGTAAGGGCGCAACACTAGTCGCAGCACACTTAAGCTGTTGAGCAAACTCGAAACAAAGTAAAGGGCGCAACTAGCTACGAGTTGGTTCCTTCGCGCACAGGTTTTCCATACAAAGCGCGGTCGTTCAAGGAAGATAACTCATAAATTTAAAAATTTGATTGCTCAAACTTTGGCAACTTAGCTTTTGTGTTGTCTGCTTCCCGGCATGGCCAAACTTTCTTGAACGGCACTTGGTCCATACCACCATCTTCTCCTCCCCCCGGCAAACTTGTGCGTGAGAGAACCTTTTCCTCCTTGAGAAAAAAGAAAGAAGAGAAAACACAGATATGGGCCCTTGTGGCTCGTTATTGCTTACCAGGGGTAGGTGCTGCACAGGGTGTCAGTTGATACATGCAAAAAATAGAAAGCATGAAATGACAAGATGTGCGAGGCACATGAACTTTACTGATGCACGGGGTCTGCGCCCGGCTTTGTACAAAGGATTACATGCAACAGCGGCAAGACTTGTACAAAAGGTGGTTGCCGGAGCGGATCACGACAACCGCGCCTTATGGGTAAAACTTACGAAGATTCTCGATGTTCCAGGAGTTGCTCACCGGCAAGCCATCTTCGGTCTCAAGGCGGACAGCGCCGGGCCTAGTGACTTGTTTCACCCGATAAGGGCCTTCCCACTTCGGCGTCAACTTGTTGGAATTCTTGGCGGACTGGACACGCCGAAGAACAAGGTCGCCTTCCTCGAAACTTCTGGCTTTAACTTTGCGGCTATGGTAGCGGTGCAAAGCTTGCTGATAGCGAGCAGCTCGCACAGCGGCCTGAAGACGGTCTTCCTCAAGGAGCAGCGCGTCATCTTGTCGCAGCTGCTCTTGCTCGAGCTCATCATAAGCGAGCACTCGAGGCGACCCGTATACGAGTTCCGTGGGGAGAACTGCCTCTGCTCCGTAGACTAGAGCAAAGGGTGTCTGTCCAGTGGCTCGATTTGGTGTCGTCCTGATCGACCAAAGAACCACTGGCAGCTCCTCGATCCAGTTTCTTCCGCACTTGTGCAGCCAGTCGAAAGTTCTGGTCTTGAGTCCGCGCAGCACTTCAGCGTTTGCCCTCTCCGCTTGACCGTTGCTTCTCGGGTGAGCAACAGAAGCGAAGCAGACCTTGGCGCCAAGATCTTGGACGTATTGCATGAAGGTGCGACTGGTGAATTGTGTACCGTTGTCGGTGATGATCCTGTTAGGGATCCCGAAACGGCAAAGAATCGACTTGAAGAACTTAACCGCTGACTGTGCGGTCACCTTTCTTACTGGTTCCACTTCCGGCCACTTTGTGAACTTGTCGATGGCGACGTACAAGAACTCAAAGCCCCCGGCTGCGCGGGGAAAGGGGCCGAGGATGTCGAGCCCCCAGACCGAAAATGGCCAGGACAAAGGGATCGTCTTGAGAGCTTGAGCTGGCTGATGTATCTGCTTGAAATGGAACTGGCATGCTTCACACTTGGTTACTTGTGCAGTTGCATCTTGGAGGGCTGTCGGCCAAAAGAAACCTTGCCGGAATGCTTTGCCGACAAGTGCTCTCGCGCCAATGTGGTGACCACATATGCCTCCATGTATCTCTGCCAACAGCTTCTGTCCATCTTCCCGGGGAATACACTTCAATTTCACACCGTTGAGTCTTCTTCTGCATAGTGTGTTGTCAACAAACTGGTACATACTTGACTGCCAGGCTACTTTTTTAGCTTCTTCTTGCTCTTCGGGAAGTTCTCCTGTCTGGAGGAAACGGAAAATCTGCTGCGCCCATGCCGGAGCTTGTGGTTCGACAGCAAGGACTAAAGGCACATCTGCTGCTGTGGGAACGTCCGCTTCTACGACGAGAACTTGTGGTTCAGCCGGAGCGTGACGCTCCCCGGCAAGCTTGCCGGGGCAAATCTTGTCGGGAGCCTCTGCTTCAACGGAACAAGCCCTGGGATTTGCCGGAGCAGATTGCTCCTCAGCATCCTTGGCGTTGATCTTGGGAACTTTCTTGGCGGCAGCTTCGGGAAGCTCTGCCGGAAAGTAGTCGCCAAAAACCAACTTCCTCTTCTTGTTTTGTCCAGTTGATGGTGTTACGGATGGTTGAGTCAGCTTGAGCACAAAGATTCCTGGTTCCACTGGCAACTTTAGTGCGGCACACTTTGACAGGCCATCTGCGATGTTGTTCTAAGCTCTTGGAATGTGCTCCATCTGTAGGCCGTCAAAGTGCTCTTCAAGCTTTCTCACTTCGTCAACGTACGCTTCCATCAACGGACTCTGGTAATTCTTGTTCACTTGGCGGACGACCAACTGCGAGTCACCCCTGACAATCAGCTTCTTAATCCCAAGGTCTGCCGCGATCCTGAGACCGGCAAGCAAACCTTCATACTCTGCAGTATTGTTTGTCGCTTGCTCCTTGGGAAAGTGCATCTGGACCACGTACTTGAGGTGCTCTCCGGTGGGCACGACAAGCAGCACGCCGGCACCGGCGCCTTGCAGCGAGAAGGCACCATCAAAGTACATTATCCATTCTTTGCTTGCTTCCTTGACGGGGATGCTCGTCTCTGGAATCTCTTCATCTGGCGTTGGCGTCCACTCTGCTATGAATTCTGCCAATGCTCTGCTTTGGATAGTTGAAGTGCTTTCAAACTTGAGGCCAAAGCTTGATAGTTCTAGCGCCCACTCGACAATCCTGCCTGTCGCTTCTGGATTTTGCAATATCCTCTTCAGTGGAAATCGAGTGACCACCGTTATCTCATGTGCCTGGAAGTAGTGGCGCAGCTTTCTCGAGGCCATGAGAAGGCCGAAAAGCAACTTCTGCACCCCAGAGTACCTTGACCTAGCCCCCTGCAGAAGGGAGCTGGCAAAGTAGACTGGGCGCTGCCCCATCTTCTTCCGTATCTCCTCTTGCATCTGCGCAGATCCATCCTTGTCGGGACCAGAGCTTGCCGGAGAAGCCCCTTGCTTGTCGCTGGACGTGCTTGCCGCGGCTGCTGGCTCATCGTCTGCCTCCCTCTCGGCTACTAACGCAGCACTAACCACTTGATTGGTTGCCGCTAGATATAGCAGCAACTTCTCTTGTGGCCTAGGTGCGACAAGTATGGGAGTGGATGACAGGTACCTCTTCAAGTCTTGCAGTGCTGCCTCCGCTTCCGGAGTCCATTTCATTGGACCTCAAAATTTTGAAAAACGGCAGGGCGCGTTCAGTAGACTTAGAGATAAACCTGCTGAGAGCAGCCACGCAGTCGGCAAGTCTTCGCACATCCTTGACGCGCTTTGGTGCTTCGATTTGCTAGATGGCCTTGATCTTGTCGGGATTGGCTTCAATCCCCCTCTGAGACACGAAGAACCCGAGAAGCTTGCCGGAGGGTACTCCAAACACGCATTTCTCGGGGTTGAGCTTGAGTTGGATCTTGCGCAGATTCGCAAAAGTTTCATCTAAATCTTGGATCAGAGTAGCCCTGTCCTTGCTCTTGACCACTATATCATCCATGTAAGCTTCCACATTTCTGTGTATCTGTGGCTCAAAAGCAGTGTGGACTACTCTTGCAAACGTTGAACTAGCATTCTTCAATCCGAAAGGCATGCGTATGAAGCAATAAGTGCCACATGAAGTAATGAATGCGGTCTTCTCCTCATCTTCTTCAGCCATAAAGATCTGGTGGTATCCTGAGTATGCATCAAGAAATGAAAGCAAATCGCATCCGGCGGTGGAGTCAACAATCTGGTCAATGCGCGACAAGGGAAATGGATCTTTGGGACAAGCTCTATTCACATCGGTGAAGTCTATACAAAGCCTCCACTTCCCATTCGCTTTACGCACGACAACAGGATTAGCCAACCACGTGGGATGGAGCACTCCTCTGACAAGGCCTGCCGCTTCCAGCTTCTTGATTTCTTCGGCTATGAACTCTTTGCGCTCTACTGCTTGTTTCCTAACTTTTTGCTTGACGGGCCGCGCGTGAGGACAAACGGCAAGCTTGTGCTCAATCACTTTCCTGGGAACACCGGGGATGTCGGACGGTTTCCATGCAAACACGTCGACATTCGCCCGCAGGAAAGCAACGAGCGCGCTTTCCTATTTAGGATCAAGCGTGGCACTGATGGTGAAAGTACCACCAGTGCCGTCCTCCTTGGCGGACACCTTCTTGGTCGTTGGCGGAGCTGCCATCACATTCTTGCACTTGCCGGTGGAGCTCGATGGAGCGTCCTCGACGGCAGGGCAGCACTCTGAAGAGGTGCGTTTGCCGGAGTAGGCCCCAGAGCTCTTGCCGGACTTGGTCTTGTTCTTCCCTCCGGGAGCTTCAGCGGCAAGTGTCTCGCTATCTGTTGCTGCTGCTGCATCCCGGTAAATCTTGTCGGCACAAATAAGGGCATCCTTCTTGTCGCCAGGGACAGAGATGACGCTTATCGGGCCTGGCATCTTGAGCATGGTGTAGGCGTAGTGAGAGGCTGCCATGAACTTGGCGAGGGCTGGACGGCCAAGTATTCCATTGTAAGGCAATGGAATATCGGCAACGTCAAAAGTGATCCTCCCAGTCCTGAAGTTCAGCTCTCCGCCAAATGTCACTGGCAGCGTGATCTTCCCCTTTGGCTTGCTCCTTCCCGGGTTGATCCCTTGGAATGTGCCGGTTTCTTCGAGCTCGCTGTCGGGGATCTGGAGTTTCTGGATCACGGTGGAGGAGATCAAATTCAAGCCGGCCCCGCCGTCAACTAACATCTTGGTGACCTTGAGGTTGCGGATGGTTGGTGAAACCAACATCGGCAAGCACCCGACCGCAGTTGTGCGGTCAGGGTGGTCCTCAATATCGAAGATGATAGGCGTGCTGGACCACTTCAGAAGTTTGCGCGACTCGACGGGTGGTTCTGCCGCATTGACTTCACGCACCCATTGCTTGAGTTGACGGTGTGAAGTATGCAGAGAAGCACCACCGTCAATGCACAAAACCTCTGTAGCTTTTTGAAACTCCTGCTCGCTGTTCTCTCCATCATCCATGTCTTCGTCTTCATCCTTGTCGCGACCGCGGGGAGGTCTGTCTCCTTGCCGCTGCTTGGTCTTGCCGCGGCGTCCTCCCCAGCCGTTGAATGGCCGCTTCTTGCCGGACCCCCCATCACCTTCTTGGGCCTTCTCCTTGTCGCGTCGCTCGTACTCAGCCTTTTGCTGCTCAACAAGGTATTCGACTCTCTTGCAGTTCTGGAGGTCGTGGCCCTTGGTGCGGTGGATCTTGCAGTATTGCTTGTCGGAGCCGTCCTGCTTGTCGGCGGCTACCACAGTCTGGCAGTTGGTGCACGCGGCAGTCTCCTTGCCGGAGCTACCAGCCTGGGCTTTCTTGGCGCCAGCCTCCTTGCCGGACTGCTCAACGACTAGCACTTCCTTGTTCTTCTTCTTCCTGTTGCCCCGCCGTCGGCTTTTCTTTGCCGGGGCGGCATCCTCGCTGTCGGATCCCCCTGTTCCTGTATCCTCTCCGGGGAGTTTCCTCCCCTCCTCAGTGCGTGCGCACTTGTCGGCTAGGGCGTACAGCTCGCTGACGTCCCTGATCTTGCACATCGCCATCTCCTCCCTCATCCGGCGGTTACGCACGTTCTGATGGAACGCGCTAATAACCGCGGCAGGGTGGACGTCCGGGATGTTGTGCTGGACACGGCTGAACCTCTGGATATACTTACGCAGGGGCTCTCCTTCCTTCTGGGCGAGTATATGAAGGTCACTCTCCTGGCCATGGGGCTTGTGGCCACCTGTGAAGGCGCCGACAAACTGATGGCACAGGTCGGCCCAAGAAGAAATGGAGTTCTCTGGCAAGTGCATGAGCCAAGATCTGATGTTTGGCTTGAGCACCAACGGGAAGTAATTGGCGAGTATCTTCTCGTCTCGTCCCCCGGCAGCCTGCACCGCGATGGTGTAGATGCTGAGGAACTCCGACGGATGTGTCTTGCCGTCGTACTTCTCCGGTACGTCGGGCTTGAAGTTCTTCATGCTGGGCCACTGGACTTGCCGCAGCTCACGAGTGAACGCATGGCAACCTGCCGCGTACGACAGGTCGCCTGGCCCCCCTGGCGCTTGCATGTCAACAGCGGGCCCAGTGCGCTGGTCTGATTGACGCCGTGCTTCTCTTCGACGCTCGATGCGGGTTCGAGCGTCCTCTTGTTGTCGGTCGTCGATTTCTTGGCGCTGATCGCGACGAGCTCGCGGATCTGATGACGTAGTGGAGTCGTCGTCGATGTTGATCCGGCGAGCCGGCGATCTTGGCCTTCGGGGCGGAGAGTGCACGGTGGTTGCACCCCCACCGGTCTTGTCGCCATCGGCCTGCGCCTGGTTGACTTGCCGCGGCCGTGACGTGCTCGGCTGCTGCGGGGTGTCGCCGTTGGCGAAGGCGATGATGCTCTGGATGGTGGCCCTCCAGTCGTCGGCCTTGTCTGCCGCTGGAGGGAAGTCGAGGAGCAGTTGAGCTCGTGCTAGAGCTTCTGCTGGAGTGGCGGGTAACGGTGGCGAGCGGTGCGAGGAGCGGGATATGCTCGGACTTCTAACTACGTTAGAAGGAGCAGCATCCCGTCCCGGCGACCGTGCCTTGCTCGTGCCAGCATGTTGATGTGCATGCTGGCCTTGAGCGTCCCGAGATCCGCCAGCTTGACCTTGGCCCAGCAAGCGTATAGTACCTTGAGTACCACGTCGCTGCCGGTCTCGCGCTTCCTGAGATGGGCGCGGTGCGTGTACGGACGCCGAGGCCTTGGAGTGCGCCCGGTCGTCCATCTTGTCCTTGGACTTGGCGGCGCCGTGAGTTTCCTCGCCGACGTCTGTTCTTCCGCCGGCGTCTACCCCACCAGCCGTTGGCTCCGGCGGTGGTGGGATCGACGCGGACGGGCCTGCTGCCTCCGAAGCCTTCTTCTTCGGCGGCATGTCGATGAAGATGTTGAAGATTTTGCTCGCGAGAATGCCGGATCAGGTTCACACAACCTCGACGCTGCCCCCTACCTGGCGCGCCAAAGATGTCGGGGAAACTGATCGCCCACGAACACCTATGGGACCGGAGCCCCTTCTCGGTACGGCAGGGGCCGGAGGATGCACAAAGAGCGGATCGAGGCAAGCACGCGAGTAGTTTACCCAGGTTCGGGCCGCACGGATGCGTAAAACCCTACTCCTGCTTTGGTTTATTATTGAGTTCTTGGCTCGGGAGCGAGGAGAGCAACAGTACACTCTAACCGCTAACTAGACCGAGCTTGGAGAATGATCGATGTTCCGAACCCCTTTTACGTTGCGCATGGGCCTCCTTTTATAGGTCAAAGGGGTCACCGACAGGTGGCAACACAGTCGAGGGTAAAAGTGTAAAATGGGTGGTAGTTGGAACAGTGTTTGTATAGTGCTCTATACCTAACCCTGATGGCAGGGGACAAGGGCATTGAATGCCCATCGCCGTCGCCCCAAACAGTGCAAAAAGTGGCCGTCAGGGGCGCCACCGTTCGCCACGATGGTAGCCTCGTCATCGCAGCTTGCCACCGTGTTCCCCTGGCTGCACAGCCTTCCGCCACGTGCGCCTGGGAGGGTCCCAGGGCGACACGTGGGTGGATGAGCTGGAGCGTGGGTACTGAGTGGAAGCTTGCCGCGGCAAGTGCCTTGCCGCGGTCGCTATCTTGTCGCGCCTGGGAGCTTGTCGCTCACCGGGCCTTGCCGGGACGCGTGGCGCGTCGCGGCAAGTTCTCTTAAGGTGCCTTTGGTTGGCCTTCCCGGCAAGCTCCTCTTGCCAGGGTCTTGTAACTTGAGTGGTTTTGTGCCTTGAGTGGCCATCCCGGCAAGCTCCTCTTGCCGGGGTCTTGTCCCTTTGACTTGAATACTTTGTTCTTGAATGGCCCCAAGGGGACCTCGGAGGATCTTGGCGGTCGCTTGGCAAGCCTTGCCGCGGGATGCTGCAACTGCCCGTGCACAAGTTCGGGATACTAAGGTACCCCTACTTTAGTACACCGACAGACACCACTTTTAGCTTGGGTGCTGTTGTTGCTAAACGATTTAGTCTGAACCGTACAAAGGGTCCCATCTTTGGAGGCATCTTTGCTTCACGCCTAGCTGAACACTTTAGAATACCTATTAGGCACCATGAGAAGGAAGATAAGTTGCTGGCCCCGTCTTTTCTAAACTACAAGAGTATGATAGCACATGATTTTATTGTTAAAGATAAGAAAAAGTCACTTAAGTATAAGTTGATGTTTGATGAAAAATATTGTGAGATTATTACCTTGCCTGCACCATCTCTGTTTGATCTACTTTCAGGCATGTACCTCATTCTGCCGGATGCCGTTTATGCATACTGGAGCCAAGCACAAGCTTCAGAGCCAGAGCCGGAACCACCACTTGACCCTTATCGACAGTAGGTTTATCGGTGGGATCCGGATGAGATTGCCAACCAATGGCACCCAGAGGACGCTCCTTCGTACATCGTAGAGAGTAGCTTTGATCCATGGCAATAGACCAACTTAGGCCAAAAGCCTAAGCTTGGGGGAGTACGTATTTCTCACCGACATTACATTCATGTTCACACACTTATTCCAGTAGTCGGTGCTCATACTTTTTCATTGTACTATCCATGCTAGTTTCATTTCTTTTCTTTGTCTTTTTCTTGTGTGTTAGAAAAACCTTAAGAAAAACAAAAAACATAGTTGAAGCTTTTTAGCTAGTTTGCTTTTCATGCCTGTAGTAGTAATAATTAAAAGAAAACCCAAAAAGATTTCTCGTTCTTCTTTTGCTTGTTGGGAGCTTTCCCATGTAAATAGTTTCTTTTCTTTTCTTTGGGGGTCAAGAGGAGAAGACCATGATTGAAAATGTTTAGTGGCTCTTATATGCATTACTGTTGATTAAATCCTAAGCCATATTACCTTGTCTTCTCCCTTGTATTAAATGCTTGCAGATTCCAACTTAGTCCAATGCACGTGCACTATTATTATTATTCACACCGTTCGGTCGTGCGAGTAATAGGCAATAATGATGATATATGATGAATTGATTAAGATGAGAAAAGCTGGTATGAATTTGACCTCTCTTGTTTTTATAAATATGATAGTTCATCCTTCCTGATTCAGCCTATTATGAATGAAACATGCTTGCAATGACAATTAGAGATCATAGCTGCTCATGCCATGCTTAATTAGCTAGGAGTTTATAATGGTTTACCTTGTGTGCCAACATGATATTAAAATGGTTGTGATGTGGTATGATGGGGTGGTATCTTCCTTTGAACGATTCAAGTGGTTTGACTTGGCACATGTTCACGCATGTAGTTGAAACAAAATCAACATAGCCTCCACGATATTTATGTTCATGGTGATTTATATCCTACTCGTGCTTGCATTCATTGTTGATTAATCTTAATGCATGTTCATTACTGTTGTCGCTCTCTAGCTGGTCGCTTGATACGTCTCCAACGTATCTATAATTTTTTATTGTTCCATGCTATTATATATTCAATTTTGGATGTTTAATGGGCTTTATTATACACTTTTATATTATTTTTGGGACTAACCTACTAATCCAAGGCCTAGTGCAAATTCCTGTTTTTTTGCCTATTTCAGTGTTTCGCAGAAAAGGGATATCAAACGGAGTCCAAACGGAATGAAACCTTTGGGAGAGTTACTTTTGGAACCGTATCTACCCAAAATACTTGGAGTACACGCGAGGGAACAAGGGAGGTGGCCACGAGGGTCCAGGGCGCGCCCCATCCCTTGAGCGTGCCCCCACCCTCGTGGGCCCCCTCTGGCTCCCCCGATGCCCTCCTTCCTCCTATATATATCCATGTATCCTGAAAACATCGAGGCAACAGAGAAAACCCTAATTCCACCGCCACAACCTTCTGTTCCCGTGAGATCCCATCTTGGGGCCTGTTACGGAGCTCCGCCGGAGGGAGGATCTACCACGGAGTGCTTCTACGTCAACACCATAGCCTCACCAATGAGTTGTGAGTAGTTTACCACAAACCTTCGGGTCCATAGTTTTTAGCTAGATGGCTTCTTCTCTCTTTTTGGATCTTAATACAAAGTTCTCCATGATCTTCGAGGAGATCTATTCGATGTAATCTTTTTGCGGTGTGTTTGTCGAGATCCGATGAATTGTGAGTTTATGATCAAGATTATCTATGAACAATATTTGATTCTTTTCTGAAATCTTTTATGTATGATTATAAAATTTCAACAATTACTATTGGAGGTTTTGAGTTTCCTCTTCCTACTGTCAAGAAGAAATATGATATTCTTATTGTTGGGGACATGCATATTGATAACCCACAAGTGTAGGGGATCGGTTGTAGCCTCTTTCGATAAGTAAGAGTATCAAATCCAACGAGGAGCTAAAGGTAGGACAAATATTCCCTCAAATTATATCTACCACCAATACAACTCTACGCACGTTTGACGTTTACTTTACCTAGAACTAGTATAAAACTAGAAGTACTTTGTAGGTGTAACGGGATAGGTTTGCAAGAATATAAAGAGCACGTAAATATAAACTAGGGGCTGTTAAGATAAAGACACAACTAAATTAGTTTTAGTAGAGAGCTTTTTGTCACGAGAAAGTTATTTGTCCCTAGGCAATCGATAACTAGACCAGTAATCACTATTGCAATTTTATTTGAGGGAGAGGCATATGCTAACATACTTTCTCTTCTTGGATCATATCCACATATGATTGGAACTCTAGCAAGCATCCACAACTACTAAAGATCATTAAGGTAAAACCCAACCATAGCATTAAAGTATCAAGTCCTCTTTATTCCCATACGCAAACAACCTACTTACTCGGGTCTGTGCTTCTGTCACTCACGCCACCCACCATAAGCAAATCATGAACATATTGCAAACCCTACAACGGGGATCCCTCACGCTTGCGCGACACGGAGAGCACCATAGGACATCACCAATAATAAAACATGCAACTCAAACCAATCACGATTATCAATTAACTCATAGGACAAAACGGATCTACTCCAACATCATAGGATAGCCATACATCATTGGGAAATAATATATAGTGTTGAGCACCATGTTTAAGTAGAGATTACAACGGTTATAAGAGGGGTTACACCGCTGCATAGAGGGGGGAAGAATTGGTGATGACGGCGGTGAAGTTGTTGGTGTAGATTGCGGTGACGATGAGGGCCCCGGCGGCACTCCCGTGCCACCGGAAGCGAGGGGGAGAGAGCCCCCCTCCTTCTTCTTCTTCCTTGACCTTCTCCTTAGATGGGAGAAGGGTTTTCCCTCTGGTCCATGGTCTCCATGGCGTGGGAGGGGCGAGAGCCCCTCCGAGATTGGATCTGTCTCTCTTTCTCTCTCTGTTTATGTGTTCCTAGATTCTGGCCCTTCACCGTTTCTTATATTCCTGGAGATCCGTAACTCCGATTGGGCTGAATTTTGACACGATTTTTATCCGGATATTAGATTTCTTTCGGCGAAAGAATGGAATAAACCGCCTTACGGAGTGGCCAAGAGGGACCAGGGCGCGCCCCTCACCCTCGTGGGCCACTCGGGCATCGTCTCATGTTGGTTCCGCTTCCCAAAATTCACATATATTCCAAACAAAAATCTCCATCCGTTTTTATCCCATTTGGGCTCAGTTTGATATGGATATTCCGCGAAACAAAAAACATGCAACAAACAGGAACTGGCACTGGGCACTGGATCAATATGTTAGTCCCAAAAATAGTATAAAAAGTTGCCAAAGGTATATGAAAGTTGTAGAATATTGGCATGGAACAATACAAAATTATAGATACGATGGAGGCGTATCAGCATCCCCAAGATTAATTCCTGCTCGTCCTCGAGTAGGTAAATGATAAAAAAGATAATTTTTGATGTGGAATTCTACCTAGCATAATCTTGATCATGTAATCTAATCATGGTCTGAATATTAAGACACGAGTGATTCAAAGAAATAGTCTATCATTTGACATTAAGACAATAATACTTCAAGCATACTAATAAAGCAATCATGTCTTTTCAAAACAACATGGCCAAAGAAAGTTATCCCTACAAAATCATATGGTCTGGCTATGCTCCATCTTCACCACACAAAGTATTTAAATCATGCACAACCCCGATTTTAGCCAAGCAATTGTTTCATACTTTAGTATTCTCAAACTTTTTCAACTTTCACGCAATACACGAGTGTGTGAGCCATGGACATAGCACTATGGGTGGAGTAGAAGGTGGTGATAGACAAAAGGAGGGAGAAAGTCTCACATCAACTAGGCAAATCAATGGACTATGGAGATGTCCATCAATGGATATCAATGTGAGTGCGTAGGGGCTGCCATGTAACGGATGCACTAGAGCTATAAGTGTATGAAAGCTCAAAAAGAAAACTAGTGGGTGTGCATCAACTTGCTTGCTCATGAAGACCTAGGGCATTTGAGGAAGCCCATCGTTGGAATATACAAGCCAAGTTCTATAATGAAAATTCCCACTAGTATATGAAAGTGACAACATAGGAGACTTTCTATCATGAAGAACATGGTGCTATGATGAAGCACAAGTGTGGTAAAAGGATAGTAACATTGTCCCTTCTCTCTTTTTGTCTCATTTTTTGGAGGGTCTTTTCTCTTTTTTTTAGCCCCCCTCTTTTTTTGGGCCATCTCTTTTTTTGGCCTTTCTCTCTTTTTTTGTTTTTTTTGTTTCCTCACACGGGACAATGCTCTAATAATGAAGATCATCATACTTCTATTTACCTACAACTCAAAGATTACAACTCGAAGCTAGAACAAAATATGACTCTATGTGAATGCCTCCCGCGGTGTACCGCGATGTGCAATGATCTAGCATAGCAATGACATCAAAAAATGGACAAGCCATGGAAACATCATGCTAGCTATCTTACGATCATGCTAGGCAATATGACAATGATGGTGCGTGTCATAATAAACGGAACGGTGGAGTTACATGGCAATATATCTCGGAATGGCTATGGAAATGCCCTGATAGGTAGGTATGGTGGCTGTTTTGAGGAAGGTATATGGTGGGTGTATGGTACTGGCGAAAGTTGCGCGGTACAAGAGAGGCTAGCAATGGTGGAAGGGTGAGAGTGCGTATAATCCATGGACTCAACATTAGTCATAAAGAACTCACATACTTATTGCAAAAATTTATTAGCCATCGAAACAAAGTACTACACGCATGCTCCTAGGGGAACGGTTGGTAGGAGTTAACCATCGCGCGATGCCGACCTCCACACAAAGGATGACAATCAAAAAATAAATCATGCTCTGACTTCATCACATAACGGTTCACCTTATGTGCATGCTTCGGGAATCACAAACATCAACAAAAGTATTTCTGCAATCCACAACTACCCACTAGCATGACTCTAATATCACCATCTTTATATTGCAAAACTATTGCAAGGAATCAAACATATCATATTCAGCGATCTACACGTTTATGTAGGATTTTATGACTAACCATGTGAATGCCCAATTCCTGTCAAATCTCTAAATAGATATAAGTGGATCAAGAGAGTTTAAATTCTTTCTACAAAAGATATGCCCACGCTCTAACAAATATAAGTGAAGCAAAAGAGCATTCTACAAATGGCGGTTTTCTATGTGAAGAGAAACAGGCAATCCAAACTTCAAATGATATAAGTGAAGCACATGAAGCATCCTATAAAGCCATATTCAAAAGATATAAGTGAAATGCAAAGAGCATTCTATAAATCAACCAAGGACTATCTCGTACCAGCATGGTGCATTTATTAAAATAAAAATAAAAAGCACACGACGCTCCAAGAGTTTACGCATAACATGTGAACGAAACGAATCCGAAAACACACCGATACTTGTTGAAGAAAGATGGGATGCCTTCCGGGGCATCCCCAAGCTTAGACGCTTGAGTCTCCTTGAATATTTACTTGGGGTGCCTCGACCATCCCCAAGCTTGATCTCTTGCCTCTCCTCCTTCTCCTCATATTGAGACCTCCTCGATCTTCAAACACTTCATCCACACAAAACTTAACCGAACTTTTAGTGGCGGGGTTAGTGCATATGATCAATAAAATCCCATCATGTACTGCTCTAACATTATTGTATAATTATGAAAAAACATTACCCACAGTATGCTATCACAATTGTATGGCCCCAAGTCAAGGAGGCTTCAACAAGAATTCAAACATATGCGAATAATGAAGCTATAACAGCAATCTGTGAAAACATGACAGTATGTAGTAATTTGAATATTAACCATACTTCTGTAACCCTAAAAATTCTGGAAAAATTAGGAAAAATCAACAATTTGTATATAAAGACTATGCAAAAAGTTTTAGATGCTTTTGACATTTGAGTAAAAAAATTAAAATCGTGCACTACAGCCAAAGTTTCTGTTTTTGCACCGGACAAACCAAGAAGCAGTTTAATCATCCTAAAGGAAACTCTTGGCACATTATTTTTATAATGCAATGGAATTGTATAAGGGGATAATTATTTTTGTTGAAAAGTTTCTATAATTCAAGATTTGCAAAGTTTCCATGGGCATGAACAAAGTTCAAGGAGCTCCCCCATTTCAACGGTGCTCATCCTTCTTACTTTCACTTTTATTTTTGAAAAAGTTTTAGGTTCCCCTCTTTATTTGTTTATTTTAAACTTTATAAAAGCACACAATGGAAATAAATGACTCTCTAAAAATTCCGGGTTGTCTCCCTGACAACGCTTTCTTTAAAGCCATTAAGCTAGGCATATAGTGCTCAAGTAATGGATCCACCCGGATCCCAAGGTATATCAAAGCCAATTTTAATTAGCAATGATTTTGCATTTAGTAGTGAGCACAAAGTGATATGTGTCATGAAACAACAAAGTCTAACTCTCTTCCTATGCATAGGCATGTCATACAAGAACAATTCATGCACATCAAGTAAAGGCCAATGCATAGTATAAGCAGTTTCTTGCAATTTTATCATGTTTGAAACATAGAGAGGCGGAGATGTAGTTCCTCTCTCAGAATAATTGCAAGTAGGAGCAGCAAGCACATGCATATTATACTCATCAAAATCATCATGTGTAACGGAAAAAGGCAACCCATCAATATAATCCTTAATAAGTGCAAACTTCTCTGATATAGTGTAGTTTGGAGAATTCAGAAAGATAATAGGACTATCATGTGTGGGTGCAATAGCAACTATCTCATGTTTATCATAAGGAACTATAGCAAGTTCATCTCCATAAGCATAATTCATATTGACATCTTGGCCACAAGCATAGCAAGCATCATCAAAAAGTGATATTTCAAAATAATCAACGGGATCGTAACAATCATCATAGCATTCATACTTCGGTAAGCACGAAGGGAAATTAAACAATGTATGGGATAAAGAGTTACTCTCATTAGAAGGTGGGAATGGGTGATCAATCCGCTCTTCCTCCTTTTGTTCTTCGCTCTCCTCCTCATCTTTTTCATCCAATGAGCTCACAATGTCATTAATTTCTTCTTCCATACACTCCTGCAAAATATTAGTCTCTTCTTGGACAGCGGAGGAGTCCTCAATATATGGTTTAATATAAGGATTAGAAGTATATTTATCATAGCAATATTTAAGTATGGCCAAATTTTTAGATTTGTAGAGAGTAGTACCACATTCTTTAATAAACGAAGCAATTCCTCAAGTACCCCTAAAAGCAACAAATTCTTCAATTTTTTGAACATCATAATAATCATAAACACCCTTAGTATACAAAGATACGATTCCATCATCACTAAACTTACATTGGTAAGGAAGGTGTTTCTTAGGGTCTTTAGAACAACAAGTACAATCATGTATTTCACATAAATTCCAAGCATAGCACTGCAAACGATGAATTTGATCTAGTAAAAGTTTCCCTTTTTCAGATATGCGGTGTCGCACATAACAAGCATGCCCATCTAAAGATTTTCCCTCAGCTAATCTAGTTGGGGTTTCAGCCCGAGCACATAGGGATCGAAGATGATCCAAGTAAAAAGCTTCAGGAGTGCGATAGAATTTGAGTGGTTCTTCAACCATTGGTTCAACAGGTACCACTATTTTTTTTGGTATTTTGCGTTTCCTACCCATAACTAAAGATAGAAAACAACTTAGAACAACAAATAAAATCTACTTAGTGATAAAGCAAACAAGCACACACGAGAATATTCACCCCACGCTATTGCTCCCCGGCAACGGCGCCAGAAAAAGTTCTTGATAACCCACAAGTGTAGGGGATCAGTTGTAGCCTCTTTCGATAAGTAAGAGTGTCGAACCCAACGAGGAGCTAAAGGTAGAACAAATATTCCCTCAAGTTATATCGACCACCGATACAACTCTACGCACGCTTGACGTTTACTTTACCTAGAACAAGTATAAAACTAGAAGTACTTTGTAGGTGTAACGGGATAGGTTTGCAAGAATATAAAGAGGACGTAAATAAAAACTAGGGGATGTTAAGATAAAGACACAACTAAATTAGTTTTAGTAGAGAGCTTTTTGTCACGAGAAAGTTATTTGTCCCCAGGCAATCGATAACTAGACCGGTAATCACTATTGCAATTTTATTTGAGGGAGAGGCATAAACTAACATACTTTCTCTTCTTGGATCGTATGCACTTATGATTGGAACTCTAGCAAGCATCCACAACTACTAAAGATCATTAAGGTAAAACCCAACCATAGCATTAAATTACCAAGTCCTCTTTATTCCCATACGCAAACAACCTACTTACTCGGGGGTGTGCTTCTGTCACTCACGCCACCTACCATAAGCAAATCATGAACATATTGCAAACCCTATAGCAGGGATCCCTCACGCTTGCGCGACACGGAGAGCACCATAGGACAGCACTGATACATCTCCAACGTCTCTATAATTTTTGGTTGTTCCATGCTATTATTTATGAAGTCTTAGATGTTTAATGGGCTTTATCATTCACTTTTATATCATTTTGGGACTAACCTACTAACCCAAAGGCCCAGTCCAGATTGTTGTTTTTTTGCCTATTTCAGGGTTTTGCAGATAAGGAATATCAAACGGAGTCCAAACGGAATGAAACCTTCGCAGGAGATATTTTTGGAGGAAATCACGCGAGATAAACTTCGGAGCCAAGCCAGAGGACAGGGGGCCCACCCTCAAGGGTGGGGGCGCGCCCCCCTTCGCAGGGCGCGCCCCCTGCCTCGAGGGTAGGCCCCGTGGCCCCTGGTGCCCCTCTTCCTCCTATATACGCCTACGTACCCCAGAAACTCCGAAGGCAGGAAAACCCTAATTCCACCGCCGTAGCTGCTGTTCCCGTGGAGATCCCATCTTGGAGCCTGTTCCGGGAGGGGGATCCATCACAGAGGCCTTCATCATCATCATCATCGCCCTCACCATGAGTTTTGAGTAGTTTACCACAGACCTTCGGGTCCATAGCTAGTATCTAGATGGCTTCTTCTCTCTCTCTGGATCTCAATACAAAGTTCTCCTCGATCTTCGAGGAGATCTATTCAATGTAATCTCTTTTTGCGGTGTGTTTGTCGAGATCCGATAAATTGTGAGTTTATGATCAAGGTTATCTATGAAAGATATTTGGTTCTTCTCTGAAATTTTTATGTGTGATCATAATATCCTTGCAAGTCTCTTCGAATTATTGGTTTGGTTTGGCCTACTAGATCTATACTTCTTGCAATGGGAGAAGTGCTTGGCTTTGGGTTCAATCTTGCGGTGTCCTTTCCCAGTGACAGTAGGGGCAGCAAGGAACGTATTGTATTGTTGCCATCGAGGATAAAAAGATGGGGTTTTCATCATATTGCTTGAGTTTATCCCTCTACATCATGTCATCTTGCTTAAGGCGTTACTCTGTTCGTATGAACTCAATACACTAGATGCATGCTGGATAGCGGTTGATGTGTGGAGTAATAGTAGTAGATGCAGGCAGGAGTCGGTCTACTTGTCTCGGACGTGATGCCTATATACAATGATCATGCCTAGATAGTCTCATAATTATTCGATTTTCTATCAATTGCTCGATAGTAATTTGTTTACCCGCCGTAGAATATCGCTATCATGAGAGAAGCCACTAGAGAAATCTATGGCCCCCAGGTCTATTCTCAACATATCAATCTACATCTACTTTACTTTTACCGCTTTTATTTGCTGTTTTACTAAAATAAAAATACCAAAAATATAAACTATCATCTCTATAAGATCTCACTATCGTAAGTGACCGTAAAGGGATTGACAACCCCTTATCGCATTGGCTGCGAAGTTCTTATTTGTTTGTGCAGGTGCGAGGGATGGGCGCGTGGTCTCCTACTGGATTGATACCTTGGTTCTAAAAAACTGGGGGAAATACTTACGCTGCTGTGCTTCATCTCCCTTTCCTCTTCGAGGGAATACAACGCAAGCTCAAGAGGTAGCAAGAAGAATTTCTGGCGCTGTTGCCGGGGAGGCTTACGCAAAAGTCATATACCAAGTACCTATCACAAACACTTATCCTTCGCATTACATTTATTTGCCTCTCGTTTTCCTCTCCCCCACTTCACCTTTGCCATTTTATTAGCCCTTCTTCCGTCGTGTGTTTCTCGTTCGTTTGCTTCTTGTTTGCTTGTGTGTGTTGGATAGCTTGCTTGTCACTATGGCTCAGAACAATACCAAATTGTGTGACTTCTCCAATACCAACAACAATGATTTTATTAGCACTCCGATTGCTCCTATTACCGATGCTGAATCTTGTGAGATCAATGTTGCTTTGTTGAATCTTGTCATGAAAGATCAATTCTCCGGCCTTCCTAGTGAAGATGCCGCTACCCATCTAAACAACTTTGTTGATTTGTGTGATATGCAAAAGAAAAGGGATACGGATAACGATATTGTTAAATTGAAGTTATTTCCGTTTTCACTTAGAGTTCATGCTAAAACTTGGTTCTCCTCTTTGCCTAGAAATAGTATTGATTTGTGGAATAAGTGCAAAGATGCTTTTATCTCTAAGTATTTCCCTCATGCTAAGATCATCTCTCTTAGAAACGATATTATGAATTTTAAGCAACTAGATCATGAGCATGTTGCACAAGCTTGGGAGAGAATGAAATTAATGATACATAATTGCCCTACACATGGTTTGAATCTATGGATGATTATTCAGAACTTTTATGCTGGCTTGAATTTTGCTTCTAGAAATCTTTTAGATTCGGCCGCTGGAGGCACTTTCATGGAAACTACCTTAGGAGAAGCTACCAAACTCCTCGATAATGTTATGGTTAATTATTCTCAATGGCACACCGAAAGATCTACTAGTAAAAAAGTGCATGCTATCGAAGAGATTAGTGTTTTGAGTGGAAAGATGGATGAACTTATGAAATTGTTTGCTGCTAAGAGTGCTTCTTCTGATCCTAATGATATGCCTTTGTCCACTTTGATTGAGAATAACAATGAATCTTTGGATGTGAATTTTGGTGGTAGGAATAATTTTGGTAACAATGCTTATAGAGGTAATTTTAATCCTAGGCTTTTTCCTAGTAATTCCTCTAATAATTTTGTAATTCCTACAACAACTCTTATGGAAAGATGCCTTCTGAATTTGAAACTACTGTTAAGGAGTTTATGATCTCACAAAAGAATTTCAATGCTATGCTTGAAGAGAAATTGCTTAAAGTTGATGAATTGGCTAGAAGTGTGGATAGAATTACTCTTGATGTTGATTCTTTGAAACTTAGATCTATCCCACCTAATCATGATACCAATGAGTCTCTCAAAGCCATGAGAATTTCCATTGATGAATGCAAAGAAAGAACCGCTAGAATGCGTGCTAAAAGAGAAGATTATATTAAATCATGTTCTTCTAGTTATCGTGATAGTAAAGATGAAGATCTGAAAGTTATTGATGTGTCTCCTATTAGATCCTTGTTTTCTAGCATTAATCTTGATGAGAATAGGATTGGAGATGATTCTGCTTTAAGGTGTCCCAATGATTTGGAGTTTTTAGATCTTGATGCTAAAATTGCTAAAAGTGGGAATGAAGAGATTAAAACTTTGCATAGTGATGAACCCACTACTTTGGATTTCTAGGGATTCAATTATGACAATTGCTCTTTTATTGATTGTATTTCCTTGTTGCAATCTGTGCTAAATTCTCCGCATGCTTATAGTAAAAATTAAGCTTTCACTAAACATATAGTTGATGCTTTGATGCAATCTTATGAAGAAAAACTTGAGTTGGAAGTTTCTATACCTAGAAAGCTTTATGATGAATGGGAACCTACTATCAAAATAAAAATAAAAGATCATGAATGCTATGCTTTGTGTGATTTGGGTGCAAGCGTCTCCACTATCCCAAAATCTTTGTGTGATTTGCTAGGGTTCCATGAGCTTGATGATTGTTCTTTAAATTTGCATCTTGCGGATTCCACTATTAAGAAGACTATGAGAAGAATTAATGATGTTCTTATTGTTGCCAATAGGAATTATGTGCCCATAGATTTCATTGTTCTTGATATAGATTGCAATCCTTCATGTCCTATTATTCTTGGTAGACCTTTTCTTAGAACAATTGGTGAAATTATTGATATGAAGGAAGGAAATATTATATTCCAATTTCCGTTAAGGAAAGGCATGGAACACTTTCCTAGAAAGAAAATCAAATTACCATATGAATCTATCATGAGAGCCACTTATGGATTGCCTTCCAAAGATGGCAATACCTAGATCTATCTTGTATCGTGCCTAGCTAGGGGCGTAAAACGATAGCGCTTGTTGGGAGGCAACCCGATTTTTTGTTTTTTGTTTTTGTTGCTGTTAGGGAATAAATATTGCATCTAGCCTCTGATTAGATGTGTTTTCATGTTTTGTTTAGTGTTTGTGCCAAGTAGAACCTTTGGTAAGACTTGTGTGAAGTTTATATGTTCTTGCTGTGGAAAACAGAATCAATAGCGCTCGCTAAAGTAGTCTTCATATTTTACTGGAGTGTGCTTTTTAGTTGATTATTTTTTCTGATGATTGGTAGACAAATTGCGCAAATTTAACAATTTAGTTTGAATTTTTTATAGTTCCAGAAGTAGGCGAACCCAGCAGATTACTACAGACTGTTCTGTTTTTGACAGATTCTGTTTTTCGTGTGTTGTTTGCTTATTCCGATGCATCTATGAGTAATATTGGAGGATATGAACCATAAAGAACTTGGAGTACAGTAAGTTTAACACCAATATAAACAAATAATGAATTCCTTGTTGTACCTTTGAGTGGTGGTTTGATTTCTCTTACTAGCGGAGCTCACGAGAATTTTTGTCTAAGTTTTGTGTTGTGAAGTTTTCAAGTTTTGAGTATTGCTTTGATGGACTATGGAACAAGGATTAGCAAAGGCCTAAGCTTGGGGATGACCATGGAACCCCAAGTAAATTCAAGATAATCAAAAGCCTAAGCTTGGGGATGCCCCGGGAAGGCATCCCCTCTTTCGTCTTCATCCATCGGTAACTATACTTGGAGCTATATTTTTATTCGCAACATGTTATGTGTTATGCTTGGAGCGTCTTGTATAATTTGAGTCTTTGCTTGTTAGTTTGCCACAATCATCCTTGCTGGAGACACCTATTTGAGAGAGTTAAATATGCCCTAGAAATTGTTAGAATACTCTATATGCTTCACTTATATCTTTTGAGTTGAATAACTTTTGCTCTAGTGCTTCACTTATATCTTTTAGAGCACGGTGGTGGTAATATTTTGTAGAAATTGTTGAACTCTCATGATTCACTTAGATCTATTTGAGAGTCTATTAAAATATCATGGTAAAGTGTTTAGGCTAGAGAAACTAGTCTTCACATGATAAACATCCAATATCAATGTAGTAATAAAATTCACATCAAGTGCAGTGAGTAGAAAGTGATGTTGGATGCTTGATAATTGTTTTGAGGCATGAGGATAGTGATATTAGAGTCCTGCTAGTGGAGTAATTATGAAATTGAGAAATATTTGTGTTAAGGTTAGTGATTCTCGTAGCAGGCACGTATGGTGAACCGTTGTGTGACTAAGTTAAAGCATGAGGTATTTGTAGAGTGTCAACCTTTGTGTGGAGGTCGAGGGCGCGCGATGGTTAACTCCTACCAACCTCCCCCATCGGGGCATGCGTTGATTGCTTTGTTTTGATGACTCGTAGATTTTTGCAATAAGTATATGAGTTCTTATGACTAATGTTGAGTCCATGGATTATACGCACTCTCACCCTTCCAACATTGCTAGCCTCTCTTATACCGCGCAACTTTCGCCGGTGCCATAAACCCACTATATATCCTTCCTCAAAACAGCCACCATATTGTTCCTCAAAACAGCCACCATACCTACCCATCATGGCATTGCCATAGCCATTCCGAGATATATTGCCATGAAACTTTCCACCGTTCCGTTTATATGACACGCATCATATTGTCATATTGGCATTGCATGACCATGTAGTTGGCATCGTATTTGTGGCAAGGCCACCATGCATAATTTTATACATGTCACTCTTATTTCATTGCACATACCGGTACACCGCCGGATGCATTCATATAGATTCATACTTTGTTGTAGTATCGAGTTGTAATCTTGTGTTGTAATGAAAGTGTGATGATCATCATTTATAGAGCATTGTCCCATGGGAGGAAAGGCTGAATCTATAAAGCCCCTCCGCAAAAAAAAGGAAGAAAGGCCAAAGAAAAAAAAAGAAAGGCCCAAAAAAGAGAAAAAAGAAAAAAAAAGGGGGAAAAGAAACAGGGACAATTGCTACTATCTTTTTCCACACTAGTGCTTCAAAGTAGCACCATGTTCTTCATTGTAGAGAGTCTCATGTTTAGTCACTTTCATATACTAGTGGGAATTTTCGTTATAGAACTTGGCTTGTATATTCCAACGATGGGCTTCCTCAAATACCCTAGGTCTTTATGAGCAAGCAAGTTGTATGCACACCCACTAGTTTCTTTTGATGAGCTTTCACTCATATTTAGCTCTAGTGCATCAGTTGCATGGCAATCCCTACTCACTCGCATTGATATCTATCGATGTGCATCTCCATAGCCCGTTGATACGCCTAGTCGATGTGAGACTATCTCCCTGTTTTTGTCTTCTCCACAACCACCTCTATTCCACCCATATTTCTATGTCCATGGCTCACGCTCATGTATTGCGTGAAAGTAGAAAGGTTTGAAAATATAGAGCATGAAAAAAAATGGTTGGCTGAAATCGGGGTTGTGCATGATATGAATATTTCGTGTGATAGCAAGGGAGCATAGCCAACACTATATGATTTTGTAGGGATAACTTTCTTTAGCCATAGTATTTTGAGAAGACGTGATTGCTTTGTTAGTATTGCTAGAAGTATTGTTATTTCTTATGTCAATATATACTTTTATCTTGAATCTTTCAGATCTGAACATTCATGCCACAATTAAGAGAATTACATTGAAAAACTATGTTGGTTAGCATTCCACATAAAAAATTCTTTGTTTATCATTTACCTACTCGAGGACGAGCAGGAATTAAGCTTGGGGATGCTTGATACGTCTCCAACGTATCTATAATTTTTTATTGTTCCATGCTATTATTTATGAAGTCTTAGATGTTTAATGGGCTTTATCATTCACTTTTATATTATTTTTGGGACTAACCTACTAACCCAAAGGCCCAGTCCAGATTGCTGTTTTTTTGCCTATTTCAGGGTTTTGCAGATAAGGAATATCAAATGGAGTCCAAACGGAATGAAACCTTCGCAGGAGATATTTTTGGAGGAAATCACGCGAGATAAACTTCGGAGCCAAGCCAGAGGACAGGGGGCCCACCCTCGAGTGTGGGCTGCGCGCCCCCTTCCCAGGGCGCGCCCCCTGCGTCGAGGACAGGCCCCGTGGCCCCTGGTGCCCCTCTTCCTTCTATATATGCCTACGTACCCCATAAACTCCGAAGGCAGAGAGAAAACCCAAATTCCACCGCCGTAGCTGCTATTCCCGTGGAGATCCCATCTTGGAGCCTGTTCCGGGAGGGGGATCCATCATGGAGGCCTTCTTCTTCATCATCATCGCCCTCACCATGAGTTGTGGGTAGTTTACCACAGACCTTCGGGTCCATAGCTAGTATCTAGATGGCTTCTTCTCTCTCTCTCTGGATCTCAATACAAAGTTCTCCTCGACCTTCTAGGAGATCTATTTGATGTAATCTCTTTTTGCGGTGTGTTTGTCGAGATCAGATGAATTGTGAGTTTATGATCAAGGTTATCTATGAAAGATATTTGGTTCTTCTCTGAACTTTTTATGTGTGCTCATAATGTCCTTGCAAGTCTCTTCGAATTATTGGTTTGGTTTGGCCTACTAGATCTATACTTCTTGCAATGGGAGAAGTGCTTGGCTTTGGGTTCAATCTTGCGGTGTCCTTTCCCAGTGACAGTAGGGGCAGCAAGGCACGTATTGTATTGTTGCCATCGAGGATAAAAAGATGGGGTTTTCATCATATTGCTTGAGTTTATCCCTCTACATCATGTCATCTTGCTTAAGGCGTTACTCTGTTCGTATGAACTCGATACACTAGATGCATGCTGGATAGCGGTCGATGTGTGGAGTAATAGTAGTAGATGCAGGCAGAAGTCGGTCTACTTGTCTCGGACGTGATGCCTATATACAATGATCATGCCTATATAGTCTCATAATTATTCGCTTTTCTACCAATTGCTCGATAGTAATTTGTTTACCCACCGTAGAATATCGCTATCATGAGAGAAGCCACTAGAGAAAGCTATGGCCCCCGGGTCTATTCTCAACATATCAATCTACATCTATTTTACTTTTACCGCTTTTATTTGTTGTTTTACTAAACTAAAAATACAAAAAATATAAACTATCATCTCTATCAGATCTCACTATCGTAAGTGACCTTAAAGGGATTGACAACCCCTTATCGCGTTGGCTGCGAAGTTCTTATTTGTTTGTGTAGGTGCGAGGGACCGGCGCGTGGTCTCCTACTGGATTGATACCTTGGTTCTAAAAAACTGAGGGAAATACTTACGCTACTGTGCTGCATCTCCCTTTCCACTTCGAGGGAATACAACGCAAGCTCAAGAGGTAGCAAGCACAAATAATAAAACAAGCAACTCAAACCAATCACGATCATCAATTAACCCATAGGACAAAACGGATCTACTCAAACATCATAGGATAGCCATACATCATTGGGAAATAATATATAGCGTTGAGCACCATGTTTAAGTAGAGATTACACCGGGTAGAAGAGGGGTTACACCACTGCATACAGGGGCGAAGAGTTGGTGATGACGGCGGTGAAGTTGTTGGTGTAGATTGCGGTGACGATGATGGCCCCGACGGCACTCCGGTGCCACCAGAAGCGAGGGGGAGAGAGCCCCCCTCCTTCTTCTTCTTCCTTGACCTTCTCCCTGGATGGAAGAAGGGTTTCCCCTCTGGTCCATGGTATCAATGGCGTGGGAGGGGCGAGAGCCCCTCCGAGATTGGCTCTGTCTCTGTGTCTCGCTCTATTTCTGCGTTCCTAGATTCTAGCCCTTCACCGTTTCCTAACTTCCCGGAGATCCGTAACTCTGATTGGGCTGAATTGTGGACACGATTTTTATCCGGATATTAGCTTTCTTTCGGCAAAAGAATGATATCAACCGCCTTACGGAGTGGCCACGAGGGCCCAGGGCGCGCCCATCACCCTCGTGGGCCACTCGGGCATCGTCTCACGTTGGTTCCGCTTCCCAAAATTCACATATATTCCAAAAAAAATCTCCGTATGTTTTTATCCCGTTTGGACTCAGTTTGATATGGATATTCTGTGAAACAAAAAACATGCAACAAACGGGAACTGGCACTGGGCACTCAATCAATAGTATAAAAAGTTGCCAAAAGTATATGAAAGTTGTAAAATATTGGCATGGAACAATAAAAAATTATAGATATGACGGAGACGTATCACATATACCCATTGAGGTAACCTAGTGTTACTCGAAAATTCTCCGGTTTCATGTTATTCGAAAAGAGTTTGTTAACAAGACTTGATCAACCTTGTTAATGGTTTCCTTTTGATGAGCATGAGATGGGTGAATCTAGAAAGCACAACCTTCCTTTTACTTTCCGTTAATTAGATTAAATAAAGCAAAATTAGTATTTTCTGTCTGTTTTTAGAGTTATCCGTGCAATAAAAAATACTCCGAAAATAAAAGTTCTCCAAATGCCCCGAAAATGAAATATGTTTTTTTCTAGAATATTTGAGAATATTTGGCACTGAGAACACAGCAGGAGAGCCAGCACCTGGCCACGAGGGTGCAAGGCGTGCCCCCTGCCTCGTGGGCCTAACGTGCCCCCCTCCACTTACTCCAGCACCCACACACTCCTTCTTCTTCCCAAAAAAATCACCAACCAGCTCAAGCACGAGTTCTAGCTCATCGTGCTGCCATTTTCGATCTCCTTGCTCAAAGCTCTATCCACAAAACTGTTTGGAAAGATTGTTCTTCGGTATGTGAATCCTCCAATGGTCCAATTAGTTTTTGTTCTAGTGCTTTATTTATTGCAAAATTTTGCTGCTTAGGTGACCCTGTTCTTGAGCTTGCATGTTAAATTTATGAGGCCCCAAGTAGTTCTAATGCATGATATAGTTTCTAGGCACTTGTGGGAGTAGCTGCTATCAATCTTGTTGAGTTTGATTCAAATTTATTTGAGTCACTAAAAATTTCAGAAATTTTCAGAGGAAGAGAATGATGAGGAGATTGCTGAGAGGTTCTTCTAGTCAAAGCTCAAAGGATAAGCAGAAGGAAGAGAATGAGAATCCCAAATCCAATCTTCCTTGCACTGCGGAAGTTCGGCCGAGTCAATGGCCTTGCATTAAGTTCTTACCTGGATTTATAAAGACTTTTATTATTTGGTGGAGAATCCAGGCCTCACCGACTTCCTCCACGACCATTGTGAACAATATCTCTTACTTACTAATATTTTCACGCAAAACTTTCATTTACATGCTAAGAAATCACCACCTTCGGTGGAGTTTCATTTATATGATGAGGTTAAGGAGATGTCGTTCTATGAATTTTGTCAAGTATGTAAGATACCCTTTGCTGGTAGTCTTGAGGAACCACATCGTAAGGATGTTGAGGGGTTTATCGATATGATAGCTATAGGGGAAACGAGGCAAGTTTTAGGGGCAAGAATTACTAGTATACATTTTCCTGTTCTACGCTACTTTGCTATATTTGCTAGTAGATGTTTAATTGGTCGCGAGAACAGTGGGAATCTTAGTGCCCCTGATATTGTTATTTTGCGCCATGCTTTGTTTCAAGACACCACTTTTAGCTTGGGTGTTGTTGTTGCTAAACGATTTAGTCTGAACCGTACAAAGGGTCCCATCTTTGGAGGCATCTTTGCTTCACGCCTAGCTGAAGACTTTAGAATACCTATTAGGCATCATGAGAAGGAAGAAAAGTTACTGGCCCCGTATTTTCTAAACTAAAAGAGTATGATAGCACATGATTTTATTGTTAAAGATAAGAAAAAGTCTCTTAGGTATAAATTGATGTCTCATGAAAAATATTGTGAGATTATTACCTTGCCTGCACCATCTTTATTTGATCTACTTTCAGGCACGTACCTCATTTTGCCGGATGCCGTTTATGCGTACTGGAGCCAAGCACAAGCTTCAGAGCCAGAGCCGGAACCACCATTTGACCCTTATCGGCAGTAGATTTATCGGTGGGATCCGGATGAGATTGCCAACCAGTGGCACCTAGAGGACGCTCCTTCGTACACCGGAGAGTAGCTTTGATCCGTGGCAATAGACCAACTTTGGCCAAAAGCCTAAGCTTGGGGGAGTACGTATTTCTCACCGACATTACATTCATGTTCACACGCTTATTCCAGTAGTCGGTGCTCATACTTTTTTTTTGAGAACCAATGAGCTTCAGTACTCATGGTTGGTGATTACAATCGCAGCTGTAGCTGCTCTAACGACTCGGGTACTTTGCCCAGGAGGATACTATTGCCCCTCTTTTTTGCCTCCGCTGCTAGTTCATGTGCTAGGCTGTTACTCTTTCTACTTATCACCCGTACACGGTGAGAAGTGAACAGTTCGAGGGTCTTTTTTATATCAGCAATTAGAGGGTACCTTTCTGAACGACACTGCTCACTTGACGAGATTTCCTTGCCCACCACTGTGTAGTCCACCTCCACTTCAAGAGCGCCACGGTAGAATCGCACGAGCTCCTGTAGGCCGGTCAGTAGAGCAGTTGCTTCTGTTACTTCAACCGAAGCACAAACGTCCAGGTCTCTGCATACTAAAATGAGCACAACCCTGGCAGCATCACGAACAACTGCGCCAGCCCAGGCCCTGCCTGAATCTCTTAGGAAGGCAGCGTTCGAATTTATTTTTGCCGTTCCCTCGTCTGGTTTCACCCATTGACTGACTCTGTCATTAGTTGTTCTATAAGGCTGATCACCGAATAGAGAGCCATTTTTGCCGGTGTCCAGAAGGGCATCAGGTAGCTGGCTATTAGCCCAGTCTTGGCCTAGTTTGCATAGGACTGCTACTGAACCTACGACTGTATTTTTTTCGTCTCCATTGATAAGATTATTCCGCAGGTTCCAGGCTTCCCAGCAGACAAGAAGAAAATTTGTTCTGACATTTTTGTTAAGCTGGTCAAGTAGTACTTGGAGCCAATCTTCTCCGGTATATCCATGCTATGACGGTGCTCATACTTTTTCATTGTACTATCCATGCTAGTTTCATTTCTTGTCTTAGTCTTTTTCTTGTGTGTTAGAAAAACCTTAAGAAAAACAGAAAATAGTTGTAGCTTTTTAGCTAGTTTGCTTTTCATGCGTGTAGTAGTAATAATTAAAAGGAAACCCAAAAAGATTTCTTGTTCTTCTTTTGTTTGTTGGGAGCTTTCCCGTGTAAATAGTTTCTTTTCTTTTCTTTGGGGGTCAAGAGGAGAAGACCATGATTGAAAATGTTTAATGGCTCTTATATGCATTACTGTTGATTAAATCATGAGCCATATTACCTTGTCTTCTCCCTTGTATTAAATGTTGCAGATTCCAACTTAGTCCAATGCACGTGCACTATTATTATTATTCACACTGTTCGGTCGTGCGAGTAATAGGCAATAATGACGATATATGATGAATTGATTAAGATGAGAAAAGTTGGTATGAATTTGACCTCTCTTGTTTTTGTTAATATGATAGTTCATCCTTCCTGATTCAGCCTATTATGAATGAAACATGCTTGCAATGACAATTAGAGATCATAGCTGCTCATGCCATCTTAATTAGCTAGGAGTTTATAATGGTTTACCTTGCGTGCCAACATGATATTAAAATAGTTGTGATGTGGTATGATGGGGTGGTATCTTCCTTTGAACGATTCAAGTGGTTTGACTTGGCACATGTTCACGCATGTAGTTGAAACAAAATCAACATAGCCTCCACGATATTTATGTTCATGTTGATTTATATCCTACTCATGCTTGCATTCATTGTTGATTAATCTTAATGCATGTTCATGACTGTTGTTGCTCTCTAGCTAGTCGCTTGATACGTCTCCAACGTATCTATAATTTTTTATTGTTCCATGCTATTATATATTCTGTTTTGGATGTTTAATGGGCTTTATTATACACTTTTATATTATTTTTGGGACTAACCTACTAACCCAAGGCCTAGTGCAAATTGATTTTTTTTTGCCTATTTCAGTGTTTCGCAGAAAAGGGATATCAAACGGAGTCCAAACAGAATGAAACCTTCGGGAGAGTTATTTTTGGAACCGTATCTACCCAGAAGACTTGGAGTACACGCGAGGGAACAAGGGAGGTGGCCACGAGGGTCCAGGGCGCGCCCCCTCCCCTGGGCGCGCCCCCACCATCGTGGGCCCCCTTTGGCTCCCCCGATGCCCTCCTTCCTCCTATATATATCCATGTACCCTGAAAACATCGAGGCAATAGAGAAAACCCTAATTCCACCGCCGCAACCTTCTGTTCCCGTGAGATCCCATCTTGGGGCCTGCTCGGGAGCTCCGTCGGAGGGGGGATCTACCACGGAGTGCTTCTACATCAACACCATAGCCTCACCAATGAGTTGTGTGTAGTTTACCATAGACCTTCGGGTCCATAGTTATTAGCTAGATGGCTTCTTCTCTCGTTTGGGATCTCAATACAAAGTTCTCCTCGATCTTCAAGGAGATCTATTCGATGTAATCTTTTTGCGGTGTGTTTGTCGAGATCCGATGAATTGTGGGTTTATGATCAAGATTATCTATGAACAATATTTGATTATTTTCTGAAATCTTTTATGTATGATTATAACATCCTTGCAAGTCTCTTTGAATTATTGGTTTGTTTGGGCCTAGTAGATCTATAGTTCTTGCAATGGGAGAAGTGCTTGGCTTTGGGTTCAATCTTGCAGTGTCCTTTCCCAGTGACAGCAGGGGCAGCAAGGCACGTATTGTATTGTTGCCATCGAGGATAAAAAGATGGGGTTTATATCATATTGCTTGAGTTTATCCCTCTACATCATGTCATCTTGCTTAAAGCATTACTCTGTTCGTATGAACTTAATACTCCAAATGCATGCTGGATAGCGGTCGATGTGTGAAGTAATAGTAGTAGATGCAGAATCGTTTCGGTATACTTGCCATGGACGTGATGCCTATATATAGTGATCATTCCTAGATATTCTCATAACTATTCGCTTTTCTATCAATTGCTCGACAGTAATTTGTTCACCCACCGTAGAATTCTGCTTTCATGAGAGAAGCCACTAGTGAAACCTATGGCCCCAGGTCTATCTTTATCATATTACTTTCCTTATTTGACCTCTCTTGCTTATTTGCATTATTTACTTTCTGTTCTTATACCAAAAATACCAAAAATATTATACTATCCTATCTATCAAATCTCACTTTCGTAAGTGACCGTAAAGGGATTGACAACCCCTTATCGCGTTGGCTGCGAAGTTCTTATTTGATTGTGCAGGTGCGAGAGACTCGCGCATGGTCTCCTACTGGATTGATAACTTGGTTCTCAAAAACTGAGGGAAATACTTACGCTACTGTGCTGCATCACCCTTTCCTCTACGAGGGAATACAATGCAAGCTAGAGAAGTAGCAAGAAGAATTTATGGCGCCGTTGCCGGGGAGGCTCACACAAAAGTCATATACCAAGTACCTACCACAAACCCTTATCCTTCGCATTACATTATTTGCCTCTCGTTTTCCTCTCCCCCACTTCACCCTTGCCGTTTTATTCGCCCTTCTTTTTCCGTGTGTTTATCGTTCGCTTGCTTGCTTGTCACTATGACGTCCCCTATCAGTGTTGACCCTCACCTTAATAGGTTGGAGGAGATTGAAAACAATGTTAGACATTTTATGTCTGTTCAATTTGAGCACAATGATTTCTTTAGAAACGAGCTTAAAGAACAGAAAAGCTTTATGGAATACAAGAATAAAGAGCTTGATGATATTTCTAAGGAATTTTGTGGTTTGAAATCTCAGTTTGCTCATCTTGAGAACTTAATAGCCCAAATTTCGGACAAGCAATCCACCTTAGTTAATAAGATGGCTGCTAAACCGAAAGAATATGAAAATAAAGATGAAGATCTGAAAGTTATTAATGTGTCTCCTATTAGGTCCTTGTTTTCTAGTATGAATCTTGATAAATATGGGACTGGAGATGAGTCTACTTTAGTTAAAAGGCGTCCCAATGATTCAGAGTTTTTAGATCTTGACGCTAAAATTGTTAAAAGTGGGATTGAAGAGATTAAAACTTTACATAGTGATGAACCCACTATTTTGGATTTCAAGGGATTCAATTATGATAATTGCTCTTTAATAGATTGTATTTCCTTGTTGCAATCCGTACTAAATTCTCCGCATGCTTATAGTCAAAATAAGGCTTTTACCAAACACATAGTTGATGCTTTGATGCAATCTTATGAAGAAAAACTTGAATTAGAAATATCTACCCCCCTTGGCCCCGTGCCGGCCGGCCCTCCCCCTTGGGCCATAGTGGGCCTTGAGGGAAAGTGAGAGGCAACCCACTAGGGCTGGCCGACGACCCCCCAAGGGAATCCTAGTTGGACTAGGAGTGGGGGGCG
The DNA here is from genome assembly GCA_902687465.1 of Secale cereale. Lineage (NCBI taxonomy): Eukaryota > Viridiplantae > Streptophyta > Magnoliopsida > Poales > Poaceae > Secale > Secale cereale. The sequence goes on from LR738710.1 coordinate 137,297,510, forward strand.
GCGCCCCTCTCTCCTTCCTTTCCCACTCCTAGTAGGAGTAGGAAAGGAGAGTCCTACTCCTACTAGGAGTGGGATTGTTCCCCTCCTTGGCGCGCCCTAGGGTCGGCCGGCCCACACTACAAAAAAAAGACACATGCGTGACATTTTGGTCCAAACGAAACTTTTTTCTGTCATACTTATGACACTTCTATGACAATAATTGTGACAAAACACGGTATCATCATAGATGTGGTGGGGTCCTACTTCTATGACAAAAAATCATGATAGAAAATGGGCTTTCCGGCCTGGGTGGGCCGGAGTCCGGAGACGCAGCTGCATGACATTCTTTGGGCCGTCCATGATGGAAAAAACCGTGGTAGAAGCGAGGGCGAGGAAAATATCGGGGTGTTCCCGGTTACGGTGGGTTGTCGGGGCCGAGCGATGCGCGTTTCTCTCGTACACGCATGCGTGTGGGTGCGAGGCGTTGGGATCTAACTGAACCCAAGCGAGGCGTTGGGCTCTAACTGAACCAGAGCGATTGCACTGCAGGCTACGCGTTACTGAACCCGAGCGATCGATCGATGACTGTTAACTGAACCCGAGCAGGTGGGTCGCTACTGCTGCTAACTGAAGCCGATCGATGCTGCCTCTACATGAATAGTGAGCGTTGCTGGGGGAGTTTGGATGAACAGTTCCCGGTGGGGGTGGCTGAACAGGACCCCATGGTGTTGCCTCTGCATGAACAGGACCCCGTTCGATCGAGCCGGTTGGGGCTGCATGAACAGGACCCCGTGGAGGGCTGCATGAACAGGAACACCACGTGGAGGGCTGCATGAACAGTAGACGGTGGAGGGCTGGATGAACAGTAGCCCGTGGAGGGGTGGTTGAACAGGAGCCCGTGGAAAGGGCTGGTTGAACAGTAGCCAGTGGAGTAGCGCGCGGTGGAGGCAGAACAGTCGCAGGTGGAGGCTGGAGGAGGTCGACGGTGGATGAACAGTAGCCCGTGGAGGCTGGAGGGGGTCAACGGTGGTGATGAACAGTACCCCGTGGAGTCCCGTTTTGCGGTACACCACACCCCTCCCGATGAACAGGACCCCCGTTTCGACCGTAGCGCTCCAACACAAGTCCGTTTCCTCTGTTTTGCGGTACGCCACACCCCTCCCGATGAACATGACCCCCGTTTCGACTGTAGCGCTCCAACACAAGTCTGTTTCCTCCGTTTTGCGGTTCACCACACCCTCCCGATCAACAGGACCCCCGTTTCAACCGTAGGAGGTCCGTTTCCTCCGTTTTGCGGTACTCCAGTCCCCTCCCAATGAATAGGATCCCGTTTCGAACGTGGCCGGTTGAACACAAGGTCGTTTCCTCCGTTCTGCGGTACGCCACGCCTCGTTTGCATCGGCTGTTCTATCCAAGCCCTCCCAATGAACACGATGACGCATTCCGCTCCGACCCAGCCGGTTGGCTCCCCAAGAACACGACGACGACGTTGTTTCTCCGTTCCGACCCAGCCATGTACACAAGCCCTGGCCGTACGTATTCGCGAGTAGGCATTCGAGACCCTGCCCGTATGTACGTACGTGGCCGTATTTTCTTTCCTGCACACTTGTAGTTGTACGTACGTGTACATGCTACGTGCGCACCTCTACTACGACACGTGCGCGCCTCTACATCGACCAGTATGTACGTACATGTTCGCGACCAGAATGACAACACTACGTACGCTTCGACCAGGTGGGTCCCGACTGTCAGGCACTTCCTTGCGTGCGAAGATGTAGCTGGTGGGTCCCAGCAGTCAGGGGGGCGAATCATTTTTTTGCCAGGATGCACTTCCTTGCGTGCGAAGATGTAGCTGGTGGGTCCAAGCAGTCAGGGGGCGAATCATTTTTGTTTTGCCCGGATGCACTTCCTTGCGTGCGAAGATGTAGCTGATGGGTCCCAGCAGTCAGGGGGAAACGTTTTTTTCGCGAAATACGGTGGCCCTTCCAGTGGGTCCCCGATGTCAGGTGGATGAAAAATTATTCAGGCACTTCCTTGCTGCGACCGTGGACCCAGCTGTCAGCCTCTCCACGTACAGTACTCTTCCGATGGAAGTCGTTCCTTGACCACGTTGACCACGCCGCGTCGAGAGCAGCAGGGCGGTGGACGACGGCGAGGCCTAGGAAGGGGACGACGCGGAGCCGAGGAAGACGCGACAGTGGAAGCCCGCGCGGAGAGGAGTACGAGGGTTCACTGGTTCGGCTGCGGTGTGAGGCTACCATCGCCGTAGGGCCTGGCCAGCGGTGGGAATAGTAGGGGACGGTGAGGCCTTCGCAGCAGCACAGCCGGCCACGGGAGGCGGGAGCATGCGGCACGACCGACACTGCTTTGGGCGGCTGGAGCAAGAAGACCAGATGTTGAAGAAGCATTATGGCCGTTTGATGTCTACACACGCTTCTATTCTTGTAGACTATGTTGGGCCTCCAAGCGCAGAGGTTTGTAGGACAGTAGCAATTTCCCTCAAGTGGATGACCTAAGGTTTATCGAACTCAGGGAAGTAGAGGTTGAAGATGGTCTCTCTCAAGCAACCCTGCAACTAAGATACAAGAAGTCTCTTGTGTCCCCAACACACCTAATAAAACTAGGAGTTGTATAGGTGCACTAGTTCGGCGAAGAGATGGTAAAATATGGATGATAGGAGTGGCAAAGCAAAGTAATATAAATCTGTAATAAAAAGTGCAGCAAGCAAACAAGTGGTAAACGTGAGCACAAATGGTATTGCAATGGTGGAAACAAGGCCTAGGCTTCATACTTTCACTAGTGGCAACTCCCAACAACATTAACATAGTCTAATCACATGATATTTCCCATAAAACATGCAATGGAGACGCACTCGGAGGTCATTCCTTTGTGGTCAAGAGAGGACGAGAATTATGTAGGGCTACAAAAGCACACCTCAAAGTTCGTAGTTCTCAATCTATGGATTTCCCAATGTCACCGCGGCCATCCAAAGAGAGTACCACAATCACCACAACATGTCTCAAGGATAGTCAAAGACAAGCACCAAGAAACTCTCAATCTTCAATCAACACACAAAAGAGGAAATCACTCATGAAAATATTCTTCTAATCCATGTCCAATAGACCGCTGTCACCTTGGTCTCGGGGATTATACTAGAGAAAGACAAGTGAGTACATCAATCCAATACATAGAGGAAGGGGAAATATCATGGGATCACCCTAGATTAACATAGCCTATGATCACAACGAAGATCACATCATGGGAGAGAGAATTGACCACATAGCTACTGGTAGAAACCTCAGCCCCGAGGAGGAACTACTCCCGCATCATGGAGGGAGGAAGCAACGTCGATGGAGATGAATCCGGGGGCACTTCCCTGTCCCGGCAGGATGCCGGCACAGGAATTCTGGTCCCCCCGAAAGTGTATGTAAGTGTATCAAAAGCATAGCAATATCACCCAAAACATGCATGGAGCAAGCAGAAATTATAGATATGTTTGGGACGTATCAACATCCCCAAACTTAATTCCTGCTCGTCCTCGAGTAGGTAAATGATAACAAGCACAATTTCTGTGGTGACATGCTACCAAAGAGTCTCTCACAATCACATGAAAAATGCTTATTGAGATAATGAATCTTTAGTAATTAAGTTACCTCATGAGAATATCACAAAGAACTGAAAGTTTACAATATGATACTGAAACACCCAATAGATTTGTAGTGAGCATGGTGTGCAAACATGACAAAGTGATACCTCGCTTGCCCCCTTTAGTGAAGCAAAACATAAATGCAGGAGCACCTCCGAAGTTTAAGTGACGACTAGATACAATGATTTCAGAATAAGCGATATCACAATCATGCAGAAGACAATGGTACTTTGGGACAATGCACATTACACTCAGAATGACAATCATGCTCTCAATAGTTGGTGCTTTGAAGAAAGAAGGTGGAGACTCTCGAACCGTGGATTTTGATGGCAAGGTTGAAAACCCGTGGCTGGAAGCAAAGACTAAACAAGTACCAGAGCTCGTGGTTTTAAAAACAGAGATAAAAAGCTTTTGGGAGGTGCATAATTCGTCAACGAATGCTAGTAGATAACCCAATTACTTCTTATGCTGGACAAGTTTCGAGGAACGGCTTCCACGCGGGGATGATCACATACCCTTAATCTCCTTTGTTTATCACTGCCAGAGTTTCCTGATTTCTCATGAACAAAGCGTGAAGGAGGGTTTGTTTGTTGCTATTATCTTTTGTGAGCTGGGCGCACTCATGGCAGTCCCTCCTCGTATTAGGGGTTTGCAGATTAGACATGCAATCCCGGGGTAAAATTTGTCCAACATAAGAAGATCATGAATTACCTACTACTTCCTCATGAGCTAAAACAGAGGCACAAAAGAGAAATGCTTTTGAATAATTTTGAGATGGTACAAGAAAGTCTTCGTTAGGAATGGCAAGTAAATACCATATATAGGAAGGTATGGTGGACTCATATGGCATAACTGGTTTCAAGGATTTTGGATGAACAAGCAGTCAGACCGCTTAGTACAGGTGAAGGCTAGCAAAAGACTGGGAGCGACCAATTAAGAGAGCAATGACGGCCATAATCATGCAGAGCGACAAAGCAACATTGAATCGGGCATGGAAGTTATATCACTACTCAGAAATTAAAGATCATCAAGGCTTGATAGACTTTCTTTACAGTCTTAAATATGTGTGAGCATATGCCAAGTCAATCAAAATAAATTCTTGGAGGAAGATATCACTAAACCATACCACATCATAGGCAAACAAATCATGCTGGTACTTCAATAACACATTAAGAACCCCCGGCTATTTGAGACTAACCATAAGAAAACATGAACTACTAAGCACCATTATGCACATATCATTTTTATCATAGACATATCAACCAGTGCCACAGAAGCCAACTCTCTTAACAAGATTAGCATGATAACTCAAGAGAGTTCCAGAAGCAACAACCTAAACAAAAGCTCTTAAAAAGATAAGCATGAAAACTAAGAGCTAAGCATGATAGCAGCTATGAAAAGATAAAGAACACACACAAGAAGATACGCATGCAAGCCTATGTTGTGTTCTACAGTGGAGTGGAGCGTGTTTCTCTCCCAAACAATGAAGGCTAGGATCCAACTTGTTAAGAACAGCAAGTAAAACCAAATAACTAAAAAGAAAAGAGCAAGACGCTCCAAGCATAGCACATAACGCATGAAGTGATAAAAATATAGTGGAACGAAGGACGAACTGATAATTGTTGATGGAGAAGGGGATGCACGGGGGCATCCCCAAGATTAGATGCTTGAGTCTCCTTGGATATTTCTTGGGGGTGCATGGGGGCATCCCCAAGCTTGAGCGTTCGACACTCCTGAATCTTCTTTTATCATCTTCCCTCGCACACTTGAAAACTCCCTTCATACATAACTCATCATAATCTGATTAGAGAGGTTAGTACCCACAATAAAATAATTTTTCTCTACTGGAAACAAAGATATTCTTGAAGGTCTACTGTTTCTCAAGATCGCCAAAAAAATTTTGCAAAGAAAAAGCAAGCTTAAGATATGCAAAACGAAGAAAAGGCAAAACAGGGCAGAATCTGTGAAAAACAGACCAGCAGGTAGTAAATAATTTTTTTGGGGTACTTCTGCAACTCAAATCAAAAAACTCAGAATGGACGCTCGAAAGCCAATTCTATAGAGCATGCTGTCCAAAAAATTCAGATCAAAAAGATGATCTGGTGATTTTATTCGAATTTTTCTTTCCAAGGACATAATCTGTTTTCTGGACAGCATGTCACAACTTTTGAACTTTCTTGCAATCAGAGGCTAAAGTTGGCACACAGCTGAAAAATAAAGATACATTGATGTTGCTACAGTGGTAACAAACATCAAGACCACTAAAAACTGAAAGAACAAACTGAAAGCAAAGATAACAAGGGTTGTCTCCCTAGAGCTCTTTCTTTATAGCCATAAAGATAGGCTTAAGACTTTAATGATGCTCTCGTAGGAAAAAGAGTTGAAGAACAAAAGAGAGCATCAAGAAGCAAATACCAAACACATTTAAGCCTAACATGCTTCCTATGCATAGGAATATTGCAATAGAATAATTCATTGAAGCACAAAGCAATAAGCATAGGAAGACAAAACAAGTGCAGCTTCAAAACCTTCAACATAAAGAGAGGGAACTTGATATTATTGAAATATCTATAAGCATATGTTCCCTTCTCATAATAATTTTCAGTGGGATCACGAATAAACTCAACAATATAAGCATCACATAAAGCATTGTTACCATGATCCACATGCAAAAAGGTACTCTTACTCTCCACATAAGCATAATCTTTCTCACTGGTAATAGTGGGAGTAGGACTATCATAAACAACTTGAACACTATAGATTAATTGTGTATTAGGAAGATGGTGTTCAACAAGGGAGTAATTCCCTCCATGATTATGACAAGTTTCATAAGGATAATTTCTCCTTATGTCATAGGTACCTTTATAATCACTATAGATTGGAGTTATAACATCATCATAGTAGAGAAGAGCATTATCATTACTAGCAACTATATTTGTAAACATGTTGTCTTTATTCTTACTAGCAAAATAATTATCAATTATCACATCACTAGTGGGTAAAGGATTTGCAATCCTATCATCCCCAAGCTTAGAGCTTTCCATATCATCACTTTCAGAGTTGGTACCAAAAAGATTTTCAAGATCATAAGTAGCATTATCATCATTTTCCCAATCACAATAAGTAACATGCATATCATAATCAAAATCATCTTCAATAGTACCTACGGACGTATCATCAAGATGATAATTAAGGCAATAAACTTCACCTTCTTCTTTAAACTTACAACCGTTAGGATAAAAGTTGATGGGAGGAATATGCTCAGGCTAGGTTGATACCCATTCTTCTTCCTTCTTGCTCCTCTTCCTCCTCCTCTTCTTTTTCTTCTTCTTCACCTTAGGAGGGAGTGGTTGGAGATGAAGCTTCTCCACATATCCTGGTTTATCATTAGAAACAATAGGGGAAACTTGGGAGAAACTCTCCTTTTTATTAGCAGAAATATAAGAGACATTTTTATACTTTGGTATAGTTCCCTCCTTACTAATCTTACTTATGTAATCATTTTTATGGCAATTAACAACACAATAGAGATGGCAATTTTGCAAAGTGTTTTTTATTCCTATGGCATTAACATCTAGCCAAGAAGTCTTTTCTGATAACTCTTCACACATCAAAAATAACATAAGCTCATCATAAAGATCAGGGGTGATCATGTTATCACACAACTGGTTAACAGTTATGTTTTGAAAGTGCATGCATTGAAAATTAAAGTGACCCTCTATACAACAAAGTTCATAAGTAAAAGGATAAAGGTCACACAATTCTCTAGCAATTTCATTTAAATCTTTGACCCAAGTGATTGTTCTTTCATGCTTATGTTGCTTACAATACTTCTCTTCTTCAATCATAGGCCTTTCATAAGGTCTATCCACTCCACAAAAATTAACATGCTTATATAAAACTTCATTTTTAGGAATTAGATCATGCATGTTGCAATCATCATGAACAATTTCATTTTCTTTGCAAATCTTTTTAAAAGGTTCATGATGCTTGATCCAATCCTCCTTAGGCATATTAAGATGTGAAGCAAAAGATTTGAGGAAATCAACAAGGAGTTGAGAATCAAGCCCAAACTTAGCACTAAACTTATTAAAACTTGTAGTTTCAACAAAGGACTTAATGCAATCATACTCATAAATTATACCTGACTCTTTACCTTTGTCGATCTCCCAATCTTCAGTGTTGCGTTGAATTCTTTCAAGGAGTTCCCATTTAGCATCAATCTTTTCGTTTGTGAAAGAACCCATAGAGGAAGCATCGAGCAAATCTTTATCCTGTCGAGAGAGCCTCGCATAGAAATTAGTAATAATCATATCTTTGGGGAGCCCATGGTTAGGACATTTTAGCATTAACGTTTTCAGTCTCCCCCAAGCTTGAGCTGTGCTCTCTCCGTCATGAGGATAGAAATTATAAACATAATTCCCATTCTCATGGACTTCATGAAGAGGATAAAACTTGGAGTAAAACAGAGACTGGATCTCTTCCCAATCCAGCAGGTGAGAGTCATCTAGTAGCCTATACCATTCCAATGCTTTTCCTTTCAGTGACAAGGCAAATAATTTCCTCATGACTCCATCTCTTGTCAAACCTGAAATCTTAAACAACTCACAAAGTTCTGTAAGTTTCAACAAATGAATACTAGGATTGACTATCCCATCATAACAATCATTCCTAATTATTTCAATTATCCCAAGTGGTATTTGGAACGGGATACATTCAGTAGGTGGAGGAAACTTCTCCACCACGGGTGTGGTAGAGCGGCCTTCCCCAAGCAGCGAACTAAGAGTGCAGTTTTCCATAAACATAACTAGTGAAACTAAAAACAAGAAACGAAAAGATTTAATTGCAAGATCTAAAGATATACCTTCAAGCACTTACTTCCCCGGCAACGGCGCCAGAAATAGCTTGATGTCTACACACGCTTCTATTCTTGTAGACTATGTTGGGCCTCCAAGCCCAGAGGTTTGTAGGACAGTTGCAAATTCCCTCAAGTGGATGACCTAAGGTTTATTGAACTCAGGGAAGTAGAGGTTGAAGATGGTCTCTCTCAAGCAACCCTGCAACTAAGATACAAGAAGTCTCTTGTGTCCCCAACACACCTAATACAACGAGGAGTTGTATAGGTGCACTACTTCGGCGAAGAGATGGTAAAATATGGATGATAGGAGTGGCAAAGCAAAGTAATATAAATCTGTAATAAAAAGTGCAGCAAGCAAACAAGTGGTAAACGTGAGCACAAATGGTATTGCAATGGTGGAAACAAGGCCTAGGCTTCATACTTTCACTAGTGGCAACTCCCAACAACATTAACATAGTCTAATCGCATGATATTTCCCATAAAACATGCAATGGAGACGCACTCGGAGGTCATTCCTTTGTGGTCAAGAGAGGACGAGAATTATGTAGGGCTACAAAAGCACACCTCAAAGTTCGTAGTTCTCAATCTATGGATTTCCCAATGTCACCGCGGCCATCCAAAGAGAGTACCACAATCACCACAACATGTCTCAAGGATAGTCAAAGACAAGCACCAAGAAACTCTCAATCTTCAATCAACACACAAAAGAGGAAATCACTCATGAAAATATTCTTCTAATCCATGTCCAATAGACCGCTGTCACCTTGGTCTCGGGGATTATACTAGATAAAGACAAGTGAGTACATCAATCCAATACATAGAGGAAGGGGAAATATCATGGGATCACCCTAGATTAACATAGCCTATGATCACAACGAAGATCACATCATGGGAGAGAGAATTGACCACATAGCTACTGGTAGAAACCTCAGCCTCGAGGAGGAACTACTCCCGCATCATGGAGGGAGGAAGCAACGTTGATGGAGATGAATCCGGGGGCACTTCCCCGTCCCGGCAGGATGCCGGCACAGGAATTCTGGTCCCCCGAAACTTGGTGGCGACGGCGGTGGAGATCGGAATTTTTTCTGGACAAAAGGGTTCTGGAATCAGGGTTTCCGCGACGGGAGAATAAATAGGAGGCCAAGTAGGGCACCAGAGGAGGTGGGAGCCCCCCAGGCGGCCCCCCGGCGCGGCCAGGGGTGGGGCCGTGCCATCAGGGCGCCTGGGGCCCCTCTGGCCCCCCTCTGGCCCCACTTATGGCACATGGAAGCTTCTGGAGCGCTGATTTTTTATATATTTTTCCCGGAATTTTTCTGGCAATTTAAGTAATGGGAAAACCTGAAATACAAAAACAGCAAAAGACAGAAACTGGCACTGGGGTGCACTGAGTTAATAGGTTAGTCCAAATATGATCAAAAGTGTATGAAAGTGTATCAAAAGCATAGCAATATCACCCAAAACATGCATGGAGCAAGCAGAAATTATAGATACGTTTGGGACGTATCACCGTTGGATGGACATCGTACGGTCACTGGAGCTAGAATCGTTCATATTGACTAAGTTGACAAAGCACTCCGTCCCCGTCAATTTAGTAGGCCCACAAGTCAGCCACCCACCAAGGTGGGTCCCAACTAGCAGGGGGAGTATTCATTTTTTTGTACGTAATAAGGCGGCACTACCGGTGGGTCCGAGCTGACAGCGGGGGGAATGTTTATTCGCGAAATATGGTGGCCCGTCCGGTGGGTCCCAGCAGTCAGGGGGAAACGTTTTTTTCGCCAAATACGGTGGCCCGTCCGGTGGGTCCCTTCTGTCAGGTGGAGGAATAATTATTTTCCGCATAATAAGGAGGCACTTCCTTGCGGCTGCTGTGGACCCAACTGTCAGCCTCTCCATGTACAGTACTCTTCCGATGGAAGTCGTTCCTTGACCACGTTGACCATGCCACGCCGAGAGCACCGGGGCAGTGGACGATGGCGAGGCCTAGGAAGGGGACGACACGAAGCCGGGGAAGACGTGGCAGTGGATGCCCACGTGTAGAGGAGTATGAGGGTTCACTGGTTCGCTGCGGTGTGAGGCTGCCCTTGCCGCAGAATAACAGGGGGTGTGGGTGAGTAGAGGGATGGCCTGGCCAGCGATGGGAGTAGTAGGGGGCAGTGAGGCCTCTGCCGCATCGCAGCCGGCCACGGGAGGCAGGAGCACGAGGCACGACTGGCGCTGGTTTGGGCAGCTGGAGCAAGAAGACAAGAGGTTGAAGAAGCACTACGGCCGTTGGATGGACATCGTACGGTCACTGGAGCTAGAATCGTGCATATTGACTAAGTTGACAAAGCCCTCCATCCCTGTCAACTTAGTAGGCCCACAAGTCAGCCTGCCACTATACTAGGTCCCATGTAGCAGGGGGAGTATTCATTTTTTTGTGCGTAATAAGGAGGCACTTCCTTGTGTGCGAACATATAGCTGGTGGGTCCGAGCTGTCAGCGGTGGTAACGTTTTTTGACGAAATACAGAGGCCCTTTCGGTGGGTCACAGATGCTAGGTGGAGGAATCAATATTTTGCGCGTAATAAGGATGCATTTCCTTGCGTGCGGCCATGGACCCAGCTGTCAGCCTCTCCACGTACAGTCCACTTTAGATGCATGTCGGTCGTTGACCACGTTGACCAGGCCGCGCCGAGAGCACCAGGGCATTGGACGACGGCGAGGCCTAGGAAGGGAACGACACGGAGGCAGGGAAGACTCGACAATTGTTTCCCACGCGGAGGGGAGTACGACTGTACGAGGGTTCACTGGTTCATCTGCCGTCGCCGGAGAATAACAACAGGTGTGGGTGAGTAAAGGGATGGCTAGGCCATTGTTGGGAGTATGGTGGGGCGGAGAGGCCTGCGCGGCAGCATAGCCGGACGTGGGGAGGAGGGAGCAGGCAGTCCCGCCGGCGCTTGTTTGAGCGGCTGGAGCAGGAAGAGCACAGATTGAAGAAGCACGACGGCCGTTGGATAGACATCCAACAGTCACTGCTTGTTCGTCAACCTTTTTTTAAGAAAGCCTCAAATATGTGGAAAACATCATACAACCCATCTGCCATTATTTCTAATAATTACAGCCCATTTGCTAATTCTTAAGGTTTTTTTTGAGCCCATATTGTTTTTGTTAGCATTACAGCCCATATTGTGGCGACGGTTAAAAAATTATACGAAATTTTGCATATTTCAGTGCGGTCCGAACTGTTTTTAATCCCAAAATTTCGAGTCACATTCAAACTGATTTTAATAATAAATGTATATCAATATAAAATACAACAAATTGTCCACGCATAAAAATCAATGCAATTTAAAATCTCGAAATGAAAAAAACAAATTTGAAACTAATTGTCGGTTTGATGTGTTTTAAAAATGTACAGCCCATTTCTCATTACTGACAAGCCATTTTCTCGGCCAGCCGAATGAAGCTCTCCTCGTCTTGAAAGATTTTCAGCCCAACACGCGTGACAAAGCGACTTACTTGGCAAATCACAAAAAACTGGGTCGTGGCCGTGAACCCAGCTGTCAGCCTCTCCACGTACAGTACTCTTCCGATGGAAGTCGGTTGTTGACCACATTGACCATGCCGCGCCGAGAGCACCAAGGCGGTGGACGACGGCGAGGCCTTGGAAGGGGACGACGCGGAGCCGGCGAAGACGCAACAGTGGATGCCCACGCGGAGAGGAGTACGAGGGGTCACTAGTTCGGCTGCGGTGTGAGGATGCCGTCGCCGCAGAATAACAGGGGGTGTGGGTGAGTGGAGGGATGTTCTGGCCAGCGGTGGGAGTAGTATGGGGGCGGTGAGGCCTCTGCGGAAGCACAGCCGGCCACGGGAAGCAGGAGCAGGCAGCACGACCGGCGCTGCTTTGGGCGGCTGGAGCAAGAAGACCAGAGGTTGAAGAAGCACTAAGGCCATTGGATGGACATCATACGGTCACTAGAGCTAGAATCGTTCATATTGACTCAATTGAGAAAGCCCTCCGTCCCCGTCAACTTAGTAGGCCCACAAGTCAGCCTCCCACCATGGTGGGTCCCAGCTGGCAGGGGGGTATTCATTTTTTGTGCGCAATAAGGAGGCATTTCCTTGCATGCGAAGATATAGTTGGTCGGTCCAACCTGTCAGCGAAGGGAATGCTTTTTTCACGAAATACAGAGGCCCTTCTGGCGGGTCCCAGATGTCAGGTGGAGGAATCATTATTTTGCGCGTAATAAGGAGGCATTTCCTTGTGTGCGGCCGTGGACCCAACTGTCAACCTCTCCACGTACAGTCCACTTCCGATGGATGTCGTTCATTGACCACGTTGACCACGCCACACCGAGAGCACCAGGGCGGTGGACGACGGCGAGGCCTATGAATGGAACGACACAGAGCCGGGGAAGACACGGCAGTGGCTGCCCACGCATTGGAGAGTACAGGGGTTGACTGGTTCGGCTGCCGTCGCCGGAAAATAACAGGAGGTGTGGGTGAGTAGAGGGATAGACATGCCAGGGATGCGAGTATATGATGGGGCCGTGAGGCCTGCCCGACAGCACAGCCGGCCACGGGCGGCGGGAGCAGGCGGTTTCGACGGCGCTGGTTTGGGCGACTAGGGCAGGAAGATCAGAGACTGAAGAAGCACGATTGCCGTTAGATTGACATCTAACGGTCTGACGCTGGTGGAGTTGATTGTTGACTAAGTTTATTTTTTGATAAACCTTGTGCACGAATGAACTTAGTAGGCCCACAAGTCAGCCTCCAAATCTGTGGCAGGCAACATAGAGCCCATTTGCTATTTTTTAATAATTTGCTGCCCATTTGCTAATTCTTAAGTAATTTATTACAACCCATTTTCTGCCCAGGACCATGGTCAAAAAGTTCAACCTTATTTTGCATATTTCGGTGGAGTCCGAACTTTTGTAACCCCGAAATGATAAACATTTTTTCAGAACTTATTGATTTGCCAAAAAAATTGTTTTGTTTTTGTAAGCTAATAAGACATGGGACAATTGAGTTGGTTTAAGGGAAAACCAATGGTAAAAAAATTCAGCGCTTAGAGGGAAAACAACAACAAAAATAAGGATGTGAATATGAAAAGTGAATTTTATGTATTTTAAATATAATGATACGTGTATATGAACTAGTAAAACTATAGGAAGAGATTAGAAAACGGATGTAGGACATGCATTTCAAGAGGAAAATAGAACTGGGTTGTGTGTTTGATTCAGTAAAAAAGTGCCCGTGGATGTTGTAAGACAAAATATAACTAACGTTGGCGAGCCAGAGGCCAGTAGATACCTGCTGGATCTTTGTGCCCCGTTGTCGTCATGGGCTAGGCCTGTTAAAAACAAAACCAAGCCTGGGCAGTCTACAGCCCAGTTGAAACTTGCTCGACCTGAAAAAACAATATACGTGCTCAATAAACGAGATAATTCTGCAAGTACAAACTGATAACTGGGATGCAGTAGAGATATTGTTTTTTCATCGTGATAATAAGAGCATGCACTTGTTTTGAAAAATTTGGAGACTGAGAATTCGAATGGCAGGTGCTTATGCTACCCATCAAATAAAAATCAGGTGTCTGAAATTTTGTTTCAAAACAAATGATTCAGCTTTATATCCACGCTGACCCTCGGCATGATGGTTGGAAGCAAATGCCAAGTTCATACCAAAAGATCGTTAACAACAATACGAACTTGCGAACGACAAGGTAGTACAAGTACCAATACCAAACTAACTTATAATCTTTTTACTCCTGGCCCTAGTGTTCGTCTGGTAGAAAATCTTGCAGAGGACTAGCTCCCGCTCCTTCTCTTGCTCCAGGTCCCCGAGGTGGTACTGGTGCATCACCAAGTTGGTCCTCTTCTGGTCGAAGTTCTTGTTGGTGTGCAGCACCAGAACCTTTTTGCTGCCCGTCTGCCGACCGTTGACCATCATCGGCAAGGTATTGCCGGTGTTGTGCCACATCGTGTGCATGCCACACTTCGACTATATCTGGCCACGAGTCCACCTGCCCCTTTTGAACACCCTGGAATTGCGCTGGAAGAAATGCTTTCTTAGGCCACTCAGTGTGATACCTGCAGTATTGTCGAATACAGGTTTTAGTGTACGTAGTTGGCATTTTCATAACATCTTTGGCATGTTGCAGTCACTTGTTTCACTTTTTATTAACTGTCAAATTGTAATTGCTTCACCAGGTCTACATCTAAAAAGAAAAGTAGAGCTATAAACAAAGGAATATGTTTTTGCAAGTAGACGGCCGATCGGTGTCTTACTTGAAAGTTTCTCAGGATGGGTGTAGCATATGCCGTGCTCGCTGTCGATGGTTGGTATGAACAAATCGATGAGAGGGTGAGATCTCGCGCTGTTAGCACTCACTTTGGCCTCAAGGTGCTCGATCAGCTCCTGATCCGTGGGATCGAACTTGACGCCAGCCGGTAGCATCGGCCAATCCTTCTTCGACTTGCGTGAGTTAATTCCAGTTATATGGTACTCAATGTATGATCAATCGACTGCTTTAAGTGAATGATGAAAGATTTCGACAGATAAGTGGTACTCCAAATCTGAAGTCCAGAATACCCGAACATGCCGCCGGGATTCTTGTGTCACCTCACACGCAGCTTGTTGTCACGTCAGTTCAATGTGTGAACATGATGAATAATTTGACCAACGTATACTAGTACTGCTACTGTACTACTTACTAGTTGTATTTAGTGTCACATTTTAACCATAGGTTTAACTAACAAGTACACACTTGAAGCCTAAGTGATATATATGTAGGGTGGGTCTATTCTCATAACACCCCTTAAGACCTTATTCTCATAACAAAAACCTTATTCTCATAACAGTGTGCCCACGTCCTACCAGCAACTCCCACGCCCACGCGCAGACGACAAACCCCCGCTCCCCCACCTTCTTCCTCGCTCCCCCACCACATCCCCTGCCTACCCACCACCTCCGGACGCGCCGGCGGGCCACCCACCACCTCCGGACGCGCCGCCCGGTCGGCCACCCACGACATCCCGACGCGCTGCCCGGCCGACCACCTACCCCCTCACCATGCGCCGCCCGGCTGGCCACCCACCCTCCCGACGCGCCGCCCGTCCGGCCACCACCCCCTCCCACCATGCCTCCTCCCACTCGGACGCACGCACCTCACCCTGCGCCGCGCCAGGGAACAGGCGGCTTCCATCTCCCTCCTCGATGTGATGGCGCGGGCCGAGTTCCTCGAGCTCAGATCGACCAACGGTTCTGGCCAAAAGCTCCCCTGACCCTGGATCCACACCGCCCAACCAGGATGCGGTGGTGGGAGGAAATATCGATGCAGCGGGGGCTGGCTCCCCACGACAGTCGACCACTACGGCCACCACTCTGCTCCCTACCCTGCGTCGTCAAGCACCACGGCGGCCAAATCTCACTGGGTCCTCCCCCGGCCATCGTCGCATGCAGTGCACTATTGATATATGCACATGGGATTGGGGGTGTCGATGCAGTTTATTTTCCTCTAAGTGCAGTTCTTTTTTTGTTTTTCATTTTCAGGAAAAATTTGTCTCGCAGGCGGTTCACTGCTAATGAATTTGGTTTGTAAAAAAATTGTTGAAACAGATGCATTTTATTCATCAAAAGGGGCCAGTGAGCAGTTCATTTGTATTTTAGAGGTTTGCTTTTCGGCCAACATGCAGTTCGTGCCGTCGGCAAATCGAGTTGCCATGCTGCTTCGTGGGGACTCGTTTGCATCTTTTTTTGCAGTTCGTCGGGCACCCCCTCGCAGCTCTCTCCTCCCCAACATGCAGTTCGCCGATGACGCCATCACGACGCATTTCACTGCAGTTTTGCGTTGCTTGGGATATGAAGCTCTTGTGAAAAAATCATTAGCACGACGCTTGCTGCTCGGTGGTTAAATTCTCTGAAGGCGGTTCTATAATGCAAAAACAAGAGCAAAAAAATGTTATAGAAAATTTAGAAAGTAGTTCCTTGGCAGTGCACTTTGTAACACATAAATAACTCATGCGGTTCACTTTCAGGGGTGTCGCGGTTTACATACTCACAACATGAAGGCGGGAAATAATGTTATGGAAATGACAAAAAAGTAATACGGTTCACTTCTCGATAGTGTTGCGGTTCACTTACGCAAGATGTGACGCGCACTTCAAAATCCTCTTCTGAAAAAATCAGTCTGACAAAAAGAAACAATGCAGTGCACTTGATTGTCTTATGCAGTGCATTCTTCTGTCTGATGCAGTACACGCGTTGATATTTGTGTCGCGGAAAAACAGAGTGTGTGCGTTTTTGTAATTTCAAAACTGCTCTTAAACCGTAATGAATTAGAGGGAGTGTTCTACATGAAAAAGTAGCGTCTCGACGATATCTTTTCAACGGTGTATCGTTTGGATCATTTCGACCAATGATTTTTAAAAATTTCACGAAAAACGGCCGCTCCCCTTCGTAGTCAGCCGCACGATTTTCAAAATTAACTAAAAACCGTAAGGAATCTCAAAAACATTTCAACATATGAAAGTTGCGCCTCGTTCGTAGGTTTCCAACGGCGTATCACGCGCCTCGTTTCCACAAACGGTTAAAAAACTGAAGCGAAAACAGTACCAAAAATTTGAAATTTTTTCGAAAAACACAATTCCGCGATTTAATAAATTCAAAAATGCTCTTAAACCGTAGTGAATTAGAAAAAATAATAGATATGAAAAATATGCGCCTCGACGATACCTTTCCAACGGTGTATCATTTGTTTCATTCCGACGAGCGGTTTAGAAGAAAACGCGAAAAAATGCTCGCTGTCATTTGTTATGAGCCGCACGATTTTCGAAACTGCTCTTAAACTATGATGAATTTTGAAAAGTGTTCAACATGGGGAAGTTGCATCTACTCCATAGCTTTTAAACGGTATATTACACGCATAATTCCGATAAGCGGTTAAAAAACTAGAGCAAAAAAGGTACCGAAAAAACAACACGTACAGTTTTTTCAAACATGAAGTTCACTCGTCTCTGTGTTGCAGTATGTGTGCAGTGCGCATAGCTTTCCAATGCAGTAACACAAAGCAGTTCGGAAGTGTTATGAGAATATTATTCTCATAATGTTATGAGAATAGACCGGCTGTATATTTGCTATTGTTGGAATTTTGCTAGTAGGCCTTTGGCCTCATATTTCCAACAGCTACAGCAGCAGAATACATGGCTCAGTCTACATATCAGTACGAATCAAATTGTGCATATTTGCTATTGGCATGAACCACATCGCCGCATGTCGGGTTTGCAAAATCCATCCATCGCATGGAAGCTTGATGCCTTTCACACACTGAAGATTATCTGGCAACAAGCTGTGTCGAGGAATCTCTGGATATGGTGATTCATGAAACCCATGGTATGATGTGTAAACACAGCCCCCCTGGCGAATGGAAGTTGCATAGCACGGTAATCATCGCCGGTGATATGATCGATGTTGGTTGGATGATCGAATAATTGAGCCAGAGGAACACGGAGTGGTTGTCGAGGTTGTGAACCCGCCTCCAGTTGAATACGCCTGGCCCAACGGAGCTGGGATCTTTCTCGAACACGAAGCAGCCATGGCCATCAATGTCACGAACGCTCCAGTCATTGGACTGCATGCTGTTTGATGAAATGGTTTGGTCAATTTGGTACGTGCAAATGAGCATCAAATGACCACCGTCAGCTGAAGGAGCGATAAACCACCACCCATAGGCTGGTATGATTCCAGGTCCTAGAATCATGAAGGCCAGCGCATTTGCGTGTGCTGCAACAATTCAGATTGGAGACCAAAAGGACAAAAATAAACAATCATGTTCAGAGTATGTGTGGAATTAAGATTATTATAACAGTGACACATATCATAGACAGAGAATTGCAATGCCGTGGTCATAATCATACCCGAAGTTAAAAAAATAAGCCTATGGCTATCATATTCTAGCAATATATCATGGTTCAAACATCATGTAACGATGAGAGGAAAATAGATATGATAGGGCCTACTCATATTCTACCATAGCACTTACTACAGTTATCATATCAACTCTAAGCAATAACATGCGTTGTTATAAAAATCTTGTAAATGAGAGTAACATATAGCAATCATGAGGTTATACTCATAATATCTATTCTAACAATCATTAGATACCAATTGTTCTCATATCAATGCTAACAATAACATGTGTGGTCATAAAAATCTAGGAAATGAGAGGAACATATAGCAATGATGTGGTTATAGACATACTATATATTCTATATTTGTAACAATGAACATACAGTCGTATTCTTAAGGTAAAGATGAGATGAGATAGAACAATTACACAATGATAGATTCCACCAGTATAGGCTGCCAATCTATGCGTCGACCGCATAAACGATGCCATCGTGCACTATAGCATCAGACAGAAGTGTTAGGTAAAGAGGATCGACGATGAGCCATAACCATGTATGGCGACCGGATTCCAGGTAGACTAATCCCATGTTGAGCACGGCAATGAGCTTGTAATCCATGTAGTCTTCTGATGGTGTGGGCACTTTGCAGATTACAACCTTCAGCAAACAGAGGTCGAGCCAAAAGCTCGACGCGTCTCGTGCGTAGTAGGCAGGAGTGTCCGATGGGCCGCGAGGCTCGATGGCGGCAGTATCCAAAGATGGAAGGGTGATCTCTCGCTGGGTGTAGATATCCACGAGATGCCACGGACTACCAGATTGGTGGATGAGGACGATCCAGTTGGCCTTCATGCCCGCCTAGTAGTGGCCGCGCATGAAGGACAGGTGGACGGGTAGTGGTAGCATGTCGAGGGGCACCACGGCAACCTCCGTAGGATCGTCAAGTCGGTGTCTGGGCCACCTGCGAGGATCGGGCATCAGCAAGCAGGGTGTCTTGAAAAGAGTCGGCTGGTTGCAGATGAGTAGACGGTACAAAGACACCGAGCATGCATCTAGACGGACGGTGCTGAGTAGGTCCATACGATTATAGATCTGCTCCAAGAGAACATCGGGGAGGGAATTCCAATCGTGGCTCTGCGTGTCGGTCGGTTCTGCCATTGGGGTTTTCGGTGCCTGCAAGCCAGCAGGGATGTGGATTAGGGAGGGCGAGCGAAGAAGCTTCTCCTCGTGTGGCCGAGCAGTGAGCGGGGGGGATATGGTACGCGCGAGCTACCAAGGAAGATAGCGCGGGCGGGTGAGCAGAGAGCGGGGGGAAATGGTGTGCGGCCGACGATGGGGAAGAGAGGAGGAAGAAGAAAAGAGGAGGAAGAAGAGTGGAAGACGGGGAAGAAAGTGCATTAAATCTCAATTCTACTACTACTACCAGGATATACCGTCCTTCGGAGTGTAAATAGTTACACCGATGACATATGTGTCTACCACAAGAGGGCCCATACGTCAGTTAATGGAGGACAGCAGCGTGCTCTACTGGCAAACATGATGGCAGTACTGGGTAAGGCTGATTTAGTAACACCAACACGCTGGTTCAGCTTATTAATTAAGTGTCCCATTTGCTGCAGCGTGTATTGTCACTTCACTCGAAGACTAGTTGAATAGTTCTCTCTGACCGAGATGGGGAATAATGGATCGCGAAGACTTCCTTTCCTATGCCTCTACGCTCACTTCACTCATTTTGCTCCGTACGTAGTCACTTGTTGAAATCTCTAGAAAGACAAATACTCTGTATTTGGGAACAGAGGGAGGATTTTACTCCGTGTTTGGGAACAGAGGCAGGATTTTACTCTGTATTTGGGAACAGAGGGAGTATCACCATATGGAGGGAACATAGGAAGCTTGAAATATGAACATGTCAATGGGAGGGAGTAAGCCCCATGCATGCATGCAACATGTAATACTCACACGTACACATGGACGCACGCAACACTCACGCACCCATGCGGCACACAGCACACGACGCAACACACACGCTCACGCTCAAGTGCTCAACCTACTCCCTACGTCCGTGAAAGACTGTACATTTAGAGATTTACATATTGACCAGGGCATAATTAACGCCCAAAAGTAGCAGACTTATGTGTGCATGCGACCATTGAGAGAAGAAGATTAAATGAAGGTCGTTGCATGCTGTAATTAAGGATAGACATGTAACCTATACCTGGAGCACAAGTTGGTGCATTAGTCAATCAATATCGATTTAGATTAAATGCTAAATGCATTGGAAGTGTAGATGTACTACACTCTTTGTTTTTTAGCTAATTTCTTTGCTCTGCCAACTGACAGGTGGGACCCAGAAACCAGGTGACAATTTAACCAGTCAACAAAGTGGCACATCGACTATGTGGCCGGTCAGTAGGGTGCAATACGGTGCTCTACGATGAGCTAGTGATCGTATAATCACTGCAAAACTATATATATTGACCGTAAAGAGCGTATTGTTACATACGTTGACCGCGAGTGTATTTTTATCATTTCAAATTAAGCCATATTAACCGAAAAGGACGCAGTATGGACTAGTACTAGTACTGCTTTGATGTGTCCCGTCAACTCGCCGAACGAGGAGAACCTTGCTTACTACGCCTCTCCATCGCCCACGCGCGCGGTGGTTCGCAAGACGAGGAGAGGGCTTTGACTACAGCGCCCTCTCCCTCTCCCTCTCCCTCGTAGTGGACGTGCAGTAGTTTAATCGGTGTCAGATTTCCAGAAGCATAATGTGCACTGTAGTATCATCATTGTTGGACCTTCCGAAGAGGCGAAGAGCCAAGTGCAAGGTTCACACGAGTACAAACTGTTGAACCTCCCGAAGAGGCAAAGAGCCAAGCGCAAGGTTTTATAGGAGTTGTCGTCCTAGTAGGAGCGTACTACACGGAGTACAACTATAGCGAACGATGCTTCTGTATGATGCCGCCACGTCACATATATCCAAAGCTGTGCCACCTGTTTTTTTTCTCAAAGAGCGTGTTGGAGCCCGTGCAACAACCACACAAGTTGCACGTACACATAACACATTTACTAGTAATAAATTCTATAGGTCAAATGCCAGTTTGCCACACAAGTTCATCTCCAATTCATGTGATAAATTTGTGCACGACTAGTCTACATATATTCACAGCGCTACCGTTCACAGTTTACCGTACTCCACTTACACGTTATAGATGGGCTACATGTCCTCCTCCAGGTTCCAGTCCCAGGTGTTCTTCATGGATGGCACGATCCATAGCGGTGGACAACGAGAATCATTGTCGCAGCTTTCTAGTCCGGTTCCACACGATGGAGACTCATCCAAGCTGAAGCGGCATAAATCAGGGATAGCGTGTCCCAGCATGTCGTGCATCCGGCGGTGCGCACTGAAGACACAACCATGCTTCATGAACGACATGCCTTCTGTGTCGTGCACGGAAGGTGGCATCCGCTTCACAATGGGGTAGCTGTCCCAAATGAAAAGCGAGTACTCTCCAAGAGTGTTCCTCGGCACCCACGTAGCATCACGGGGGTCAAACTCGACGCTGTTCATCTGGTACACGCGACATCTCAGATCTGGACACATGGTGACGTACATAGTCAAGGTCCATGCATAATAACGTTGTGCTCAAATATGGCGGTCAGTAATACTCCGCTATAGAGGAAGTAAAATAACCGGCTTATTATATGTACCCTGTAATGCCCAGGATGGGACTATACCTCCTACGTGTCGAGGCACGACTTAAAGGTATAAGCCCATTCTGGAATGATCTCAAGTTTGGTATCTTTGCACGACTCATGTAAAAATAGGGATGAAATTGCAAAAGGATAGTTGGCTTACACTTGCCACGTCACACAATACATTACATAAGCAAAACATCATCCAAAACATCACAACCCGACTACGGGTGAATATCCAAAAGAAAGATACCAAAAACATAAAGCCACAGGTCCGAATCGCCCCTAGTAGAAACCACTACTGATCGTCGAAAATGTAACAAGCACACGGCCACGCTCTTCATGGAACTCCCAGAAGTTCTGAGCCAACTCCTGCATCGTACTCAGCTGAACCTGCATCTGGAGTTGTAGTATCTGTGAGCCACGAGGACTCAGCAATCCCATAACCATGGGTATCAAGACTAGCAAAGCTTTAAGGATTTGGAAGAGGTAAAGTGGTGAGGTAGCAGCAGCGGCTAAGCATAATATGGTGGCTAACTTACGAGTACAAGAATAATATGAGCATCTACGCAAACAGTCGCAAACTAGTAGTGATCGCTAAAGATCCTGAACTACCTACGAGTCAAACATAACCCCACCGTGTTCTCTTCTCAAAGTGAAAAGAGACAGTCACGGTTACTCACATAGTTGTGTGTTTTACTTCGGATCCTTTGTCAAGTTTTTACAACCGGACATTAACAAATTCCAATCTGCCACATAACCGCAGGCACGGCTTTCGAAAGATCATAACCCTGTAGGGGTGTCCCAACTTAGCCCATCACAAGCTCTCATGATTAGCTGAAGGGATAAATATAATATCATCACCCCTTATCTTAGGGAAATCCGATCAGGCTCGGCATCCCGGTGCACAAGACATTTCGACAATGGTAAAACAAGTCCAGCAAGACCTCCCAGCGTGCCGACACCCTGATAGTAGCCGCGCGTATCTCGTCTCAGGCCACGTTCGGATGAGCTATGGTTACAGCGACCAGATACCCCAAGTTTCCAAGGGGCGGCGCCGCAAGCTTCTCTATTTGGGACCAACACCATCATCACTGGCCCCCCTGCTATGTAGAAGAATCCCCGGGGACGCGACCCCCTATGCAATTTTAATTAATTAATTAATTTGTTATTATGAGGCAAATTAAAACCAATGTTGGGCCTTGCTGGAGGAGTTTTATTCAAAGTGGAAGTGTCAAGGGGTCCCCATATACCCATCGTGTAAGGAACGCAAAATCAAGGAACATAATGCCGGTTTATCAGCGCCTAAGGTGGCATGAGTGGAACAAAACACCGAGCAAAAGGCCAAGCCTTCCACCCATGCCCAGTATATAGGTGTGTTATTATATATATATATATATATATATATATATATATATATATATATATATATATATATATATATATAACATATTGTGATATTCCAACAACAGGTTCCCTCCTGGAACATTTTTCATCTTCACCTGCAACTAACAACGCTATAAGAGGGGCTGAGCAAGCGGGTAACATAGCCAAACAATGGTTTTGCTAGGAAGGTTTCAAAGGTTAGAGGTTTCATGGCAACAAGGAGAGGCTGACAATAATGATGGGTAGCGCGACATGTAACGATAGCATTGAGACAACTAAGCAAAGGCAATGATAGTAAAGGTATCCAAGGGTATGGTCATCTTGCCTGGGATTCCGCAAGGGAGAAGAACGTGTCCATGAAGTAGTCGAACAGAACCTCACAACTCCGGAACGAACCCGAAGCTAATGAGGGAAGCAAACCGGAAAGAAATAAGCAACCCGGTAAACACAGCACACGAGACATGACAATATGCTCAATCAAGTATGATGCAAAACAATTCTACGCAGGATGCACAACAAGTCTATACAGGAAGCAAAACATGGCAAGGTAGGAAGCACAGCAAAACAACACAAGTCTATATGATGCAAAACATGGCAAGGTATGATGCATGACAAGTCTATACAGGAAGCAATTCATGGCAAGGTAGGAAGCACAGAAAAATAACACAGGTCTATATGATGCAATACATGGCAAGGTATGATGCATGATAAGTCTATACAGGAAGCACATCAAGTCTATACAGGAAGCATAATATGGCAAGGTAGGAAGCACAGAAAACAACAGAAGTCTATATGATACAATACATGGCAAGGTATGATGCATGACAAGTCTATACAGGAAGCACAGAAAGTCTATACAGGAAGCATAACATGGCAAGGTAGGAAGCACAGCAAAACAACACAAGTTTATATATGATGCAATACATGGCAAGGTGAAGCAAGTGTAAACTAGCTATCTAGGCATTTTAAAATGAGGCCGGAAATAACAACAACAAATCCGGAAAATCCCCATATGCATGTTTAGCAATTTTAAGCAAACAACAATTTAACACATTTTAATGTTGTTAACATGATGCGGTTGACATGATCAAGTTTATGCAATTTTTAGTAAACGTTAACATGAAGAGATATGAAGCATTTGTCACCGTGGTGGAAAGAAAAGGTGCCACGGCAACGATCCGAAAATGATGCAACGACAACATCTCGGTTCCGGTAACTCGTCGAGAGACCGGTGCAAAAGAAAGGTGGCGTGAGCGAGTCGAACAAGATGAAAGGTGGGGTGATCCCGTCACCGGGTTCCCACGGGTTGGCGACGAGGCAACCAAGGAGCATGACAAAAGACGAATCGGGCACGGTGCACACAAGGGAAACATCTCATACAACACATGCATTCCACGGGTCATCGTCTCGGGATTATACCTTCGGAACATTCATTTCGAGGAGGATCAAGATCGTAGAGGAGGTAGCGGTACTCGCGGGTCGTGGTACACATTCGTAGAGGGAAGTAGTCGTTCCGTTCGTAGTCGTACACGGGGCGTCTGGGTCGTCGTTGACGTAGAGGTACTCGTTCCGTTTCGGAGAGGTACTTGGCGAATCCCTCGTTTCTGGGGCGACGGTAGTGGTACACGGTTCTTCGGCGACGGTCGTCGTACCCGTTCCGTAGATGAACTTGAGGGTTCCGAGTGCTCCGGGCGTAGTGGTACTTGACGCGTTCGTTCATGGTTCTTCATGCGTCGTGGTACTTGGGTCTTCAAACTTGTCGGTCTTGACAAAATGAAGGGGTACTTGGTGTTCGCCATGTTGCAGTAGAGATACATAGACATCCTGGCACTTGGCGAAAAAACAACATCAACAATTCATGGTGGTCTCGGTCACGCCACGGCAAGTTTGGGCGACGCAGAGGCCATGGCGAGGAGGCGCGCGCTGGTGCAGGGTAGCGACGAGACGAGGTGGTCGGGCTCAAACTCCTGAAGAAGATGGCGCGGCGGCGGAGTTCCCGCCAGCCTGGGGAGGCCGACGCCGGCGGAGAACAGGGCGACGAGGAGGTGGCTCATGAGAGGCCCGGCGAGGTGGCTCGACCTCCTTCGCTGCGGTGGCGCAAGGCGCTGGCTAGGAGCATGCAGACGTGGCGGGTGGACCTCGAGTCGGTCGCGGGCGCGGCGGCGAACCTGAGGGCACGACGTGGCGAAGCAGGGCCGGAGAGGCGAGGACGAGGCCGTGGTGGGGGAGAAGGACGGCGGCGCGGAGAGCTTGGGACGGCGGCAGTGGTCTCAGGAAGGGGAACAGGGGCATGGCGCGGCGGCGATACTGGAGGGAAACGAGGGAGAACGAGGAGGGGACGAGCGAGGCGGGAGGACTGGGTCGAGGGAGCGAGAGGGTGGCGGCGCTGGGAAAAGGGACGAGAGGGAGAGGTCGAGGGGAAGAGGGAATCGGGCCAGCTAGGGTTAGGTGCGAGGGATTGGGCCTTGGGCCAAGGTGGTGCGGGAGAGGGAAGGTTGGGCCGGCCTGGGAGCAGGCCAAGCTGTGGCTGTCTGCCTCTCCTCTGCTCTACTGTTGTTTTCCCAAAAAAACAGAAAACAACAAAGAAGAAAAGAAAAGGAAGGAGGTTCTAGGGATAGAATTAGGGCATGAGGTTATTTTTCTCGGGCTCGCAAAAATGTCCACGGTCCACGAAAAATATGAGAGGCAAGAATGCAAGAGTTACATTCGAACCCATTTGAATTTAATTCAAATGGTTTGAATTAGGACAAGGTTTAGGAAGTGTCCAAAAATGTTGAGGTTTTTGGAGGAACCTCGATAAAACGGATAAGAATTATCAACAAGGTTTTGACGGTCAAACTTGAAGTAGAAAAGGCATGGGGAATATATGCAAGTGCGTTGGGTTAATTCCAAACAAATGGAATATTCATAATATAGCTCCCTAAATATTGGGAGGATATGTTTTAAAGAGAAATCACACTTCCCTCGATTTAAATGGATCGAAGATCCACACGATTTATTTAAGTTGAGATGCAAAAGATTAAAGACATGATGGCATGATGACATGATGCAAAGCAAAATAAATAACACAAGCACAAATGAAACACACGGGAGAACCCGGAACATCTGGAATCTTCTGGGACGTCGGTCTTCGGGCGTCACAACTCTCCCACACTAACAGAGGATCTCGACCCGAGATCCTAGAGATGGCACCGGATAGAAACGAAAAAGAAGAGGTAAAACAAAGTTGCTTCTTCGACAAACGAGTGAAACCACGAACCTGAGAGGTTGAGCAATCTTGAAAGAAAGAATACAACGGGGATGAACGAAATTAAGAGCACTTCGGTAAAAAGGAGGAACAAGGAACATTATGAGAACCTTGTAGGTTAAAAAACATGAAACAAGAGCTTACGAACGAAAATAATATGAAACTGCAATGGTATAGCCAAGGAATAAGAATGACATAATTTGGACAGCACTCCGTCTGAAAATGGAAGGAGTTAGCATGAGCTTGAGGAGATGGAGTGATACTTGATGAAAACAACAACAAACAGCCTCTGAAACAATTGAAAGAATGGCACAAGGGGTAAGAAGGATTCAGACAGCACTCCGGTTGAAAAGAGAGGCAAAACATGAAAAGATGAGAGAACTTGAAAAGAGGACATAATACTCCGGTTAAATGGACAAGCAAGGAAAGAACATCATCTCGATAAAACGAGATGAGGGTTTGGAGAGAGCAACATTACAATGCCTCCGGAATGAAAGAATAGCATATAAATCAATGAAAGAAATGAATGGAGAAGAAAAATGACAACTTCTCCCACGAATGAATTAGGAAATCCTCCTTACAAAGAAGGGTTGAATGGGGTTGATGGAAAAAATCAACAATGAAACGAATAAGCTTGACGTGGGCTTATGGAAAACATCTCAAAATTAAGAGGTGACAACCAGCCACTGACGAAAACATTTGATTGGATTGAGATCAACAAGGAGACGAAAAAACTTATTTCGCCGGAATGATAAATGAAGAACTTGGGTCATTTATAAGCACCACAATAGCAACAATCCTTAGGGAAAGCTTTTAGGTGAAATACAACCCAAGTTAAGTCCAACGAATAATTGAAGGGTTGAAAGGATCTCCTGAACAAGGAAAATCATGATTTAAATATCTCATTCCTGACAACTTGTGAATCATGAAACATGAAGGGAAATTGTCAAAAAAATGGCATACCACCATCTCAAACAATAAAGGTAGAAAGAATTGCACTTGGAAAGCATGATGAAGAATGCTTGAGTTCCAACAAGAATCTTGATGAAGACTTCGGGGATGAATTAAATCATGAAGAACCACCAAGAGAACTCCGGTAATAAAAGGATGAGAAGTGCAGGATGAAAAGAATAAGATTCAAGGCCTACGATGAATTAGATGGAGCTTTGAAATGATATAATTGAAATAACTTGGAGCTCCGGAAAACAAGATGAACAACTTAGAACCAAGGATATGATATGATGAACAATCTCCGGAAAAAAGAGATTAATCACTTCGAGGAAAATAAGAATAAGATTTACTGTATGATTATCCTTCATCAAATTAAATTGATGACAAGCAACGGATTTGGCCTACTACTTATTCTTCTTGAAAAGGATTGGAGAGAGATATAGCCAAACTTGAGAATAATCTTGAACGACTCACCGGTAGGATTATGAAAAGAACAAATGAATTAATACGATAACAAGGAAGAGTAATCTTGAAAGAACCACTGTAAGAATATGGAGACGAACAAAGAGACATCGATGAAGAATATTTGGAAGACAAAGTTGAAAACTGAGAACGAAGAAATATTCTGAAATGATGGCCTTCGGAGGATCACAATGGGAAGAATTCATGAAATGCTTCGGATGGTATAAAAGAATTCCTCACAATCTGAACAATAATGAGGATGTCATGAAGCTAGAACCAATAATCTTCAAGCGAACGGGACAAGATTTAAGAGAAACTCTTCTTCGGTCTTCAAATGTTGAGAATGAAGACGAGAAATGCCATGAGAATTTCGAGATACTCCGGAAAAGAAATTAGAAGAGTCAGGTAAGATCTTGGAAAAGACCTGTGGGTTAGGGCCCACTCAAAAGAAATCACCGTTAAAAAAAGATTTCTTAAGAGATATTGCACCGGTTGAATTAAATGGCTTGAATAAGATGACATTCCTCAAAATAGTTTGAACGGATTAAGAATGGAAACGTGAATCTTTTGAGATATCTTGTACACACCGGATATGGATTAGAGAGTTGAATAAATAAGAGAGCCTTCGGATAAGAAATTTCCACATTGGAAAACATGTGAAACAAGAGGCACAGATATGATCAAGACCGAAGCTTGAATTTAGTCCACCGGAGAAGAATATTAGAATTAAGAATGATGAACTTGAAACTCTTGAGCATTTTCACGATAAATCACCGGATAAGAACATTGAAGGAAAAGAATGAAGAAACATCACATGAATAAAATGGATACTTAATCAAGGACTCTGGCTCCAAAAGAAAAGGGAGGGAGGGTGGGGAAAAACAAAGACAACTTGGGATGAATGAAACAGACAAATCGTCAGATTTCTCAGCGACGTCCGTATGGAATAACTTGAAGAGAAGGCACACCGGTTGAAAAAGATTAACATGAAAATCTCGATGGACAAGAAGAATTAGCACTCCCATAGAAATATGAGAACACGGATTAGGAAGGTATGGAATCAACACTTGACATCGAAGCAACTCGAATACCAGAATCAAATGAAAACAAAGGATAGATATGTTGCAACATAATCTTCACAATATCATCCGAACAGAGAATTGAACGAATGAATTCCGTAGGTAGATCAACTTGTCGAGAAGCCACTTGGGAGAACAAAAGGTAAATAAAAGCAACAAGGAGCAGATAGAACAAATACAAGATAGAAGCTTCATTCCACATGTTCGTGCTGAAAGCTCATGGAACGTGTTACAAAAGGGTTTTGCAATCCCCGGATCAGCATAGCCAAGGACCCTTTAAGATGCAACTCCCAATTGGAACAACGCCCATAAAACCACTTCACTCAATGTAGAACCCCGAACTCCATATCATGCATTCGTTGGAAGAATGCCTATGAGCTACTAGTTGAACCCACCTATTAATTTCCGAAAGTTTCCAGTTATGCAATCAGGTGTTGGGGATACAGGGGAAGCATCGCGCACTCAACTCTAATCCTAAATCCAGCTGTATCCATCCTTCAACACATAACCAGTTATTTCCGGAAACCGTTTACCTCGGACCTTCGAAATGCATCTGTCGGAGGAAACTGTCCTCCCACGAGCACCTATGGGACCGGAGCCCCTTCTACGTTGCGGTAAGGGAGCAGAGGGAGCACGAAGAGCAGATCGAGGAGCACACGCGGGCAGTTTACCCAGGTTCGGGCCGCACGGGTGCGTAAAACCCTACTCCTGCTTGGATTGTATTGAGTTCTTGAGCTCGGGAGCTTGGAAAGCTAGCTACACTGAGCAAGAGAGCTATCTAGGTTCTGAACCCTTTCTACGTTGTGCATGGGCCTCCTTTTATAGCTCAAGGGGTCACCGACAGGTGTCAACGTAGAGTAGGGTAAAAATGTAACTTTGGTGGTAGTTGTAACAGTGCTGGAATAGTGCGTGAACAGTGGATGAACAGTGGTCATCACCTAACTTTGACAGTGGGGGACAAGGGCATTAAATACCCGTCACCGTCGACCCCAAAAGCACCCGTCCATGCGTCTCCGTTCGCCACGGCGGTAGCCTCGTCACCGTGACGTGCCACCGTGTCCCCTAGGCTGCACAACCATCCGCCACGCGTCCCCGGAAGGGCCCCAGGGCGACGCGTGGGCAGACGAGCTGGAGCGCGGGCACACAGCGCAGGCTTCCCCCGGCAAGCACCTTGCCGGGGTCTTGATCTTGCCGGGCCCGGAAGCTTGTCGCTCCCCGGGTCCTGCCGGGGCGCAGGGTGCGCCGAGGCGTGTCTTCTGAGATGCAGTCTTCTGGTCTTCCTGGCAAGCTCCACTTGCCGGGGCCTTGATCTTCTGTCTTGTATACTTTGTTTTTGAATGGCTTAATAGGGACCGGAAAGGTTTCCGGCAAGCACGTGGTAGACCCCGCCGCGGGAAGCTGCTACTGCCCGTGCACAAGTTGGGGTACTAAGGTACCCCTATCTTAGTACACCGACAGGAGCCCCCGGGCCTGGGCCACACACGGTGCCGAGCGCTGTTGGGCCAGGCCCAGAACAGGGCACGGGCACGCGCGGCCCACGGCAAGCCGTAGATTCCCTTCCGCATCCGCCGCGCCCCTCCCTATCGGCACGTGTCGATTGCGGCGTCGTGGGAGAGATCATGGCCTCGTTCTTTAATGGGAAATGCGGAGCGTCCCCCACTCCCCCCTTAAAAGCAGAGGAAGCAGGGGCAGTTTCCCTCCTTTGTCTTCATTGCGTCTTCAACCTCCAGAAAACCTCCGCTGCTCTCTGCCTCCACCCCTCCCCCGCAAACTTCCGCATCCGCGGCGCCGTCGAGCTCCTCGCCCTTTCCCTCGCCGCCTCCGCCATGGCTCCGAAGAGCGAGAAGGCGAAAGCGGAGAAGGCCAAGAGGGAGAAGTCCGAGCAGGCGGCAAAGCTTGTCGCCCTGCGGAAGAGGAACGTAGTCTTCGCGCCGAGGCTCAGCGCGAGGGAGCTGTGGAACAAGTACTACCTTTTCTGGGCCAAGGAGACTAAAGCACATCCCCGCACCAGAGTCTACCCCGCCGTCGCCAGAGATCTGTTTCCCGGCGGGTATTTCTTCTTCGCTGTCTTCTTTCACTGCGGCTTGTGCCCTCCGTTCTCGGAGTTTTTTCTGTGACATCATGAACACATACGGCCTCCACCTCCTAGACCTCACCCCCAACGCCATCCTTACGATGGTGGTTTTCGCACATCTGTGCGAAAACTATGTAGGGATCCATCCCAATGTAGCGCTCTTTCGCCATTTCTTTATGCCTAGAGTAGAGGCCGGCGCTCCCCTCTCCGGAGGTATCTCCTGGATCTTCCGTCTGAACAAGAAAGATTCATATCTGAAAGGAGAACTCCGCGACAAGTGGGAAGAATGGCGCGCAGATTGGTGTTGGGTAGTGCAGGACCATCCAGAGCCTTTTACTGCGCCGCGCACAACAGCTATAGTGCGCGGCAGAGACTGGAGCGAGTTGGCCCCGGAGGACGGCAAGCTCAACATCGCCCTCATCAGGATACTTCGCCTCCGGGTAGCCAAACTGACCATCGGAGAGGTAGGGGCAGATTTCCTCCGCCGCCGCATTGCCCCTTTACAGGAGAGGAAAAGGCCAGCATGGGAATTTGGCAATGCGGCGGATATTATGAGGCTGCGCCCAGGACTGAACTTCAACTTCACGGCTTTGGAGCTGAAGGGGATGGTCCGGGAGCTTTTCAAGCACGACCCGGCCCACCCGGAGTGGTTTGCATCTCCCCGGGGAGTGGTGCCGATGTGCAACAACACTG
The DNA here is from genome assembly GCA_902687465.1 of Secale cereale. NCBI lineage: Eukaryota > Viridiplantae > Streptophyta > Magnoliopsida > Poales > Poaceae > Secale > Secale cereale. Next base: position 137,329,464 of record LR738710.1, read on the forward strand.
CCCGGGACTCCTTGCGCGCGGCGATGCCCGTGTGTGACTCCCACGGCGTCGACCCCACCTGGATAGAGCCTCCGCCGGACGCGATACTGAGTTTCTTCGTCAACTTGGTCGAGGTGCCGAACAACACCGAGGAGAACAAGGGTCTCACCCAGGCCACCACAAAGCGGGATATAGCCTATATTGCTTCCCGAATGGAAGAGGCTGCCGCAGCTGCAGCGGCGGGGGACTTCGGATTCACCGTCGACGAGGCGCAGGCCGCGGATGAGGCGTGCCAAGCAGAGGAGGCAGAGATCCGCAGACTGCTCAAGCTTCCGCCCGACGAGCTTGCCGGGGTTCCTTCCCTGAGGTATGCCGGGATTCCTGGGATTGTGAGCGAGGCCCCGCCGCAGGGGGCGAGGTTGCCGGAGGGAGCAGAGGTGCCGGAGGGAGCGGAGCCGCCGGAGGGAGCGGGACCGCAGGGCAGGATGCTGGTCCCAGCGGGCCCGCTGGGGAGGAGGAGGAAGACGTCGAGGCCGATGAAGACACCGACGGATCTCTAGGACTCGACGACGACGCCTCCTCGTTGTCGGAGAACTCCCCGCCTCCAGCAAGTCCCAAGCAAGCGCCGGGGAAACGTCTCCGCAAGGCGGCCACGGCGACGAGGACGCAGGCGCCCCGACAGCAGCCTGCTCGCCGGGCAGCGCGAGCCACCAGGGCGAGCCAAACCGCGACGGAGGCGCCCCGCGCCCTAGCCGCGGCGGAGGCGCCCCGCGCACCAGCTGCGGCGGAGGCGCCCCGCGCACCAGCACCAAGTGGAGGAGGATCCTCCCAGAGCGGAGCGGCCGCTCCGGCTGCTCCTCGGGCCTCGGCGTCAGCGGAGGCTGGGTCTTCGCAGCCCCCAGCCCCGGGGACCGCCAAGCGCCCGAGGGAGCCTTCTCCTCCTGCTCCTCGCGCGGGAGCACCTCAGGTGGAGTTCGATTTCTCCGCCCTCAGCTCCGACGACGACGAGAAAGAGGAGTAAGTACTTGCAATTTATAACTTCTTCAATTCTGAGTTGGTCTTTCTTGATGATTCTGATCCTGTTTTTGTTTTGCTTTCAGGTCCCTGGCCCAGCGGATGGCGAAGCGGGCCAAGGTCCCCGTGGTTGAGGTCGAGGACGACTCGCCCGTCGTGGCGACAGGGGACGCGCCGGTGACGAACTTGCCGGACCCAACCGTTGCTCCGAGGAGCAGCCCCCAGCGCAGCCCCCAGCGTAAGTCTGGTCTTGAGCTTCTTGCTTGTCGGGCGCGCTTGAGGTTTTTGCCTTGTACTAATATCTTGTTGCCTTGTTTGTTTTGCGCAGAAGTGGAGCCGCAGCCGCAGGAGCAACCGGAGGTCACTCCCGAGGAGCTGCAGATTCCACCCTCCCCGCCAAGGGCGAACTCCCCGGCGAGGGAGGACGTTCCGCCAAGGACGGGCTCCCCGCCAAGGGCGGGTAGCCCGACAAGGGTGGCCACCCCGCCAAGGGAGGGCACGGGTGGCCCTCCGCCAGCAGGGGCCACCGCTCCACCGCCAAGGGAGGACTCCCCGGCGAGGGAGCCTGTCGTCGACGAAGTCCGCAAAGGTAAGTCTTGCAGCTTCTTCTTCTTGGACTTGTCTTTTTGGATATTTGCTTGATCTTTCCTTTTCTTCTTCTTCTGCTAGATCCTCCTCCCCCGGAGCGGATGGAGACGGAGGTCATCGTGGAGGAGGAGGGCGCGCAAGGCGACGCCGGCAATGCCACTGTCGTTGAGGACATGGCAGGAGCCGACGAGCCTGCCGCTGAGGAGACTGCCCCGACCGCAGACGCCGTGGCCGGGGAGGGGGACGGCGACCACACTGCCGGCCCGGAGGCGGCAGGAGCGTCAAGCGCTGCGCCGGCCACCGACCCCGCCGCCGGCAAGGAGCAGTCGGGCATCTACCTTGAGGCCCCCAATGGCGTCTTCATACAAGTGCCGTGGGGGTCCTCGTCGCGAGCCCCCGTGGAGGGAGAGACCTTTGATGGAGAGGTCCTCGCCTCCGCGGGGTTGAAGATCGTTGAAGCGCCTGGCGGGAGTGACGAGCCCGAGGAGGAGAAGCTGCTTCGCCGGCTCCTGGCCCTTTACCGGACCAGGCAGGCGAAGCTGGACTCCCGAGAAGCCCTCGCCGCCAAGGCTGGAGCAGACTTGGAGAAGCGCGCCGCGGAGCTCCGCGCCGCTAACCAGGCGGCCCTCCGCGACCTGGCGGAGGAGCGCGAAAGGCTTGCCGGAGAGCACCAGGAGTTCCTCCTGGAGAAAGCTGAGGCCGAGGAGCAGCAGCGACTAGTTGGTGAAGAGCTGTCCCGGCGAGAAGGAGCGCTCAACCAGCGGAAGGTTGAGCTCGACGCCCATGACGACGAGCTCACCGTCCGGGAGCAGGCTCTTGGCGGGGCCCTGAAGGAGGCAAAGGAAGCTGCTGCCGCCGCGGAAACCGCCAAGAGGGACCTGGAGCTCAAGGTGCAGCAACTGGAGCAGTACCTGAAGGCGAGCGAGGACAGGGTCACCGCGCTCAACATAGAGCGCGAGAAAGACGCCCATACCAACTCAGACCTCCAGGTACGCCTCTCCAAGAAGGGCGACGAGCTTACCGCCGCCAAAGACTCAATCGCTGACTTGGAGTTGAAGGTCTCCACTTTGAAAGATTCACTCGACGCCGCCCGAGACCGCGAGACCAAGCTGAAGGAGGGGCTCCGCAAGGAGCGGGAGCTGGTGGAGAGCGCCGCCACCTCCGCAGACAACTTCAACCGGGCGGTGGAACAATGGACGGAGGAGCTGGTCACTTCCGCCGCCAACATCGACAAGGAGCTAATGGCGCTGAGGGTGGAGCACCTTGTGTATTCTCCCGATCCAAATCTCCCCCACAGCGCCAAGCTAAGTCTTTTCTTCAGGGGAGTCACGCCGGCGCTTGGGCGGCTGCAGGAGAAGCTCCCCGCGCAGCTGGCCGAGGAGTCGCGCCAGCTCTGCGCGGGTACCTTGGAGCGCGTCTTGACCAAGATTGTCTACCGCAACCCTGGCATCAATCTCGTCAATGTCCTCCGCAGCTTGCCTGCCGACGCAGATCAGGAGGCGCTGAAGGCGCAGGTCGCCCACATCATCGCCAAGGTGAACAAGATCTCCGGGCGTGAGGGCGACCGCGTAGATTAGGCCTCTTTCTTTTTATTTCCTTTGCCGCTGCAGAGTGTGCCATGAACATGAACCTATTAGTCATTGCAACAAGTTATCTTTGTAATATATTATCTTATTTCTGAGCAATTAATGCGGTGTTATCTCCCTTGCTTTTGGTCCTTCACTTTGTATGCATTCAACCCTACGCTTCTAGGGGACTTGCCGGCAAGGGGCCTTTGCCGCGAGCACTGAGTGCTAGACTCTGAGCAGCCTGTCGGCAAAGGGCTTACCGGCAAGCAACCTTGCCGCGGCTAGTCGCAACGCACTTAGCTTGCTGAGCGAACTCGAAAACGAAGCAAGGGCGCGACACTTGTCGCAGCTCACTTAAGTCGTTGAGCGTACTCGAAAACAAAGTAAGGGTGCGGCTAGCCATGGGTAGGTTCCTCCGCGCACAGGTTTTCCATACAAAGTGTGGTTGTTCAAGGAAGATAACTAAAATTTAAAAATTTGAACCGCTCAAATTCTGGTAACTTAGCTTTCATATATTGCTTGTTCCCCGACAAGGCTCCTCTTTCTTGAACAGCACTTGGTTCATCCTCCATCTCCTTCCCCCCTCGGCAAACTTGTGCGCGAGGAAGTCTCCTTCTGCTTAAGAGGGAAAGAAAAAGAGGAAAGAAAAACAAGTATATAGCCTTACGGCTTGCTATCGCTTACCGGGGATGTGCGTTGCACAAGATGCCAAACAATGCATGCAAATAACGAAAGAAAAGCATGGAAATGGCAAATAGTGCGAAACACAAAAACTTTACTGATGCACGGGATCTACGCCCGGCTTTGTACAAAGGTTTACATGCAACAGCGGCAAGACTCGTACAAAAGGTGGTTGCCGGAGCGGATCACGGCAACCACGCCTTATGGGTGAAACTTGCGAAGATGCTCTATGTTCCAGGAGTTGCTCACCGGTAAGCCTTCTTCGGTCTCAAGGCGGACAGCGCCGGGCCTTGTGACTTGTCTCACCCGATAAGGGCCTTCCCACTTCGGCGTCAACTTGTTGGAATTCTTGGCGGACTGAACACGCCGAAGAACAAGGTCGCCTTCCTCGAGACTCCTGGCCTTGACCTTGCGGCTATGATAGCGGCGCAAGGCTTGCTGGTATCGAGCAGCTCGTACAGCAGCCTGGAGACGTTCCTCCTCGAGGAGCAATGCGTCATCTTGTCGCAGTTGCTCTTGCTCAAGCTCATCATAAGCGAGCACTCAAGGAGATCCGTATACGAGTTCCGTGGGGAGACTGCCTCTGCTCCGTAGACTAGAGCAAAGGGTGTCTGTCCGGTGGCTCCACTTGGTGTCGTTCTGATTGACCAAAGAGCCGCCGGTAGCTCCTCTATCCAGTTTTTCCCGCACTTGTGCAGCCTGTCGAAGGTTCTCATCTTGAGTCCGCGCAGCACTTCAGCATTGGCCCTCTCCGCTTGACCATTTCTCCTCGGGTGAGCAACAGAAGCGAAACAGACCTTGGCGCCAAGGTCTTGGACGTACTGCATGAAGGTGCGACTAGTAAATTGTGTACCGTTGTCGGTGATGATCCTGTTAGGGATCCCGAAACGGCAAACAATCAACCTGAAGAACCTGACTGCTGATTGTGCTGTCACCTTTCTCACTGGTTCTACTTCTGGCCACTTCGTGAACTTGTCGATCGCGACGTACAAGTACTCAAAGCCCCCGACAGCACGGGGGAAAGGGCCGAGAATATCGAGCCCCCAGATCGAGAAGGGCCAGGACAAAGGGATCGTCTGGAGAGCTTGAGCTGGCTGATGAATTTGCTTGGCATGGAACTGGCACGCTTCACACTTGGTTACTTGTGCAGTTGCATCTTGGAGGGCTTCTGGCCAGAAGAACCCTTGTCGGAATGCCTTCCCGGCAAGTGCCCTTGCGCCAATGTGGTGACCACATATGCCTCCATGTATCTCTGCCAACAGCTTCTGTCCATCTTCTCTGGAAATGCACTTCAACCTGACACCATTGAGCCTTCTTCTGTACAGTTCATTGTCAAAGAACTGGTACATACTTGACTGCCTGGTTATTTTCTCTATCTCTTCTGGGTCATCGGGAAGTTCTCCAGTTTGTAGAAAACGGACGATCTGCTGTGCCCATGCCGGAGCCCGAGGTTCAACGGCAAGGACTAAAGGCATAAGGGCTGCTGCGGGAACCTCAGCTTCTACGGCAAGAACCTGCGGTTCTGCCGGAGCTGATGGTCCCCCGGCAAGCCCGCCGGGGCAGGGCTTGTCGGGAACACTTGCTTCAACTGTACAGACCCTTGGGTCTGCAGGAGCAAACTGTTCCTCAGCGTTTTGGTTGTTGATCTTGGGGACCTTGGCGGCGGCTTCAGGAAGATCCGCCGGCAAGTAGTCGCCGGAGACCAACTTTCTCTTCTTACTTTGCCCAACTGATGGTGTAACGGATGGTTGAGTTAGCTTGAGCAGGAAGGTCCCTGGTTCCACAGGTAACTTCATCGCATCACACTTTGAAAGGCCATCTGCAATATCGTTCTGAGCTCTCGGGACATGCTCCATTTGCAGACCCTCAAAGTGTTCTTCAAGCTTCCTCACTTCATCAACATAGGCTTCCATCAAAGGGCTCTGGTAGCTCTTGTTAACTTGTCGGACCACCAACTGAGAATCTCCCCGCACAATCAACTTCTTGATCCCAAGCTCGGCCGCAATCCTGAGGCCGGCAAGTAAACCTTCATACTCAGCAGTATTGTTTGTCGCTTGTTCCTTGGAAAAGTGCATCTGGATAACATACTTGAGGTGCTCTCCGGTGGGCGCTATGAGTACTACGCCGGCACCGGCGCCTTGCAGCGAGAAGGCACCATCAAAGTACATTACCCATTCACTGCTTGCTTCTTGTACGGGGACGCTTGTCTCTGGAAGTTCTTCATCGGGCGTTGGGGTCCATTCAGCTATGAATTCTGCCAAAGCTCGGCTCTGTATAGTTGAAGTACTCTCAAACTTGAGACCAAAGCTTGACAGCTCCAGTGCCCACTCGACGATCCTGCCTGTCGCTTCTGGATTCTGCAATATCCTCTTCAACAGAAAGCGAGTGACCACTGTTATCTCGTGTGCTTGGAAGTAATGGCGCAGCTTTCTCGAGGCCATGAGGAGGCCGAAAAGCAACTTCTGCACCCCAGAGTATCTTGACCTAGCCCCCTGCAAGAGGGAACTTACAAAATACACTGGGCGCTGCACCATCTTCTTTCGCACTTCTCCTTGTTCCTGCGCAGACTTGTCCTTGTCGGGGCCAGATCTTGTCGGGGAACTTACAAAATACACTGGGCGCTGCACCATCTTCTTTCGCACTTCTCCTTGTTCCTGCGCAGACTTGTCCTTGTCGGAGCCAGAGCTTGTCGGGGAAGCCCCCTGCTTGTCGCTGGATTCGCTTGCCGGTGGTGTAGACTCCTCCTCTGCCTCCCTCTCCGCTACTAACGCAGCACTAACCACTTGATTGGTTGCTGCTAAGTATAGCAGCAACTTCTCTTGTGGCCTAGGTGCGACAAGTATTGGAGTGGAGGATAGGTATCCTTTCAAGTCTTGCAGCGCTGCCTCCGCTTCCGGAGTCCATTTCATAGGTCCTGCCTTCTTCAAGATTTTGAAGAAAGGCAGGGCGCGCTCTGCAGACTTTGAAATGAACCTACTGAGGGCAGCCACACAACCTGCAAGTCTCCTTACGTCCTTGACGCGCTTCGGGGCTTCGATCTGCTCGATGGCTTTTATCTTGTCGGGATTGGCTTCAATCCCCCTCTGAGACATGAAGAACCCGAGAAGCTTGCCGGAGGGGACTCCAAAGACGCACTTCTCGGGGTTCAACTTAAGCTGGATCTTGCGCATATTTGCAAATGTTTCTTCCAAGTCTTGGATCAGGGTATCTTTGCTCTTGCTCTTGACCACTATATCATCCATGTAGGCTTCCACATTTCTGTGTATCTGTGGTTCAAAAGCAGTGTGCACCACCCTTGCAAATGTCGAGCCTGCATTCTTCAATCCAAAGGGCATGCGTATGAAGCAATAGGTGCCACATGGAGTGATAAATGCAGTCTTCTCTTCGTCTTCCTTGGCCATGAAAATCTGGTGGTAACCTGAGTATGCATCAAGGAAGGAGAGCAGCTCACATCCGGCGGTGGAGTAGACAATCTGGTCAATACGCGGCAAGGGAAATGGATCCTTGGGACATGCTTTATTCACATCGGTGAAGTCTATACACAGTCTCCACTTCCCGTTGGCCTTACGCACGACAACTGGATTTGCTAACCACGTGGGATGGATCACGCCTCTAACCAGGCCTGCTGCTTCCAACTTCTTGATTTCTTCGGCGATGAATTCTTGGCGCTCCACGGCTTGCTTCCTGACCTTCTGCTTGACGGGCCGCGCATGAGGACAAACAGCAAGCTTGTGCTCAATTACCTTCCTGGGAACACCGGGGATGTCAGATGGTTGCCATGCAAACACATCGACATTCGCCCGCAGGAAGGCAACGAGCGCGCTTTCCTATTTGTTGTCAAGTGTAGCACTGATGGTGAAGGTACCACCAGTGCCGTCCTCCTTGGCGGACACCTTCTTGGTTGCCGGTGGAGCGGCCATCTCCTTCTTGTACTTCCCGGTGGAGCTCGATGGGACGTCCTCGACGGCAGCGCAGCACTCCGAAGAGGTGCGTTTGCCGGAGTGGGCCCCAGAGCACTTGCCGGACTTGGTCTTGGTCTTCTTTCCCCCGGGAGCTTCAGCGGCAAGTGTGTTGCTTTCCGCTGCGGCTGCTGCATCCCGGTATATCTTGTCGGCGCAGATAAGCGCGTCCTTCTTGTCGCCAGGGACAGAGATGACGCTTATCGGCCCCGGCATCTTGAGTACATTGTAGGCGTAGTGGGAAGCTGCCATGAACTTGGCGAGGGCAGGACGTCCAAGTATCCCATTGTATGGCAATGGGATATCGGCAACATCAAAGGTTATCATCTCCGTCCTGAAGTTAAGCTCCCCGCCAAAGGTCACGGGCAGAGTAATCTTCCCCTTGGGCTTGCTCCTTCCCGGGTTTATTCCTTGGAACGAACCGGTCTCTTCGAGCTCGCCGTCCGGGATCTGGAGTTTCTTGATCACAGCTGAGGAGATCAAGTTCAGGCCGGCCCCGCCGTCAACCAACATTTTGGTGACCTTGAGGTTGCGGATAGTTGGTGAGACCAACATCGGCAAGCACCCGACCGCAGTTGTGCGGTCAGGGTGATCCTCAAGATCGAAAATGATGGGCGTGCTGGACCACTTCAGCAGCCTGCGTGACTCAACGGGCGGCTCAGCTGCATTTACTTCCCGCACCCACTGCTTGAGTTGGCGGTGGGAAGTATGCAGAGAGGCGCCTCCGTCGACACACAGGACTTCTGTGGCCTTCTGGAACTCCTGCTCGCTGTTATCACCTTCCTCCATGTCGTCGTCGTCATCGTCTTCTTCCTCATCCTTGTCGCGGCCCCGGAGAGGTCGATCTCCTTGCCGCTGCTTGGCCTTGCCGCGGCGTCCTCCCCGGCCATTGAACGGCCGCTTCTTGCTTGGCTCTCCCCCGCCACCTTGGGCCTTCTCCTTGTCGCGCCGCTCGTATTCAGCTTTCTGCTGTTCTACGAGGTACTCGACGCGCTTGCAGTTTGAAAGGTCATGACCCTTGGTGCGGTGGATCTTGCAATATTGCTTGTCGGAGCCGTCCTGCTTGTCGGCTGCCGCTACAGGGGCAGGCTCCTTGCCGGAGCCGCCAGCCTGTGCCTTCTTGGCGGGAGCCTCCTTGCCGGACTGCTCGACGACTAGCACTTCCTTGCTCTTCTTTCTTCTGTTGTTCCGCCGCCGGCTCTTCTTTGCCGGGGCGGCGTCGTCGCTGTCGCTTCCCCCTGCACCAGCATCCTCCCCGGGGAGTCTCCTCCCCTCTTCGGCGCGCGCGCACTTGTCAGCCAGAGCATAGAGCTCGCTGACATCCCGAATCTTAGTCATGGCCATCTCTTCTCTCATGCGGCGGTTACGCACGTTTTGGTGGAACGCGCTGATAACCGCAGCAGGGTGGACGTCGGGAATGTTGTGCTGCACGCGGCTGAATCGTTGAATATACTTGCGCAGGGGTTCTCCTTCCTTTTGGGCCAAGATGTGGAGATCACTCTCCTGGCCGTGGGGTTTGTGGCCGCCCGTGAAGGCGCCAACAAATTGGTGGCACAGATCTGCCCACGAAGAAATGGAGCCTTCCGGCAAATGCATAAGCCAAGAACGGACGTTCGGCTTAAGCACCAGCGGGAAGTAATTGGCGAGTATCTTCTCGTCGCGCCCCCCGGCAGCCTGCACCACGATGGTGTATATGCTGAGGAACTCCGAGGGGTGCGTCTTGCCGTCGTACTTCTCGGGTACGTCGGGTTTGAAGATTTTCATGCTGGGCCACTGGACACGCCGCAGCTCACGGGTAAACGCAGGGCAACCTGCCGCGTACGGCAAGTCGCCTGGCTCACCGGGCGCGGGTATGTCGACAGCGGCGCCAGCGCGCTGATCTGATTGTCGCCGGGCTTCTCGGCGGCGCTCGATTGTCGTCCGAGCGTCTTCTTGTCGCCGATCATCAAGGACTTGGCGCTGGTCCCGATGAGCCCGTGGATCCGACGACGCCGTGGAATCGTCGTCGACGTTAATCCGGCGGGGAGGCGTCTTCTGCTTCCGCGGCGGGGAGTGCACGGTGGTTGCACCCCCGGCGGTCTTGTTGCCATCGGCCTTCATCTGGTCGACTTGCCGTGGCCGCGATGTCGCCGGCTGCTGCGGCGTGTCGTTGTTGGCGAAGGCGATGAGGCTTTGGATCGTCGCCCTCCAGTCTTCGGCCTTGTCAGCCGCTGGAGGGAAGTCGAGGAGCAGTTGCGCTCTTGCGAGAGCTTCTGCTGGAGAGGAGGGGAGCGGGGGCGAGCGGTGCGAGGAGCGGGATAAGCTCGGACTTCTAACAGGGTTAGAAGGAGCAGTTTCCCGCCCCGGAGACCGCGCCTTGCTCGTGCCAGGGCGATGGCCTTGAGCATCCCGCGAGCCTCCGGTTTGCCCTTGGCCCAGCAAGCGGATGGTACCTCCTGTACCACGGCGCTGCTGGCCAGTCATCTGTTGAGATGGACGTGGCGCATCTACAGACACCGAGGCTCGGTCGTCCGTCTTGTCCTTGGATTTGGTGGCGCCGTGAGTTTCCTCGCTGGCGACCACCCTTCCGCCGGCGTCTCCTCCACCCACCGTTGGTTCTGGTGGCGGTGGAACAGACGCAGACGGGCCTGCGACCTCCGAAGCCTTCTTTTTCGGGGCCATGCTGTTGCTGATGAAGTGGATGTAGCTGGAGAGGTTGATGAAGAATGCGCCCGCGTGAGCGCCGGATCAGGTTCGCACAACCTCGATGCACCCCTACCTGGCGCGCCAAAGATGTCGGGGGAAACTGTCCTCCCACGAGCACCTATGGGACCGGAGCCCCTTCTACGTTGCGGTAAGGGAGCGGAGGGAGCACGAAGAGCAGATCGAGGAGCACACGCGGGCAGTTTACCCAGGTTCGGGCCGCACGGGTGCGTAAAACCCTACTCCTGCTTGGATTGTATTGAGTTCTTGAGCTCGGGAGCTTGGAAAGCTAGCTACACTGAGCAAGAGAGCTATCTAGGTTCCGAACCCTTTCTACGTTGTGCATGGGCCTCCTTTTATAGCTCAAGGGGTCACCGACAGGTGTCAACGTAGAGGAGGGTAAAAATGTAACTTTGGTGGTAGTTGTAACAGTGCTGGAATAGTGCGTGAACAGTGGATGAACAGTGGTCATCACCTAACTTTGACAGTGGGGGACAAGGGCATTAAATGCCCGTCACCGTCGACCCCAAAAGCACCCGTCCATGCGTCTCCGTTCGCCACGGCGGTAGCCTCGTCACCGTGGCGTGCCATCGTGTCCCCTAGGCTGCACAGCCATCCGCCATGCGTCCCTGGAAGGGCCCCAGGGCGACGCGTGGGCAGACGAGCTGGAGCGCGGGCACACAGCGCAGGCTTCCCCCGGCAAGCAGCTTGCCGGGGTCTTGATCTTGCCGGGCCCGGAAGCTTGTCGCTCCCCGGGTCCTGCCGGGGCGCAGGGTGCGCCGAGGCGTGTCTTCTGAGATGCAGTCTTCTGGTCTTCCTGGCAAGCTCCTCTTGCCAGGGTCTTGTGTTAAATGTGACAGTCTTGAGCCTGGGACGGCCTTCCCGGCAAGCTCCACTTGCCGGGGCCTTGATCTTCTGTCTTGTATACTTTGTTTTTGAATGGCTTAATAGGGACAGGAAAGGTTTCCGGCAAGCACGTGGTAGACCCCGCCGCGGGAAGCTGCTACTGCCCGTGCACAAGTTGGGGTACTAAGGTACCCCTATCTTAGTACACCGACAGCATCTGCTATACAAGCTATGGCAATACTCCCGAACTACCTCCCCAGTACTGGGTGATGTCGGGGTTATCTTGCCACAAACCGCATAGGAGAGTTTTCGATGTCGGCCGTCTTAAGTATTCCAGAACTGATGCGATATATTTGTGACGACAACACCTCAGAGCTCAACTCCCCGGGACACTGCCACAACCCCTAATGACAGGAGGCATCGAGAACAATGTTCTCATCAGAAAGACATCGGAACAATCCAAACAATACTCGCGTGATCCTAAAAAAATTTGGTGAATTTTTGAGAGTGGAAGAGACAAAAGTAATCGTCAGGAGTCCTCACCAGAGTGAAAAGAGATGAGGAGCAAAAGAAATCCTACTCTCCGATATATATATATAGGACTCAAAACATTTTAAGTGTGTGCCTAGACTCAACCGTCAATGATTCGATCAATCAGTGGGGGCTCCTAGGTCGGAGAAGGCTCTGATACCAACTTGTAATGCCCAGGATGGGACTATACCTCCTACATGTCGAGGCACGACTTAAAGGTATAAGCCCATTCTGGAATGATCTCAAGTTTGGTATCTTTGCACGACTCATGTAAAAATAGGGATGAAATTGCAAAAGGATAGTTGGCTTACACTCGCCACGTCACACAATACATTACATAAGCAAAACATCATCCAAAACATCACAACCCGACTACGGGTGAAGATCCAAAAGAAAGATACCAAAAACATAAAGCCACAGGTCCGAATCGCCCCTAGTAGAAACCACTACTGATCATCGAAAACGTCACAAGCACACGGCCACGCTCTTCATGGAACTCCCAGAAGTTCTGAGCCAACTCCTGCATCGTACTCAGCTGAACCTGAATCTGGTGTTGTAGTATCTGTGAGCCATGAGGACTCAGCAATCCCATAACCATGGGTATCAATACTAGCAAAGCTTTAAGGGTTTGGAAGAGGTAAAGTGGTGAGGTAGCAGCAGCGGCTAAGCATAATATGGTGGCTAACTTACGAGTACAAGAATAAGATGAGCATCTACGCAAACGGTCGCAAACTAGTAGTGATCGCTAAAGATCCTGAACTACCTACGAGTCAAACATAACCCCACCGTGTTCTCTTCTCAAAGTGAAAAGAGACAGTCACGGTTACTCACACAGTTGTGCGTTTTACTTTGGATCCTCTTTCAAGTTTTCTACAACCGGACATTAACAAACTCCAATCTGCCACATAACCGCGGGCACGACTTTCGAAAGATCATAACCCTGCAGGGGTGTCCCAACTTAGCCCATCACAAGCTCTCACGATTAGCTGAAGTGATAAATATAATATCATCACCCCTTATATTAGGGAAATCCGATCAGGCTCGGCATCCCGGTGCACAAGACATTTCGACAATGGTAAAACAAGTCCAGCAAGACCTCCCGGCGTGCCGACACCCTGATAGTAGCCGCGCGTATCACGTCTCAGGCCACGTCCGGATGAGCTATGGTTACAGCGACCAGATACCCCAAGTTTCCAAGGGGCGGCGCCGCAAGCTGCTCTATTTGGGACCAACACCATCAGCACTGGCCCCCCTGCTATGTAGAAGAATCCCCGGGGACGCGACCCCCTATGCAATTTTAATTAATTAATTAAGTTGTTATTATGATGCTAATTAAAACCAATGTTGGGCCTTGCTGGAGGAGTTTTATTCAAAGTCGAAGTGTCAAGGGGTCCCCATATACCCATCGTGTAAGGAACGCAAAATCAAGGAACATAATGCCGGTTTATCGGCGCCTAAGGTGGCATGAGTGGAACAAAACACCGAGCAAAAGGCCAAGCCTTCCACCCATGCCCAGTATATAGGTGTGTTATTATATATATATATATATATATATATATATATATATATATATATATATAACATATTGTGATATTCCAACAACAAGGACCCTCCTGGAACAATCTTCATCTTCACCTGCAACTAACAACGCTATAAGAGGGGCTGAGCAAGCGGGTAACATAGCCAAGCAATGGTTTTGCTAGGAAGGTTTCAAAGGTTAGAGGTTTCATGGCAACAAGGAGAGGATGACAATAATGATGGGTAGCACGACATGTAACGATAGCATCGAGACAACTAAGCAAAGGCAATGATAGTAAAGGTATCCAAGGGTATGGTCATCTTGCCTGGGATTCCGCAAGGGAGAAGAACATGTCCATGAAGTAGTCGAACAGAACCTCACAACTCCGGAACGAACCCGAAGCTAATGAGGGAAGCAAACCGGAAAGAAACAAGCAACCCGGTAAACACACCACACGAGACATGACAATATGCTCAATCAAGTATGATGCAAAACAAGTCTACGCATGATGCACAACAAGGCTATACAGGAAGCAAAACATGGCAAGGTAGGAAGCACAGCAAAACAACACAAGTCTATATGATGCAAAACATGGCAAGGTATGATGCATGACAAGTCTATACAGGAAGCAATTCATGGCAAGGTAGGAAGCACAGAAAAATAACACAGGTCTATATGATGCAATACATGGCAAGGTATGATGCATGATAAGTCTATACAGGAAGCATAACATGGCAAGGTAGGAAGCACAGAAAACAACACAAGTCTATATGATGCAATACATGGCAAGGTATGATGCATGACAAGTCTATACAGGAAGCACAGAAAGTCTATACAGGAAGCATAACATGGCAAGGTAGGAAGCACAACAAAACAACACAAGTTTATATATGATGCAATACATGGCAGGGTGAAGCAAGTGTAAACTAGCTATTTAGGCATTTTAAAATGAGGCCGGAAATAACAACAACAAATCCGAAAAATCCCCATATGCATGTTTAGCAATTTTAAGCAAACAACAATTTAACACATTTTGATGTTGTTAACATGATTCAGTTGACATGATCAAGTTTATGCAATTTTTAGTAAATGTTAACATGAAGAGATATGAAGCATTTGTCACCGTGGTGGAAAGAAAGGGTGCCACGGCAACGATCCGAAAATGATGCAACGGCAACATCTCGGTTCCGGTAACTCGTCGAGAGACCGGTGCAAAAGAAAGGTGGCGTGAGTGAGTCGAACAAGATGAAAGGTGGGGTGATCCCGTCACCGGGTTCCCACGGGTTGGCGACGAGGCAACCGAGGAGCATGACAAAAGACGAATCGGGCACGGTGCACACAAGGGAAACATCTCATACAACACATGCATTCCACGGGTCATCGTCTCGGGGTTATACCTTCGAAACATTCGTTTCGAGGAGGATCAAGATCGTAGAGGAGGTAGTGGTACTCGCGGGTCGTGGTACACGTTCGTAGAGGGAAGTAGTCGTTCCGTTCGTAGTCGTACACGGGGCGTCGGGGTCGTCGTTGACGTAGAGGTACTCGTTCCGTTTTGGAGAGGTACTTGGAGAATCCCTCGTTTCCGGGGCGACGGTAGTGGTACACGGTTCTTCGGCGACGGTCGTCGTACCCGTTCCGTAGATGAACTTGAGGGTTCCGAGTGCTCCGCGCGTAGTGGTACTTGACGCGTTCGTTCATGGTTCTTCATGCGTCGTGGTACTTGGGTCTTCAAACTTGTCGGTCTTGACAAAATGAAGGGGTACTTGGTGTTCGCCATGTTGCAGTAGAGGTACATAGACATCCTGGCACTTGGCGAAAAAACAACATCAACAATTCATGGTGGTCTCGGTCACGCCACGGCAAGTTTGGGCGACGCAGAGGCCGTGGCGAGGAGGCGCGCGCTGGTGCAGGGTAGCGACGAGACGAGGTGGTCGGGCTCAAACTCCTGAAGAAGATGGCGCGGCGGCGGAGTTCCCGCCAGCCTGGGGAGGCCGACGCCGGCGGAGAACAGGGCGACGAGGAGGTGGCTCATGAGAGGCCCGGCGAGGTGGCTCGACCTCCTTCGCTGCGGTGGCGCAAGGCGCTGGCTAGGAGCATGCAGACGTGGCGGGTGGACCTCCAGTCGGTCGCGGGCGCGGCGGCGAACCTGAGGGCACGACGTGGCGAAGCAGGGCCGGAGAGGCGAGGACGAGGCCGTGGTGGGGGAGAAGGACGGCGGCGCGGAGAGCTTGGGACGGCGGCAGTGGTCTCAGGAAGGGGAACAGGGGCATGGCGCGACGGCGATACTGGAGGGAAACGAGGGAGAACGAGGAGGGGACGAGCAAGGCGGGAGGACTGGGTCGAGGGAGCGAGAGGGTAGCGGCGCTGGGAAAAGGGACAAGAGGGAGTGGTCGAGGGGAAGAGGGAATCGGTCCAGCTAGGGTTAGGTGCGAGGGATTGGGCCTTGGGCCAAGGTGGTGCGGGAGAGGGAAGGTTGGGCCGGCCTGGGAGCAGGCCAAGCTGCGGCTGTCTTCCTCTCCTCTGCTCTACTCTTGTTTTCCCAAAAAACAGAAAACAACAAAGAAGAAAAGAAAAGGAAGGAGGTTCTAGGGATAGAATTAGGGCATGAGGTTATTTTTCTCGGGCTCGCAAAAATGTCCACGGTCCACGAAAAAATATGAGAGGCAAGAATGCAAGAGTTACATTCGAACCCATTTGAATTTAATTCAAATGGTTTGAATTAGTACAAGGTTTAGGAAGTGTCCAAAAATGTTGAGGTTTTTGGAGGAACCTCGATAAAACGGATAAGAATTATCGACAAGGTTTTGACGGTGAAACTTGAAGTAGAAAAGGCATGGGGAATATATGCAAGTGTGTTGGGTTAATTCCAAACAAATGGAATATTTATAATATAGCTCCCTAAATATTGGGAGGATATGTTTTAAAGAGAAATCACACTTCCCTCGATTTAAATGGATTGAAGATCCACACGATTTATTTAAGTTGAGATGCAAAAGATTAAAGACATGATGGCATGATGACATGATGCAAAGCAAAATAAATAACACAAGCACAAATGAAACGCACGGGAGAACCCGGAACATCTGGAATCTTCTGGGACGTCGGTCTTCGGGCGTCACATAGCCACTCTTGGCTACATGGATGAGATAGTAAGACATGGAAAAGCAAAAATGGTGGCAGCTAGTGGGTTCAAGTCTTCAAGGGCCTAGCTAGCTATACACGTCCCCCAAGGTAAAAAGTACTCCTACTAGTACGTAAGTAGATTACTAGTACAACAATGAAAGAGAAGGCGAGAGGGTTAAAAAATGGAATACTTGGGTAGAAGGTGACGGTCCGGTCGTGGTAGATTGTGTGACCATGTTGCACATCAGTGGTGCCATGGGTAACGACTGGTAAGATAGTTGATCCCAATATGCCATAATCAGCCACAAGGTTCCAGGTTAGACCGAATCGCGGATGCAAATGCACATCCAGGATCAGCGATCTTATTTTGATCGCAGGATGACTGGTCCCTACAAAATAATGGAGTAGCGTTAGGGATGCAAATGATGATTTGTGCATTCCATTTGTAATCTCTCGTACCGTAGGATGGCAACCAAATGAAACAAGTCCCCTGGCTTATCACCACGAAAATGCGGCCTAGATGGCGCACGGCGGCTTCGAACGTGTAGGGGTACAAATCTGCCGCCGCCAACATGCGCCAGCCTCTGCCGTTAGTGCCTCTTGCATTGATGGCAATCCTTATGTCGAACACCGCGATGAGATAGTAATCATCGTAGCTGTGTCGCTTTGTCGGTGGGTTCACAATTGCTATCTTCTTCAATCTCATGTAGGCATTATCATATGTATTCAAGCCCAGCCAGTCCGAAGGGTCGATCCCAATGGTGGAGAAGGGGTCTACCGGAACGGCAGCACTACTGTGGATGTTGTGCAAAATGATGGTGGCATCCGGCCGGAGGTATGCAAGCAATCTTCGTTGGCACTGACCCAGACCTATATATAAGACGGTGGGCAGCGGAGAAATTACAGGATGGAAATGGAATAACTAAGTACTACATGATCAAATTCCATTACTGACCTGCTCATCGGACAAAATCCGATTACCTCTCAACGTCGGCAACTCTAGCGGAGTCAACGTGCAACCATGGCCAGGGAGCGGTGGACTGTTCGAAGGGTTGTCCCATAGAAGAACTTTCTCCTCGAGGACGCATGGAAGACCAATAAGCATGGCCTTTTCCCAAGCCATTTTAAGTACCGTCTTGAAAAATTTGGTGCAGGAAGCATCGAGTCTTGCGACAGTGATGACATCGGAGAGGCGTGCGATTTCTCCCAGAGGATCGTCGTCCAAGGTCTCCCAGCCCCGACGAGGAGGAGAACTACCTGGCGAATCCATGGGAGCAGCAACGAACTGCGTTCTCTTTGGGGGGAGGGGAACTGGCGAGGAGGAGATAAGAGCGTAGTAACCACAGGGTCTCGTCCCTTCCAACTGTAGCGAAGGGGTGAGGCTATTATTTACTACTGCTAGTACTAGCATTATGGGACATTATGGGATTGCATTATACTGTAAATAATAGCACTAGTAAGAAATTTTTGGCACTAGCTAGTAGTTTTTGTCGTGGATTAAGAAATTTTGGGTATGTTTTTGCTATTTTTTGAACACACAACTAGTGTAAAAAACGTCTTACATTATGTGACGGAGGAGTACGTACTCGTACTGTAGCAGTACTAGTACTGCTTTCTCAACTAGTAGTGCGAGGGTACTACTGGTGCTATGTACTGTACATTATAGTGCACCAGTTTTGAACTCTTGAATCTCAGGGCCAAGGAGCTACAGTTGGAAGTGGAGGGTACTACTGTTCTCTAGAACCATCGATGTACTATCAATGCAGGGAAAGTACACCTGCGTAGTGGCCTAGTGGGTACTCTCGGTGCTCTATTCAGCCGCTCCTCTCATGTAGCTGGCCTACTCAGGCCCGCCACTACTACTGGTGTCCTACATTGCCCAGCCGATGCCATATGTAGGCCAAAACCGGTGCCAAATTCACATTTTGAACATTTGGCACCAGTGTCCTACATTGCCCAGCTGATGTCATATAAAAATTTCAGGGCATCGATGCTTCTACTTGCTCTGACGCCATATTTCGTTGAGGCAATAAAGAAAGTAGCCACTGTACTTTTGCATGCGAAGCAGCCACTGATTTGAGCTGATATATTACTAGTTTATAGCTAGGTGGGCCAGAGGTGGATGGATGCCAAATCCTTCACGTTGTGGTGCTGGTGCTAAATATTTTTTATTTGGCATCGAAGTGTATGTGGCAAACTTTTTAGACTTCTGGCACCGAACACATAGTGGAGGGCCTCAACCGCTTCTCTCACGCACACACTAGCAGCCTGTTTATCAGCGACGGTTACTGCGGGGGTAGAACATTTGAGTTATTTGATACAGCAAGACTAGGCTTTTCGCTTCCATTTGTGGAGGTGTAATGGATCTCGTCGAACTTTGTTAGTAGTTCCTTCTTTATGAATGAGATGAAGCAAAGCATTTGCCTCGGTTTACAAAACACGTCAAGAGGAATTTCTTTTATAGTAGAGCCGATAATGGAGTGAAGTCCATGCATGCAACGCCACAAGCTACAGAGTAGTAGTAGAGCACTATACGTATAGAGCCATATTGCACAGTTCCCAATGCCTCGTCAGGCTTTTCCGGCTCCTTAGGCTTAAATGGGAGGCGCTATTTTAAATATGCTACTAGCTGTTGGGGAAGCTGCAAGCGAGGTGCAGCTAGGGCGAGCACGCGTGCCACGAGATGCTGGGAAGGAAAACCTGTTCACGTGGCTAGGCTATCCAGTGCACCCAGATTGTGGTGCCGCACGTCCGTTTGACTTCAAAACTCAAACTACCCGTGTAAAATATTGGCTCGCAGCGAAGTTACTATTTAAAAAAAAGTCTGCCATGCGTTCGGCCGGGATCGAACCCACAAAACAAGGTATACACTCCCGCGACCACTAGTAGTACTCATTGGAGTACAACGCAACCTAGAATCGCCTTTTGTCGCTAGTAGTACATTGTTCCTTACAAGGAACCCCTAATAATGCAAGAAACCACTAATAATGCCAAGAAACCACTACCACTTGCATACATGGCAGACTTAAGATAAGATTACCTTATCAACCATTGTACATGCTCTTACCAACCAGCTCTACAAAGAAACAACTACTCTACAAAGTGCCGTTATAAGCACGTTTCAACCCATGGCCCTGTTTGGATACATTTGTTGTCAATCTAACCCTGCCATCCAAACACCACTTTGGTTAGAGTTAGTTTAGGGTTAGAATCTAACCTCCGACTTAGAGTATCCAAACAGGGCCCACGTCGCCCATTAAGTCAACGCCTTCTATTCGACCGGGCGTTATGACTTGTGGGACCTACATGTCAGTCTCCACAAAAATCCCCGAGTGACCTCCTACCTCCGGCCCGTCCACCTAGTCATCCTTGGCCGTGGGACACAGCTACCACCGCCGGCAGAAGGCGAGGTCAAAACCGCCGGCGGTGCGGAGCCCATCTTGCGGCAGCCCAGATGCCAGCTCCGTCCGGCGCTCGCGGCCGCTAGCTAGCCAAGATAGCTCCGTCCAGCTGCTTGTCTGCAAAGTTTGCTAGCTAGATTGGCGCGGCAGCACGGCGGCTTGCTCGCGCACGCCGCGCTATGGCCAGCTGTCTGGCTCGAGCGAAGACAAGCGTGGTGGCTTGCTCGCTCGTGAGTCACGCTCGGGCCAGCCTGGCAACCCGTGCGGAGGCCAGCGCGGCGTCCGGCCCGTCCGGCGGAGCGGCGGCCAACTCGCTCCTCACCGGCGCCACTGACAAACATGCATCACTACTGTTTGAAGTAATGTTCAGGAAAAATAATGATTTGAGGGGGAATAACAGGATAGAAGGTCAGATGTGGGTCCCTCGTGTCAACGGTCAAACAAAATGTGTTGGTTTAAGCTGCCTCGTCAGCACAGACGTCTGGGCCAACCCTGTCATAAATGGGTTTAAACTAACCTAATCGGTAGGTAGTAGTTTTTGGCGTGGATTAAGAAATTTTTGGTATGTTTTTGCTATTTTTTGTACAATAGATTCTTCCTAGGGCTGGTTGAAAGTGGTAGTTTTTTGTTAAATACTCTACATATTGTAAGTAGGAGTGAAAGTAAAGCTTTGGAACCCAATAAGCAAGGCTAGTTACATAGTGCATATGTGTACATGATTGAAAGTAAATATCAACCATGAGTGACTAATATCTTGAAGGAAAACTCGAAACTATGGAATACTAGGGAAATTTTTTGCATGGTTGGAAATACGAGCAATGTTCATGTGCGTTGCAACGAATCATAATTAGAATAATACTTATTCACAAACTTGATACAAAACACTCTAATTTTGATATACATATATCACTAGAGATATATTATTTTTCAATTAGAATATATTCCTTGGGTTGTTTTGGTGAGGTCAGGGAGGGATGTGGTTGGTTTTAAGATACTAATTATGGGCTTTTCTGCAAATTGGTAGACAAGTGGGATGTTTGTGAGAAAAGGCAACAACTTACCTCACAGTCGTTAGATGTAGATCTAACGGTCACAAACGACGGATGGCAGACACACCATCATCACCAACTTAGTCTTCTGTAGGAGTACTAGCAAGATCCGTGCATTGCACGAAACATCAAGATGCATTTTTTTATTAAAACACTCGTTGTGACTGACCCATGCGGGAGTAATCCCATGTGTAAAAACTAATGATATCTCGAGAACTAGGAGATAATGTGAAGAGGAGTGGGGCGTGGTGGTGATTGGTGGTCGGATTGAGCGGAGGCATGGGGATTGACGACGCCGGCAGCGCCCACCAGGCCAGTTTGTTCCAGAGGCTTCCGTTCTTAATTTCTCAACAATGAGGTTGTTGGAGACAAGGATGAACGAGGGAAGGCCTTGTCTGCAAATGTGGAGAGGGGTGCGGATATCTTTTAGTTTAATTTCCATCAGTCAGGTATAGATCGGACGGTCTATATTGCAAGATGGCACGCGTACCATCATCACCAACTCGGGTTTTTTATAAGAGGAGAAATATAAGTATAGAGATACAAACGTATTATCGGTACTTGTTTCCGTAAATTAGCATCTACATTCTATTCAAAGCCTCAGCATGTGAGGCCTTAGGACAATGACTTCTCGACTGTGTAAAACAAATGTTTTTCCGTCGCCGATAAGGAGGGGCTGACGGCGGCGCACTTTTTGGCTTGCTCTAGTCCTAGTAGTCATACTAGGTGGTCTAAGCACGTGTAGATTTATTCTTTTTTCACGTCTCGTGTTTGCCGTACTGCCGCGACTGTTGATGAATAGACAGTAAGTTATTCACGGGGAAACCCTTGTTGAGCGTGTTTGCGAGAGAGAGAGAGAGAGAGAGAGAGGGCAAGAGAGAGAGAGAGAGAGGGGCGAGAGAGGGGCGTTTATGTCCATAAATGACGTATAGATAGGGAGACAATGTTTATGTTGTTTGAAATTGTCCAATGTACGGAGACTCAAGGGAAGCGAGTCATCGTGTGTGTGATAGGGACTTCATGAGAGATCTAGAATAGGTGGTGTAGAGAACTGATACGTCCAAAACGTATCTATAATTTCTGCTTGCTCCATGCCTTTTTTGTGTGATATTGCTATGATATTTATGCACTTCCATACACTTTTGATCATATTTGCACTAACCTATTAATGGTTGCAAAAGTGTACAATGTTCTTGTTTTACACTTTATTGTGTAGGAATTATTTGGAAATTGACAAAAACTCAAAAGGAGTCGTATTGGAGTAGGACTCTGACTTTCCTGAAATCTGTCTGAGAACGTTTTTTAACGATGGTCACGTTCCGGCCCGAAGACGACGTCAAACGGAAAAGGTCTAGTTGCGAAAGTTGTGGGGAATTTCGAGGCGATGCTTCTGGATATAAAATTCGTCCAAATCGGAGTCCGGACGGCCGAGTAAAGCCCGTTTTACTGAGGCCCAAAATCTGATGACGGGAATCCGAGAGTCTATATAAAGAGAGGAAACCTAGGTCACCAAGAGCCACGAATTTTCCTCCTCCCAAGCCGCCGTCTTGGAGGGGAGGACCACCACCATTGCAGCACCATCCACAAGGAAGAAAGGGGGCCAAGGAGCCGCTGCCCCCTAGGGCCGCCGCCGCCTCCGTGGCCGCCACCGGCCGCCGCCTCCTCGCGGGGCTGCACCTCTCCATCAACACCACCATCAAGATCCTCCTCACCATGTCCATGTGTGAGTAGTCTCCTCCGGCGCCGAGGGCTCGTACGTGTAGCTATGTGGTTATCTCTCTCTCCCATGATGTGATCTTCGTTGTGATCATATGCTATGTTAATCTAGGGTGATCCCATGATATTTCCCCTTCCTCTATGTATTGGATTGATGTACTCACTTGTCTTTATCTAGTATAATCCCCGAGACCAAGGATTAGAAAAATATTTTCATGAGTGATTTCCTCTCTTGTGTGTTGATTGAAGATTGAGAGTCTCTTTGTGCTTGTCTTTGACTATCCTTTAGATATGTTGTGGTGATTGTGGGACTCTCTTTGGATGGCCGCGGTGACATTGGGAAATCCTTAGATTGAGAACTACGAACTTTGAGGTGTGCTTTTGTAGCCCTACATAATTCTCGTCCTCTCTTGACTACGAAGGAATGACCTCCGGGTGCGTCTCCATTGCATGTTTTACGGGAAATATCATGTGATTCGATTATGTTAATGTTGTTGGGAGTTGCCACTAGTGAAAGTATGATCCCTAAGACTTGTTTCCACCATTGCAATACCATTTGTGCTCACGTTTACCACTTGTTTGCTTGCTGCACTTTTTATTACAGATTTATATTACTTTGTTTTGCCATCCAGATCACTTGCCATTTAACATCTCTTCGCCGAACTAGTGCACCTATACATCTAACAAGTGTATTAGGTGTGTTGGGGACACAAGAGACTTCTTGTATCTTAGTTGCAGGGTTGCTTGAGAGAGACCATCTTCAACCTTTACTTCCCTGAGTTTGATAAACCTTAGGCCATCCACTTGAGGGAAATTGCTGCTGTCCTACAAACCTATGCGCTTGGAGGCCCAACATAGTCTACAAGAGTAGAAGCGTGTGTAGACATCAAGCTATTTCTGGCGCCGTTGCCGGGGAAGTGAGTTCTTGAAGGTATATCTTTAGATCTTGCAATTAAATCTTTTTGTTTCTTGTTTTTATTTTCACTAGTTTTGCTTAATGGAAAACAACAAAAATATGAGAGAGCTTTATAAGCTCTACCTTGAACTTGGACATGATGTGTTCGAAGAGAAAATTAAAAAACCTTTGGAACTTTATTTGCATAACAATCATGATGGTGGTGATGTTATTAGTATGTTTTTATTTAATATCAATATTGCTAATGACATGGAAAGCTCTAAGCTTGGGGATGACACGTTTGATGAACATGATATTTTTAGTCCCCCAACTTTTGAGGAGAAAATTTACTTTGATGATACTATGCCTCCTATATATGATGATTACAATGATGAATATGATATTTTCAGTCCACCTACTATTGAGGATAAATTTTATTGTGATTATGATATGCCTCCTAAATACGATGATTACCATGATGATTATGATAGTCTTACTCTCACTACTCCTAATAAAAAGATTTTGCTTATATGAAGAGTAATGACACTTTTATGCTTTTGGATCATGGAAATAATGCCTTATGTGATAGTTATATTGTTGAGTTCATCCATGATGCCACTGAAATTTATAATGAGAGAGGGAGACATGGTTCTAAATATCTTAATAATAAGAAGTTTCCTCTTTTTATGGTGAATATTTTGAAGTTATGCTTGTTTTGCCTTCCTATGCTTATTGCTTTGTGCTTCAATGAATTATTCTATTGCAATATTCCTATGCATAGGAAGCATGTTAGGCTTAAATGTGTTTGGTATTTGCTTCTTGATGCTCTCTTTTGTTCTTCAACTCTTATTCCTACGAGAGCATCATTAAAGTCTTATGCCTAGCTTTAAGGCATAAAAGAAAGCGCTTTTGGGAGGCAGCCCACAATGAATAAAATTTTATTTTGCTTTTGTTATGTCTTGATGTTGTTACTACAGTGCACCATCATTGTATCTTTACTTTTCAACTTTGTGCCAAGTGTAGCCTCTGATTGCAAGAAAGTTCAAAAGTTGTGACGTGCTGTCCAGGAAACAGATTTTGTCCTTGGACAGAAAAATTCGTATAAAATCACCAGATCATCTTTTTGGTCTGAGTTTTTTCGACAGCGTGCTCTATACAATTGGATTTCGGGCATCTGTTCTGAGTTTTTTGATTTGAGTTGCAGAAGTGCCCCGAAAAAATCATTTACTACCTGCTGGTCTGTTTTTCACAGATTCTGTCCTGTTTTTGCCTTTCCTTCATTTTGCAAACCTTGAGCTTGCTTTTTCTTTGCAAAAACCTTTTGGCAATCTTGAGAAACAGTAGACCTTCAAGAATATCCTTATTTCCAGAAAGGAAAATTTATTTTATTATGGGTACTAACCTCGCTAATCAGATTATGATGAGTTATGTATGAAGGGAGTTTTCAAGTGTGCGAGGGAAGATGATAAAAAGATTCAGGAGTGTCAAACGCTCAAGCTTGGGGATGCCCCCATGCACCCCCAAGAAATATTCAAGAAGACTCAAACGTCTAAGCTTGGGGATGCCCCCGTGCATCCCCTTCTCCATCAACATTATCAGTTCGTCTTTCGTTCCACTATATTTTTATCACTTCATGTGTTATGTGCTATGCTTGGAGCGTTATGCTTTTAGTTTCCTTTTTAGTTTTCTTTAGCTTTTCATAACGAGTCGGAACTCAGCTTTCTTTATGTGGGAGAGAAACACGCTCCACTTCAACCTAGAACATAACATAGAATTTTTATGTCTATCCTTGCTGTGTGTGTTCTTTGTCTTTCAATAGCTACTATCATGTTTAGCTTTTAGTTTTCATGCTTATCTTTTTAAAGAGCTTTTGTTTAGTTGGTCGTTGGAACTCTTTTTTTTATCATGCTTATCTTGTTAAGAGAGTTGGCTTCTGTTGCATTGGTCGATATGTCTATGATAAAAATGCTACGTGCATAATGGTGCTTAGTAGTTCATGTTTTCTTATGGTTAGTCTCAAATAGCTGGGGGGGGGTTCCCAATGTGTTATTGGAGTACCAACATGATTTGTTTGCCTATGATGTGGTATGGTTTAGTGATATCTTCCTTCAAGAATTTATTTTGATTGACTTGGCGTATGCTCACGCATATTTAAGACTATAAAGAAAGTCTGTCAAGCTTTGATGATCTTTTATTTCTGTGTAGCGATATAACTTCCATGCCTGATTCAATGTTGCTTTGTCGCTCTGCATGATTATGACCGTCATTGCTCTTTTAGTTGGTCGCTCCCAGTCTTTTGCTAACCTTCGCCTGTACTAAGCGGACTAACTGCTTGTGCATCCAAAATCCTTTAAACCAGTTATGCCATATGAGTCCACCATACCTTCCTATACATGGTATTTACCCGCCATTCCTAACGAAGGCTTTCATGTACCATCTCGAAATTATTCAAAAAAAGCATTTCTCTTTTGTGCCTCTGTTTTAGCTCATGAGGAAGTAGTAGTTAATTCATGATCTTTTTAAGTTGGACAAGCTTCAACCCCGGGATTGCATGTCTAATGTGCAAACCCATAATACGAGAAGGAACTGGCAAAGAGTGCGCCTGGCTCATTAAAAAATATACAACAAACAAACCCTCCTTCATGCTTTGTTCATGAGAAATCAGAAAACTTTGTCAGTGATAAACAAAGGAGATTAAGAGGATGTGATCGTCCTCATGCGGGAGCCGTTCCTCGAAACTTGTCCAGCTCAAGAAGTGATTGAGTTATCTGCTAGCATTTGTTGACGAAATATGCATATTCTAAAAAATAATTATTACCTCTGTTTTTAAAACCAAGAGCTCTGGTACATGTTTAGTTTTTGTTTTCGACCACAGGTTTTCAACCTTGCCAACAAAAGCCATGGTTCGAGAGTCTCCACCTTCTTTAAAGCACCAACTATTGAGAGCATGATTGTCATTCTGAGTGTAATGTGCATTGTCCCAAAGTACCATTGTCTTTTGCATGATTATAATATCGTTTATTCTGAAATCATTGTATCTAGTCGTCACTTAAACCTTGGAGGTGCCCCTGCATTTATGTTTTGCTTCACTAAAGGGGGCAAGCGAGGTATCACTTTGTCATATTTGCACATCATGCTCACTACAAATCTATTTGATGTTTCAGTATCATATTGTAAAACTTTCAGTTCTTTGTGATTTTCTCATGAGGCAACTTAATTACTACAGATTCATTGTCTCAGTAAGCTTTTGTCATGTGACTGTGAAAAGTCCTTATATGGTTAATAGCATGTCACCACAGAAATTATGCTTGTTATCATTTACCTACTCGAGGACGAGCAGGAATTAAGCTTGGGGATGTTGATACGTCCAAAACGTATCTATAATTTCTGCTTGCTCCATGCCTTTTTTGTGTGATATTGCTATGATATTTATGCACTTCCATACACTTTTGATCATATTTGTACTAACCTACTAATGGTTGCAAAAGTGCACAATGTTCTTGTTTTACACTTTATTGTGTAGGAATTACTTGGAAATTGACAAAAACGCAAAAGGAGTCGTATTGGAGTAGGACTCTGACTTTCCTGAAATCTGTCTGAGAACGTTTTTTAAAGATGGTCACGTTCCAGCCCGAAGACGACGTGAAACGGAAAAAGTCTAGTTGCGAAAGTTGTGGGGAATTTCGAGGCGATGCTTCTGGATATAAAATTCGTCCAAATCAGAGTCCGGACGGCCGAGTAAAGCCCGTTTTACTGAGGCCCAAAATCTGATGACGGGAATCCAAGAGTCTATATAAAGAGAGGAAACCTAGGTCACCAAGGGCCACGAATTTTCCTCCTCCCAAGCCGCCGTCTTGGAGGGGAGGACCAGCACCATTGCAGCACCATCCACAAGGAAGAAGGGGGGCCAAGGAGCCGCTGCCCCCTAGGGCCGCCGCCGCCTCCGTGGCCGCCGCCGGCCGCCGCCTCCTCGCGAGGCTGCATCTCTCCATCAACACCACCATCAAGATCCTCCTCACCATGTCCATGTGTGAGTAGTCTCCTCCAGCGCGGAGGGCTCGTACGTGTAGCTATGTGGTTATCTCTCTCTCCCATGATGTGATCTTCGTTGTGATCATAGGCTATGTTAATCTAGGGTGATCCCATGATATTTCCCCTTCCTCTATGTATTGGATTGATGTACTCACTTGTCTTTATCTAGTATAATCCCCGAGACCAAGGTGACAGCGGTCTATTGGACATGGATTAGAAAAATATTTTCATGAGTGATTTCCTCTCTTGTGTGTTGATTGAAGATTGAGAGTCTCTTTGTGCTTGTCTTTGACTATCCTTTAGATATGTTGTGGTGATTGTGGGACTCTCTTCGGATGGCCGCGGTGACATTGGGAAATCCTTAGATTGAGAACTACGAACTTTGAGGTGTGCTTTTGTAGCCCTACATAATTCTCGTCCTCTCTTGACCACGAAGGAATGACCTCCGGGTGTGTCTCCATTGCATGTTTTATGGGAAATATCATGTGATTCGATTATGTTAATGTTGTTGGGAGTTGCCACTAGTGAAAGTATGATCCCTAGGCCTTGTTTCCACCATTGCAATACCATTTGTGCTCACGTTTACCACTTGTTTGCTTGCTGCACTTTTTATTACAGATTTATATTACTTTTTTTTGCCATCCAGATCACTTGCCATTTAACATCTCTTCGCCGAAGTATTGCACCTATACATCTAACAAGTGTATTAGGTGTGTTGGGGACACAAGAGACTTCTTGTATCTTAGTTGCAGGGTTGCTTAAGAGAGACCATCTTTAACCTCTACTTCCCTGAGTTCGATAAACCTTAGGTCATCCACTTGAGGGAAATTGCTGCTGTCCTACAAACCTCTGCGCTTGGAGGCCCAACATAGTCTACAAGAGTAGAAGCGTGTCTAGACATCAAGAACAACGTGCGAGATCGAGAATGATGATACATTAGGGAGCTATGGAAAGAGTCACGACATATATGTATATAGGGAGGAGCTGGGGCGGGTCCGCATATGGGAGAGATAGAAAGAGGAGAGTGGTGCACAAGGAGACAAAGTGTACTTGTTTTGAAGTGGGGGTTGTATGTGAGGTGAGTGTGCGAGAACCACATATCTAGGGAGATAGACGTTTGGGGGAGACGTTTTGTGTGTATGGGAAAGATACACTCTACACAGTGCGTGTGCTTGGGAAAGAGAGATGCCAGATGACCTAGCTAGAGAGTGGGGGAAGAGATGTGTGCATGCCCAGGAGACAAAGTGATAGAGACCTATATTGGGGTCCGGATTTTAGAAGAGAGAGGGGTGTTAATGTGCTCGTGTGTTGGTGTTTGGGGGAGAGAACGACTTCTCTGTGTGTGGGGGGCGACGAGGCCGGGGGGGGGTTGGCTTCAGATTAAGAGTGAGGTGTCTATATTTGAGGGACTTTAGCGTAATTGAGATATACATGGTTAATAGTGTGTGCACTCAAGGTTGATCAATTTGTTTCATAGTTTGGACTATGAGATAACGATACTTTTGAACATGCGTGATATACTTTGATGTACCAGAATTACAAACCTAAGATTGGAATTTTGGAATTCGACTCCATCATTAGTTTTTGTAATTCATTTAAACGAAGGTACATTTTTAAGCCAGGATTTCGTGATTTCAAATTCATATATCAAACCTAGAGATATACACATACGAGCATGTTCAAACTTTATAATCATCCACTTTATTCATACACATACACATTTTCGCTTTTGTCATCGTATTTAGGATAAACACATTTGGAATTTCATTTGAATTGGACCATATGATGGTATTTGCTTGTAGTAGCTCAATGATCCATATTTGAATTGAATGGACAATCTAAGTTTCGAGTTGGAGACATTGATTTTCAAAACTTTTACCTTTTTTGCGTGCAAAACAAACAAATTCTCGGCCATGATATCATAGTCGGCCGTACAAGAGCAGAATATAATTTCAGGCGCCAAAAGCTTTCAAACTTCCCGCTCACATCGAAATATCTCGCGCCCGAAAGTTTAGCCCTGCAATATTCCTGTTTTACCCCTGCCACATGAACGGAAAAGGGCTGCTTTGGTAACTCCATTGTTTTCCCCTCTTGGCCCCCAACATTCTTCCCCAGAGCCCCTCCCCTTCCCCACCCCGACCCCCCAACCACGGCAAGCCGCCGAATTTAGTCCTCCGCCGCAGCGATGGACCTCACACCCCGACGGATCTACCTTCCGCACCTTGGAACCCCCAACTGCCAACTCACCACTTCACCGGAGCCGCTTCAGCGACTGGCTTGTACACCGCTCCAGATCTCCTTAACCGCCGTCATGATCCACCGCACCGGATCTGCTTAACCGGCACCCTCGTCCACCACAGTGTAGGCCCTTCACTGACTCCCTCGTCCGTCCCTTCCCTGGCCCTTCATACAAGCCCTCGTCCGCCGCAATAGATCCGCCTCACCGAAAGCACTGTACAACGCGCCCGCCGAAGCCTTCGTCCACTGCACCGGACCCACTCCACGGACGCCATATTCAACTCCACCGGCCCTGCTTTACCGATGCCATAGCCTCATCGGGTTATTTTGATCTGTACTCCTTCGGTTTTTCTCTTTATCGTGCAACTGTTCACTTACCACAGATGAGCTTTCTTGTATGTTGACAGGCGCCGCAACCGTAGCACCGGAGCCGCTTCAGCGACGGCGACAGCTGGCCCAAACTCAACTGCAACACGATCACCATCGACGATCCTTAGCTATCAAGTATGCCAACGATGCCCGTACGCCGCCGAGAATCAGGTACTATTATCCAACGGTCGGCGCCTACGTTCAGTTTCTTAGCATAAGCACCGCACCTTTGAATTTCTTCAGAGCATCATTTAGTTTTTCATGAGACGCGTTATTCTGCTTGCACCTATAGGGCCATACTTCTGGCAGTGAACATGTTACATGTGCTAAATTACATACCAGTGCACATATAGTTAATATGATTTAGTTTTGTCCTAAGTATTACTGTACTTCCTAGATATCACTGCCTACTATTTTACTTCTTGCATGCTATATTTATGATAATAGTGTTGTTCTGATGCCACCTGTTGGTTCCATCAGACTGCTTCATGTTCTCTATGCTTAATTACACATCAGGAAACTAGCATGTGGTTCCGCTGGTTTTTGTTTGCTTTACCCTACATTTTCTGATGCTAGCTATTACATCACTGCTACGAGCCTATGTTCATTACATTTTTGTGTGTTCTTGATCTTCCCAAGTTGCATGACTAATTTTATGCTTCTATTAATTATGGAGCTGCCAACCCCATCAAGCAAAATATTTATTCTTTTGGGGCTCGCACCTCGAACAAGCATAAAAATAGAGGGAAGCAGATATATTGTCGTGTATGCACACACCCTTCTTTCATTAGTTTAGATGAACCATTGATGATCAATTCAAACCAGTGCATGCGATTAAAATTAATTTTACCTAAATAGAGGGTGCAGAATAAACTACAACAAGTAGATTTGCAACCACGGGAAGCTGACGATATCGTCAAAGAACATTGCAACAGTGGCGAGGCTTCACAACAACATATGGTAAGCCAATGTGTTTTAGTACATGTGAAATGTAATGCATGTGGGCTGCTTTCTTGGCTTGTGCCCTCAACCTGTAATCCTACAGAATAACAAATAGTTCAGTTGTCTGCTTTGTTGTATTGCTTGATTCGAATGCTTGTTTGTTACTTGTTACGCTATACCTGAGTTGGCCAATATGTCAGCAGTGTCTGCTGTACTATCGTAAAGAAATGCATGCCTAGTTCATTTGAGTCCTTAACTTTTCCTATGAACTTCATCACAAGACTGTCTTCGTAGTTTATATGAGGCCACACTGTTAAGTGCTTCCTCAGATTATTTCAACTGCTTAGATGCCTTGGCAACTTAAATATAGCGGTGTTACACTCCCTTACAAGTTTTCATCTTACCATTTTAATTTCTTTTTGGCTGATGCTGCTTCGAACCATTTAAATATAGCTTGCCATGCTCGACAATAATTCGTATGTCATTTACCATGTAAGCTTACTGCCTGGATCATGTGATAACTATCTCTTACTTATGTCCAGCGGAAACCTTTCAGGATGTCGTTCACACTAGGACACAATGTACAACCCCAAAATCTATTCGTGGAAGCAGTGCGCCATCTGTCGTGGAAATAGCACGGCAGATGTCCGGTTTAACGGACTTGATGATGGAACCATAGCACGGGTTAGCTTGAAGGGGTTCATAGCACACAAAGGACACGGAGGATTTATACTAGTTCGGCCCCTTCGATGAAGGTAAAAGCCTACGTCTAGTTGGTTTGGTATTACTTGGGCGTCGGATTACAGGGAGCGGATTCGCTTGCCTGCGTCTCGACGGGTTGATTGTTGCTTGTCCTCGAACCGTCGCCGGGTCGCCCCTTTATATAGAGGGTACGCCTGGTCCGGTTTACAGAGTCCCGAGGCCGGCTCATATCTGTGTCCGCCTCGGTCTCTGTCTTTTCTTCCTTATCTCTCAAGTTACATCACGGGGCGGTTTACAACCCTTAATTCTATACATGGGCCCTAAGATCTTTATGGGCCGTAGCCTTTACTACATATTACAAACAAATATATTACCAAGGCCGGTTTATACTAGCCGGTTTATACCTGCTAGTCATATCCCTGACACCATCCATGTTACCAGATGGTAGCAGTTCAGAGGCAACACCGCCGGAGAGCAGTTTGAGCACAGATATTATAGTTCGTGAGGCTCTACTAGAGGCAGAAAGAGATGGTGTGGCTGCCATGAATGAGGTAATTTTGATCTTGAAGCTGGAAATTACGCAATTAGTTGCACGCATTATGCAAGCAACCCAAGAATTGGAGGAAGTAAGAATGTTGCATTTGAAGACGGAGGAGGTCATGCTGCTTCTACTATCTGAAGCCCAGGGTAATCCCAGTTCTTCTTTAGATAGCATTTAAAATTGTCATTAGATTATTGTACTTGCATGTTGTGTCATGTCTCTGAATGGATTATGTTGTAAGACCCCCTATGTTGTCCATGTGTTGTAATGATTCGAATTTTTTACGCGAGGTAATCCTCAGTACTTGTATGATTGACATAAGGTGAACTATTTTTCATGTGAGCATATCGTATTGGATGAAATAATTGTTTGACTCAAAGTGTATCCAACCTACTGAATTCGAAGATCATGGCATTTATAAATCATAATCATATATAAAGGTGGAATAAATCTTTGGTGTGGTTTTGAAGAAATAAATAACAAGACGTAGAATTATTTGTGGATATTTGTAATCGAATAAAAGTTGGATTTGGATTTAGTTGCCAGGGCCCAGGGCAAAGGTGGATGCTAATTCTCCCAAGTTTTGAACGAAGCGGCTAAACACCCACTATCATTTGTGGGCTGCCCGAAGCAAGTGTTTGCGAGATGGAGTCTACCCTGACACTTGACATCCTTATCGACCGGATTTACACTGTTGTCGATAGGGGTAGACTAGTAACTTCAATCAAACGTGACACGATGGCCTCTGAGGCCATTCAAACGTGGTGGGCGCCAAACGTGGGCGGCAAAACACATTTGATTCAAGCTCGTCCGAAAGGCATGTGTCTCTCCCTCCATTTCCCCATTCATCCACGGTGGGCGGCAAAACAAACTCTCCTCGTCCGAAATCGATGTAGGCTAATATTTTACATAGGGGCAGATGTGTAACTTCCCTCAGAGGTGACACAACCGCCCTACCTGTCAGCCCCGTTCATACACCGTGGGCGCCAACCATGGGCGGCAAAACACCCTCTCCTCACCCGAAATCATTACCGGCAAATATTTGGGAGATGCAAGATTACCATCCTATCCCCAACCGACGTGATGTCCGAAATTTTAAACGGGGGATAAGTTCGTAACTTTGCCACATTTCAGACAAGCGCATCCCAAAGTTTGAGATCCCCCCTCCCCCTCCATTTCCCCATTCATACACTGTCGGCGCCACAACAACCTCCCCACTGCGGCCAGCCTCCTTCGTCCGCCACCCCATCCTCCACCTTGCCGAAGTCGCTACCCCTACCCCGTCGTCCACTT
This sequence comes from Secale cereale, assembly GCA_902687465.1. Lineage (NCBI taxonomy): Eukaryota > Viridiplantae > Streptophyta > Magnoliopsida > Poales > Poaceae > Secale > Secale cereale. The sequence goes on from LR738710.1 coordinate 137,363,132, forward strand.
CAAGAGATGGACGTCTCTCATCAACGACGCCGGACCAGGATCCTTTCATCGCTTCGTCTCGCTTCATCGGCGCCATCGTCCACTTTGATGTTGCCGCTCCTACGACCGCCTCGTCCACGGCAACATGATTTATCCCCCAACCCGGCCGTCTACCATCTAAAGTCTTCTTCCCCGCCGCCGACAACCCTCGCACCCGCAGCACCCTCAACGTATCAGCAGGGGCCTACACGACATTGCAAGAGAGGTGGTACTCTTCCATATGTGCTTAAGTTATTGATCTCACTCGGAAAATAGATCTTAAATTGTTTACTGTACTTTTCTTGTCCGTACCAAATTGTGGTGGCTAGTTGAATGCAAACATTGGTTGCGAAGTAGCTTTGTCCAGTTTGCACCTTTAGATCCGCCATGTCACAGTCACTATACTCGTAAAGGTTATGGTTCCCCCCCTTTATATTCACTACCATCATCATAGGTGGTTCACTGCTTCGTGTCGTGCTAGCACTGCTCCTCAAGACCTCAACCCATCAAGTGAAACAACATGCCACTCATAATTCCAAAGCTTACGTGTTGAAATACGAATCTGATATGATGCTCATATTACTAAAACAGAGAACGTTTAATTGGTCACCTAATGTTCCTATATTCTTTTTGAAAAGCATGTGCGCCACCCACTGGTCCAGCTAGTTCCACTTTCCTAATTTTACTCTTGATGCTTAGGGTTTTCCCCTTTTATCTACTCTACTATGATCTGCGTAGGTGCTTTTTGTCATACTAGCATTACTCCACCCTTCAAGCTAAACAACACAACACTCAAAATTCCAAAGCTTAGTTGTTCAAATATGATTGTGATATGATACTGATATTAGTTAATAGACACATTTAATTGGTTAGATCAAGGTCCCACTTGTGTTTCCAAATGCATGTCGCGACATATAGAGAGACAGCAGAATTGCATTTCTTTGTCACTTGTTGACTATACTTTATTGTCCATACCAAATCTTAGTTGTTATTTCAAAGCAAATATCGGTTGCTAACTACCCTTTGCGCGGTTTGCAGCTTCAGATCGGCCATCCCACTTCCACGGTCAACACTATACTCATCATGCTTACGGTTTCCCCATTTTATGATGACCACGATCAGCCTACGTGGTTCGTGTCGTAATAGCACTGCTCCACCCATCGACCTAAACAAGCTTAGTTGTACAAATTCAAATATGATATTATGCTGATGTTAGTAAAACTGGGAGATGTTTAATTGGTCAGCTAAATGTTCCTACTTTAGTTTCAAAATTCATGTGAGCCACATATGGAGAGACCGGAAGGAATAGTATTTCTCTGTGCGCTCTGGTTCATTATGGGTGGCCAACAGACATTGTATAGAAAGACTTGTAATATCTTCAATCTGCTTGCTCTTCTGCTCTTCTTTAAGATGATCATCTTCTCTTGCGGTCGACTGGTCAGGTCGAGTTATTCTCCCTTAGTATATTTTGAATCTGTCAGGTTAGGTCGACTTGTTCTTCTTTACTATATGTTGAAGCTATCATCTGCGAAGTGTCATCACTTCTGGAGCTCTCATATTTTGAGCAGTAGGCCACATTATATTAATGCACACACCAAATTACAGCATGCATGGCACCTCTTAGAAGAATTGCAGAGATAGCACAAAGGGGTTTACAGGGAGGAAGTATTGGATTAGAATCACTTCTGCATTATAAAGATAATCTCACTTGTTTTTATGTTTTCATGCATGTTAGGTATTGAACATTATCAAAATGAATATGAGAATGGGCGCACGAGAGGAATATTGCGGAAGAACCCACTCGCTAACAAACTTGGCATGGTGGAGGATGGCCTATCTTATTCACCCATCAAGGTGCATGCTCTAAATTGGCAAGGTTGTATTGGTCGCACATATTTTGCATCTGACCTCTTGCATTACTTCTACTTTGTTACACCATCTGCTTAGTTTAAGAATCATATATGAGTATATGCCAGACCTATCCATTTTCTGTACCTATTCCATGTGTCGTGATACTATGTTTTTCCAGTCAAATGTTGTTCTTTCGTAATAGATGTCCAAAAGGAAGAGGGTGATTGCAGATCCTCAAGGAGTACAAACTAGGTATTTGGAAAAGGTAGTGATACCTGTTAAATCAGATAGATCAGCAGCCACAGAAAACACAGGCCCAACTGTAATAGACTTTACCCCTACTCCAGTGGCCAAACCCCTATTAGAACTGCTGACAGCCCAGCGTCAGGTACTGTCTATGATATCAATTCAAAATTTGAACTCCTAAATTTCTGCATGTGCCTTACCTTCTCTCTTGTATGAAAACTAATTTCAGATGAATCTCCTTGCTCAAAGGATCATAGGATCTCACGACAATACTGGGCTCTGCATTGCTCTTGTCAGTACCTCTTGCCCTTTGTCCGCATACTTACACTCATTACTGTTTGATTATGTAGCATCACTGTAAATGTTCGCTTCTTTATCCTCCCTTTGCTTGAAATTATAAGATCCATATTTACTCTTAGATAAATGTAGAATTAACACAATGGTTATGAAGTTTTGGATTGCTCATGTAAGTACCTGTTGTCATGTACTCCCTCTGTATCGAATTAATTGTTGATCAATTGGATGTATTTTAGAACTTAATAGTGCTAGATACATCCATTTGAGCGACAACTAATAACGGACGGTGGTGGTATTACTGTACATGCATCGTGAGATAGTTGATTGTCTAGCATTACTCTGCATCTTATCTGACTTGCCCTCCACTTTCTCCAAATTAGCATATCTACATTTACTCTTACCAAAATGTTGAATAAAGCCAATGCCACTTCACACGTTGATGTCTGCATTCCTCTTGTCAGTACCTTTTGCCTTGTAACGCTGTACTTAATTAACTGCTATTTGATTATGTATCATCAGTCTGCACCTGAGCTTCGTTATCCTCTATTTCTTCCAATATTATTTGATCTATATTTACTCTTTGCAAAATGTAGAATAATGGCAACGCTTATAAAGAATTTTCTTTGGGGAATTATTTGAATTGTCTTTCCATCAACCTGGAGAAGGGCTTTGTCCAGCCTGTGTTAACATGTAATGTAAGTTCATTCTTCTCAAGCCTTCAAACTTTGTTCTAGTATAGATTTGGATAGGCATCATTTCCTCCACTGCTGTTTACATCTGATTGGATGTTTGCAACAACAACCAGTTTTAAATTGTAGTTGTAAAAACATATTCCTTATGCAGAACAAATCCATTTACTTGCTTATATAATTGTGAAACCTGTTACGTGTCTCCTTGTTTCTCTTTCAGAGTACTATCTCTTATGCCAGGCAGAACTTTAGGAATGATAGTGAGCCAAACCATCTTGAGGACAGCGAGATGACCCCAAGGTCCTATCTTGATGAAGACAGTGAGTTGAAGCTACTCACCAGTAGGTGTGAGACAACCTTTGTGCAGTCGCTGTCTCAATCAGTTCGACTTCTTCAGTCTCAACTTAAAGCGGAAAGGCTTGCTTCATCTCAGCTCCGACTTGAAGTCAAAGATGTAATGAAGATGTCAGGGGACTGCCTTGTGCAATATGGTGCCATACAGCTAGGGATGAAGCATTTATCATTGACACAACTGAGGTCTCATCAGCTTGTTCGGCTGCTTGCGGGGCCCGAGCTTGCCAGGTCTAGTGCCTTCTGAAGTGCTCTCAGTTTTGTATATTCTTTTGTCGGCGCGTTTATATGCACTAGTGGCGACCTTTGATGCCCAGTGTATGAAATCCACGGTCATGTTGCGCTTTATTATCACCGGCAGCGAACTTTGATTCCCAGTCGATGTAATATGCCGTAATTTCTTTGTTGTATAGTCTAGGTTTATTCTTTGGTCGGTATGCTGTAATTTAGGCCGGAAGGTTTAGTGGATCTCAATGTTGTCGGTTTTCAGGCCGGCCCGTTACTCATATGGGCCTATAATCATCTTGGGCCATTAGCAGGTCTTAACCTATAGTAGTTTCCCGCCTTTAACAGGCCATGGGCTACATATTTACTGTAGTGACACTGGGCTTCCTACGGGCCGTAGAAACTATGGGCCTTCTACGGTCCGCAGAAACAATGGGCCTTCTACGGGCCATAGAGGCAATGGGCCTTCTACAGGCCGTATCATCAATGGGCCTTCTACGGGCCGTATCATCAATGGTCCTTAGACGGGCCAAATGATTGATTGGCCTAACATGGGCCAAAAACAGACCGCATTATGGCCGTAAACAGGCTAGAGTTGGAGTCGTTCGTTCATGGGCCTACCATAACAGGCCGTCGTTAATAGGCCGTATTTGATGACGCTATGAAAACGCCCAACGTATTAACAGGCCACAAACGGGCCGATTGTAACCACGGGCTGAATTTGGCCCACAAGCAGAAAATGGCAGTAATAGGCCGTAAGTAACCGAATGCTGGAAATGAGCCCAAGAATAAATGGTCCCTGAGAAGGCTGAAAGATAACATGGGCTGCAAATGGCCCAATGGATTAATGGGCAGCTAATGGGTATAAAGTGATACACTATTCATTACGGGCCAGTTTCACCACGGGCCGTTAATGGGCCAAGAATAAATGGGCCCTGAGAAGGCCGAAAGATAACATGGGCTACAAACGGCCCAATGGATTAATGGGTCGTTAATGGGTATAAAGTGATACACTATTCATTACGGGCCAGTTTCACCACGGGCCGTTAATGGGCCAAGAGTTACAAAAGGGCCTCATATGGGCCGAAAGACGTCATGGGCCATACATGGGCCGGAACTTAAAATGGGCTGGAATCATATTCGACGGACCAGATGATGCTACTGAGCCTAATTCGGATAGGTTGTAACGGGCCCTGGGTTAGCGGGCTGTAAATGGGCTATATGCGAACAGGTCGTTAGCAGGCTTTCCGTGGGCCGGCCCGCCACCTTTTGACCAAGTCAAACGGCCCGGCCTTTTCACAGGAATGGGCCTCTGTTGGGTTGTGCCACGTGTCGACGTATCATAGGCGTTTTGTGTCCAATGAGAGGACGACATCTGTCCCAACGGTGAGCGACACGTGTTTCCTCCAGCCAATGATGATTTTACACGTGGAAAATCCCCATTGGTCGGGGCTGTTAACGGGTCATCGGATCCAAAACCGGACCCGATAGCTTAATGGCATTCCGTTACGGTGGATGCCACGTGTCGGTCACCCTTGACGAAAGCAGTTCTGTGACGCGCGATTTATCATCATGGAAGTGGACACTTCCGTGATGATAATTTTGGTAATGTCATGGAACACTGCTATGACAGCACAGGTATGACTATTTTGATTCTGTCATAAAATTGTCATGGATGTACATGCATGACAGAAAACATGACCTACTGTGACAAACACGTATCATCACGGAAGTGTATTTTTTTTAGTGCCTCCCCCTTGCTCCTTTATATATAGGCACAGCGGCAGGGGGGCACCCTAGAACATACAAGTTGATTGTTCCAAGCCGTGTGCGGTGCCCCTCCACCATATTCCACCTCGGTCATATCATTGTAGTGCTTAGGTGAAGCCCTGCGCCGGTAGCTTCATCATCATTGTCACCATGCCGTCGTGCTGACGAAACTATCCCATGACGCTCAACTAGAACAAGAGCTCGTGGGACGTCATCGAGCTGAACGTGTGCTGAACGCAGAGGTGCCGTACATTCGGTACTTGGATCGGTTGGATCGTGAAGACGTTCGACTACATCAACCGCGTCACGAGACGCTTTCGCTTTCGGTCTACGAGGGTACGTAGACACACTCTCCCCTCTCGTTGCTATAAATAGATCTTGCGTGATCGTAGGAATTTTGTTGAAATACTACATTCCCCAACATGTAGAGCATGTTTATAATCACCCAGTTACGTTGTGACGTTTGATAGCACACAAGGTGTTATCCGGTATTCAGGAGTTGCATAATCTCATAGTCAGAGTAACATGTATAAGTCATGAAGAAAGCAATAGCAGTAAAACTAAACGATCATAATGCTAAGCTAACGGATGGGTCTTGTCCATCACATCATTATTCTAATGATGTGATCCCATTGATCAAATGACAACTCATGTGTATGGTTAGGAAACATAACCATCTTTGATTAACGAGCTAGTCTAGTAGAGGCATACTAGGGACTCTATGTTTTGTCTATGTATTCACACATGTATTAAGTTTCCAGTTAATACAATTCTAGCATGAATAATAAATATTTATCATGATATAAGGAAATATAAATAATAACTTTATTATTGCCTCTAGGGCATATTTCCTTTAGTAAATTGGTAAAGGAATGACCTCAGGAAGAAACAAAGATCGGGCAAGGAAAATGAGGTTCAAACCAACAAAAGGGGGTCGCAGCAAAAGACCACAGCGGTGTGGAGCATTGGTGAGTGATCGCTCGCTATCTCGAAATGGAGTGTTAGTTCCAAAAATGAGAATGCATGCAAGAGGAATACCCTTATGATTCGAGCGAAGTGTAGGCACATGAAATCCTAATTTGACTGATCACCATCGAGAAAGAAGAATTTTGATAAATCGCCCATGGCGAGACTAGACAGATTCATGGCCTCCTGCTTCATATCGAAGTCAACCAACATTTATCATATAGAACAACATCTTCATTCTAATTGGACTAATGGACTTACAATTCTTGATCATTATAAAGGATGTTTTTTATTTCGATTCAACAAACTCCCAATAGCTTTTTGATGTTGCTGAAATCATATATCAGAGTGATTTCCACCTTTTTACCAAATAGTAAAAAAGGTTTTTTTTACATCTGTGCCCCTAGTTCCTTAGCTCTACTCATCCATTCCCATGCTCTTAACTTTTGCTCAGTTTTCCCAACTTCCTTGCCCGAAACCCTCAGAAGAGGTCACAACGGACGTCGTCGTCGGGTCAGTGCTTTAACCATTAACTCTGACGAGTGGGGCCGCGTTGGGGGTATAGCTGTTCGACCGTTGGGTTGTGGTTTCGTTGGGCCGTCCCTTGCATTAAACGTCTGCGCGCCCCGCCAGGACAGAAGCCTGCTATGCATGCACCCAACAAGCATGCTTGCATGCATCGATGCACCGACCGAGCCTGCATGCGCCGACCGAGCCTCCATGTGCTGATGCGTGCCGCCCCGATGCACTGACCGAGCCGCTTTCGTGCACGCCAGCCACCACAGATGCAGCGACGGTCGATGCAGATGGTTTCTCTCTTCTCGCACATTTGTCTCCTCGATTTAGAACCTGTTTTGCTACGACAAATAAATTGAAGAAATATGTTGTGGCTGCATGCACTAGCTAGGTGGCTACATATTTGTGGCTTGTGTAAGAAAAGAAGGGTTCGTTGTGGCTGCATGCACTAGGTGGTTACTAACAAAGCGAGCTCTCTAAGAAAACAATCAACATACATGTAGATAGGGCCATCAAGCCCATATCACGATCACATAGTTGAAACTAGGAGGAACATCATAATAGAATAGATAGAAAACTTAACAACATAACTTGATAAAAGGGCCAACAAGCCCATAACATCTCTCACATAGTTCAATGGGATTACAACTTAACATAACATAGACTCAAAAAATAGATAGAGGGTTTAGAACCCTAGGCGCCGCCTTCTCCACCTCGCTCCTCCTTCGGGCACCCTTCACTGCTCCTCCGGGGCGTTGTCGATGGGGGTACGGAAGAGTGTACATGCAGGACGCGGTGGGGAAGATGTTGGTGTACTCCATGAACATGTTGTGGGTGGTGAAAGCGATGAACTCGCAGCCATACCAAAACACCCGGCCGAGGAGGTAGAAGGCGTCGAAAGTGTTGGTGAAGTGGGCAAGGAGAGCAACCACCACCCCGTTTTGGATGACCTCCTCGACACGAAACATCCTTGGAGATCCCCGCGGGAGGTGGTGGTAGCTGGACGCGGGGAAGAACTCGGTGAAGTTCCTTGCGGTCCTCCACCTTGATATTGCCCACACACATAGTGTGTGCTCAACGTACATGCCAGGAGGGTAGAGCCTCTCCGGCACGGTGGGTGGGAAGTGGTAGGTTGGTCCGGTGTACTGCATGGCTGAGGATGTGCTAGAAGAAGGAGAAGTGGTCGAAGAGCAAGAAGGGCAGATGGCAGAGAGGATGGGACATGGATGAGGGATGGCAGAGGCAGAGGGTGGCTTAAATAGCTGTAGTGCTACATGTTATTTGGTCGTGGCAATAACGGGGTCAAATGTGAAGTAACCCATTTTCAAACCCATCGCGACGTCGGGAGTGTAAACTCGTGGGAAACGATGGTTTGAAAAAGAAGAAGTAAAAGAAGCTAATTGCACGCGTGGGAATCCGTGGTCATATATATTATATGAACAAAAAGAGACAATTTTTGAATAGTTTGTGGCCATTTTGCATGATAAAAATAAATTTGGCCCTTAAAAATTGGTCATTTGCTACGCTATGTCAATTGATTTCAAACGATGCAAAAATACAGAGCCAACACGTTCACAAAAAACAGATAAATTGTGCAAAAAAAAATGACGCTATTCGACGGCCCAACCAGAGCTTGGTTTCCTTTTGGGCCCAATAACAACTTTTTTCACGGAGTCAGTGGTGGGCGAGCAGCCGAGCACAACCAATAGGATCGCCTCTCGCGGATCGCCCCACGATCCAACGATGCGGAGCCGTCCTTGTGATCCAACGGCGCGGAGTCTGCACACAGCGAGCCCACCTAGTTCCTTCTAGAAGGCCAGATCTGAGGGCTATCGCTTGGCGCGAGGGTATGATCGGACGGCTGACGTTGGGAGCTAGGGTTAGGCGAAACCCCGCGGGGTTTAGAGGGGTTTTGAGCTGGTCAACGGGGTTTCGAAGGCTTTGACTGAGCATAACTAATTTTAAAAAATCGAAAAAATATGAAACCTTCACCATTCGTCGTTTTATAAGACAAACCAACGAGGAAAAATACTAAACTTGGTCTATAGTCATTTTCATGAAAAACCCCTAGCTGGCACGATCGAGGTCAAATGAGCGCCATTAATTTAAAAAACAATATAGCATGCGCTCAATGTTGTCTTATGTGACATGTTACCAACCAAAAATCATAAACTTGGTCTATGGTCATTTTCATGAGAAAATCTTCACACATATGAGCTATCACGTACATGATTTCATAGAGTTCAAGGAGAGGAGGTGGTGTTAACTTTTGTTTTTGAAAATTTAAAAAAAATCAAAAAAATCACTAAAACTTTATTTCAAAGTGAATAAGAAGGATCTGAAGTTAGTTTTCCATTTTCATATTTCAAAACGTGTTTCTAATAATTTTTATATTAAAGCATATGTTTTCAAAAGAAAATGTAAAAATATGAAGATTAATTCAAAAAGTGAGACTTCGAATATACACTATGGAAAGTGACTATGTGTTAATAAAAAAACATTTGGCTCATTTAGAGTAGGTTCAAAAAAACTTGATTATAAATGGGTTGTTTACCCTAGGCTGGGAGCTCATTTGGAGCACATTTTCTCAAATTCAAATTTATTTGACCTCCTCTAAATCATTTTAAATTTTGCACACATGATCTCCTACACAAACATCGATAGTTTGCCAAGATTTTTTTCATTTTCTTGAATTTACACGAACATACATAGATAATTGGGTTCCCTAGATAATTTGCTAGTGGGAAAAGGCATGCATTTGATTTGATGAATAAACATGAGACCAATAACATGTGTGATCAGTGAAGCAACACTGAAGTGATCAGTGAAGCAACACGGAAACAACATATATGATCAGTGAAGCAACACTGAAACAACATGTGTGATCATTGCAGCACCTAAACTCATAGTTCACAACATCTAAATAGAACTAACCATACACCACAAGCAAATATAAGGACATACAAATATAGATAGAATAATAAACTAAGTTTACCAAAAGTAACCGGACCCAAAGTACCCAAAAGATTAAGATCCAGTTCACAGCATCACACCATCACAACACAACATCACATCATCACATCACTTCATGCCGGAGTCACGGCCTTCGTGAGCGCATCATGCTGCCCCCTGATCATGTAGTCCTCCCCGCGGATCGCTAAATCCTCTGCATGAGACAGTAGGTGATCGAAGTGGCCATCCTTGGTCTTTGGCTTGGTGGTGCAGTAGGGGCAGCGCCACTTCTTGAACTTGCGGTTGTAGAAGGAAGCAACTCCCTTGGCCTTGATCATCTCAACCTCCTTGGTTGTGAAGGATGCGACGTTGCCCTTGTACATTCTTCTCCAGAATCATACTACACACATGAATGAGTTACGTTAATACATTATAGATTCATGGATACACTATGTCAAAGGAACTAAATGAACAATCTAAATTTTAAGGAGGCATGCCTCATATTCTTCTTCATCACTTTCCTCTGCATCATACGGGTTGTACCGGGCCAGCTTCCTCTTTCTACCCCCAACCATCATCCTCCTGAACATACAATTACATCCATCACTAGTAAATACGGAAGGCAATTGAAAATTTAGATATGACATTCAAATAACACATCCCTTGATCATTGGTCATGCACACATATTGAATAACAGAGCTAATATAACTACATATTGTGGACACATTTATATACTAATGAATCAATGGATTCCATTTGGGCATATGACATTCAAAACCCCAATGTGAGTAGCATTCAAAAAAATCTAATAGGGACCCAATCTCCCAATCTGATAAGCATACATGTCTGTAGCATTAAAAAACCCAATCTCTGAGCATTAAAAACAAATCTAATAAGCATACATCTGTGTAGCATTGAAGCACATCTAATAAACATATCTATCTTTTTGCAACAAATTTATCCAACAAACCCTAGTACAAAAACCCCCATCACCCTGGCCCATCCGTCAAACCAACCACTCTAACCATCTGAACTACCGTATGAATCCACAATCTAACCAATGCAACTAACTCTACAAGCTAACCCATATCCCAAAGCAAAGCAAGTGCAAATACCCCCTGCTCCTCGTCGGGCTGCGCATGGGGGGTATCGGGATGGACTGCGCCACTCGTCGCCGTCACCTTCTGGAGCGCTGAGGCTGATCCCGCCACCTCCTTCCCCACATCTGTAGCGGTTGTGAGTTTCCCCGCACCGCCGTGGACGCCGCCGACATCCGCGGTCACCGCGCCCTGCTGCTTCACCACATCTCCGGCCGCTGCGCCGGCGACGCCACGAGCTTCGGCCATCGGATAGATGGAGGCGATGAAGGTGAGGAAGAGGATGCGGTGGGTGTCGGGGATATACCCCGTGGTATGACCCGGCCGGAAATATAACCCGGCCGGACTTGGCGGTTTACTTGACGGTTTACACTTGGTGATTCACTGGCGACTCGCCCTGATCAGACGGCTTACAAGCAACCTGCCTGAATAATATCACTCACTGGTAACCCGGTGGGCGGCGAGCGGATGACAAGGCCCAAGGCCCGGAAGGCCGGTTTATGTTAATGGTGGGCCGGTTTACGAGGAAAGGCATAAGGAATATTCCCTTACAAAGGAAGCAATACTAGGACTCCACTTGTAATAGAGTAATCCTAATCCTACTAGGACTAGTCATGTAACCCACCCCTTCAACATATATAAGTAGGGGCAAGGCTCCCCAAAGGGGGACAATAAAACAACAAACAATCTATAGGGCTAGACACGAGAGCCGGTTTACCGGCGACTTCATGAGGGTCATACTGAGATCTAGCCTCAAACAGCACGTAGGGCTATTACCGGATGATGTTTCCCGGGGCCCGAAACTATCTAAATCCTTGTCTTGTGTTGCGTCTCTCGATTTCGCTCAACCCCTCTCAAGCTACCGCATAGATGCGCTGGCCTCACGACTAAGTCCTAACACTAGGACATCTGTCGTGACAATTCCATGACAGTTGGCGCCCACCGTGGGGCCTGCGCACGGTGGTGTTGAGTTCTTGGAGGGATCTCTCCTAGGGATCGAGGAGCTCGCAATTTTTCGGATAAGAACCGATTTGGAAGGATTTACATCAGTGTTGAGTTCATTGGTCTAGATTGTTAGTGTGAGATTTAAAATTCAAGAAAAGGCTGAGACAGGTTTGTTTTCCGCAAGTCACCGAAATCGACACGGGCCTTTCCGCTGCGCGCAATATACTGCAAGAATCCACCGCAATCATTGGTGAAAATTTACTACGGATCCGACAGCCGGGTCCGATTGTTATTAGGCGGTTGCCACAAAAAATCAGTCCGGCCGGTGTTTTCCAATAAACAAACTGATGGTCAATGGATGACAAACCGATTCGGTGCGGCGGTTGATGGGCTCGCACACCGCTGATATTTTCTCCAAGTACTGGTCTAAAGCGCTTTTGTTTATTGGGAAACAGACTGACCCATGGTTGTACCAAGGCGCCCCTGGAACTTGGTTTCTTTTTGTGCGGAGTGAACACACCTGAGAATATTAGTATTTGTTGCTGCCACCTCCACGTGAAGAGCAAGAATCAATTCTTCTACGGAGCACTACCTTTTGCTCCTTGCATGACTGAAGGCAAATCGAACAAGAAGATGATGCTTGGAGGGAATTCTTTGGAAAGTACCATATGCGCCGCCCACCGGTTCGTCTCGAGTCAAACTCAAAGCTGCAACTCGCAGCTGCAGTGAGCCGCCTCTGTGAGCTTACAATGCCTTGGCCGACTCGCCCGTCCGCGCCGTCTTACAACGTCACAGATGATTCGCCCGTCCGCCCTCACGGCCGGCTCATGCTTCCGCGTCGGTTTTGTCCGAGATATTGACCATGGGTACCCTCGGCGACTACCCTTGGTATTTTAAGACAAACAACAGCCGCCTGGTCCACCGTGGCCGCCTGTCCATTGAGCCGCCTCCTAGAGTAGCCTACCCCAGGAGCCGGCAGCCAGCAGGCGACAACGCCGACACCACCAGCCGGCAGACAGTCCCATATTCCTTCCCCAGGATGCACGCTGGGGGGACCCCTGCACGGCATGGGCGTGGCTACAGGAGGACATGTCTTTAGAAAATCTATAAGGGTGTGGCTACAGTGAGCGCGTACCTTATGAATATCTCCAAAATGGCGGGTCACTGTAGCCGCGCTGCTTGTGACCAAGCATCAGTCAGAGGAGGACACGATCCCACTACCCGCAGACGGCCGGGCCAGCAGGCGGTTGGCCCCATCGGTCAGCGGGTAGCTCATGAACAAGCCACCCCTGGCAGACGGCCAGGGGAGACGGCCGTCTGGTAAAAGACGGCAATCCTCGCCCTAGGAGTCCGAGCCTCATCAAGATGACAGGACAGGGCGTGGCGGCAGCGTACGACGGGAGGCGATGGTACTGTAGCCACTTCCCTCTCGACAAGGTTGTCATCAGCAGAGGCACATCTACAGTAAAAGACAACCGCATAGAGCCCGCAGGCGGCGGGCCCCAGCAGGCCGGCGGCAAAGCCGGCGCCAGAAGACACTGACAGCTGGGAGCCACACCGTCAAGATTACCATTGTATCCCTGGGGGGTAGGCCTATATAAACCCCCCAGGGTCCTCCATGAGGGGGGGTTGGAAGGTTAGAAGATAAAAACCCTAGAGAGAGAGAGATAGAAGGTGGGCTATCCTTGTTCATCTTCTTCCTTCATACCGCACAGCTCAAGGAGCAACCTTGTAGCTACCTTAGTGATATTAGTCATGATGCGGAGCCCCCGTAGAGCAGGACTAGGGGTGTTATCTCCTCAGAGAGCCCCAAACCTGGGTAAGATCCGTAGGTGTCCTAAGTTCCGCTTTATCCCTCTTCCCGAGCCCGACGACGTTCTTTTGACCCCATGCATGATAAGCCATCCGTTGGCATATGTCGTCCCAAAACCCCGACATTTGGCGCCCACCGTGGGGCTAGGTGCACCGTCGTCCGGAGACATGTTCTAGACGGGAACCTTGTTCCTTCCTGGCCAGAGTAGCCAGCCCGGCACGCCCGCTGGCGTGGAAACCGGGATGCTTTGCGGCGCTGAGGCTGCAAGCACCGTGAGCGGGCTCGCCGATCTGCTCGGCGCCGTCCGCGTCCACGACAAACCCTCTCCGGCGGCCGAGCCAGTGGCGCCGGAGAGCTTTCTCGTCGAGCTCCTCGACAAGCTCCACATCGTCGATGAGCGCGCCTTTGACGTGGAGTCAGTGGGCTCTTCTGACCCACCGGTAGACATGATCGTCGACCTCGACGCAGGGCCAGTCGACTCCTTCCCCGAGCACGTGGAGATCATCAACGACCCCCTCCCCGTTCTTCCAATCGGCAGCACCATCAGCACCGTCACGGAGGTGCTCGTCACCGACCACGGCGAACCGTCTAACAGGACGGGCCCAGACCCCTTCGAGGCCGCTCTGCAGCACCTCGCTGCTCCTGTCGCGGCGGGGGCAGACGGTGCGACGTTGGAGGCGCTCCACGTCTCGCTCCTCGACAGCGCCAACAAATTGGCAGCCTCTCGACGCCTCACCGAAGCTTATCGCTGCGAGATGGACTGCACCATTTGTGGCACGCCGGCTGCTGGCGAGCCTAGCCGAGCCGGCGCCGTCCGCGATCGCGGCGGGCTGCTAGCAGACATGCTGGGGGCCCCGCGGCCTGTGTACCTCACTCCATCGGAAAACCTAAGGGCTGCCCAGGCAGCAGTCGATGAGATGGGACACTTAGAGGGAGACGAGCTTCGTTGCATGACTCAGTGCGCCCGCCAGCTCCTCGACGCTGCTGCCACGCAGCAAGAGGCCCGTCGCAGGGTATCAGAGGCCGGCGCGCATGCAGACAACCGCCCTTTGCGGCGGGAGCAAGGAGCCACGTCTCGCTCTCCAACAGTCGGCGCCACCAACCGGCGAGACTCCGAGGCCGCTGCCAGCCGCAGCCGGCAGACTCGTGTCACCATCGAGCGCGATGAAGACGGTCGTCCAAAGGCCATAGAACGGCGAGGGGAACATCCGCCTCCTCCCAGGCGGGAGAGGCGCGTGTCTCCTCCGCCTGTTGACCACCCCTCTCTAGCAGGCCGCTTGGGCCGCCGCGAGGGGGTTGGGGAGAACGACGCCCGCCACCGCCTGGACCGTCTGGCTCGATCCTAGGCGGTCGAAGAAGAAGATGACCTCGGTCCGGCCTGCTTCGGCCCTCGCATCCGCAATGAGCCTTTTCCCAAGGGCTTCTCGCTCCCCAGAGACACCCCCAAGTACAACGGATCGGTGAAACCAGAGGACTAGCTGGTGGATTACTCCATGGCCGTCAGCATAGCCACCGGCAATAGGCGTGTCGCGGTGAAGTACGTGCCTCTCATGCTCCAGGACACGGCTCGGACGTGGCTGAACAGCCTTAAGCCCAATAACATCAACGGCTGGCTGGACTTCACCGACGCCTTCACTCACAACTTCACCAGCACCTACAAACGTCCTCCCAAGCCGCGTCAGCTCTCCCTGTGTGTCCAAGGCCCAGACGAGTCGGCCCGCAACTATCTGACGCGCTGGGCAGAGCTGCGAAACTCTTGTGAAGGAGTGCACGAGGTACAAGCCATCGAGTATTTCATGGCCGGGTGCAGAGAAGGCACCTTACTCAAACACCGACTCCTTTGTGACTTGCCGGCCACGTTGGATGAACTGCTGAGCATAGCAGACAAGTACGCCACCGCTGACTCCTCCATGAAGACCGAGCTGCAAGTGGATGCTTCTGGCAAGATGACCCCTCCAACTTCCAAGACGCCGGTAGGAGAGTCCAGCCAGCGCCAGCAGACAAGCGACCAGAAGCGCAAGGCCCACGCGCAGGCTGCCAACAGCCGGCTGGTGGCAGCAGTCGACGGACAGCAGCCTGAAGCTCAAGCAGGACCCAAACGCCAGAAGGACGGCAAGCCGGTATGGTAACCGGCCTTCTCCTTTGATCAAGCTCTGGACACCCCCTGCAAGTTCCACAGTGGCGCGAAGCCTTCCAACCACACGATGCGAAAGTATCATTGGCTCACAAGAATTGCGAGGGGAGAAGCTCTGCCGCCGCCGCCGCCTGCCGGGCAGCCGGACCTGCCTCCTAATCCGCCGGCTGCCCGTCTCGGTGGCCAGGTCCAGGACGAATTCCCAGAAGAAAACGGAGTCTATGTTGTCTTCACGAGCCAGACAGACGATAGGCACAGTCGGCGCCAGCAGCGCAGAGAAGTCAATACTGTTGCTGTCAAGGACCCATGATTCATGCATTGGTCTGAAAGGCCTGTCAGCCGGAGCCAAGAGGATCACCCGACTGTCATGCCATCGCCAGGGGCCTATGCCTTGGTTCTGGACGCCACTCTCTCCACTGACAGGCGGGCTTGTCGTTTCTCCCGGGTGTTGGTAGATGGCGGCAGCAGCATCAATATCATGTACCATGACACCATGGAGAAGTTGGGCATCAAAGAGAAGCAACTTCAGCCTACCAAGACCGTGTTCCATGGCATTGTGCCATGCCTCTCTTGCTCACCAATCGGCAAGGCCAGGGTCGATGTCCTGTTTGGTGACAAGATGCACTTCCGGAGGGAGCCAGTCTGGTTTGAAGTGGTGAACCTGGAAAGTCCCTATCACGTGATCTTGGGCCGGCCAGCTCTTGCAAAGTTCATGGCAGTCCCCCATGATGCCTACCTCAAGATGAAGATGCCTGGCCCCAAAGGAATAATCACCATAGCCGGGGACTATGAGAAGTCCATTGCATGCGCAACAACCAGCAGTCGCCTG
This sequence comes from Secale cereale, assembly GCA_902687465.1. NCBI lineage: Eukaryota > Viridiplantae > Streptophyta > Magnoliopsida > Poales > Poaceae > Secale > Secale cereale. Next base: position 137,379,832 of record LR738710.1, read on the forward strand.
GCAGAGACCCTTGTCGTGGCTGAGGAAAAGCGCCGTCTGGAGCGCTTGGTGGCAATGGCTGGCGAGCAGCCGGCCATACCAGCCGATCCCAGGGAGGCGGAGCCGCAAGGCTCGTTCCAGCCAGCCAAGCACACAAAGAAGATTGCCTTGGACCCGTCTCACCCGGAGCGATTTGCTGTCATATGGTCGAGCCTAGACAGCAAATAGGAAAGCGAGATCGTCGATTTCCTCCGTGAGAATTGGGACATCTTTGCATGCTCCCCCAAGGACATGCCGGGTGTCCCGACGGATTTCGCCGAGCAGAAGTTACACGTGAGAGAAGATGCAAAGCCTGTCAGACAGCCGCTGCGCCGCCTGTCAGAAGAGAAGAGAAGATTCGTTGGGAAAGAAGTCGCCCGCCTGCTAGCAGCCGGCTTCATCATGGAAGTCTTTTATCCCGAGTGGCTTGCGAATCCAGTCCTAGTGCTGAAGAAGAACAACAAATGGCGCATGTGCGTTGATTACACCAGCCTGAACAAAGCTTGCCCTAAAGACCCGTTTGCTCTGCCGCGAATAGATCAAGTGATCAACTCCACAGCCGGATGCGAGCTGCTGTCTTTCCTTGATGCTTATTCGGGGTACCACCAAATCAAGCTCGATCCAGCCGACCGCCTGAAGACCACCTTCCTCACGCCGTTTGGGGCCTTCTGCTACCTGACCATGACGTTCGGCTTGAGAAATGCCGGCTGAAAGTGCAACTAATCCCCGGGTGGTTTTGGCAATTAATAACAACATATATATCATTGAACTAATAGTTACTTGAGAATCATTTCATAGAAGTTCAGTGATATGGGTATGGCAATGTCTGAAGAAGTGGACCCCTCAAAATGCTAAGGCAAGCATTGGCAAAAGCTCAAGACTCCATTTTTGGTTTAGTGATCCAAGATCACATTGAGTCCATAGGAAAAGCCAATACTATTAAAAGGGGATGAGGTTGTGTTGATGATCTGGTTGCTCAAGTGCTTAGTGATATATCTCCTTTAACTATCAGCAACTTTCACTACTAAACACACTCATAAGTAATCTCGGACCAACCGATTTTCCAAACTCAGTCCCACCGAGATGAACCACCTCAGCCATAAGCCAAACCCTAGAAAAATCGGTCAATCCGAGTTTGAGTTCGGTCTCACCGAAATACGGGCTGCCAAGCTTCTGTAACCGTTTGTCCTCAAATCGGAATAACCGAGTTGATGATTTCGGTCTCACCGAAACTGGCAAGTTCCTATATTTACTCAAATCGGACAAACCGAGATGGTATTTTCGGTCCCACCGAAAACCCCAACGTTCACTATATTTGAACTTTCGGTCTGACCGAGTTGTCAACTTCGGTCTCACCGAGATTGCTCAATTATGTGTGTAACGGTTGGATTTTGTGTGGAGGCTATATATACCCCTCCACCCCCTCTTCATTTGTGGAGAGAGCCATCAGAAAGAACTACCACTCCTACCTTACACTTTCTGAGAAGAGAACTACCTACCCTTGTGTTGAGATCAAGTTGCTCCATTCCTACCATATGAAACTTGATTTCTAACCTTCCCAAGTTGCTTTCCACTCAATCCTTTCTTCCACCACAGCCATATCAGTGAGGAGAGTTGAGTGTTGGGGAGATTATCATTTGAAGCACAAGAGCAAGGAGTTCATCATCATCTACAACATCTATTACCTTTTGGAGGGTGGTGCCTCCTAGATTGGTTAGGTGTCGCTTGGGAGCCTCCGTCATCGAGATGTGGAGTTGAACCAAGAAGTTTGTAAGGGCAAGGAGATCGCCTACTTCGTGAAGATCTACCCCGAGTAAGGCTAGCCCTCCGTGGGCGTAGGCCATGATGGAATAAACAAGGTTGCTTCTTCGTGGACCCTTCGTGGGTGGAGCCCTCCGTGGACTCGCGCAGCCGTTACCCTCCGTGGGTTGAAGTCTCCATCAACGTGGATGTACGATAGCACCACCTATCGGAACCACGGGAAAAATCACCGCGTCTCCAAATTGCGTTTGCTCTTCTCCACCTCTCTTTACTACATGTGCAATTTACTTTCCGCTGCCTATACTCTAGAATTGCATGTGTAGGGTGATGCTTGACTTGATCATAATTGTGAATCTGCCAAAAACTGTTCTTTGTCAAAAGGCAGAATTTTTATATTTACAAGTAGTCTAATCACCCCCCCTCTAGACATACTTTCGATCCTACAAGTGGTATCAGAGCTTTGGTCTCCATTGTATTGGTTTCCATTGCATTGGACTCCATAAGCTTGGTTTCACAACCTAGGAGAGTATGGCGTCTAGTGAGGGTAATTTTCGTAGAGGTCCTTACTTTGATGGTACAAATTTTGCTAGTTGGAAGCATAAAATGAAAATGCATATTCTTGGTCATAACCCAGCCGCATGGGGCATTATTTGTGTTGGTATGCAAGGTGAATTCTTTGAGGAAGGAAAAGTTCCGGATCACGAAGCTACACCGGAAGAGTTGCGGATGTTGCAAAACAATGCTCAAGCTTGTGACATTCTCTTCAATGCCTTGTGTCCCGAGGAGTTCAACAAAATCAGCCGTCTTGAGAATGCTAAAGAGATTTGGGATACTTTGGTTGAAATGCACGAAGGTACCGAGTCTGTGAAGGAATCAAAGCTAGATATTCTTCAAGGTGAACTTGACAAGTTCAAGATGAAGGATGGTGAAGGAGTCGTCGAAATGTACTCTAGGCTAGCTCTCATCACAAATGAGATTGCCGGCTTAGGAAGCGAAGAAATGACCGACCGATTCATCACCAAGAAGATTCTAAGAGCTTTGGATGGAAAGTATGACACCGTGTGCACTTTGATCCAAATGATGCCAAACTACAAGACTCTCAAGCCAACCGAAGTCATTGGAAGAATTGTTGCTCATGAGATGACACTTAAGGATAAGGAAGAGCTTCACAACAAGTCAAGTGGTGCTTACAAAGCTACAAGTGATGCTCCCACAACCTCAAGTGACAAGTTAGTTTCCAATGAAGAGATAAGCCTAATGGTTAAGAACTTCAACAAATTCTACAAGTATAGAGGCAAAGAGAGAAGCTCAAAGTCTAGATCATATGATGAAAAGAGATCTTCTAGTCGTGATCGAAACTGCTACAATTGTGGAAGACCCGGACACTACTCAAATGAGTGCACGGCTCCCCACAAGAGAAGAGAAGAATCTCCAAGAAGAAGATCAAGAGATGAGTCACCTCGGAAAGAGAGAAGGAGTAGAGATGATCGTTATGAACGAAGACCCTCTCGGAGAAGCAAGGATTCGGAGAGGAAAGACAAGTCATCAAGGAGCTACACAAGAAGAAGACATCAAGCTCATGTAGGTGAATGGGTCTCCGGCTCCGACTCCGACAATCAATCCGATGGAAGCTATCACTCCGACTCCGACTACAGTCAAGATGAAGGTGTTGCCGGTCTTGCACTCGTATCCTCCAACTCCAACTCCTACGACTTATTTGATTCACCAAATGAGGGAATTGGAAGATGCTTCATGGCCAAAGGCCCCAAGGTATCACACCCTGAATTCATTGACTTCAATAGTGATGAGGATGACTTGCTTGGTGAAGATGAGCTCTTGCATGATAAATCTAGTGAGCTTAGTAACGATGAAAATGCTAGTAGTCTTTATAGTCGAGAAGAGTCGAATGACAATGCTATGAAGGAGATTGAGCGTCTAACTAAAGAACTAAACACTCTTAAGTTAGCTCATGAAACAACTCAAGAATATCATAGAGAGCTCTTAAGATCTCATGAGAAGCTACGCTTCGAGAAGCTCACTCTAGAGCAAGAACATGAGTTTCTAAAAGCGATCAATGACGATCTTCGAAAGAAGAGTTCTTCATATCTTGCCAAACGACTTCTCTTGTCTAATTTCTTGCCACCTATTAAGACTAAGCATGACAAGCATAAGAAAAATTCTTCCTCTAGTAGTAACAATAACCATGTTAAATCTATTGTTGTTGCTTCTTGTAATGCCCAGGATGGAGTTATACCTCCTACGTGTCGAGGCACGACTTAAAGGCATAAATCCATCCTAGAATGATCTCAAGTTTGGTATCTTTGCACGACTCATGTAAAAGAGGGATTAAAATGCAAAAGGAGATAGTTGGCTTACACTCGCCACTTCACACAATACATTACATAAGCAATACATCATTCAAAACATCACAACCCGACTACGGGTGAAGTTCCAAAGAAAGATACCAAAACAACATAAAGCCACAGGTCAAGATCGAATCCTAGTAGAAACCACTACTGACTATCGAAACGTCACAAGCAAACGGCCACGATCTTCATCGGACTCCCGGGTGAAGAGTTGATCCAACTCCTGCATCGTACACGGCTGAACCTGCATCTGGTGTGGTGAAGTAACTGTGAGCCACAGAGGACTCAGCAATCCCGTTCCCGGGTAACAAGACTATTTAAGCCTTTGGGTGAGGATAAGGCTGAAGAAAAGAATATGAGGTGAAGGAACAAACAAGAGTCTGCAGCAGAACTAGCACTAACTTACGTAAAAGAGAGCGAGAAGAGAAGTGCATCGGTCGAAAGATGATCACGAAGTGATCCTAACTAAAGCCGGTCAAACATAACCCCACCGTGTTCAACTCCCGAATCCCTATTCGGAAATTGACAGTCACGGTACACACGCTGGTAGTGTATTGAAACATTGTGTCAAGTTATCTACAACCGGAATTAACAAGCTCCCATCTGCCACATAACCGCGGGCACGGCTTTCGAAAGTTCAAACCCTGCAGGGGTGTTCCAACTTGGCCCATCACAAGCCCATGATCCGCGAAGTCGCAACTCCATAGGTGGGAAGACCCGAGTATTCTCGGAATCCCGTGCTCAAGTTAAACCGAACTAAGGTAAGGCTAATCCAGCAAATCCTCCCGGCGTGTCGACACCCTGATAGTAGCCGCGCGTATCTAGGTCTCAGGACACGACCGGATGGGCGATGCTACAGGACCCAAACCTCGAGTTTCCCCGTGGTGGTTCCCGCAGGACCCCCGTTTGGGACCAACACCATCGGCACTGGCCCCCCCTGCTATGTAGAAAATAAAGGATCCTCGAGGGAGCGACCCTCTATGCAAATTTAATTAATTAATTAAGTTGTTATTATGAGGCAAATAGTACCAAATGTTGGGACTTGCTGGAAAAGACTTAGCACTTAGCGTTTTATCAAGGGGGTCCCATACACCCCAACCGTGTTAGGAACGCATAATCAAGGAACATAACACCGGTTTATACGGTTCCTAACGGCATGAGTGGAACAAAACACCAAGCAAAAGGCTTAGCCTTCCACCCTGCCAGTATATAGATGATTTCATTTTAAGCATTTATATAGTGTGATATAACCCAACCAAACTTCAACATGAAGCAAGCATCTTCAATCTTCACCTGCAACTAACAATGCTATAAGAGGGGCTGAGCGAAGCGTACTTAGCCAAGCAACGGTTTGCGTAGGTAGGGTGGTTAAACATGGCAATGGTTACAAGTAGGAGGCTGACAAGAAGACATGGGCATCGAGGCAAAACTATAGATCGAGACTTCTAGCAAGAGGCAAAAATAGTAATGGTATCCGGGTTCGGTCATCTTGCCTGGGATTCCACAAGGGAGAAGAACGGATCCAAGAAGAAGACGGAGCAACAGTTGAGCGGATCCTCACAACTCCGGAACGGAACCGAAGCTATCAAGAGAAGCAAACCGGAAAGAAACAAACCACACGGTAAACACTCAAGCATAAACATGGCATAAGATGCACAAGCAAGTATGATGCATGTCCGGTTTAATTATGCATGGCATGGCAAAGGTGCACAAACAACACTACAAGTTAAGTGGAGATCAATATGCAACGAGTTGCATATTGACGAAACACCACAAATTAATTATTTAGTTGACTCTCATTTATTAACAAGACAAGATTAAATGTTTTTAGCATGGCAAGAGGTGAAGCATAAAGAAACTACACTATTAGGCAATTTAAATGAGGCCGGAGAATAACAACAACATATCCGGAAAATCCCCATGAGCATGTTTAATAATTATAAGCAAACAACAATTAACCATATAATGTTGTTAACATGATGCGGATGACATGATCAAGTTTATGCAAGTTTTATTAAAAAAGGTTGACTTAAAAGAGATATGAAGCATTTGTCACCGTGGTGGAAAGAAAGGGTGCCACGGCAACGATCCGAAATGAGGCAATGGCATCATATCGGTACCGGTAACTCGGTGAGGGACCGGTGCAAAACAAAAGGTGGAGTGAACGAGTTGAACAAGATGATGGGGTGATCCCGTTGCCGGGTTCCCACGAGTCGTTGGCGAGGCAACCGAGGAACATGACAAAAGGTGGAACGGGCACGAAGCACACACGGGAGACATTTCATACAACCAAGCAAGCATCACACGGTTCACGTCTCGGGGTTATACCTTTGAAGCGTGCGTTTCGGGGCGGTTCGAGACGTAGTGGAAGAAGTCGTTCACGTGGCGGTAGTTGTACTCGGGCGACGGTAGAGGAAGTAGTGGTACTCGGCGACGGTAGATGTACTCGGGGCGACGGTAGACGTTCACGTAGGCGTTTCCGTTTCCGAAGAGGTACTTGTCGCGTCGGCGTTCGTAGATGTACTTGACGCATCCGTCTTATCCGGGCGACGGTAGACGAACTCGTTCGTAGATGTACTCGGTCGTCGTGGTACTTGCCGTAGGGGTACAAGAGGTCGTCGTGTAGTCGTACACGGGCGTTTTGTAGATGTTCACGGATCTTCGGACTTGCGGCTGCGGTCTTCACATCAAAAGAACAAAACAAAACAGCAACACAAAAAAAAACACCACAACTACAGCACGGTCACGGTAAGGAGGCAGGACTTGAGGAGCTGCGGCAGCTCGGGGCCAGGGGGCCGGGGCCGCTGCGCCTGCGGGCTCGCCCGGCTCGGCAAGGAACGGAGGGAGCCGCAGGAGGGAACGCCAGGCAGGGGCGCTCGGATGCGGGACCTCCGGCGCTGCAGGGCGATGGGGTCGAGACGCTCGGGCGGAGGCACGCGAGAGCCTGGCCGCGGCGCTTGCGGGAAGGACGACGCTCTCGCGGGGCAGGGAGCCCGCGCTTGGGGCGGCTCGTGCCAGAGGGAGACGAGGCAGGGGCGGCGAAGCCCTGGCGCGTGGTGGAGGCGAGCCACGGCTCGGCGCCTTGGAGAAGGAGGGAGCCGCGGCGAGGGAGGCCTCGGCGCTGGACGGGGCGCCGCGCGAGGAACGGAGGGAGGCCGACGGCTGGGAGCCTCGAGGGTGGAGCGCAGGGACGCTCGGGACAGAGGCGAGGGACTCCATGGCGCAGGCAGAGTCGCGACCTGCTCGAGGGGAGAGGAGAAGAGGGAGATGGAGCGAGATCCAGAGGGGATCGAGGGGTTCGATCGAGCGGGGCAGAAGGGTGCGGGGTCGGGCACGAGCGAGAGAAGAGGGGCTCGCGGCGGCTGAGGGGGACGAGGGGAGATGGACTGCGAGAGCTAGGGTTAGGGGGGAGATCAGGCCGGGCCTGGAGGTTGAGAGGAGCTGGCCTTGAGGCCTGGGAAGGAGGAGAGGGAAGGCTGGGCCTGGAAGTCTGAGAAGGCAGGGAGGAGATGGCCCAGATGGCCTAGGAGCTGGCTGCCTCTCTTTATTTCTTAGCAGAAAAATAGAGAGGGATCCAAAAATAAACGAAAAGAGGCAAAGAACAGAAAATAAAAGATGGGACATTTTTGTAAGGCTTTACGGGTTATTACCAACCCAACAAAAATAGCTCCAACAAAAGGGAAGTGCAAAACTAAAACATTTAACTTGCAATAAAGGAGTTTAGATAAAAGGAGGAGCCTCGAAACAACGGAAAGAATTATAGGCAAGGTATAGAAGTCAAACTTGAAGTGAAATAAACATGGGGAATTATTGCTAGTGTGTTACGATGAATTCCAACGAATGGAATATTTATTATAGCTCTCTAAAATAATGAGAGACTTTTATATGTTATAAAGAGAAGTCATCTTCCCTCGATTTAAATGGACCGAAGGTCCACACGGATTATTTAGGTTGAGATGCAAAATTAAAATGACATGATGCAATGCAAAAAAATAAAAACACAAGCACAAAAGAAACACACGGGCAACCCGGAACATCTGGAATCTTCGGGACTCTTCTGGAATCTTCTGGGACGTCGGTCTTCGGGCGTCACAACTCTCCCACACTAACAGAGGATCTCGACCCGAGATCCTAGAGATATCACCGGGTAAAAACGGAAGAGGAAAAGGTAAAACAAAGTTGCTTCTTTGACAGACGAGTGAAACCAAGGAACCTTGAGAGGTTAAACAAGTTGAAAGAAAGAAAGCAACGGAGATGAACGAAGATGAAAACACTCCGCTAGAAAGAGTAACAAGGAACATTATGAGAACCTTGTAGGTTGAAAGACATGAAGCAAGAGCTTACGAACCAAAAGAATATGAAACTGCAATGGTATAGCCAAGGAATAAGAATGACAGAATTTGGACAGCACTCTGTCTGAAAATGGAAGGAATTACCAAGAACTTGCCAAGTTGAGATGATACTTGATGAAATCAACAATATATAGCCTCCGGAACATTAAAAGAATGGCACAAGGGGTAAGAAAGATTCAGATAGCACTCCGGTTAAAAGATAGGCAAAACTTGATAAGATGAGAGAACTTGAATGAAAATACAACACTCCGGTTAAATGATAAGCAAGGGAAAGAACATGATCTCGATAAAACGAGATGATGGTTTGGAGAGAGCAACATCACAAAGCCTCCGGAACAAAAGAATAGAATATAGTTCAATGAAAGAATGAATGGAGAATAAAATGACAACCTCTCTCAAAATTGAATTTGAAAGAGCATCCTTACAAAGAAGGGTTGAACGGAGTTGTTGGAAAAAGAATCGACAACGAAAAGAATAAACTCGATGTGGGCTTATGGAAAACATCTCAAAATTATGAGGTGACAACCAGCCACTAACTTAAACAATTGATTTGATTGAGGTCAACAAGGAGATGAAAAAAACTTATCTCACCGGGAGGATAAATGAAGAACTTGGTTCATTTAAGAGCATCATAATAGCAACAATCCTTAGGGAAAGCTTTAGGTGAATTATAACCCGAGATGACTCCAAGAGATAAAAGGAGGGGTTGGAAGGATCTCCTAAAGAGAAGAAATGATGGTTTTAAATATCTCATTCTTGATAACTCGTGAATCATGAACATGAAGGAATTGTCAAGAATGACATAACACCATCTGAAAGATAAGGGAGCAAGAATTGCAATTGGAAAGCATGAAGAAGAATGCTTGAGCTCCAACAAGAATCTTGAAGAAGACTTCGAGGATGAATTAAAACATGATGAACCACCATGAGAACTCCGGTAATGAAAGCATGAGAAGTGAAAGATGAAAAGAATAAGATTCAAGGCCTGCGATGAATTAGACTTAGCTTTGGAATGATAATTGAAATAACATGGAGCTCCGGAAAGAAGATGAAAAACTTAGAACCAAGGATATGATATGATGAACAAGCTCCAGACAAAAGAATTAAAACACCTTGAAGGAATAAGAATAAGAATTATGACATGCATCTCCTTCACCAATTTAAATTGATGACAACCAAGGATTTGGCATACTACTTATTCTCGTTGCAAAGAATTAAAGAGAGATCTAGCACAAGCTTGGATAAATCTTCAACAAGGCACCGGTAGGATTATGAGAAGAACAAATGAATTAAAACGATAACAACAGAAGGCTAAACTAGAAAGAACCACCGTAAGAATATAGAGACGAACGAAGAGACATCCATGAAGAATATTTGGAGGACGAAGTTGAAAACTGAGAACGAAGAAATCTTCTGAAATGATGGCCTTCGGAGGAACACAAGGAAAAGAATTCATGAAATTCTTCAGATGGTATGAAAATAATTCCACACAATCGAAACAATAATGAGGATGGCATTAAGCTAGAACCACAAATCTTCAAGAGAACGGGCCAAGATTTAAGAGAAACTCTTCTCCGGTCTTCAGATGTTGAGAATGAAGACGAGAAATGCCATGAAGAATTGTTGAGCACTCCGGAATGAAGAATTAAAAAGGTTGAACCAATGATGAAAAGAATTTGAAAGTAAACTTGGAGAAGGCATGTGACTGATGGAAATCATTCTTACGTCACACTTTAAAACGAATTTGAGTATAACTCCAGAAAATTAGAAGAGTCAGGTAAGATCCTGGGAAAAGACCTGTGGGTTAGGGCCCACTCAAAGAAATCACCGTTGAAAAAGATTGCTTGAGAGATATTGCACCGGTTGAATTAAATGGCTTGAATAAGATGACAATCCCCAGAATAATTAGAACGGATTAAGAATGGAATTATGAATCTTCAGCACTCCGGATATGAATAGCAAGATGAGAATGATTAATTGGTGCACCGGAATAAGAAAGCATTATGAAAAGAGGAAAAGGATAAGATCAACACCAAAAACTTGAATTATATCCACCGGCAGAATATGAGAACAAAAGAATGATGAACTTGAAGCTCTTGAGCATCTTCACGATAATTCGCCGGATAAGAACATTGAAGGAAAAGAATGAAGAAATATCACATGAATAAAATAGATATTTCGTTTGAGAATTTCTTGCTCCGAGAAGAAGAAGGGTGGGAGGGTGGGGAAAACAAAGACAACTTGAGATGAACAAGATGGACACCGGTTGAAAAGAATTTAACATAACCATCTTGATGATTAAGAAGGACCAACACTCTCATAGAAATATGAGAACACCGATTAAGAAAGGTATGGAATCAACATTTGACATCGAAGCAACTCGAATACCAGAATCAAAACTAGAACAAGGATAGATATGTAACATGATCTTCACAATATCATCCGAACAGAGAATTGAACGAATGAATTCCGCAGGTACATCAACTCGACGAGAAGCCACTTGGAAGAACAAAAGGTAAATAAAAGAACAAGGTGCAGAAGAACAAATACAAGATAGAAGCTTCGTTCGACATCTTCGTGCTGAAAGCTCATGGAACGTATTACAAAAGGGTTTTGTCATCCCCGTATCAGCATAGCCAAGGACCCTTTAAGATGCAACTCCCGATCAGAACAAGTCCATAAACCACTTCACTCAATGTAGAACCCCAAACTTCATATCGAGCATCCGTTGGAAGAATGCCTAGAATTACTAGATGAACCCACCTATAGATTTCCGAAAGTTTCCAGTTATGCAATCAGGTGTTGGGGATACACGGGAAGCACCGCGCAATCAACTCTAAACCTACATCCAGGTGTATCCATCCTTCGACACATAACCAGTCTTTCTCGGAAACTGTTTACCTCGGACCTTCGAAAAGCATCCACTATAACAAGCTATGGCAATACTCTCGAACTACCTCCCCAGTACTGGGTGATGTCGGGGTTATCTTGCCACTGGCCGTATAGGAGAGATTTTCGATGTCGGCCGTCTTAAGTATTTAGTACTGCCGCGATATGCTTGTTACAATGATACCCCGAAGCTCAACTCCTCGGTAACAGGAGGCATCGGGAACAATATCCTTGTCACAAGAACATCGAAACAATCCCAGAATACTCGCGGGATCCTAAAAAAATTTTGGTGCAATTTTTGAAAGTAGAAGAGAAAAGAGTAATCGTCAGGTGTCCTCACCAGAGAGAAAGGGGATGAGAAGCAAAGAAATCCTACTCTCCGATATAATATAGGACTCAAAAACATTTTTCAGTGTGTGCCTAGACTCAACCGTCAACGATTCGATCAATCAGTGGGGGCTTCTAGGTCGGAGAAGGCTCTGATACCAACTTGTAATGCCCAGGATGGAGTTATACCTCCTACGTGTCGAGGCACGACTTAAAGGCATAAATCCATCCTAGAATGATCTCAAGTTTGGTATCTTTGCACGACTCATGTAAAAGAGGGATTAAAATGCAAAAGGAGATAGTTGGCTTACACTCGCCACTTCACACAATACATTACATAAGCAATACATCATTCAAAACATCACAACCCGACTACGGGTGAAGTTCCAAAGAAAGATACCAAAACAACATAAAGCCACAGGTCAAGATCGAATCCTAGTAGAAACCACTACTGACTATCGAAACGTCACAAGCAAACGGCCACGATCTTCATCGGACTCCCGGGTGAAGAGTTGATCCAACTCCTGCATCGTACACGGCTGAACCTGCATCTGGTGTGGTGAAGTAACTGTGAGCCACAGAGGACTCAGCAATCCCGTTCCCGGGTAACAAGACTATTTAAGCCTTTGGGTGAGGATAAGGCTGAAGAAAAGAATATGAGGTGAAGGAACAAACAAGAGTCTGCAGCAGCAACTAGCACTAACTTACGTAAAAGAGAGCGAGAAGAGAAGTGCATCGGTCGAAAGATGATCACGAAGTGATCCTAACTAAAGCCGGTCAAACATAACCCCACCGTGTTCAACTCCCGAATCCCTATTCGGAAATTGACAGTCACGGTACACACGCTGGTAGTGTATTGAAACATTGTGTCAAGTTATCTACAACCGGAATTAACAAGCTCCCATCTGCCACATAACCGCGGGCACGGCTTTCGAAAGTTCAAACCCTGCAGGGGTGTTCCAACTTGGCCCATCACAAGCCCATGATCCGCGAAGTCGCAACTCCATAGGTGGGAAGACCCGAGTATTCTCGGAATCCCGTGCTCAAGTTAAACCGAACTAAGGTAAGGCTAATCCAGCAAATCCTCCCGGCGTGTCGACACCCTGATAGTAGCCGCGCGTATCTAGGTCTCAGGACACGACCGGATGGGCGATGCTACAGGACCCAAACCTCGAGTTTCCCCGTGGTGGTTCCCGCAGGACCCCCGTTTGGGACCAACACCATCGGCACTGGCCCCCCCTGCTATGTAGAAAATAAAGGATCCTCGAGGGAGCGACCCTCTATGCAAATTTAATTAATTAATTAAGTTGTTATTATGAGGCAAATAGTACCAAATGTTGGGACTTGCTGGAAAAGACTTAGCACTTAGCGTTTTATCAAGGGGGTCCCATACACCCCAACCGTGTTAGGAACGCATAATCAAGGAACATAACACCGGTTTATACGGTTCCTAACGGCATGAGTGGAACAAAACACCAAGCAAAAGGCTTAGCCTTCCACCCTGCCAGTATATAGATGATTTCATTTTAAGCATTTATATAGTGTGATATAACCCAACCAAACTTCAACATGAAGCAAGCATCTTCAATCTTCACCTGCAACTAACAATGCTATAAGAGGGGCTGAGCGAAGCGTACTTAGCCAAGCAACGGTTTGCGTAGGTAGGGTGGTTAAACATGGCAATGGTTACAAGTAGGAGGCTGACAAGAAGACATGGGCATCGAGGCAAAACTATAGATCGAGACTTCTAGCAAGAGGCAAAAATAGTAATGGTATCCGGGTTCGGTCATCTTGCCTGGGATTCCACAAGGGAGAAGAACGGATCCAAGAAGAAGACGGAGCAACAGTTGAGCGGATCCTCACAACTCCGGAACGGAACCGAAGCTATCAAGAGAAGCAAACCGGAAAGAAACAAACCACACGGTAAACACTCAAGCATAAACATGGCATAAGATGCACAAGCAAGTATGATGCATGTCCGGTTTAATTATGCATGGCATGGCAAAGGTGCACAAACAACACTACAAGTTAAGTGGAGATCAATATGCAACGAGTTGCATATTGACGAAACACCACAAATTAATTATTTAGTTGACTCTCATTTATTAACAAGACAAGATTAAATGTTTTTAGCATGGCAAGAGGTGAAGCATAAAGAAACTACACTATTAGGCAATTTAAATGAGGCCGGAGAATAACAACAACATATCCGGAAAATCCCCATGAGCATGTTTAATAATTATAAGCAAACAACAATTAACCATATAATGTTGTTAACATGATGCGGATGACATGATCAAGTTTATGCAAGTTTTATTAAAAAAGGTTGACTTAAAAGAGATATGAAGCATTTGTCACCGTGGTGGAAAGAAAGGGTGCCACGGCAACGATCCGAAATGAGGCAATGGCATCATATCGGTACCGGTAACTCGGTGAGGGACCGGTGCAAAACAAAAGGTGGAGTGAACGAGTTGAACAAGATGATGGGGTGATCCCGTTGCCGGGTTCCCACGAGTCGTTGGCGAGGCAACCGAGGAACATGACAAAAGGTGGAACGGGCACGAAGCACACACGGGAGACATTTCATACAACCAAGCAAGCATCACACGGTTCACGTCTCGGGGTTATACCTTTGAAGCGTGCGTTTCGGGGCGGTTCGAGACGTAGTGGAAAAAGTCGTTCACGTGGCGGTAGTTGTACTCGGGCGACGGTAGAGGAAGTAGTGGTACTCGGCGACGGTAGATGTACTCGGGGCGACGGTAGACGTTCACGTAGGCGTTTCCGTTTCCGAAGAGGTACTTGTCGCGTCGGCGTTCGTAGATGTACTTGACGCATCCGTCTTATCCGGGCGACGGTAGACGAACTCGTTCGTAGATGTACTCGGTCGTCGTGGTACTTGCCGTAGGGGTACAAGAGGTCGTCGTGTAGTCGTACACGGGCGTTTTGTAGATGTTCACGGATCTTCGGACTTGCGGCTGCGGTCTTCACATCAAAAGAACAAAACAAAACAGCAACACAAAAAAAAACACCACAACTACAGCACGGTCACGGTAAGGAGGCAGGACTTGAGGAGCTGCGGCAGCTCGGGGCCAGGGGGCCGGGGCCGCTGCGCCTGCGGGCTCGCCCGGCTCGGCAAGGAACGGAGGGAGCCGCAGGAGGGAACGCCAGGCAGGGGCGCTCGGATGCGGGACCTCCGGCGCTGCAGGGCGATGGGGTCGAGACGCTCGGGCGGAGGCACGCGAGAGCCTGGCCGCGGCGCTTGCGGGAAGGACGACGCGCTCGCGGGGCAGGGAGCCCGCGCTTGGGGCGGCTCGTGCCAGAGGGAGACGAGGCATGGGCGGCGAAGCCCTGGCGCGTGGTGGAGGCGAGCCACGGCTCGGCGCCTTGGAGAAGGAGGGAGCCGCGGCGAGGGAGGCCTCGGCGCTGGACGGGGCGCCGCGCGAGGAACGGAGGGAGGCCGACGGCTGGGAGCCTCGAGGGTGGAGCGCAGGGACGCTCGGGACAGAGGCGAGGGACTCCATGGCGCAGGCAGAGTCGCGACCTGCTCGAGGGGAGAGGAGAAGAGGGAGATGGAGCGAGATCCAGAGGGGATCGAGGGGTTCGATCGAGCGGGGCAGAAGGGTGCGGGGTCGGGCACGAGCGAGAGAAGAGGGGCTCGCGGCGGCTGAGGGGGACGAGGGGAGATGGACTGCGAGAGCTAGGGTTAGGGGGGAGATCGGGCCGGGCCTGGAGGTTGAGAGGAGCTGGCCTTGAGGCCTGGGAAGGAGGAGAGGGAAGGCTGGGCCTGGAAGTCTGAGAAGGCAGGGAGGAGATGGCCCAGATGGCCTAGGAGCTGGCTGCCTCTCTTTATTTCTTAGCAGAAAAATAGAGAGGGATCCAAAGATAAACGAAAAGAGGCAAAGAACAAAAAATAAAAGATGGGACATTTTTGTAAGGCTTTACGGGTTATTACCAACCCAACAAAAATAGCTCCAACAAAAGGGAAGTGCAAAACTAAAACATTTAGCTTGCAATAAAGGAGTTTAGATAAAAGGAGGAGCCTCGAAACAACGGAAAGAATTATAGGCAAGGTATAGAAGTCAAACTTGAAGTGAAATAAACATGGGGAATTATTGCAAGTGTGTTACGATGAATTCCAACGAATGGAATATTTATTATAGCTCTCTAAAATAATGAGAGACTTTTATATGTTATAAAGAGAAGTCATCTTCCCTCGATTTAAATGGACCGAAGGTCCACACGGATTATTTAGGTTGAGATGCAAAATTAAAATGACATGATGCAATGCAAAAAAATAAAAACACAAGCACAAAAGAAACACACGGGCAACCCGGAACATCTGGAATCTTCGGGACTCTTCTAGAATCTTCTGGGACGTCGGTCTTCGGGCGTCACACTTCTAGTAGTTCTCTTGATTCCACTAACAATGTTTCAAGCCAAGTTACACTTGAGCAAGAGAATAGCTTATTGAAGGAAATCATAGAGAAAGGTGTCTACAAGAGTCTTGCCGGAAGCAAGAACTTTGAGGAAATTGTTCGCAAACAAGGAAGGCACCGGAAGAATCAAGGGATTGGTTTTGAGCGAAAGTTCAACGCCGAAGGTGTTGAGTGGGAAGAAGGTCAATACCCTACTCCACAGTTTGTTTCTCAAAAGGAGAAGTATGATCCTACTTCTTCTAATGTGGAACAAGCTCAAGATGACCTTCCACCACAAGACCACAAGCTAAAAGCCAAGGACAAGCTTCAAGAGGAGATTGATGCATTCATTGAAGCACCTCAAGCCATGGTCAAGTGGGTTCCCAAGGACACGTCAAGTTCTACTTCGTCAAGCTCAACTACAACCCCAAGGATTCCCATCAAGATGATGTGGATCCCGAAGAAGAAGAACTAGAAAGTTCTTGAGGGTGACTCCGCCAACATACTTCACTCACATTCATTTTGGCAACTTGTGCAATCAACTTCCACATCATGCACTAGTTCATGGAGTCACAAACCCTCTTGTTGGTAAGTCAAGGGACAAGGTAATCATTGCTTTCATGGACATCATCTTTTGTGAACTTCAATCTATGTCTATGGATATCCTTGTTTGTTCCTTGTGGGACTAACCCATGTAGGTATTGAAAGTGCCCTAATCCAAAGGATAGCTCCAAACTCTTGATGATCTACATCAACATTGAGCATCCACATCTTCAACATCTACATGAAGTCTTCTACGACAACCCAAGGTTAGTTTGACCCTTTAAAAGGGGTTCTCACATCTAGGGGGAGCTTTGCTCTAAAAATTGAGCTAAAGCATCTCCAAATGATGTGAACACATCAATGCTTTATGTAAAAGTGGTAACCCCACTTGTGCTTAAACGATGAGTATGACCTATGATCAAATGTTCTCATTTGGCTCCTAAGTCAAAATACTCATATAAAGATGACCTAGTCATCGACAAATTGTGTGCTAGTAGCTAGAGTTTTGGTTGTGCATGTTTGACACATATTTCATTTGCTATCTTATTGTGTGAGCATGTTGAATGCATGATTTTATCCATTCGAGGACATCCATTTGTTGTTTTGGTTGTTTTGATTTTTTTGGCCAAATGGATGGACAAGAATGCCTAAGTACCTTCCCTAGCTATCTATGCTTTCTTGTCTCAAATTCTATTCATGCTTATATCACAACTTTGAACAAGTCATTTTCGGACCCTCCGAGTGAGGAGCACTCGGAGCCACCGATCCGTCTAAGGCTGACTTCCAAAACCTTCTAAGTAATTTTCGGACAGACCAACTTCTCCCACTCGGTCAAACCGAAACACTTAGACTGATCTAGGTTTCATCTCGGTGAAACCGAGTTCTAAATCTCAGCGTGACCGAAATGCGTAACTGCATAGCAGTTATTCATCTCGGTGTCACCGAGTTTTTCAACTCGGTCCCACCGACAGCAAGGGGATATAAATACTGAGGGCAGCGCGCGTTGATTAATCCTTCAAACGTTTTCGCTCCCACGTCCCCTGCTGCCATCGCCGTGATCTCCGGATCGTCGCCGTCGTCGCCTGTGCGCCCTCGCCGCAGGTCTCCGCCGCCGTCAACGGAATTCTCCTCCGCGCCGTTGCCGCCGTAGAGGGACTCCACCAAGTTAGGGTGAGTCTCGATCCCTCTCGTGCTTCCCATCCGATTCAATGCACGATTGGTTTGCCCTATATCTGGCCACGTTTGAAATCTTCCTTTCCATCAGATCGTTCTAGTTTCGAGTAAAATTCTTAGGGTTAGGTTTCCACGGAATACATCTCGGTGAAACCGATTTTGAAAACTCGGAATGACCGATTTGGCCTCTGGCCATTGCACTACACCTTTCGGTCTAACCGAGTCGTGCAAATCGGTGTGACCGAAGTAGAGTCTTAGTGAAACCCTAGTGTTTCAGCAGGACCGAAACCCACTTCGGTCTGACCGAAAGTGGTGTGGTAAGCCTCTGTATACACTTCGGATTCACCGAAACTGAAAATCGGTTTGACCGAAATGCATTCTGTGAAAACTCAAAACTAAGATTTGAACTCATTTTGTTTGCAAAAACCTCTGCAGTTTGTGATAACTCTTCTACTCTACCTATACCTTATCTATTCACAGGTTGTCAGCCATGTCAGATGCCAGTGACAGCCAGAACAGGTCAGAGTCACCTTTTGCAGAGATTCCAGAGGCAGATACTAGTCCTGAGGCTAGTAGTCCAGTTGATGATGGTGAGAGGAGTACACCTAGTGGCTTGCCTCCTGCAGCCACCAGAACCAGAAAGGAGAGGAACTCAGATGATGAGGATTCTGATTTTGTAGCTGAGGAAGAAGTGTCCTCCAAGCCTAAGAGAAAAGTTGTTGCCAAAGAGCACCAAGGGCATCAGTCAAAGAAAGGCACCAGCAAGGTCAAGCAATCAGTTGTTGCCAAGAAGCTGAACTTGGAAGAGCCAGCCCCAAGTAAAGTGAAGAAAACTTCCAAGAGGAAGAGGGTAGTGTATGCTGAACCTCATGCAGATGCAGCAGTGGATGAAGAAGAAGAAGAAGCACCCCAGCCTCCTCCTCAGAAGGCTAAGCTCATGGGTGATGCTATTAGGGCTGGAGCCACTTCAAAGCCCAAGAAGCCTGCTCAAGCCAAGGCAGCTCCAGCAAAGCCTTCTGCCAAGCCCAAGAGGACAACCAGGAACATTCCAGCGTCTGAGAAGAACAAAGGTGATGTGCCACCGTCTGAGTCTGAAGAAGAACATGTGTTGCTGAAGCTCCGTCCAAAACTGCCACTCCACAACGATGCTCATCCTCAAGCCGAGGATATGAAGGCAAGGAAAGATCGAGGTCTCAGGCTATGGAGACAGTCTGATCCATATGCCGTGAGGAGAAGGACTGCTGTGGACCCCAGATTTCACACCAGAGAGCAGCAGGACTTCTATGAGACTGTGCTAATGGATAAGAAGCCTATTGTTGCAGATACCAGATATGTTGACTGGAAGTACATTGACAGTGAAGAGCACAGAGACTTCTTTCCCCATGTGCATGAGAGCTTCACTGCATGTGGAGTTGATGAGTTTGTGGGTCAGAAACTGACAGATTGGAACGATGAGATGATTATGCAGTTCTATGCCACAGACCATTTCTATCCTGATGGGAAGATCACCTGGATGACTGAAGGTCAAAGGTTTTCTTCGTCTGTTGAAGAATGGGCAGAACTTCTGAATGCTCCAGTGCAAA
Source organism: Secale cereale (assembly GCA_902687465.1). Taxonomy (NCBI): domain Eukaryota; kingdom Viridiplantae; phylum Streptophyta; class Magnoliopsida; order Poales; family Poaceae; genus Secale; species Secale cereale. The sequence goes on from LR738710.1 coordinate 137,399,259, forward strand.
GAGAGGACGACATTGATGTCTATGGGATTCCTAAGAAGAACCATGATTCCATGAAGAACATGTACAAGGAGATCCCCGCAGCAGATTTGGAAGGTTGGAAGCTTGGCTCAGTGTACTATCTCCAGGCAGGTCTACCTACCACTAACACTATTTTGAGGCATACCTTGATGCCCAAGTCTGGAGATCATCGCATGATCAGAGGCTATTCTATCAACATGCTGCACATACTTGATGAGAAGGCACCTTTCAAGGTGATGGACTTAATGGTAGAGACCATTAAGAGGACTGCAGCTGACCAGAAGAGGTCATGTGGATTTGCCCCGCAGATTCAGATGCTTATCAATGCCAAGTTTGGCACGGGCAAATTCATGTTGGATAGGAAGCACTTGCCACTGCAGCCAGAGCATGAAGATAATGTTGTTGTGATGGATGAGGAGGATCCAACTTCGGTTGAAGGTCAAGCCAAGATAGAAGCTGCTAAGAAAGCCAAAGCTGATAAAGAGGCAGCAGCAGCAGCAGCTAAACCAAAGAGCTTCGGAGAGCAGATTCTTGAAGCTACCCAAAGGATTGAACAACGCCTGGCCATCATTGAACAATCTCAGGAGAGCCTAGAGAGGATTGTTGACGACAAGATCCACGCTCTGGACGTGAAGCTGACTGAGATTCAGGTGACCGTCAACAAGCTTGAGGCAGACATGGAGGAAGCAAGGCATGACAGGGCAGAGCTCATGCAGGATGACCTAGTCCAGGACTCTCATCGCCAGACTGCTCAGGTTCCCAGAGGATCCCGATCAGCAGCTATCCCAGTGACTGACTCCAGGACTACCACTTCAGCACCTCCTACAGCTCCAGCAGTCACTCCAGCCACAGCTCCAGTATCCACTCCTCCAGCGCAGACATCAGCTGAAGTCTTTGCCGATGCCGTCATATCTACTCCGACATCTACCCAGACGGGAGCCGCCAGCAGAGCCCACAGTGACGTTTAGCTCTATGCTTTTTCAAACTTTTTGGTAACTTGTTGCCAAAGGGGGAGAAATTGTATAGATCATAGGGCTTCGAGAGAGAGAGTGCTCTTTCGTTCTTTTGCGGTTTCTTCGAGTTTCATTTGGTCCTTTTGGTTCTTGAAACTTTCAGTGTGCTTGATACTACGTTTGATGCTACCTTAATGAGTGCTTGGTCATACTATGCTTTAATGTGTGCTTAATGCTTATCATATGCTATTCTTATCTTGTATGGTTATTTACTCATGTCTTGGTGTTTGGGTGCATGTTATTCATTCTTATCATTTTGTGCGCTCCACCAAGATGTATGTGACATGGAAGAGTGACCCATGATCCTAATCGATTGTGCATTTGCATTCAAACGCAAATTTTTAATAATGCACAAATTTAGGGGGAGCTCTTGCTTATCACATACTTCTCAAAGCGACGATATTATTCATTGATTATATCCTTTGTCGAAGCTTTGATCTATATGTTGTCATCAATTACCAAAAAGGGGGAGATTGAAAGTGCAACTAATCCCCGGGTGGTTTTGGCAATTAATAACAACATATATATCATTGAACTAATAGTTACTTGAGAATCATTTCAGAGAAGTTCAGTGATATGGGTATGGCAATGTCTGAAGAAGTGGACCCCTCAAAATGCTAAGGCAAGCATTGGCAAAAGCTCAAGACTCCATTTTTGGTTTAGTGATCCAAGATCACATTGAGTCCATAGGAAAAGCCAATACTATTAAAAGGGGATGAGGTTGTGTTGATGATCTGGTTGCTCAAGTGCTTAGTGATATATCTCCTTTAACTATCAGCAACTTTCACTACTAAACACACTCATAAGTAATCTCGGACCAACCGATTTTCCAAACTCAGTCCCACCGAGATGAACCACCTCAGCCATAAGCCAAACCCTAGAAAAATCGGTCAATCCGAGTTTGAGTTTGGTCTCACCGAAATACGGGCTGCCAAGCTTCTGTAACCGTTTGTCCTCAAATCGGAATAACCGAGTTGATGATTTCGGTCTCACCGAAACTGGCAAGTTCCTATCTTTACTCAAATCGGACAAACCGAGATGGTATTTTTAGTCCCACCGAAAACCCCAACGTTCACTATATTTGAACTTTCGGTCTGACCGAGTTGTCAACTTCGGTCTCACCGAGATTGCTCAATTATGTGTGTAACGGTTGGATTTTGTGTGGAGGCTATATATACCCCTCCACCCCCTCTTCATTCGTGGAGAGAGCCATCAGATAGAACTACCACTCCTACCTTACACTTTCTGAGAAGAGAACTACCTACCCTTGTGTTGAGATCAAGTTGCTCCATTCCTACCATATGAAACTTGATTTCTAACCTTCCCAAGTTGCTTTCCACTCAATCCTTTCTTCCACCACAGCCATATCAGTGAGGAGAGTTGAGTGTTGGGGAGATTATCATTTGAAGCACAAGAGCAAGGAGTTCATCATCATCTACAACATCTATTACCTTTTGGAGGGTGGTGCCTCCTAGATTGGTTATGTGTCGCTTGGGAGCCTCCGTCATCGAGATGTGGAGTTGAACCAAGAAGTTTGTAAGGGCAAGGAGATCGCCTACTTCGTGAAGATCTACCCCGAGTAAGGCTAGCCCTCCGTGGGCGTAGGCCATGATGGAATAGACAAGGTTGCTTCTTCGTGGACCCTTCGTGGGTGGAGCCCTCCGTGGACTCGCGCAGCCGTTACCCTCCGTGGGTTGAAGTCTCCATCAACGTGGATGTACGATAGCACTACCTATCGGAACCACGGGAAAAATCATTGCGTCTCCAAATTGCGTTTGATCTTCTCCACCTCCCTTTACTACATGTGCAATTTACTTTCCGCTGCTTATACTCTAGAATTGCATGTGTAGGGTGATGCTTGTCTTGATCATAATTGTGAATCTGCCAAAAATTGTTCATGATCAAAAGGCAGAATTTTTATATTTACAAGTAGTCTAATCACCCCCCCCCCCCTCTAGACATACTTTCGATCCTACACCGGCGCCACCTTTCAACGTTGCATGCAGAAGTGTCTCCTCAAGCAGCTTGGCTGGAACACCCATGTTTACGTGGACGATATTGTGGTGAAGATGGAGAAGAGAGGAACCCTTTTGGAGGATCTCCAAGAAATGTTTGAGAACCTGTGCCGCTTTCGGATTAAGCTAAACCCGGAGAAATGCGTCTTCGGGGTACCGGCCGGCCAGCTCCTTGGCTTCCTGGTATCCGAACGCGGCATCGAGTGCAACCCGGCAAAGATCAAGGCCATTGAGAGGATGGAACGACCGACCCATGTGAGGGATGTCCAAAGATTCACGGGATGCCTGGCATCTCTCAGCCATTTCATCAGCCGGCTGGGAGAAAAGGCACTCCCCCTGTACCAACTAATGAAGAAGACCACGTGCTTCGAGTGGAACGACCAGGCAGACGAAGCTTTCCAGCAGCTCAAGCGACTGCTGTCCACCCCGCCTGTCCTGGCGGCACCAGCAGACAAGGAACCCATGTTCCTTTACATAGCCGCCACCAGTCGGGTGGTCAGCACTGTCATTGTGGTCGAGCGCCCAGAGGACAGTAGAGCCTTGCCCGTCCAGAGGTCTGTCTACTACTTGAGCGAAGTGCTGTCAGCATCCAAGCAGAACTACCCCCATTACCAGAAGATGTGCTACGGCGTGTACTTCACCGCCAAGAAACTCAAGCAGTACTTCCAGGAGCATTCTGTCACGGTCGTCTGCACGGCCCCGCTTGCTGAAATCATGGGGAACAGAGACGCCTCAGGGAGAGTGGCCAAGTGGGCCATTGAGCTGTCCCCCTTCACCATCTTCTACCAGCCACGCACCACCATCAAGTCGCAGGCATTGGCCGACTTCCTCGTTGGTTGGGCCGAAACCCAGTACCTGTCGCCTGTGCCAGACTCAACCCATTGGCGGATGCACTTTGACGGGTCGAAGATGCGCACCGGCCTGGGAGCCAGCGTCGTCCTCACCTCCCCCAAAGGCGACAAGCTCAAGTATACCCTGCAGATCCATTTTGCCGCCTCCAACAACGTGGCCGAGTACAAGGCACTTATCCACGGGCTCCGGATGGCCAAGGAGATTGGCATCCGCCGAGTGTTGTGCTATGGTGACTCAGACTTGGTTGTCCAGCAGTCGTCTGGGGACTGGGACGCCAAGGACGCTAACATGGCAAGCTATCGCTTCCTTGTCCAGCAGATCAGTGGACACTTTGATGGCTGTGAGTTCCTCCGCGTACCACGGGCCGATAACATGCAAGCCGACACCTTGGCATGAATCGGCTCCACCCGCCAAGCAATACCAGCAGGCGTATCTCTCCAATGCCTGCGCAAGCCGTCTATCAAGCCTTCACAAGAGTTGGAGTCAATATTTATACCAGCCGACCCTGGAGCAGGCGGCCTCGCAACTTCGGTAGCCGGCCCAGAGAATGCCCGAGCGGGCGGCCGCGACACCCCAACTCCAGCAGACGGGCCCTCTGTAGCCGCGCCGGTTCCTGGCCTGGGGACTGCTCCAGCAGATGGCTAGGAGGCGCCAACTCTAGCAGATGGCTCGCGGGCCTCGGATGCACAACAGGAGGCTCGGCCCAGCCCTCCGCCTCCCAGCCCAACCGCCCTGGTCTCTCTAGCCGAGGCAACAGGAGTCTCAGCGCCGTCTTGGGCACAGCCAATCCTCACATTCCTGCTCAAAGGAGAGCTGCCAGCAGAAGAAACTTTGGCACGACAAGTCCAACGCCGGGCCACAGCATACACCATAGTCAACAAAGAGCTTGTCAGAAGAAGTGCAACGGGCGTCTTCCAGCGCTGTGTAGAAGCAACAAAAGGTATGGCTATCCTGAAGGACATTCACCAAGGGGAATGCGGCCACCACGCGGCCTCAAGGTCTCTCGTAGCCAAAGCTTTCCGCCACAGTTTCTTCTGGCCGACTGCTTTGGACGATGCCAAAGATTTGGTGAGAAAGTGCAACGGCTGCCAGCGCTTCAGTTCCAAGCAACACTTGCCGGCTTCTGCACTCAAGACTATTCTGATCACTTGGCCATTTGCCGTCTGGGGCCTGGATATGGTAGGACCTTTCAAGACTGCCAGAGGAGGCCTCACACATTTACTCGTGGCAATAGATAAATTCACCAAGTGGATCAAAGCCAAGCCAATCAAGAAACTCAATGGCCCAACTGCTGTGACATTCATTACAGACATCACAGTCCGTTATGGTATACCGCACAGCATCATCACTGACAACGGCACAAATTTTGCCAAAGGCGCACTTGCTAGTTTCTGCGCAACACAGGGCATCCGACTGGACCTAGCGTCCGTTACCCACCCACAGTCTAACGGCCAAGTCGAGCGCGCCAACGGCCTAATCCTATCCGGCATCAAGCCCCGGCTGGTCAAACCTTTGGAGCGGTCAGCCGGCTGCTGGATCGAAGAACTGCCGTCTGTCCTATGGAGTCTCAGAACTACTCCGAACAAGTCCACCGGCTTCACTCCTTTCTTCCTCGTGTATGGGGCCGAGGCTGTCATCCCAACAGATGTTGAGTTTGACTCACCTCGCGTCACCATGTATACGGAAGCTGAGGCCAAAGAAGCACGCGAATACGGCGTGGACCTGCTGGTAGCACTCGGCCGCTCCACCATCTACCAGCAGGGTCTCCGCCGCTATCACAACCGGCGAGTCAAGCCACGCTCCTTCCGCGAGGGAGACCTTGTGCTCCGGCTGATCCAGCGAACAGCCGGCCAGCACAAGCTCTCGGCTCCTTGGGAAGGACCGTTCATCGTCAACAAGGTACTAGGCAACGATGCCTACTACCTCATTGACGCCCAGAAGCCAAGAGGGCGCAAGAGAGACGACTCAGGCAAGGAGTCGGAGCGCCCATGGAACGCAAACCTTCTTCGTCGCTTTTATAGCTGAAAGACAGTATGTGCCACGCTATCTAAAAGTTATTTTGAGAACCAATGGGACCCCCGAGGAGTTCTCGGGGACTACCCAATCCCTTATCTATACGATAAGAATTATGCCCGTGAATGATTATTGTTCACTCCTTTGTCCGGCACCGGAGCCCAACTGACGGCCCGGGGACTGGCCGCCTAGCCCTATGTCTAAGAAATTCTCTTTAAATAGTCAGACAAATAATGTGATGGCATGCAAGCCCTCTCCCGCATTAGGTCACAGACTCGCAGAACGCGGTTGTCCGACTGGCAGGAGCTAAAGGCAAGAAATGGTGCCCACATGAAAACTGGCTAGGAAAAAAGACATAGGGCCAGCCGGCCCTTCACACGAGCGGTCGGCTGTCAAGCAGCCGGCCAGCCAGTTCTGGGCTTAGCCAAGCCGCCTTCCAGAGGGCAGAATACTTGCCTACCCTGAAAGAAGCCAAGCCCCTGACCCAGCCACGGAACCACAGAGTGGCCATCTGGCTGGCAGGGCGGCAGTTCAGGGAGATGACAAGAAGAAAATCGCCACAAGGAAACTAGGGCAAGGCTAATCCTAGGATTCGACACAATTGCATAAAGACCATGCAGCATTAAAAAGAATATTTACATCCAAAAGGCCTCAAGGGCCGCCTTGCAGTAATAACTTACTGATACACCCAGCGTGTGGAATTGTTCGGATTAACCCTACACGTCTTATAGGAAAGCAGAAGACACAAAAGAAAAAACTTAAGGTGCGGCAGGCTGGGCAGGCAGCACGACGGAGCCGGCTTCCGGAGAGGCCACCTGGTGGGTCTCGGTCTGGCCGTCTCCTGCAGCAGGCGGGGCCATCACTCCTGGTCCGCTTGTCGAGGATTGGTCAGGCTGGCGACTGGCTGCTGGGTCCGCCTCCTGGGAACTGGTCTCCTTGTCGCTGCCTTCCTCCTCCTTGTCACCTTCACTGGAGGCGATCTCCTCGTCTGGCTCCTCCGACGCCGCCAAGTCCAGCCCAAAGTTGCCAGGCGGCACCACATGGCCCCTGTCGTCCAACTCCGGGATGAAGACGGAGGTGTCGGCGTATTCAGCGAGGGCGGCGGCACGTTGGATGAGCTCCTTCTGCTCCACGGCCAGCTCAGGCTGGGCCTCCGCACGGAAGGTCTCCAGCTGTTCAAGGCTCAGGCCAGGATACCAGCTCTTGGCAAACTCCAGGGCGGTCCGCGCGCCAGCCCTTGCTGCGGAGCCCTTCCAGGCCTCGAAGCGTTGGCCGGCCGCCTCCAGCCAGGCGGCCGTCCGACTGGGAGTGCGGAGTGCTGGCACACCTGGCCATAGGGCGGCCAGGACCTGGGCGCCAGCACGCTGCAAACGGCGAAGCAGACGGCGGACTGGCAGGAGACGCATCTGAATGGCAAGAAGCTCCTCGGCCGGGGTCCTGGGCGCGTTGGGTGCGATTGCCCGGCCCGCCTGGCGCCTCGCGGCACGCTCAACTTCGATGGCCTGGGTGGCGGCCACAGAATAGCCCGGGAAGAACTCTGCCAAAACTAGAAGAATGATCAGAAGAGAAGAAAGATGATTGTTACAAATGACGAATACAAGACGAAAGGGTAGACATCTCACCGTCAACCATGTCTCCAATGGCTACGTAGCCGTCTTGGAGAGCCGCCTCCTTCTCCGCCCAATTCGAGCGCTCGGTCTCGAATTCGGCCCGCAGAAGTGACTCGGCATCTGACATCTTGCCAAGCTCGACCTTGTGGGCCACCGCCTGGTCCGCCAGCTCCTTAGCCAGGCGGTCGCGGTCCTGAGCGGCAAGACCACGGTCCCGATCCTTAGCGGCCAGCTCTGTCTGGGCCTCGCCTAGCTGGTTGCGGAGGTCGGCTGCGACCGCTAGCAAGGGACAAAGAAAAAGAATGAATATCAGTAGCAAGAAGATAACCTTGGAGTTCCAAGCCGCCTGCTCAGCAGCCGGCTCGGAACTCGGGGACTACACCCAGTGAGTGCGCTGACGCGCCCCCGCAAGGAGAAGAGGAGGCACTCACCTCGGTTGTCTGCCAAGGCAGCCTGGAGCTGCGCCAGCTCCTGGCGTTGACCGTTGTAGGAGGCCACGCGAAGGTTGTGGTACTCCTGCAACAAGACGCAAGATCAGCTCATGACGTACACTTTGGAGTTCCAAGCCGCCTGCTCAGCAGCCGGCTCGGAACTCGGGGACTACACCCAGTGGGTGTGCTGATGCGCCCCCACAGAAGAAATTGAAGGAATAAAAATAGAAGAAAACGAAGCACACGTACCCGAACGGAGGACCGCGTGGCGACGAACTCCTGCACCGCCGTCTGCACGACGTTGCCCAAGGAGTTGAAGTGGTCCAGGACGTCCCGCGGTGCGACAATCCACGCGCCGCCGCCTCCGGGCCTCCAACTTGATGGCGCCGCGCTGGTCGCCTCATTCTCTGCCGCGGACGAGCTGGCCCCGCCGACCTCCACCTGCTGAGGCATAGAGAACGCCCTCGCAAGGCGTCGGCGGGCTGGGGCTCGGGGGGCCGGTTGCGGGCCAGTCACCAGCACGCCCCCAACTGGCGGCACCTCCGTCCCCGCTGGCCGGCTGTCCTGCTCCCCAGCAGGCGGCGCGGGGGGCGGTGGCAGTGTCTCCAGAATAACGCAGTTGTCCCCCCTATCACCTGGAGCCGGCTGCTCGTCAGCAGCCGGCGCCTGGGCCGATGGCTCCAGAGATCCTGACTCCGGGCGGACGACGTGGCCCGCTAGCTGCTGAGGGCCCTTTCCTCGCTCTCAGACTCGTACGGCGTCTGCCTGAGCCTTCTTGGCGGCTTCGGCCTCCGCCTGCGTGCCGCCGCTCGCTCACGGTCTGCGGCCTCGCGCTCCGCGCGCGCCTCGCGGGCATTCCTCTATGTCGCCTCCCGGAGCGCGGCGATTGGATCCATGCGAGGGGGCGCGGGAGGGGAATCCGAGCCTCCCACAACAGAGCCCGCTGGCACCCGCGAGAGGGAAAGCGGCGCGCTGCGCGGATATCCCAAGGAAATGGAGAGTCAGCCAAGAAGGGAGCGGCTGAGAAAGATGAGTATCACGCAAAGAAGGAATGAAGAACACTTACCGGGACACAATCGGCCTGGCCTTGGGCATCTTCGACACGTTTGCCCTAGCGGCCGCCTCTCGACGCCTCGTGGCGACGGTCGACAGCCGGAGCTTCTTGGGTGGGGCACCAGTCGGCCCTGATGAGGACCGCCGTTTCCCACCGCCGGCTGTGCCAGACGGTCCGGCCTGCTGGCTGGCGCGGACGGGTGCCTCCTCCATCTCCTCGTCATCGTCCGGCCAGCTCTCGACACCGCCTTCCGGCAGGGTCCCTGACGGCTGGCCCCCGCCGCCCGTCACCTCTTCCTCCTCCATGGAGGCGGCCCCAAGATCGGGGTCGCTTGTGTCGCTCTGGGAGCGATCCGGCTCCAGGGGGCGGCCCAGTTGGTCAGAGCCCGGCGCTGGTTGGTCGGGGAAAATCTGAGCAAAATATCAGGACCAGACGGCTACAGCAGCTAGACGAAAAAGAAAGAAAATAGGAGGATAAAAAGCTTACTGCGGGCGGCTGGTTGCCGCGGCTTGCCGAAGTCCCAGCCGGAGTCGGAGACCCTGCAGCTAGAGATGTGGTTCACCAGACTGGCCACCTCCCCGTATGACAGGGGCTTGGTGCACGTCCGGCTAGGGTCCTGGCGCCCGCTCATGTCGCAGATCAGGTGAGGGCGGCGCTGCAGCGGCAGCACCCGACGCTCAACAAACGTGGGCAGCAGGTTCGCGAAGACTAAGCCCTCGCTGTCTCTCAGCTCCCGGAGACGGCGCAGCGCCATAGAAGCGCCTTCAGTGAGGGTGGCAGGCCGGGTACTCCAGGAGTCCCGAGGCTCGGCAGGCGGCCCCGGCACCCACTCCGGCAGGCAGACGAAATCCTGCTCGGGGTCGACGTTGGAGACGTAGAAGTATGTCTTCTGCCATTGCTTCACCAAAGCCACAAGCTTCGGCATCGGGAAGAAGTTCTTCGTCCCACTGCGCTTCACCGCAATGCATCCCCCGCACTGGGCGGGCACGCTCTGGACGGCGATGCCGAGCTTCACGTAGAAGAGCTCAGTCCAGAGCTCTATGGTGGGGAGGATGCCGAAGTAGGCTTCGCAGAGGACGACGAAGGACGAGAGAGTCATCACCGTGTTCGGCGTGAGGTGGTGAGGTTGGATGTGGAAGAAGTCCAGGAAGGAGCGGAAGAAACCGCTCGCCGGGAGGCCAAACCCGCACAGAAAGTGCGAGCGGAAGATGACCCGCTCGCCTTGTCGCGGGGCCGGCCTGATCTCCGCCACCGACGCCACGCGCACGGTGACCCTGTCGGCCGGGGGTAGCTTCCGCGACCGCCGGAGGATGTCAACGTGCTCCTGCAGGACCTCGCTGCCGTCCCACTGGCCGTGATGCTGGGGAGGTGCCGGGATGGACATGGCTTGGGCGGCGGCTCGCTGCGACGACAATGAGAAGGGCGAGGAAGAAGAAGGAGGATAGGGGGGAGTGAGCGCGAGAACGGCGCCAGCCCTCTCCCCCGACCTATATATAGGCCCGGGCAGCAAAGGCGAGGGGGCGGGCGTGGGATTAACCGCTCCACACCCCACACGACCCCCACTTTTCTCGCATCTAATCCGCGCGCATTAAATGCACATGGGAGGGTAATCGATTACCTCTGCCACTGTGGATCCATGCGGGAACCAAGGCCCCATAGTGGCGAGCCCCGGCCCGCTATTACGTCCCGTCACGCGCGTGGGCTGGCAGGCCGACGCGACGGGACGGTGACGTGTGGGAGCTGCCAACGGTCCGCGGGCCTGTTCGACTGCCCGCTGACCAGGCGGTGCCTTCTCACCGAAGACTCTAAGATGGCAGTTCGACTGCTGGAAGCCGGCACCAGCAGCGCAGGGCCGACTCCCCACAGATAGACATCCATGAAAGACAAGTGAAGGACGATGGGCCTGCCTGTGAGGGGAAGCTGCTAGAACCCCTCGGCCCTCGAGCGCCCGCCGCGGAGTTCCACCAGCTTCGGGGACTACTGTCGGAGATATTGACCATGGGTACCCTCGGTGACTACCCTTGGTATTTTAAGACAAACAACAGCCGTCTGGTCCACCGTGGCCGCCTGTCCATCGAGCCGCCTCCTAGAGTAGCCTACCCCAGGAGCCGGCAGCTAGCAAGCGGCAGGGACCCAGCGGGCAGCAACGCCGACACCAACAGCCGGCAGACGGTCCCATATTCCTTCCCCAGGATGCACGCTGGGGGGACCCCTGTGCGGCATGGGCGTGGCTACAGGAGGACATGTCTTTAGAAGATCTATAAGGGCGTGGCTACAGTGAGCGCGTACCTTATGAATATCTCCAAAACGGCGGGTCACTATAGCCGCGCTGCTTGTGACCAAGCATCAGTCAGAGGAGGACACGATCCCACTACCCGCAGACGGCGGGGCCAGCAGGCGGTTGGCCCCATCGGTCAGCGGGTAGCTCATGAACAAGCCACCCCTGGCAGACGGCTAGGGGAGACGGCCGCCTGGTAGCAGACGGCAATCCTCGCCCTAGGAGTTCGAGCCTCATCAAGATGATAGGACGGGGCGTGGTGGCAGCGTACGGCGAGAGGCGATGGTACTGTAGCCACTTCCCTCTCGACAAGGCTGTCGTCAGCAGAGGCACATCTACAGTAAAAGACAACCGCATAGAGCCCGCAGGCGGCGGGCCCCAGCAGGCCGGCGGCAAAGCCGGCGCCAGAAGACACTGACAGCTGGGAGCGACACCGTTAAGATTACCATTGTATCCCTGGGGGTAGGCCTATATAAACCCCCCAGGGTCCTCCATGAGGGGGGGGGGGTGGAAGGTTAGAAGATAAAAACCCTAGAGAGAGAGATAGAAGGTGGGCTAGCCTTGATCATCTTCTTCCTTCAGACCGCACAGCTCAAGGAGCAACCTTGTAGCTACCTTAGTGATATCAGTCATGACGCGGAGCCCCCGTAGAGCAGGACTAGGGGTGTTATCTCCTCGGAGAGCCCCGAACCTGGGTAAGATCCGTAGGCGTCCTAAGTTCCGCTTTATCCCGCTTCCCGAGCCCGGCGACGTTCTTTTGACCCCATGCATGATAAGCCATCCGTTGGCATATGTCGTCCCAAAACCCCGACATGTTTACAACGAGGAAGACAACTAGCCCGTCGGCGCCGGCCGACCAATCTATTGTTCGAGCAAATCAAGTGTTATCCCTCCTATATATTTTATCAGGACATTTTAATTCCTCTGAGCACCATTACACTGCCCTATTGGTGTTTTTATATAGAGGTGAAATTATTGTTATATTGCGGTTATAAAGCACACACTGGCAACGTTCTACAACAGTGTTTTCCTCTGTGTCACATTACCTGATGAACGGACGGCCGGTTCACGCGTCCGCGCCGGCTTACAACGCGGAGGACAACTTGTTCGTCCGCACCGGATTACAACCCCGCGGCTGACTCATCTGTCTGCTCCCGCGAGCCGACTCGGCCGTGATTGATTTCAGTTTCCGTGGTGAGGATCAACTCTGCGGTGGATAATTTTTGGCCTAAAGATGTCAGGTGAAATCCATCTAGTATATTTTTATATTATATATCGCTTTATTTTTTTAAAAGAGCAATTACTCCAGTCTGCAAAGTTATCTAATGCAGGGCCCTAGACCGCCATATCGGTGCAAATTTATAGGCCGGCTCACCCTTCTGCGCCGGTTCACCAGACTGCACTGACTTACAACGCCGTGGCCGACTCATTTATCTATATCGCTTCTGATGTTGCGGTCGTCTTTATTGTCCGACTCTCGCGGCCCGGTCTACATCAACATATTGGGCCGCACCTGTCTGCATGAGCTGTTTATTGAGTATGAGCAAGTCACAGCTTGGGTTGCCCGGTTTTCTTTCAACGAAATGGAGGCAAATTATCACTGACTATCAACCGCCGTCTGCACTAGGTGGCTTAATGGGCAGGCGCACAAATCACCGCCACTACAGTTTGGTTAACTTCAAATCGCTAGTTGGAAGGAACCATTGGCTGAGTTGCTGACACGACTTATACGTGATCATTTATAGCCCGCCGCAGTCACCTCAACCTTCTGTGGATTCATATCGCACTATCAATAACAATGATGGACACCTTATGCTATGGTCAAATATGAAGAGTCTCAAGACAACTCCTCGAGTCATCTTAAGACTCGGGGGCTACGATGACATGATTCAGAAGAAGTTTCTGGGTCATCAGAAGGGAATCCGGTTTAATATCCGGTTCAATGGACATCAGTCTTACTGAAGCTCTCAAATATCCGGTTTAAGGGAAATATGTCTCCTACAAAGCTCTGAAGCTCTCAAATCCGGTTTAATAATCTTCGGTTTAAAAAGAATTACTCTCTCGCAAGTTCGAGTTTAAAGGCCGTCAGAAAAAATTCCTGCTGAAAATGAAGATTCTGGTTTGAAATCTGGTTCAAGGAAAAGATGTCTCCCACAAAGCTTTGAAGCTCTCAATATCCGGTTTAACATTCGGTTCAAGAAGAATAATCTCTCGCCAGTTCGAGTTCTCAGGAAAAGTTAAGAGGGACCAAAGAGAGTTTGTTGCATAGCACAACTCAGACATAGGCACCCAGCACGCACAGCTCAGAAATATATCACTTGGGGGCTTCTGTTTATAAAGCGGAGTCCTGATTACCCATTGATCCGGCTATCAAGCCAATATTATCATAAGAACACAATTTTGGTTACTTCGGTGATCCGGCGATCAAGGCAACATGATGGTAAGGGGCAAAAGAGAGTTTGATGCATAGCACAACTCAAACATAGGCACCCGACGAGCACATCTCACAATGCTACCTGGGCGCTCTTGACGCATAGCGTCAACGAGTTCACAACCCTTGTAGTAGGCTATCAAGCCATGGCTTGGAAGCCTGGTGTATACACCTAAAACCCCGGATTAGCCTGCCTGCATTAAGTAAGTCACTCCGCCCAGGTAAACCTGGTATGACCCGTCGAACGTTTCACAAGTCAATCTTTTTACACACCCTGAACTTGGCAACGTTAAATTGACGATTGGTTAAGGATTGAGGTCCATCTTAATAGGCTTTGTGAAATGGTTAATTCAGTGGCCTGGCAGCCCATAAAAAGCCTCGAATTTGGAGCCTGGCAGCTCGTAAAAAGCCTCGACTACAAGTTTTTATTTGCTTTGTTTGCCAAGTTTTTACTTCTCAATGAGATTGTTGGTATTCATCCGATATCTATTGATTCAGCCTAGTGGTTGACTACAAGACACCACCATCAATTAAACCGGTGTTCATTAACCCGGCTCGGCTTTCAACTACAAATTGTCAGTACATGATCAGTTATAATGACCGGTGTTTATTAACCCGGCCTGGCTTTTGACTATAAGTCGCCAGTATGAAATAAGATAGTGATCGGTGTTTATTAACCCGTCCTGGCTTTCGACTATAAGTCGCCAGTATGAGATAAGATAATGACTGGTGTTTATTAACCCGGCCTGGTTTTGTTTATAAACCGGCAATCTATGATAATTACCAGTGTCCAAATTTTGGGTTATCACCTTTACTACACTGGCTTGGTAAAACCAACAGTGTGATCATATATCACTGGAACCAGTTTTTCAAACCGGGTTATATTATTCAAATCTTTAAATAGCCAACATGGCTGGATTTTTATTATGGTTATCAATAACCAATATTATGATTGAGGTTTTCAAAGTCGCTTCAGCGCAATGGATATTATTTTATCAATGGGTATGATTTATTCTACAATAAAAGGAATAGTCCCGAGTTGCTGCAGGCTTATTACCCGGCACTTGTGGGCTACATTATTCAAGTTGAGATAACATCAAATATGCAAGTCCCATGTCACTGCCAGCATGCACCATGGCACTTGGGGGCTAATGCAAAGTCATTTTTACTGGCCTTATTGAAGATCCGACTCATCACATCATAATGAGCCGGCCCTTGGGGGCTACCAATTGCTCATGTCAAAAAATTCAAGGTACACAGGCCTTAATCCATTATATTAAAGGGTTCATTGCTCAGTTGGTAAAGCATAAAGCTCTTCACCTTGTGGACGTGGGTTCAAGCCCTACGATGGAGGCTACATTATAAGATGTTATTTTCAAAGAAGTATATATAAAGTCCTAGCTTAATATTATTTTACTGAGCCGGCCCTTGGGGGCTACACGTTGCTGTTCAAGTCTACATGATCATATTTATAAAGTCCCTGCTCGTTATTGCATAATGAACTGCCCCTTGGGGGCTACACTGGTTGAAGTTTTTATGAGCATCAGATAATTACAAGTCCCAGGTTGCTGCAAGCACGACAACCCGGCACTTGGGGGCTACATAATATGGAGTATTCAGTTTTTACTAGTGATTGGGATGAACAATCTGGATTTCTTCAAGGTTTCAACATTTGTATTGAAACAAGTCTTAAGCTATCACTATGTTCTCCTCTTAAGACTTGGGGGCTACAGGTAATATGCATATAAAGGAGGAACATCTTCAAAATTCTCAGTTTCGGGCAGATCAGAAAGATTAATTGTGTGACCCGACATTGGCAACAATCATAACCCGGCGTCTATAAATAGTTATGACCCGGTGCTATCAGTTTTTATAACCCGACAATGGTGGTAATCATAAACCGGCTTCTTCAAGCTGGCTGGATATCAATTGAATATTTGAAGACCAATATTTTTGTCAAATCGGAGCATTGAAGGCCGATTCAAATGGATTCTTGATTTACAATATTTCTTATGCAAGCAAGTTAATTATGAAGCTGGTATGTTGACCCGGATTTTCTAGAAGAAGGAAAGGACAAGGACTTACGGATGATCAGGTGCCGGTTTACAAGAATTCTTAACCCGGAGCACAACCTGTCAAATTTGTTCTTGTGTTTATTTTGCAGCATAAGTTTACCATGGATAAATTCAAGCTAAACTGGGGGCTAATGTCGGGGATATACCCCGTGGTATGACCCGGCCGAAAATATGACCCGGTCGGACTTGGTGGTTTACTTGATGGTTTACACTTGGTGATTCACTGGCGACCCGCCCTGATCAAACGGCTTACAAGCAAACTGCCTGAATAATATCACTCACTGGTAACCCGGAGGGCGGTGGGCGGATGCCAAGGCCCAAGGCCCAGAAGGCCGGTTTATGTTAATGGTGGGCCAGTTTACGAAGAAAGGCATAAGGAATATTCCCTTACAAAGGAAGCAAGACTAGGACTCCACTTGTAATAGAGTAATCCTAATCCTACTAGGACTAGTCATGTAACCCACCCCTTCAACATATATAAGTAGGGGCAAGGCTCCCCAAAGGGGGACAAGAAAACAACAAACAATCTCTAGGGCTAGACATGAGAGCCGGTTTACTGGCGACTCCATGAGGGTCATAATGAGATCTAGCCTCAAACAACATGTAGGGCTATTACCGGATGATGTTTCCCGGGGCCCGAAGTGTTGGGGAACGTAGTATTTTAAAATTTTCCTACGATCACGCAAGATCTATCTACCAGATGCATAGCAACGAGAGGGAAGAGTGTGTCTACGTACCCTTGTAGACCGGGAGCGGAAGCGTCAAGTGACGCGGTTGATGTTGTCGAACTTCTTCGCGATCTAACCGATCAAGCACCGAACGTACGGCACCTCCGTGTTCAGCACACGTTCAGCTTGATGACGTCCCACGAGCTCTTGATCCAGTTGAGCTTCACGGAAGAGTTTCGTCAGCACGACGGCGTGGTGACGGATATGATGTGTTCACCGGCGCAGGGCTTCGCCTAAGCAATGCAACGGTATGACCGAGGTGTGTTTCTGTGGAGGGGGGCACCGCACACGGCTAAAACAATTCAACTTGTGTGTTTTTGGGTGCCCCCCTGCCCCCGTATATAAAGGAGCAAGGGAGGAGGGGCCGGCCAACTCTCCTGGTGCGGCTAGGGAAGGGATTCCTACTAGGAATAGGATTGCAATCCTATTCCTAGTAGGATTCACCGAAAGGAAGAAGGGGGAAAGGAATAGGAGAGGTGGCGCCCCCCCAATCCTAGTCCAACTAGGATTCCTAGGTGGGGGCGCCGGCCAGCCCTATGGGCTGCCTCTCTCTCACCCTTTAGGCCCACTATGGACCATCCCCTCTCGTAGGGGGTTCCGGTAACCCCCTCCGGCATTCCCGATAAATCCGAAACTTTTCCGGTATACTTCCGGTGTCCGAATATAGCCGTCCAATATATTAATCTTTATGTCTCGGACATTCCGAGACTCCTCGTCATGTCCGTGATCTCATCCGGGACTCTGAACTACCTTCGGTACATCAATACTCAAAAACTCATAATACCGATCGTCATCAAACGTTAAGCGTGCGGACCCTACGGGTTCGAGAACTATGTAGACATGACCGAGACTCATCTCTGGTCAATAACCAATAGCGGAACCTGGATGTTCATATTGGCTCCTACATATTCTACGAAGATCTTTTATCGGTCAGAACCGCATAACAACATACGTTGTTCCTTTTGTCAAACGGTATGTTACTTGCCCGAGATTCGATCGTCGGTATCTTTATACCTAGTTCAATCTCGTTTACCGGCAAGTCTCTTTACTCGTTCCGTAACACATCATCTCGTGACTAACTCATTAGTCCTTTGCTTGCAAGGCTTATTATGATGTGTGTGTTACCGAGAGGGCCCAGAGATACCTCTCCGACACTCGGAGTGACAAATCCTAATCTTGATCTATGCCAACACCACGAATACTTTTGGAGACACCTGTAGAGCATCTTTATGATCACCCAGTTACGTTGTGACGTTTGACAGCACACAAGGTGTTCCTACGGTATTCGGGAGTTGCATAATCTCATAGTCATAGGAACATGTATAAGTCATGAAGAAAGCAATAGCAGTTAAACTAAACGATCATAGTGCTATGCTAACGGATGGGTCTTGTCCATCACATCATTCTTCTAATGATGTGATCCCGTTGATCAAATGACAACTCATGTCTATGGTTAGGAAACATAACCATCTTTGATCAATGAGCTAGTCTAGTAGAGGCATACTAGGGACACTCTGTTTTGTCTATGTATTCACACATGTACTAAGTTTCCGGTTAATACAATTCTAGCATGAATAATAAACATTTATCATGATATAAGGAAATATAAATAACAACTTTATTATTGCCTCTAGGGCATATTTCCTTCAGTCTCCCACTTGCACTAGAGTCAATAATCTAGCTCACATCGCCATGTGATTTAATACCGATAGTTCACATCGTTATGTGATTAACACCCATAGTTCACATCGCCATGTGACCAACACCCAAAGGGTTTACTAGAGTCAATAATCTAGTTCACATCGCTATGTGATTAATACCCAAGAGTAATAAGGTGTGATCATGTTTTGCTTGTGAGAGAAGTTTAGTCAACGGGTCTGTCACATTCAGATCCGTATGTATTTCGCAATTTTCTATGTCTACAATGCTCTGCATAGAGCTACTCTAGCTAATTGCTCCCACTTTCAATACGCATCCAGATTGATACTTAGAGTCATCTGGATTTAGTGTCAAAGCTTGCATCGGCGTAACCCTTTACGACGAACTCTTTATCACCTCCATAATCGAGAAACATTTCCTTAGTCATCTAGTTACTAAGGATAATTTTAACCGCTGTACAGTGATCTACTCATGGATCACTATTGTACCCCCTTGACAAACTCATGGCAAGGTACACAACATGTTTGGTACACAGCATGGCATACTTTATAGAACCTATGGCTGAGGCATAGGGAATGATTTTCATTCTCTCTATATTTTTCTGCCGTGGTCTGGCTTTGAGTCTTACTCAACTTCATACCTTGTAAAACAGGCAAGAACCCTTTCTTGACTGATCCATTTTGAACTTCTTCAAAATCTTATCAAGGTATGTGCTTTGTGAAAGTCCAATTAAGCGTCTTGATCTATCTCTATAGATTTTGATGCCTAATATGTAAGCAGCTTCTCCGAGGTCTTTCATCGAAAAACTTTTATTCAAGTATCCTTTTATGCTATCCAGAAATTCTATATCATTTTCAATCAACAATATGTCATCTACATATAATATTAGAAATGCTACAGAGCTCCCACTCACTTTCTTGTAAATACAGGCTTCTCCAAAAGTCTGTATAAAACCATATGCTTTGATCACCTCATCAAAGCGTATATTCCAACTCCGAGATGCTTGCACCAGTCCATAGATGGATCGCTGGAGCTTGCATACTTTGTCAGCACCTTTTGGATCGACAAAACCTTCTGGTTGCATCATATACAACTCTTCTTTGAGATATCCATTTAGGAATGCAGTTTTGACATCCATTTGCCAGATTTCATAATCATAAAATGCGGCAATTGCTAACATGATTCGGACAGACTTAAGCATCGCTACAGGTGAGAAAGTCTCATCATAGTCAACTCCTTGAACTTGTCGAATACCTTTCGCAACAAGTCGAGCTTTGTAAACAGCAATATTACCATCTGCGTCGGTCTTCCTCTTGAAGATCCATTTATTTTCGATGGCTTGCCGATCATCGGGCAAGTCAACCAAAGTCTACACTTTGTTCTCATACATGGATCCCATCTCAGATTTCATGGCTTCAAGCCATTTTGCGGAATCTGGGCTCATCATCGCTTCCTCATAGTTCGTAGGTTCATCATGGTCTAGTAACATGATTTCCAGAACTGGGTTGCCGTACCACTCTGGTGCGGAACGTACTCTGGTTGATCTACGACGTTCAACAGAAACTTGATCCGAAGTTTCATGATCATTATCATTAACTTCCTCACTAATTGGTGTAGGAATCACTGGAACAATTTCCTATGATGTACTACTTTCCAATCCGGGAGAAGGTACAATTACCTCATCAAGTTCTACTTTCCTCCCACTCACTTCTTTCGAGAGAAACTCTTTTTCTAGAAAGGATCCGTTCTTAGCAACGAATATTTTGCCTTTGGATCTGTGATAGAAGGTGTACCCAACAGTCTCTTTTGGGTATCCTATGAAGACACATTTTTCCGACTTGGGTTCGAGCTTATCAGGTTGAAGTGTTTTCACATAAGCATCGCAGCCCCAAAATTTAAGAAACGACAACTTTGGTTTCTTGCTAAACCAAAGTTCATAAGGTGTCGTATCAACGGATTTAGATGGTGCCCTATTTAACGTGAATGCAGCTGTCTCTAAAGCATATCCCCAAAATGATAGTGGTAAATCGGTAAGAGACATCATAGATCGTACCATATCTAATAAAGTACGGTTACGACGTTCGGACACACCATTACGCTGTGGTGTTCCAGGTGGCGTGAGTTGTGAAACTTATTCCACATTGTTTCAAATGAAGACCAAACTCATAACTCAAATATTCTCCTCCACGATCAGATCGTAGAAACTTTATTTTCTTGTTACGATGATTCTCTACTTCACTCTGAAATTCTTTGAACTTTTCAAATGTTTCAGACTTGTGTTTCATTAAGTAGATATACCCGTATCTGCTCAAATCATCAGTGAAGGTCAGAAAATAACGATACCCGCCGCGAGCATCAACACTCATTGGTCCACATACATCAGTATGTATGATTTCCAACAAATCTGTTGCTCGCTCCATAGTTCCGGAGAACGGAGTTTTAGTCATCTTGCCCATGAGGCATGGTTCGCAAGCACCAAGTGATTTATAATCAAGTGATTTCAAAAGTCCATCACTATGGAGTTTCTTCATGCGTTTTACACCAATATGACCTAAACGGCAGTGCCACAAATAAGTTGCACTATCATTATTAAACTTGCATCTTTTGGCTTCAATATTATGAATATGTGTATCACACGATCGAGATCCAACAAACCATTTTCATTGGGTGTATGACCATAGAAGGTTTTATTCATGTAAACAGAACAACAATTATTCTCTAACTTACATGAATAACCGTATTGCAATAAAAATGATCAAATCATATTCATGCTCAACACAAACACCAAATAACACTTATTTAGGTTTCAACACTAATCCCGAAAGTATAGGGAGTGTGCGATGATGATCACATCAATCTTGGAACTACTTCCAATACACATCGTCACTTCATCCTCTAACTAGTTTCTGTTCATTATGCAACTCCCATTTCGAGTTACTACTCTTTAGCAACTGAACCAATATCAAATACCGAGGGGTTGCTATGAACACTAGTAAAATACACATCAATAATCTGTATATCAAATATACCTTTGTTTCATTTTGCCATCCTTCTTATCCGCCAAATATCTAGGGCAGTTCCACTTCTAGTGACAATTTCCTTTGCAGTAGAAGCACTTGTTTCAGGCTTGAGTTTAGCTTTGGGTTTCTTCACGGGAGTGGCAACTTGCTTGTCATTCTTTTTGAAGTTCCCCTTCTATCCCTTTGCCTTTTACTTGAAACAAGTGGTCTTGTTAACCATCAACACTTGATGCTTTTTCATGATTTCTACCTTCGCCGACTTCAGCATCGCGAAGAGCTCGGGAATTACTTTCGTCATCCCTTGCATATTATAGTTCATCACGAAGTTCTACTAACTTGGTGATAGTGACTAGAGAACTTTGTCAATTACTATCTTATCTGGAAGATTAACTCCCACTTGATTAAAGTAATTGTAGTACCCAGACAATCTGAGCACATGCTCACTGGTTGAGCTATTCTCCTCCATCTTGTAGGCAAAGTACTGTCAGAGGTCTTATACCTCTTGACACGGGCATGAGTATGAAATACTAATTTCAACTCTTGGAACATCTTATATGCTCCGTGGCGTTCAAAACGTTTTTGAAGTCTCGATTCTAAGCCGTAAAGCATGGTGCACTTAAACTATCAAGTAGTCATCATATCGAGCTTTTGTCAAAACGTTCATAACGTCTGCATCTGCTCCTGCAATAGGTCTGTCACCTAGCGGTGCATCAAGGACATAATTCTTCTGTGCAGCAATGAGGATAATCCTCAGATCACGGAACGATTCCGCATCATTGCTACTAACATCTTTCAACTTAGTTTTCTCTAGGAACATATAAAATAAACGGGGAGCAACATCGCGAGCTATTGATCTACAACATAGATTTGCTAATACTACCAGGACTAAGTTCATGATAAATTAAAGTTCAATATAATCATATTACTTAAGAACTCCCACTTAGATAGACATCCCTCCGGTCATCTAAATGATCACGTGATCCAAATCAACTAAACCATGTCCGATCATCACGTGAGATGGAGTAGTTTCAATGGTGAACATCTTATGTTGATCATATCTACTATATGATTCACGCTCGACCTTTCGGTCTCCAGTGTTCCGAGGCCATATCTGCATATGCTAGGCTCGTCAAGTTTAACCCGAGTATTCTGCGTGTGCAAAACTGGCTTACACCCGTTGTATTTGAACGTAGAGCTTATCACACCCGATCATCACGTGGTGTCTCGGCACGACGAACTTTCGCAACGGTGCATACTCAGGGAGAACACTTATACCTTGAAATTTAGTAAGGGATCATCTTATAATGCTACCGTCGTTCTAAGCAAAATAAGAAGCATAATAAGATAAACATCACATGCAAATCAAAATATGTGACATGATATGGCCATCATCATCTTGTGCTTTTGATCTCCATCTCCAAAGCACCGTCATGATCACCTTCGTCACCGGCGCGACACCTTGATCTCCATCGTAGCATCGTTGTCGTCTCGCGAACTATTGCTTCCTCAACTATCGCTACCGCTTAGTGATAAAGTAAAGCAATTACATGGCGATTGCATTTTATACAATAAAGCGACAACCATATGGCTCCTGCCAGTTGCCGATAACTTTACAAAACATGATCATCTCATACAAAACCGTATAACTCATCATGTCTTGACCATATCACATCACAACATGCCCTGCAAAAACAAGTTAGACGTCCTCTACTTTGTTTGTTGCAAGTTTTACGTGGCTGCTACGGGCTTAGCAAGAACCGTTCTTACCTACGCATACAAAACCACAACGATGTTTCGTCAAGTATGTGCTGTTTTAACCTTCACAAGGACCGGGCGTAGCCACACTTGATTCAGCTAAAGTGAGAGAGACAGACACCCGCCAGTCACCTTTAAGCAACGAGTGCTCGTAACGGTGAAACCAGTCTCGCGTAAGCGTACGCGTAATGTCGGTCCGGGCCGCTTCATCTCACAATACCGCCGAAGCAAAGTATGACATGCTGGTAAGTAGTATGACTAGTATCGTCCACAATCTCATTGTGTTCTACTCGTGCATATCATCTACGCATAGACCTGGCTCTGATACCACTGTTGGGGAACGTAGTATTTTAAAATTTTCCTACGATCACGCAAGATCTATCTACCAGATGCATAGCAACGAGAGGGAAGAGTGTGTCTACGTACCCTTGTAGACCGGGAGCGGAAGCGTCAAGTGACGCGGTTGATGTTGTCGAACTTCTTCGCGATCCAACCGATCAAGCACCGAACGTACGACACCTCCGCGTTCAGCACACGTTCAGCTTGATGACGTCCCACGAGCTCTTGATCCAGTTGAGCTTCATGGGAGAGTTTCGTCAGCACGACGGCGTGGTGACGGATATGATGTGTTCACCGGCGCAGGGCTTCGCCTAAGCAATGCAACGGTATGACCGAGGTGTGTTTCTGTGGAGGGGGGCACCGCACACGGCTAAAACAATTCAACTTGTGTGTTTTTGGGTGCCCCCCTGCCCCCGTATATAAAGGAGCAAGGGAGGAGGGGCCGGCCAACTCTCCTGGTGCGGCTAGGGAAGGGATTCCTACTAGGAATAGGATTGCAATCCTATTCCTAGTAGGATTCACCGAAAGGAAGAAGGGGGAAAGGAATAGGAGAGGTGGCGCCCCCCCAATCCTAGTCCAACTAGGATTCCTAGGTGGGGGCGCCGGCCAGCCCTATGGGCTGCCTCTCTCTCACCCTTTAGGCCCACTATGGACCATCCCCTCTCGTAGGGGGTTCCGGTAACCCCCTCCGGCATTCCCGATAAATCCGAAACTTTTCCGGTATACTTCCGGTGTCCGAATATAGCCGTCCAATATATTAATCTTTATGTCTTGGACATTCCGAGACTCCTCGTCATGTCCGTGATCTCATCCGGGACTCCGAACTACCTTCGGTACATCAATACTCAAAAACTCATAATACCGATCGTCATCAAACGTTAAGCGTGCGGACCCTACGGGTTCGAGAACTATGTAGACATGACCGAGACTCATCTCTGGTCAATAACCAATAGCGGAACCTGGATGTTCATATTGGCTCCTACATATTCTACGAAGATCTTTTATCGGTCAGAACCGCATAACAACATACGTTGTTCCTTTTGTCAAACGGTATGTTACTTGCCCGAGATTCGATCGTCGGTATCTTTATACCTAGTTCAATCTCGTTTACCGGCAAGTCTCTTTACTCGTTCCGTAACACATCATCTCGTGACTAACTCATTAGTCCTTTGCTTTGCAAGGCTTATTATGATGTGTGTTACCGAGAGGGCCCAGAGATACCTCTCCGACACTCGGAGTGACAAATCCTAATCTTGATCTATGCCAACACCACGAATACTTTTGGAGACACCTGTAGAGCATCTTTATGATCACCCAGTTACGTTGTGACGTTTAATAGCACACAAGGTGTTCCTACGGTATTCGGGAGTTGCATAATCTCATAGTCATAGGAACATGTATAAGTCATGAAGAAAGCAATAGCAGTTAAACTAAACGATCATAGTGCTATGCTAACGGATCGGTCTTGTCCATCACATCATTCTTCTAATGATGTGATCCCGTTGATCAAATGACAACTCATGTCTATGGTTAGGAAACATAACCATCTTTGATCAATGAGCTAGTCTAGTAGAGGCATACTAGGGACACTCTGTTTTGTCTATGTATTCACACATGTACTAAGTTTCCGGTTAATACAATTCTAGCATGAATAATAAACATTTATCATGATATAAGGAAATATAAATAACAACTTTATTATTGCCTCTAGGGCATATTTCCTTCACGAAGCTGTCTAAATCCTTGTCTTGTGTTGCATCTCTCGATTCCGCTCAACCCCTCTCAAGCTACCGCATAGATGCGCTGGCCTCACGACTAAGTCCTAACACTAGGACATCTGCCGTGACAATTCCACGACAGTGGGGGAGAGCGAGACGGTGCGGTGGAGGAGAGCGAGACGACGCCGGTGGGGGAGAGGAAGACGATGCGGCAGGGAGGGGATTTGGGGGAAATGGTAGGGGCGATGGAGGTGGTTGCCCCTCTTTATATGATGGGACGTTTCGGGCATGTCCATGGACAAGTGCTACCCCACGACCGTGCACGACTGCGGTCTTGCATGCGCCCACGTATATGCGGCCCTACTCGTCAGAGTTAACGGTCAAAGGCATTGACCCGACGGCAACGTCCGTTATAACCTGTTCTGAGGGTTTCGGGCAAGGGAGTGGGAAAAAGTGAGCAAAAGTTAATAGAGTGGGGATGAATGAGTAGAGCTAAGGAACCAGGGGCACAAAAATAAGAATAAAAATAAAACAATTTAAGACAGAAGTCTCTTGAGAATGCAAAAGCCACCCCCCGGTTTACATCTCATCAGCTCCCCTCCCACTGTTGCACCTCCTACTATTGTGTGTGCCATTGCTCCATGCCACATACAATAGATTACCTCGTTGTTGTTGATAGCCGTGGACTAGGGGACTATTATTGAGGTGACTACTACCACTGCCCTCCTTTCTCGGTTGTCAGTGCATAGGGTTTTGTGTGGGTTGAGAAATGAAAGGCTACATTGGCAAAGATGAGATTTGGGGGGGGGGGGTGTAAAAATGGCGGTGGCGGCGAAGATGATGGTTGACGAAGTCTGTCAGGAGAGAGAAAGAAGGTCAATGAGGGGTAACAGGCGAGAGATGACGCATTTGGCTCTGGTCAATTGAGTCAATGTGTGAGATGGTAATTTTGCCGACCTGGCTGCCCTAAGGAGAAACCAGAGTTAAACTTGTCGAATTAAAGGCCAGTTCTTTTGACAGCTTAAAAAAATAAGCCGCCTCCTCCCCAACTTATCTCATAAGCCACCTCTATTATTCATTGTGGCTTCTAAACTAGTTATGGGATTACTAATCTAAAAGTCTCAACAAATTTTAGGAACTGCTAATTTTTTAAGCTGGGGAGAGGTAGCTTATTTTTTAGGGAAACGTTTCCCACCCGTGCGCCGGCCGAAGCTTCGGTCGGTCGTGCGGGACGCGTTCGATCGGATGAGATCCAACAAACCATTTTTTACTCGGGAAACAACTGGACTAGACCATGTGGCCTGCTCCACCAAACATTCCTTATCCTTTTCTTCTTTCTCCGTCCGCATCACTTCACCCAGCTGGTTCTTTTTCCTTTCGTAGCGACCGCTCACGAGAGTTTTTTCACGGGAGGGGGCGATGCTGCATGGCAGCCACCTCACGGCTGAACCTACGTCCCCCGCCCCTCATTGCTGCCCGCGCACACGCCGTTGCGAGGTCAACTCTCAGGGTAATGCAGCATCGCCATGGATGTGCCCACACATGTTGGCTTTTTTCTTTTATGGAGTGTTGCAACCAGCCGCGGGAAATGCTACATCCGCCGCGAGGGATGCTACAAACCATAAACTTTTTGGCTAGAACCAACTACTGTATTTGGTCGCTGATGTTTATTTTTGCTGGAACCAATGTTTTGTTTTGCTACTACCGGTGGCTTCATTTGCTACTACCGGCGATAACTTTTTTTTTGCTACATCGTCCGCGAAGATGATGTAACCTCGACGACGGGCAACAACGTTTTTTGCTGCAAACTATGAAGTTTTTTGTTACCACCAGCTACAGGGTTTGTTACCACCATACACAACGGCCGACCTATGTTTATTTTGTTTTTGCTACAGCCACGTCATTTTTTTGCTGCAACCGGCAACCACAAAAGCTACATCCAGCTAACATTTTTGCTACAATGACGACAGCGGGCGGCATCGGTAAGCTTTTTTTGCTGGAAGCGGTATTTTTTTTTTGAGATAAATACATCCATGGTCACTGTATTTGAGACATAAGCACAATACGGTCACTGAACTTTAAAATACGCTTGTTACGATCATTATATACGTGTTGAGGTGATAATACGGTCACTGGCTTGCCGTATAACTCTGTATTCTGCTCAGTTGACCGGTCAACCTATCATGCACCGCAGTACCGCACCCTCCCCATGCCCCCGCGACGCCAACTGCAGCAGGATCCGTCGCCGGCGAGGGCCCGCGGAAGCAGTCGCAGCAGCTCCCTCCCAAGTCGCCCTCGTCCTTCCACGGCTCGCCCTCCTTCAAGCTGGCGGGCCTCATCGACTACCCGCGCCGGATCCTCTCCCTGGGCCGCGTCTCCCCCATCGACCCCGACGCCTACCCTCCGACACCCACCCTGACCGAGCAGCCCCCCACCACCAGGAGCAGCCGGTGGCGCCGATGGCGCCGGGAGGAGGAGGAGGGGCAGGGGAGGGGGCTGGATCTGAGGCTCTGCCTGCAGGGGAGGGACGGCGACTGCGTCATCGTCATGGACCTCGACTCCGCTGTGCTATGCAGGAGCAGCGCCTTCTTCGCGGCCATGGCGCTCGAGCCCAATGCCAGTGGCGCCGGCGGCAGGGCCGGGAGGATCGAGGAGGACGGGTTGGAGAAGGTCGCGACCTTCAGGGACGCCGTGGAGCTCATGTTCCAGGCCGACGCGCTGCGGTGGCCATCGGCGTCCTCGAGGTGAGGTGATGCTAGCGTGCTCGACGCTGGTAGGGAGGCCACGGTGGTGCGCTACCAAATTCGTCGACGACGCGCTCGCTCACGGCCGCAACCTCGTCTGGCAAGGTGGAAGAAAGGAGCGGAGGGGAGACGGCGCATCCGGTCGGGGAGGGAGCTCGCCGTGGGTGGGTGGGTGGCAATACGGGAGGCCTCGCCCCTCCTCCCAACAGCCGGAGAAGAGAGCGGGCCGGCGGTGCCCAGTAAGCGCAGATCTAGGGGGCAGCGTAGTGCGAGATGGCTGGGGACGGTGCAATGGAGATGGCCGCGCCCAGATCCGATGTTGGTCTATGCTCTGTGGCCGGGCGGCCCCGATCTGAGCACTCCGGCGGTCAGGCCTGTGCGTGCGTGCTTTTTTTCTTTTAAAATCTGCATGCATGTTTGACTGGATAAGTTGACCAGTCAACTCGGTGGAATACAGAGCTATACAGCTGATCAGTGACCGTATAATTACCTCAACACGTATACAATGACCGTAACGAGTGTATTCTGAAGTCCAGTGACCGTAGTGTGCTTTTGCCTCAAATACAATGACCATCAATGTATTTATCTCTTTTTTTTTGCTACAACTGGCATCGTTTTTTGTTGGAACCAGAAAGAGCCTCAGGAGGGCACACAGTGAGGTACAACGCGAGCTCAATGAAAGGTGTTGCGGCCAGTGGACGACACCACTGGAGCTGCGGCCCGGTGACCGGCACCACCGGACCTACGGTCATCTCCCCGGAGCTGCAACCACAAGTGCACGTTGTTGCATGCATGGAGCTGGCGAGAAACGCCGGCGGCCAGGGCGGCGACCGGTGGTGACCGACGGCGAGCGGCGGTGAGGGCGGCGACCGGTGGTGACCGATGGCGAGGGTGTCGACCGGCGGCGGTTCTTCAAGATTTGCTACATCGGTCATTCATGGCGAGTCTTGGCGGCAGCGTTGCTTTGTTTTTTTCCTCTGGTTTTAATTGGACACGCTTTACTCGGAAACAAAATGATTCGCAGGATCTAACGATTAAATATAATCTAATCAAACGCCCCCCGGTGTCCGGCCGAATCGATTGCGCCGGTGCGCCGGCGCTGATTAGTCGCCTATTTTTTAAGCCATCCAAAAGAACTGGCCCTAAGTCCGCAAGTAATTTTAAGACGGTTTTGTAAAAAAAAATTTTGAGGGGAGACGGTTTTGTAATTTTGAGGGGGTAATTTAGACCAGCATCGAGTTTAGGGTTGAAACTTTTGTGGGGCGTCCAACACGTACCGGGAGTGCATTCGTTGCGCCGTAGCTCCACCCTGCCGCCGTTCTATCACGAGCGTCACGAACACCCACCGGCAACCGGCCTCGCCTCGAGGGCGCCCCAGCCAGCATTGCATTCCCGCCGTAGAAGGAGGAGCCATCCTCATGACCACAATGGCCATGAGGAGACCCGCTCCGTGTCTGCTCCATTGAAACTAGAGCACACCATCACTACACCCCGAGGCCCAGGGCGGCGCGGGCGCCACCGCTCGCCGACCCAGTCCGAGCAGTTCGCCGCCCCCGCTTCTCTTCTCACGGCTGCACATGCAGCCGGGGCCCCTGGCGGCGGTGGCGGTGGCCGCGGCCTCCGCGCCTTTCCCGCCGTCATGGGCGCACCAGGTCCGCGCGGCGGCGACCCAGGGGGACTTCCACGACGCCATCGCCCTCTTCCTCCGGATGCGCGCCGCCGACGCCCCCGCCGCGCCCCGCTCCGCCGTCCCGGCCTCCCTGCCGGCCGCGCTCAAGTGCTGCTCCGCCCTCGGCCTCCCCGCCCTCGGCGCGTCCCTCCACGCGCTCGCGCTCCGCTCCGGCGCCTTCGCCGACCGCTTCACCGCCAACGCGCTGCTCAACCTCTACTGCAAGCTCCCGGCGGCATTGTGCCGCTCTCCCAGGACGGATGACGCGGCAGGGGAGTCCCCGGCGGCAGCGTTAGAGAGCATGCGGAAGGTGTTCGACGAAATGCCTGAGAAGGACCCCGTGTCCTGGAACACAGTAGTGTTCGGGTATGCGGAGAAGGGGATGCACCAAGAGGCTCTGGGACTGCTCAGGGAGATGTGGATAGATGGATGCAAGCCCAACTCATTTACCTTGTCGAGTGTGCTGCCGATCTTCGCCAAGTGCTCCGACGTCAGGAGGGGAATGGAAGTGCATGCCTTTGCAACCAGGAACGGTTTTGTTGATGATTTGTTTGTTGGCAGCAGCTTGATCGATATGTACGCGAATTGCACTCGAACGGATTACTCGGTCAAGGTGTTCGACAATCTCCCGTGCCGCGATCCAATCCTGTGGAACTCAATGCTTGCCGGGTGTGCACAGAATGGGTCTGTGTTGGAGGCTCTTCGAATATTTCGCCGGATGCTGCATTCCGGTGTTAGACCTCTGCCTCGTACTTTCTCGAGCCTCATACCTGCCTGTGGAAATTTAGCTTCGCTGCTTCTCGGCAAGCAGCTGCATGCCTACGTGATCTTTGGAGGGTTTGACGGTAATATGTTCATATCTAGCTCCCTGATTGACATGTATTGCAAATGTGGAAATGTGAGCATAGCTCGTCACATCTTTGATCGAATGCAGTCACCTGATACTGTATCCTGGACTGCGATGATCATGGGACATGCTTTACATGGTCCAGCAAAAGAGGCTCTGTTGTTGTTTGACAGGATGGAGTTGGGAAATGTGAAGCCTAATCATATCACGTTTCTAGCCGTTTTAACTGCGTGCAGTCATGCTGGATTGGTGGACGAGGGCCGCAAGTATTTTAACAGAATGTCGGACCATTACGGCATTGTTCCCTCTCTTGAGCATTATGGAGCACTTGCAGATATTTTTGGCCGGGCAGGGGAGTTGGAAGAAGCCTACAATTTCATCTCTAAGATGCAAATGAAAACAACCGCAAGTGTCTGGTCCACGTTGTTAAGGGCTTGCAAGGTCCACAAAAATACCGTGTTAGCTGAAAAAGTTGCCAAGAAAATCTTTGAGCTTGAACCTAGGAGCATGGGATCTCATGTAATTTTATCAAACACGTATTCCTGTTCCGGGAGATGGAATGAAGCAGCACACCTGCGGCGATCTATGAGAAAGAAGGGCATGAAGAAGGAACCAGCTTGCAGTTGGATTGAATTGAAGAACAAACGGCATGTTTTTGTAGCTCACGATAAGTCTCACCCTTGGTATGAAAGGATTATTGGTGCACTTAATGTTTTCTCAGAGCAGATGGCACGTCAAGGTTACGTTCCCAATACAGAGGATGTTTTCCAGGATCTTGAAGAAGAGCAGAAGAGCGGTGTATTATGTGGTCACAGTGAAAAACTTGCTATGGTATTTGGTATTTTAAATACACCTCCTGGAACAACAGTTCGTGTGATGAAAAATCTTCGAATTTGTGTTGACTGCCACACGGTAACAAAATTTATTTCAAAGATAGCTGAGAGAGAGATTGTTATGCGTGATGCAAACCGTTTCCACCATTTTAAGGATGGAAACTGTTCTTGCGGTGACTTTTGGTGATTGAACAACAGTTTGGGATCAACGTCTGTTCATGACATGATTTCCTATTGGAAATGCACCTGTACTGTGTATACCTTTGAAAGGATGGGGTTATTTCTGACATTTAGTGTCAGGGGTAAAACAAAGTGTGCTTGTAATCACTAGAAATGGATCATGTGGTTCTTTGCATATGAAACCAGTCTTTACTGTTGAAGAGCAATGCAAGAGTACATCACTAGTCTTTCTAAGTTTCTAGCATTCAAATGCCAAACTATAGCCATCTGAATATCAGCAGTTCATCACTGTATCTCTTGTCTGTTTTGACGTATTCAGGTATACTAGTCTTCAAAAATATACACTTCACTATATTTGATATGATGATATTGTTAAGCTGCTACTTTATCATCTGATATGACTCAATTGATTGAATGTGTTGCCACATTTCCATGGTTGGATATTTCGTCAGATTTATGCTTTTTATGTTCTTTTAACCTACTAATCAAGGCATATGTCATTGAAAAAGATGATACTTTAGGAAATGCCACTCAGATTAGTGAAATTGATGATTTGCGCCTTTCTCAAAGAGAAAAGAAATTGATGATTTGCCAACCAGTTTCTTCTCTGAACTACAGAATGTGATTCTTGCATTTTCTGCAGTGCTATTTTTTGCCAAATAGCAGGTAAACTATGTTCTTATCAAATCTGAGTTACCTACTTACCTTGCGCAAAAATTAATGTTGGGAGTAATGTGGGCCTGAAGCAAGATTAATAGCTATGCAAACCTTAGTACCCCCCTTGACATTTGTAAGTACTCCCTCCGTAAACTAATATAAGAGCGTTTAGATAACTACTTTAGTGATCTAAACGCTCTTATATTAGTTTACAGAGGAAGTACTAAATAGTTCTGATGCCTGTTACCTCATTTACATTGTATTGGATGGAGCATTGACTTGCAACCATGTCAAACGACCGAGTGATCATCCTGGAACAAATTTTGCAGAATACAATGTCTCGTATGCTTTTTACTACTGCTTGGAACCTTGCTTCAGCAACTCATTTTTCCTGGCAATAGGTTGCTGCCGTCGTTGCATATTCATCCTCCAGTGATTATCACAAATCTTTCTAACAAATAAATCAATCTATTTTCCTAACTAATGCCTTTTCTAGTTCTTTCATGACTTTTATGTTCAAAGCATCGATATCAGGTGTAGAATCTTGTATGAAGATTTTGGCACAGGCCGAGTTAGAGGCTAGTTGTACAGTCCTAGGGAATGCTCCAAGTACAGATCTTGTGCACATCAAACAATAGAAAATATGACGGAACA
The DNA here is from genome assembly GCA_902687465.1 of Secale cereale. NCBI lineage: Eukaryota > Viridiplantae > Streptophyta > Magnoliopsida > Poales > Poaceae > Secale > Secale cereale. Next base: position 137,431,852 of record LR738710.1, read on the forward strand.
GTTGCTTCAGAAGATTCCAAAAGCCGGTTTCAAACACTCCTGAAAACATTTTCAAGCATTCTTTATGGTTGCAACGTGGAGATTGAGATGAACAGCCAGTTTGAGGAGCTTACAGCTGACGAGATCTCGCGGGTGGTGTTCGGGAGTAACCATAGCGGAGCGTAGGAGGTCCAGTTTCTTGCCTTCTCCAGTATATTCAACGTTTTTAGCCATGTCCCGGGATTCAGGTACGTCAGCTTATCATTTATCAGAATCCTGTTAATTTGTCAGTTCAAAATAACAAACATAGGCCCAAGTAATTAATCAATGTGTGCGTGTTTGTGAAATTAATCAGATGTCTTCCAACAAAAAACAACTTTGAGACTCCAGAAGCTCCAGAAAGAGGTGAAGAGAGCATCCTCACCAATATTGTCCAAAAAGCCGCGCGTGTGCAATCCCCACAGTCGCGGACTATCCTATAAGTGTGCCAACCCACAGTCAGCATGTGAGCATCTGCCGCAGTTACGTGTGTGACTATGCGAACGAGAGTGTGCAACTCCGCGGCCATGCGTGAGCTACTACACCAACGAGAGTGCAACTTCGTGGTCCTGTGTGTGTGATTATGCCGCCGCGCGTGTGCAACTCCTGCAATCTTGCGTCAACTACTATACCGGAGTGTGCAACTCCCGCAGCGAAAGAGAGTGGGCACCTATGCTGACGAAAGTGTGCAACTCTGCGGCTGTGTGTGTGCAACTATGCGAGCGAGGTTGTGCAACTCTGCTATCACGCGACTACTCCACGGTCATACTGAGCTACTACGCCGACGAGAGTGTGCAACTCCTTGATCGTGTGTATGAGACTATGCCGCCACATGTGTGCAACTCCCGCGGTAATGCGTGAGCTATTATACCGACGAGAGTGTGCATCTTCATGACCGTGCGTGTGCGACTATACCGATGAGAGTGTGCATCTTCACGGCCGTGCGTATGCGACTATACTGACGGGAGTGTGCAACTCTATGCTCATGCATGTGCGACAGTCTTCCAGTGTGCAACAATAGTTGATCAAACTTACAATGTTGCCCGTCTAGCTATACTTAAGTAAGCAAATGCAAGCGCGAGACATCATCCAACCATATTTGTATTGTCATGTTGTGCAACTTTTTAATTGTCGTATCCAACCGAGAACTACTATGTGTGTAACTACAACTACCGCAGATGCCAACTAAAAATATGACTAGCAAAAATACATTAACTTAAGTGAAAACATCATCTAGCCAACTTTGTATCATCGTGTTATGCAACTTCCTAAATCATACTTCGTCCGTCCCAAAATAAACGTGTTAACTTTGTACTAACTTAGTACAAAGTTGTATTTAAGTTTTTTTGCGGGGCAATCACAGGGTCTTTATTTCAATGCGACATATTTACTATCTTCAGCGACTAGATCATTGATACAAGGAGGAGGGTGCCCTAGCCAACATGTTGTGCTATCCGCTTCTCTACCAAAGTTCACTAAACAATCTGCAACTCTGTTCTGTTCTGGAACAATTTTTAAGAGGAATAACTACCCTATCACTCAACAAACTCTTAATATCTCTAACCAAATGGCCATATACCGATATATCAAGAGAATCACCTAAACGTGCTCGAAGCGCCACTGAACAATCAAATTGCAATAAGATCGTAGAACTTGAATGCTCAAACACCAGCCTCAAACCTTGCCACATAGCACGCAACTCTGATTCGAGGGCCTCTTTACAATGAAATAATTGTGGTAAGACACAAATATGACATATCCTTTATCATCCAGAAGAATCATACATGTACCCGTCGATCCATCTGAGGGCTTGTGTAATGCCCAGGATGGGACTATATCTCCTACGTGTCGACGCACGACTTAAAGATATAAGCCCATTCTGGAATGATCGCAAGTTCGGTATCTTTGCACAATCTCATGTAAAAATGGGGATGGAAAACATAAAAGATAGTTGGCTTACACTCGCCACGTCACACAAATTCATTACATGTTCAAACATCATTCGATTAAACATCACAGCCCATCTAAGGGTAAGATCCAAATGACAAGATACCAAACATAACATTAAACCACAGGTCTAGATCGAATCCTAGTAGAAGCTCTACTGATCAACCGGATAGTTCACATAGTAACGGCTACGCTCCTCGTCGTACTCCCAGTCTAGCTCAGTGCCATCGCCTGTGTAGCTCACCATCGTACCTGCATCTGGTGTGTTGAAGTAACTGTGAGCCATAGAGGACTCAGCAATCCCGTTCCCGGGTAACACGACTATCCCAGCCTTGGGTGTGGAACAAGGCTGAAGAAAGAACAAGAGTCTGCAGCAGCACTAGCACTAGCTTACGTAAAAGAGAGCGAGAAGAGAATGTGCCTCGGTCGAGAGATGATCACGAAGTGATCCTAGCTAAAACAAGTCAATCATAACCCCACCGTGTTCATCGCCCGAATCCCTTTCAGAAAATGACAGTCACGGTACTCACGCTGGTAGTGTATTGGAACATGGTGTCAAGTTTTCTACAACCGGATATTAACAAGCTCCCATCTGTCACATAACCGCGGGCACGACTTTCGAAAGTTCAAAACCCTGCAGGGGTGTTCCAACTTGGCCCATGACAAGCCCACGATCCGCAGAGTCGCAACTCCAAGGTGGGAAGGCCCGAGTATTCTCGGAATCCCGTGCTCAAGATACTCCGACTAAGGTAAGGCTAATCCAGCAAATCCTCCCGGCGTGCCGACACCCTGACAGTAGCCGCGCGTATCTAGTCTCAGGCCACGACCGGATGAGACATCCTACAGGTGTATACCAAACCTCGAGTTTCCTCGTGGTGGCCCCGCAGTCCGCTCAGTTCGGACCAACACTCATGAGGAGCACTGGCCCGGGGGTTGTTGATTAAGAACTCGGGTTTGCAAGACCCTATGCAAGTTTTATTAGTTATGGCGAATACTACCAATGTTGGGACTTGCTGGAAAAGACTTAGCACTTAGCGGCTTATCGAGGGGGTCCCATAACCCCAACCGTGTGAGGAACGCATAATCAAGGAACATAACACCGGTTTATACGGTTCTTAGCGGCATGAGTGGAACAAATCACCAAGCAAAAGGCTTAGCCTTCCACCCATTGCCAATATATAGATGAGTTCATTTAATAATTAATATAGTGTGATATCCCAACAAGCTTCAACAAGAAGCAAGAAACTTCAATCTTCACCTGCAACTAACAATGCTATAAGAGGGGCTGAGCGAAGCCTACGTATAGCCAATCAATGGTTTGCATAGGTAGGGTGGTTAAACAGGTTCATGGTTACAATAGGAGGCTGACAGGAAAACATGGGTATCGAGGCAAAACTATAGATCGAGACTTCTAGCAATAGGCAAAGATAGTAATGTTATCGGGGTTCGGTCATCTTGCCTGAAGAGTTGTCGATGGGATCGTAAGAGGGGTCCTCGTTCTCAAGCTCGGTAGTAACCTCGTGCTCGTACTCGTACTCGGTCTCAGCTTCCGGCTCTAAACAACACAAACACACAAGGCAACGAATCAAACAAGATGCAATGCGCACACAAAAATACTGGATGCATGACTGATGCACTATGGAAGCAAAACAGATGCACTATGGAAGCACATAAAGTCTACTTAGGAAGCACAGTGTTACAACACAAAAATATGCATCAAGCTAAATGTTTCAAAACATGATAACAATAGGATATTATGAATCTATATGCAAAATCACACAAGTTTCATATAGGACTTGTTCAAAACGGAGCTACGGGCTAAAAGTTACACCCGAAACAATAAACATGCACAAGCTGAACAATTACAGCCACATAGCAACTTCGGAGCAATAGATAAATAAGCTACATCACTCAAACATCATGGCAATGAGCTTGGACATAAACTAGACATATCCTACAACAAACAAATCCATTGGAGCATCCCCAAAGGAGCCATGGATCAATAGCAACAAGCTATGACATATTGAACTTGACAACAAAATCCTGACAGCAGTAATTTGTTGCAACTTGGGAGCAAGAGTTAAATATGCTACAACCACTCAAATAAGCATGTGAGAGCATGAATGGATAGCCAACAATATATACTACAAGGAATCATCAAGAGTCACCCCAAAACTATCATGGATTGGCCTAGAACAACAAGCAAACATGGCATCTGAAAATTACAGATTCCAGACTTAGTGAAATTTCACTAAGTGTTGAAACAACAGTTTCATCATGGCATCTTTGAGAGTAAGTTTAAGTCACCTCAAAGCAAAGCATGGCAAGTGGTAAGCACCACAACAAAGTACACATGATGGTGAGTCCAAAACATCTAAGCATGCATTAAGGGGACAAACACAACGATAGCAACGAGCTCCTCTACGAGGCATCTCGTAACAAGTTTAACGACATAACAGCCACATAGCACTTTGCAAAGGAGATAAACATGGCAAGATGATATCTATCATGCAAGCTAAAGCAATCAACATGTAGAGCATATCATGATGAACACGTGGACATGTCATTTGCATCATTTGGATAAACATGCACCAAGTTATCACATTGCAAAGATGGCATGAAAACAACAACTAACATCAGTTTATAACAAGTAGCACTCTTCCAACAGATATTTAGGCATCTATATGACCTCAAACATGCATGTCACAAAGGAACAAATTGTAGTACAAGTCTCCACGAACATTTTGACATATCATTCACTCAAATCGGACCATCACACAAAAAGTTATCACCATTGCAAAATAGCATCAGACACTAACAAATTAGGGACTTAGAGGAAAAAAACTACCTCCGGGTCAACGGGGCTGGATCTGGGTCAATGCGGGCTGCTTGCGGATCGGGCCGGTGGGGAAGTGGGCTGGCGGAGCGGGGCGCTAACGGGCCGGCGGCTCGGCGGGATCCGGATCGGGCGCGCCGGCGGACTGGGCCCCCCCGTGGCCTGGAGCGGATCGAGGAGCCTCCTGCTCCCGATCGGGCGGCGGCTGGCGAGGGAGGCTGGGCCTCGGCCCGGCTCACGCGGGAGGCGGAGGAGGCCGGCCCAGGGTGGCCTGGCGGGGCGGACTGCTTCGGGGCCCGGGGCGGTGGCCCGATCTGGCGAGGCGGACGGAGGAGTGGGCCGGGATCGCTAGGGTTCGGCCCAGCGAGGCACCGGATCGGATCCGATCGGGATCCTGGGCGAGGGAGTCCTCCCTCGTGCCCCGAGCGGCGGCGGCGGCCTTCGGGCGAAGGAAGGCGGCGGCTGGCGTCGGACCGGTACGGCGGCGGCGACCTGGCCTGAGGGAGGCGGCGGGCTTGGCGAAGAGGCCGGTCGGCGAGGGAACGGCGGGGGGCACCGGTGAGGTAGGAGGAGGGTCCGGCGGCGAGGGGAGCCCGGCGCGGTGGCGGCGCGAATTCCGGCGAGCTCCTCTGGCGGGGCTCCGGCGAGCTCCGGCCGGAGTGGAGGAAGGTGGCTGGAGGAAGGGGATGAAGGGGCTAGGTTTTTTTTATTTATGGCAAAAATTGGGGAAGATGGACAAATATATAGGCACAAGGAGCTAGGGTTGTCCAAATGATGTGTGGTTTTCGGCCACGCGATCAGAATTGGATGGCCTAGATGAAGGGAGGGGTTTGGGTTGGTTTGGTGGGCTGTTGGAGGGGTGTCTTGGGCCTCAAAGAGGGGGTACTTTCAGCCCACGAGAATAACTGTTGGGGTGGCAAACGAACTCCAAACGCGACGAGATTCGACAGGCGGGTTACACACACCAAAACAACAACACACGACAAGTCTCACTCCAAACCGGAAACGTTACACGGCCAAACACCAAAGTAGGCCTAGGGGATGTCACAGACGCGTGAGGGAGCTCCGGAACTCGAAACGGACAACGGAAAGAAACGAGTGGGGCCGGATGCAAACGTCAACTCAAATGCAATGCGATGCACATGACTACATGATATGAATAAATGCCACACACGCACACAACAAAACGACGAAAACCCGAAAAACGAAGAACCCAGAATGGAATTGATGAAGCCAGAGATATTATATATTGCCCAAAAGGGAAAGTAATACATCCGGGGCATTACAAACTCTCCTCTACTACAAAAAGATCTCGTCCCAAGATCTAGGACTGGAAAAAGGAAGGTGTGACGCCCGAGACCGACGTTCCAGAAGATTCCAGAAGATTCCAGATGTTCCGGGTCTCCCGTGTGTTTCGTTTGTGCTTGTGTTATTTATTTTGCATTGCATCTTGTCATCATGCCATCATGTCATTTTTATTTTGCATCTCGACCTAAATAAATCGTGTGGACCTTCGGTCCATTTAAATCGAGGGAAGGTGACTTCTCTTTATAACATATAAAAGCCTCTCAATATTTAGGGAGCTATATTATTAAATTATTCCATTTGTTTGGAATTAACCCAACACACTTGCATAATTTTCCCCATGCCTTTTTCACTTCAAGTTTCATCGTCAAAACCCTCCCTATAATTCTTTTCCTATTTATCGAGGTTCCTCCGAAAATTCGAACATTTTTGGACACTTCAATAATCAAGTCTTAGTTCAAAACTATTTGAATTAAATTCAAATATGTTTGAATTATTTTCCAATCACGCATTTTCTATTTTTCTCGGACCGTGCTCTTTTTATGATGCCCGAGAAAAATGCTCCCATGTGCTAACTTTTGCCCTAACCCCCTCCGCATTCTTTCTTCTCTTTTATTTTCTGCTAAAGAAAATAAATAAGAAGACTCCCAGCCTCCCTCTCCTTCTATGCCCACTCTAGCCGCAGCCGGCCCAGCTCCTAGGCCCATCTGGCCCGTTTTCTCCCGAACCCTAGCAGCGACCGCACCCTCATCTCCTCCCTCGTTCTTTTCCTCCCCGCGCCGCCAGAGGCTCGGTCCCGCTTTCCCCTCGTCCCGCAGCACTTCCTCGAGCTCCCGAACCCCTCTCGATCGAGAACCCCAGCTCGCCACATCGCTCCTCGCCCTCTCCCACCGATGCGCCGCCAGGACGAACCCCATCGCTCGGTCCCGCATCACCTCCCTCTGCCCGTGGCCTCCCTCCGTTCCCTTCCAGCTGCATCGCCAGGTCGCGCTAGTCCAGCGCCGCGCCCGTCCTCCAGCCAGGCCGCGCTCGCTCCTCCTCCCCCGCGGCCAGGCCCCGCCTCCCTCCGGCCCTCTGGCTTGCTGTGGTGCCCGTCCTCGCCTCTGGCCTACTCCGCCGCTGGTCGTGGCCAGGCCGACGCCTCCTCCCCGTCCTCCTCGCCCGAAGCCGCGCTTGGCGCCCGCGAGTCGGCCGCCTCCAGCAGGTCGAGCGCCTCGGGCGCGTTCCTCCGCATCGTCCCGAAGAAGCCTCTCGATCCTCGCCGCCCCTGCCTCGGCCAGTAGCCGAGCCGTCCGCCGCTGCACCGCCATGGAGTCCCGCGGCCACCGCGACGGCCCCGTCCTTTTCCAGCTCGTCGTCGCCCGCAGCCCTTTTTTCCTTTTTTGTTGTTTTGTTGCTGTTATTGTTATGTCAATTAACCATGTAACAGCAAGTATATCTACTGTTGTATCCGTGTACAACTACCGTCGCCCGAACGTCTACCGTCGCCCCGTGTACCTCTACGGCTACGAGCTCCGTGAACGACTACCGTCGCCGTGTACCACTACCGTCGCCGAGACCGCTAGTACATCTACGAACTCGACGCCCGAACGACTACCGTCGCCGAAGACCGCGAGTACAACTACTTCCCTCTACGGAACGGCTACTTCCTCTTCGGAAACGTGAACGACTCCTTCCTCTACGTCTCGAACCGCCCCGTTACGCACGCTTCAAAGGTATAACGAGACGACCCCGTGGATGACCCGTGGATGAATGTTGTGTTGTATGAGTTGTGCTCCACTTGTGCTCCGTGTCCGTTTCATCTCTTTTGTCGTGTTCCTCGGTTGCCTCGTCACCGACTCGTGGGAACCCGGTGACGGGATCGCCCCACCTTTCATCTCGTTTGAGTCGCTCACGCCATCTTTCCTTTTGCACCGGACTCTCAACGAGTTACCGGAACCGATATGTTGTGTTGCATCATTTTCGGTTCGTTGCCGTGGCACCCTTTCGTTCCACCACGGTGACAATGCTTCATATCTCTTATGTCAACTTGTACTAAATTGCATAAAACTTGATCATGTCATCCGCATCATGTTAACAACACTAAAATGTTTAATTGTTGATTGCTTATAATTACTAAACATGCTCATGGGGATTTTCCGGATATGTTGTTGTTATTTCCGGCCTCATTTAAATTGCCTAGTTAGTGTAGTTTTATTATGCTTCACCTCATGCCATGTTAACAAACATTTAATCTTGTCTTGTAAATAACGAGAGTCAACTAAATAATAAATGTGGTGTTTCGTCAATATGCAACTCGTTGCATATTGAGCTCCACTTAACTTGTAGTTTTGTTTGTGCACTTTGCCATGCCATGCATATTTAAACCAGACATGCATCATACTTGGATGTGCATCGTATGCCATGTTTATGCTTGTGTGTTTACCGTGTTGTTTGCTTCTTTCCGGTTGCTTCTCTTGTTAGCTTCGGTTTCGTTCCGGAGTTGTGAGGCTTCTTCGCTCGACTATTGCTCCGTCTTCTTCATGGATCCGTTCTTCTCCCTTGCGGAATCCCAGGCAAGATGATCATACCCTTGGATACCTTTACTACCATTGCCATGCTTAGTTGTCTCGATGCTATCGTTACATGTCGCGCTACCCATCTTTTATGTCAGCCTCTCCTTGTTGCCATGAAACCTCTAACCTTTGAAACCTTCCTAGCAAAACCACTGTTTGGCTATGTTACCCGCTTGCTCAGCCCCTCTTATAGCGTTGTTAGTTGCAGGTGAAGATGAAGATCGTTCCAGGTGGGAACTTGTTGATGGTTTTATCACAATATCTATAATTATTATTAACACACCTATATACTGGGCATGGGTGGAAGGCTTGGCCTTTTGCTCGGTGTTTTGTTCCACTCATGCCACCTTAGGCGCCGATAAACCGGCATTATGTTCCTGGATTTTGCGTTCCTTACACGATGGGTGAAATGGGGACCCCTTGACAGTTCGACTTTGAATAAAACTCCTCCAGCAAGGCCCAACATTGGTTTTAATTTGCCTCATAATAACAACTTAATTAATTAATTAAAATTGCATAGGGGGTCGCACCCTCGGGTTCTAAATTCTACATAGCAGGGGGGGCCAGTGCTGATGGTGTTGGTCCCAAACCAGAGTCACTTGCGGATACTACCCAGTTCGCTGGGGTCTTCGGTATCTGTATGTAGTCCTCATCCGGACGTGGCCTGAGACGAGATGCGCGCGGCTACCATCAGGGTGTCGGCACGCCGGGAGGTCTTGCTGGACTTGTTTTACCATTGTCGAAATGACTTGTGCTACCGGGAAGCCGAACCTGATCGGATTTTCCCTAAGATAAGGAGTGATGATATTATATTTATCACTTCAGCTAATCGTGAGAGCTTGTGATGGGCTAAGTTGGGACACCCCTGCAGGGTTATGATCTTTCGAAAGCCGTGCCCGCGGTTATGTGGCAGATTGGAATTTGTTAATGTCCGGTTGTAGAAAACTTGACAGAGGATCCGAAGTAAAACACACAACTGTGTGAGTAACCGTGACTGTCTCTTTTCTCTTTGAGAAGAGAACACGGTGGGGTTATGTTTGATTCATATGTAGTTTAGGATCTTTAGCGATCACTTCTTTTGCGACCGTTTGCGTAGATGCTCTTCTTATTCTGGTACTCGTAAGTTAGCCACCATATTATGCTTAGCCGCTGCTGCAACCTCACCACTTTACCTCTTCCTACCCATAAAGCTTTGCTAGTCTTGATACCCATGGTTATGGGATTGCTGAGTCCTCGTGGCTCACAGATACTACAACACCAGATGCAGGTTCAGCCGAGTTTGAAGCAGGAGCTGGTTCAAGTTCTTCACTGGGAGCTCGATGAAGAGTTTGGCCGTATGCTTGTTACGTTTCGGCGATTAGTAGTGGTTTCTACTAGGATTCGATCCTGACCTGTGGCTTTATGTTGTTTTGGTATCTTTCTTTTGGATCTTCGCCTGTAGTCGAGTTGTGTTGTTTTGAATGATGTTATGCTTATGTAATGTATTGTGTGAAGTGGCGAGTGTAAGCCAACTATCTCCTTTTGCAATTTAATCCCTCTTTTACATGAGTCGTGCAAAGATACCAAACTTGAGATCATTCTAGGATGGGCTTATACCTTTAAGTCGTGACTCGACACGTAGGAGGTATAGTCCCATCCTGGGCATTACAAGTTGGTATTCAGAGCCTTCTCCGACCTAGAAGCCCCCACTGATTGATCGAATCGTTGACGGTTGAGTCTAGGCACACACTGAAAATGTTTTGAGTCCTATATATATATATATCGGAGAGTAGGATTTCTTTTGCTTCTCATCTCTTTTCATTCTGGTGAGGACTCCTGACGATTACTCTTGTCTCTTCTACTTTCAAAAATTGCACCAAATTTTTTTTTAGGATCTCGCGAGTATTGTTTGGATTGTTCCGATGTCTTTGTGACGAGAACATTGTTCTCGATGCCTCCTGTCATTAGGGGTTGTGGCAGTGTCCCGGGGAGTTGAGCTCCGAGGTGTTGTCGTCACAAATCCATCGCGGCAGTACTAGAATACTTAAGACGGTCGACATCAAAAACTCTCCTATGCGGTTAGTGGCAAGATAACCCCGACATCACCCAGTACTGGGGAGGTAGTTCGGGAGTATTGCCATAGCTTGTATAGTGGATGCGTTTCGAAGGTCCGAGGTAAACAGTTTCCGAGAAAGACTGGTTATGTGTTGAAGGATGGATACAGCTGGATGTAGGTTTAGAGTTGATTGCGCGGTGCTTCCCCTGTATCCCCAACACCTGATTGCATAACTGGAAACTTTCGGAAATTAATAGGTGGGTTCATCCAGTAGTTCTAGGCATTCTTCCAACGGATGGATGATATGAAGTTTGGGGTTCTACATTGAGTGAAGTGGTTTTATGGACTTGTTCTAATCGGGAGTTGCATCTTAAAGGGTCCTTGGCTATGCTGATCCGGGGATTGCAAAACCCTTTTGTAACACGTTCCATGAGCTTTCAGCATGAAGATGCCGAACGAAGCTTTTATCTTGTATTTGCTCTTTTGCTCCTTGTTTCTTTTTATTTTCATTTTGTTCTCCAAGTGGCTTCTCGACTAGTTGATGTACATGCGGAATTCATTCATTCAATTCTCTGTTCGGATGATATTATGAAGACTATGCTGCAACATCTATCCTTTGTTTTGTTTTGATTCTGGTATTCGAGTTGCTTCGATGTCAAATGTTGATTCCATACCTTTACTAATCGGTGTTCTCATATTTCTATGGGAGTGCTAATTCTTATTGACCATCGAGACTTTCATGTTAATCCTTTTCAACGGTGTGCCTTCTCTTCAAGTTATTCCATACAGACGCCGTTGAGAAATATGACGTTTTGTCCGTTTCATTCATCCCACGTTGTCTTTGTTTTCCCCACCCTCCCACCCTTTTTCTTTATAGAGCTAGAATTCTCAAATGAAGTATCCATTTTATTCATGTGATGTTTTCTTCATCCTTTTCCTTCAATGTTCTTATCCGGTGATTATCGTGAAGATGCTCAAGAGCTTCAAGTTCATCATTCTTTTGTTTTCATAATTCTGCCGGTGGATGTAATTCAAGAATTCGGTGTTGATCTTATCCTTTTCCTCTTTTCACAATGCTTTCTTATTCCGGTGCACCAATTAATCATTCTCCTCTTGCTATTCATATCCGGAGTGTACAAGATATCTTAGAAGATTCACATTTTCATTCTCAATTTGTTCAAGCTATTTTGAGATTGTTATCTTATTCAAGCCATTTAATTCAACCGGTGCAATATCTCAAGCAATCTTTTCAACGGTGATTTTCTTTGAGTGGGCCCTAACCCACAGGTCTTTTCCCAGGATCTTACCTGACTCTTCTTTTTCCGGAGTTATACTCAAATTCTTTTCAAAGTGTGACGTAAGAATGATTTCCATCAGTCACAGTCCTTCTCCAAGATCGCTTTCAAATTCGTTTTCATCGTTGTTTCAACCTTTTAATTCTTCATTCCGGAGTGCTCAACAATTCTTCATGGCATTTCTCGTCTTCATTCTCAACATTGGTAGACCGGAGAAGAGTTTCTCTTAAATCTTGGCCCGTTCTCTCGAGATTCTTCATGAATTCTTTTCTTTGTGATCCTCCGAAGGCCATCAATTCAGAATATTTCTTCGTTCTCTGTTTGCAACTTCGTCCTCCAACTATTCTTCATTGATGTCTCTTCGTTCGCCTCTATATTCTTATGGTAGTTCATTCAAGTTTACTCTTCCATTGTTATCGTTTTAATTCATTTGTTCTTTTCACAATCCTACCGGTGGTTCGTTGAAGATTTACCCAAGCTTGTGCTAGATCTCGCTTTAATTCTTTGCAACGAGAATAAGTAGTATGCCAAATCCTTTGGTTGTCATCAATTTAAATTGGTGAAGGAGATGCATCACATAATTCTTATTCTTATTCCTTCAAGGTGATTTAATTCTTTGTCTGGAGCTTGTTCATCATATCATATCCTTGGTTCCAAATTGTTCATCTTGTTTTCCGGAGATCCAAGTTATTTCAATTATCATTTCAAAGCTCCATCTAATTCATCGCAGGCCTTGAATCTTATTCTTTTCACCTTCACTTCTCATTCGCTTGTTACCGGAGTTTCATGGTGGTTCATCAAGATTTAATTCATCCTTGAAGTCTTCATCAAGATTCTTGTTGGAGCTCAAGCATTCTTCATCATGCTTTCCAATTGCAATCCTTTCTACCTTATCTTTGAGATGGTGTTATGTCATTCTTGACAATTCCTTCATGTTTCATGATTCACGAGTTATCAAGAATGAGATATTTAAACCCATCATCCTTATTTTCTCAAGAGATCCTTGCAACCCCTCATTTTTATCTCTTGGAGTAATCTTGGGTTGTATTTCACCTAAAAGCTTTCCCTAAGGATTGTGGATATTATGGTGCTTATAAATGACCCAAGTTCTTCATTTATCATTCCGATGAAATAAGTTTTTCGTCTCCTTGTTGATCTCAATCCAATTAATGTTTTGTCAGTGGCTGGTTGTCACCTCTTAATTTTGAGATGTTTTCCATAAGCCCACATCGAGCTTATTCTTTTCGTTGTTGATTTTTTTCCAACAACTCCGTTCAATCATTCTTCGTAAGGATGCTCTTTCAAATTCATTCGTGGGAGAAGTTGTCATCTTCTTCTCCGTTCTTTCTTCCCAACGATCTATATTTTATTCTTTCATTTCGGAGGCTTTGTGATGTTGCTCTCTCCAAACCATCATATCATTTTTCGAGATCATGTTCTTTCCCTTGCTTATCATTTAACCGGAGTGTTGTATTCTTCATTCAAGTTCCCTCATCTTATCAAGTTTTAACTCTTTCAACCGGAGTGCTGTCTGAATCTTTCTTACCCCTTGTGCCATTCTGTTAATTGTTTCGGAGGCAATATGTTGTTGATTTCATCAAATATCATTCCATCTCCTCAAGTTCTTGTTAATTCATTCCATTTTCAGTCGGAGTGCTGTCCGAATCATGTCATTCTTATTCCTTGGCTATACCATTGCGGTTTCTTATTCTTTCCGTGAGCTCTTGTTTCATGTCTTTCAACCAACAAGGTTCTCATTATGCTCCTTGTTCCTCTTTCCGACGGAGTGTTTCATCTTCGTTCATCTCCGTTGCATTCTTTCCGTCAAGATTGTTCAACCTCTCAAGGTTCTTTAGTTTCACTCGTCTGTCAAAGAAGCAACTTTGTTTTACCTCTTCCTCTTCCGTTTTTACCCGGTGATATCTCTAGGATCTCGGGTCGAGATTCTTTGTTAGTGTGGGAGAGTTGTGACGCCCGAGACCGACGTTCCAGAAGATTCCAGAAGATTCCAGATGTTCCGGGTCTCCCGTGTGTTTCGTTTGTGCTTGTGTTATTTATTTTGCATTGCATCTTGTCATCATGCCATCATGTCATTTTTATTTTGCATCTCAACCTAAATAAATCGTGTGGACCTTCGGTCCATTTAAATCGAGGGAAGGTGACTTCTCTTTATAACATATAAAAGCCTCTCAATATTTAGGGAGCTATATTATTAAATTATTCCATTTGTTTGGAATTAACCCAATACACTTGCATAATTTTCCCCATGCCTTTTTCACTTCAAGTTTCACCGTCAAAACCCTCCCTATAATTCTTTTCCTATTTATCGAGGTTCCTCCGAAAATTCGAACATTTTTGGACACTTCAATAATCAAGTCTTAGTTCAAAACTATTTGAATTAAATTCAAATATGTTTGAATTATTTTCCAATCACGCATTTTCTATTTTTCTCGGACCGTGCTCTTTTTATGATGCCCGAGAAAAATGCTCCCATGTGCTAACTTTTGCCATAACCCCCTCCGCATTCTTTCTTCTCTTTTATTTTCTGCTAAAGAAAATAAATAAGAAGACTCCCAGCTTCCCTCTCCTTCTATGCCCACTCTAGCCGCAGCCGGCCCAGCTCCTAGGCCCATCTGGCCCGTTTTCTCCCGAACCCTAGCAGCGACCACACCCTCATCTCCTCCCTCGTTCTTTTCCTCCCCGCGCCGCCAGAGGCTCGGTCCCGCTTTCCCCTCGTCCCGCAGCACTTCCTCGAGCTCCCGAACCCCTCTCGATCGAGAACCCCAGCTCGCCACATCGCTCCTCGCCCTCTCCCACCGATGCGCCGCCAGGACGAACCCCATCGCTCGGTCCCGCATCACCTCCCTCTGCCCGTGGCCTCCCTCCGTTCCCTTCCAGCCGCATCGCCAGGTCGCGCTAGTCCAGCGCCGCGCCCGTCCTCCAGCCAGGCCGCGCTCGCTCCTCCTCCCCCGCGGCCAGGCCCCGCCTCCCTCCGGCCCTCTGGCTCGCCGTGGTGCCCGTCCTCGCCTCTGGCCTACTCCGCCGCTGGTCGTGGCCAGGCCGACGCCTCCTCCCCGTCCTCCTCGCCCGAAGCCGCGCCTGGCGCCCGCGAGTCGGCCGCCTCCAGCAGGTCGAGCGCCTCGGGCGCGTTCCTCCGCATCGTCCCGAAAAAGCCTCTCGATCCTCGCCACCCTTGCCTCGGCCAGTAGCCGAGCCGTCCGCCGCTGCACCGCCATGGAGTCCCGCGGCCACCGCGACGGCCCCGTCCTTTTCCAGCTCGTCGTCGCCCGCAACCCTTTTTTCCTTTTTTGTTGTTTTGTTGCTGTTATTGTTATGTCAAGTAACCATGTAACAGCAAGTATATCTACTGTTGTATCCGTGTACAACTACCGTCGCCCGAACGTCTACCGTCGCCCGAACGTCTACCGTCGCCCCGTGTACCTCTACGACTACGAGCTCCGTGAACGACTACCGTCGCCGTGTACCACTACCGTCGCCGAGACCGCTAGTACATCTACGAACTCGACGCCCGAACGACTACCGTCACCGAAGACCGCGAGTACAACTACTTCCCTCTACGGAACGGCTACTTCCTCTTCGGAAACGTGAACGACTCCTTCCTCTACGTCTCGAACCGCCCCGTTACGCACGCTTCAAAGGTATAACGAGACGACCCCGTGGATGACCCGTGGATGAATGTTGTGTTGTATGAGTTGTGCTCCACTTGTGCTCCGTGTCTGTTTCATCTCTTTTGTCGTGTTCTTCGGTTGCCTCGTCACCGACTCGTGGGAACCCGGTGACGGGATTGCCCCACCTTTCATCTCGTTTGACTCGCTCACGCCATCTTTCCTTTTGCACCGGACTCTCAACGAGTTACCGGAACCGATATGTTGTGTTGCATCATTTTCGGTTCGTTGCCGTGGCACCCTTTCGTTCCACCACGGTGACAATGCTTCATATCTCTTATGTCAACTTGTACTAAATTGCATAAAACTTGATCATGTCATCCGCATCATGTTAACAACACTAAAATGTTTAATTGTTGATTGCTTATAATTACTAAACATGCTCATGGGGATTTTCCGGATATGTTGTTGTTATTTCCGGCCTCATTTAAATTGCCTAGTTAGTGTAGTTTTATTATGCTTCACCTCATGCCATGTTAACAAACATTTAATCTTGTCCTGTAAATAACGAGAGTCAACTAAATAATAAATGTGGTGTTTCGTCAATATGCAACTCGTTGCATATTTGAGCTCCACTTAACTTGTAGTTTTGTTTGTGCACTTTGCCATGCCATGCATATTTAAACCGGACATGCATCATACTTGGATGTGCATCGTATGCCATGTTTATGCTTGTGTGTTTACCGTGTTGTTTGCTTCTTTCCGGTTGCTTCTCTTGTTAGCTTCGGTTTCGTTCCGGAGTTGTGAGGCTTCTTCGCTCGACTGTTGCTCCGTCTTCTTCATGGATCCGTTCTTCTCCCTTGCGGAATCCCAGGCAAGATGATCATACCCTTGGATACCTTTACTACCATTGCCATGCTTAGTTGTCTCGATGCTATCGTTACATGTCGCGCTACCCATCTTTTATGTCAGCCTCTCCTTGTTGCCATGAAACCTCTAACCTTTGAAACCTTCCTAGCAAAACCACTGTTTGGCTATGTTACCCGCTTGCTCAGCCCCTCTTATAGCGTTGTTAGTTGCAGGTGAAGATGAAGATCGTTCCAGGTGGGAACTTGTTGATGGTTTCATCACAATATCTATAATTATTATTAACACACCTATATACTGGGCATGGGTGGAAGGCTTGGCCTTTTGCTCGGTGTTTTGTTCCACTCATGCCACCTTAGGCGCCGATAAACCGGCATTATGTTCCTGGATTTTGCGTTCCTTACACGATGGGTGAAATGGGGACCCCTTGACAGTTCGACTTTGAATAAAACTCCTCCAGCAAGGCCCAACATTGGTTTTAATTTGCCTCATAATAACAACTTAATTAATTAATTAAAATTGCATAGGGGGTCGCACCCTCGGGTTCTTAATTCTACATAGCAGGGGGGGCCAGTGCTGATGGTGTTGGTCCCAAACCAGAGTCACTTGCGGATACTACCCAGTTCGCTGGGGTCTTCGGTATCTGTACGTAGCGCTCATCCGGACGTGGCCTGAGACGAGATGCGCGCGGCTACCATCAGGGTGTCGGCACGCCGGGAGGTCTTGCTGGACTTGTTTTACCATTGTCGAAATGACTTGTGCTACCGGGAAGCCGAGCCTGATTGGATTTTCCCTAAGATAAGGAGTGATGATATTATATTTATCACTTCAGATAATCGTGAGAGCTTGTGATGGGCTAAGTTGGGACACCCCTGCAGGGTTATGATCTTTCGAAAGCCGTGCCCGCGGTTATGTGGCAGATTGGAATTTGTTAATGTCCGGTTGTAGAAAACTTGACAGAGGATCCGAAGTAAAACACACAACTGTGTGAGTAACCGTGACTGTCTCTTTTCTCTTTGAGAAGAGAACACGGTGGGGTTATGTTTGATTCGTATGTAGTTTAGGATCTTTAGCGATCACTTCTTTTGTGACCGTTTGCGTAGATGCTCTTCTTATTCTGGTACTCGTAAGTTAGCCACCATATTATGCTTAGCCGCGGCTGCAACCTCACCACTTTACCTCTTCCTACCCATAAAGCTTTGCTAGTCTTGATACCCATGGTTATGGGATTGCTGAGTCCTCGTGGCTCACAGATACTACAACACCAGATGCAGGTTCAGCCGAGTTTGAAGCAGGAGCTGGTTCAAGTTCTTCACTGGGAGCTCGACGAAGAGTTTGGCCGTATGCTTGTTACGTTTCGGCGATCAGTAGTGGTTTCTACTAGGATTCGATCCTGACCTGTGGCTTTATGTTGTTTTGGTATCTTTCTTTTGGATCTTCGCCCGTAGTCGGGTTGTGTTGTTTTGAATGATGTTATGCTTATGTAATGTATTGTGTGAAGTGGCGAGTGTAAGCCAACTATCTCCTTTTGCAATTTAATCCCTCTTTTACATGAGTCGTGCAAAGATACCAAACTTGAGATCATTCTAGGATGGGCTTATACCTTTAAGTCGTGCCTCGACACGTAGGAGGTATAGTCCCATCCTGGGCATTACAGAAGGGTACTCGGAACGAATATGATCTTCTCGTTCCCACGTAGCTTCTCGGTCGGTGTGGTGTGACCACTTGACTTTCAAGAATTTGATGGACTTGTTGCGGGTCTTGCGCTCGGTTTCTTCGAGAATAGCAACTGGGTGCTCTCGGTAAGACAAATCTTGTTGAAGATCAATCTCTTCAAACGGAATCATGCGTTCAGGAGTCTTGAAGCACTTGCGGAGTTGAGACACATGAAACACATCATGAACATTGGCGAAGTTGGGAGGGAGCTCAAGTTGATAGGCTAGATCGCCTCTTTTGCCAAGGATCTTGAAAGGCCCGACGTATCTAGGAGCAAGCTTTCCTTTGATACCGAATCTTTGGGTTCCTTTCATAGGAGAAACACGGAGATAGACATGATCCCCAATGTTGAAAGCCAAATCACGATGCTTGCCGTCATAGTAGCTCTTCTGACGCGACTGAGCGGCCTTGAGATTCTCACGTATGACTTTGCACATCTCTTCGGCTTCTGAGATCAAGTCATTGCCAAGAAGTTGACGTTCGCCTGTCTCGGACCAGTTGAGAGGGGTACGACACTTCCTGCCATAGAGGATTTCAAACAGAGCTTTGCCGGCACATGCTTGGAAGCTGTTGTTGTAAGAGAACTCGGCAAACGGAAGGCAATCTTCCCATTTCATGCCAAAAGATATGACACAGGCTCTGAGCATGTCTTCTAGAATCTAATTCACTCGCTCAACTTGACCACTAGTCTGAGGGTGAAAAGCAGTGCTGAACCTGATCTTAGTGCCCATGGCAGACTGAAAGGAGTCCCAGAACTTTGAAGTGAACAAACTTCCATAGTCTGAGGAGATAACTTGAGGAATGCCATGTAAGGACACAATCCTGAAAGTGTACAATTCTGCAAGTTGAGCTGCATTGATGGATTCTTTGACTAGAAGGAAGTGAGCGACTTTGGTAAGCTTGTCAATCACCACAAAGATAGAATCATTCCCTCTCTTGGACTTTGGAAAGCCAGTGACGAAGTCCATTTCAATGTGGTCGAATTTCCACTCGGGAATAGGAAGAGGTTGGAGAAGACTGGCTGGACGTTGATGCTCTGCCTTCACTCTTCTGCAGACATCACATTCATTCACGAATTAGGCAATCTCCCTTTTCATGCGAGTCCACCAGTAAGATTGCTTGAGGTCTTGGTACATCTGGGAACTGCCAGGATGAATGGAAAGGAGGGAAACATGTGCTTCTTCCATTATGAGCTTCCTGAGATCACCTTTGGGAACCACGAGTCTGTCCTCGAAGAACAAGGTATCTCTCTCATCAACGCGATAGCACTTGTATTTAGGAGTACCCTTTGCAATACCATGTTTCACTTTCTGCACCATAGCATCACTGAGTTGGGCCTCACGGACCTGATCTTCCAAGGTAGGAGCAACTTGAAGATTTGCAAGAAAACCTTGCGGAACAACTTGGAGGTTGAGCTTCCTGAATGCTTCACAAAGCTCAGGCTGGAACGGCTTGATAAGAAGGCTGTTGCAATATGCCTTTCTGCTCAAAGCATCTGCAATCACATTCGCCTTGCCAGGTGCGTATTCGATACTGGGATCATACTCTTGGATCATCTCAACCCAACGAGTCTGGCGGAGGTTCAGATTCGGCTGTGTGAAGATGTACTTCAAGCTCTTGTGATCGGTGAAGATGTCGACTTTTCTGCCCAACAGAAGGTGTCTCCACGTAATCAAAGCATGTACCACAACTGCTAGTTCAAGATCATGTGTGGGGTAGTTCTTCTCACTTGGCTTCAGCTGACGAGAAGTGTATGCCACAATTCTCTTGTCCTGCATAAGCACACCACCAAGTCCTTGAAGAGAAGCATCACAGAATACTTCGTAGGGCTTGGACTCATCTGGAGGAGTAAGTACTGGAGCAGAGATGAGCTTTTCTTTGAGAGTTTTGAATGCCACTTCACAATCTGGAGACCAGTAGTACTTGACATTCTTCTGCAGCAAGTTGGAAAGAGGCTTGGCAATCTTGGAGAAGTTCTCAACGAACCTTCTGCAATAACTGGCAAGACCAAGAAAGCTTCAGAGTTGCTTGAAGTTCTAAGGAGCTTCCCAGTTGACAATTGCTTCAACTTTCTCGGGGTTTACCGCAATATCGTCAGCGGAGATGATATGGCCCAGATACAAGACCTTATCGAGCCAAAATTCGCACTTGGAGAACTTGGCATAGAACTTATGTTCACAGAGTCTGTCGAGAACGAGACGGAGGTGCTTTTCGTGATCTTCTTCATTCTTGGAAAATACCAAAATGTCATCCAGATACACAAGCACGAACTCGCCGGTGTAGGGGTTGAAAATGTAGTGCATCATTCTCGAGAAGGTAGGTGGAGCATTGGCGAGACCAAAGGACATTACTGTATACTCATAGGAGCCGTAGCTCGTTCTGAAGGCAGTCTTGGGGATATCTTCCTCGCGAATGCGAATCTGGTGATAGCCCATTCGGAGATCGAGCTTTGAGAACACTTTAGCTCCTTTGAGCTGCTCGAACAACTCGTTGATGTTGGGGAGCGGATACTTGTTCTTTATTGACTTCTTGTTCAGTGGCCGGTAATCAACGCAGAGACGCTCCGTGCCATCCTTCTTCTTGACAAATAAGACACCACAGCCCCAAGGAGACGTACTAGGCCTGATCAGACCCATACGCTCCTGTTCATCAAGCTGCTTCTTCAACTCCTTCAACTCTTTAGGAGAGAGCTTGTACGGACGCCGGCATGCTGGCTCACTACCAGGCTCGAGTTTAATGACGAATTCCACTTGACGGTGTGGAGGCATGCCTCGAAGTTCTGCAGGAAAGACGTCTTCGTACTCGTTAACCACCGGAATTTGAGAGATGGCATTAATCTCACCCTTGTCATTGAGAGAGAAAAGCCTGATTGTGTTATCCCTAGAGGCGAAGATAATCACATCATCATCGGAATGAGTAATCCTGACTTCCTTCTATGCACAGTCAATTTGAGCATCATGCTGAGAAAGCCAGTCCATTCCGAGGATAAGGTCGATGTCAGAATTGCCAAGAACCATCGGAGAGGCCAGAAATCGATAATCACCCATGCGAATAGAAACATCCGGAGCATATAATCTAGAAGTCATGCATTTGCCCGGAGAAATAATTTGCAACTCCTTTGGTAAGGCCATGGTGCCCACATTGTACTTGGATGCAAATGGGAATGACATGAAAGAATGTGAAGCACCCGAATCAAATAACACTTTTGCAGGGAAAGAGTTAACTGGAAGGTTACCCAAAATCACATCATAAGAATTCTCCGCTTGCGCTGCATTCATCAGATTCACCCTTGCTGCCTTTGGATCATGCTGACAATAGCTGAACTGACAGGTGGAGGAGGCGGAAGGCGCCTTGGGTTGTTGCACTTGTTGGAATAATGACCCTTCTGGCCACATTTGTAGCAAGTGACCTCAGAAAGCGGACGAGCAGTAGGAACACTTGGTCTTGGAGCTTGGAACTGCGACTTGGACTGCTTGCGTGGGTTGGGTGGGTGGGAGAAACCACGACCACCGGAGTTCTTGTTGCTGTTGTTGTTGTAGGGAGCTCGGATTACTGGAGGAGGAGGAAGCCAAAATTTATGTTGTTTTGCGACCACTTGAGAAGATGAGGAGGAGTGAACGGCATCTCGAATCCTCTTTTTAGAAGCCTCCATCTTGAGCTGGGCTGCCTCTTGCTTAAGCGCCATGTTATAGAATTTGTCGAACTCATCAGGCTCGAACAAGGTGAGAGCAAGTTGAAGTTCATCCTTGAGACCTCCACGGAACTGATAGATCTTGCTCTTGGCATCCGGAATGTCTTGCTTGGCATAGCGGGCGAGGTTCTGGAACTTGACATTATACTGGTAGACAGTCATAGAGCCCTGCTTCAGGTTGCGGAATTGCTCACGCATACCCTCGATGACACTTGTTGGAATGTGGTGAGAGCGAAAGTCCTTGCAGAAATCATCCCAAGAGATCACACGCCCTTCTCTGGAGTCTTTGTACTGCTGCCACTAGTCAGCTGCTTGGTCTTTGAGTTGGAAGGCTGCAAATTTCACATAGTCCTCAGGCCTTATGTTGCTACACTCAAAATGCTTCTTGATATCGGTTATCCAATCTTCAGCATCGAGAGGGTCAACAGAGAAACTGAAAGCCTTTGGTTGATTGGCCAAGAACTGGTTGAGCATAGCATGGTGCTGCTGGTTGAAGAAATTGTCTTGGTTCCCTGGAGCACCCCGATTTGCTTGATTTGCTTGCATTTGCTGCATCATCTGCATCAACATCTGGGTGTTCTGATTTGTAGTCTGCATAATCGCTCTCCAAGTGTCAGACGGAGGAGGAGGGGAAGGAGGACGATCTGGAACCTCTTCACCCTCTGGGTTAGCGTTGGGAACCCGTTTCGGAGCCATCCTGAAAGAGATGACCACCAATCAGCAATTGATTGAAAGAAGATTTAAGCTAAAACAACGGATTGAAATGCTACATAGTCTTCACAAGAATCATTCGAACAAGAGGAACAAATGAAATTCTCATCTTAATGATAACAACAATCTTCACGAGAAGCCACATAGGGGACAAAAGGTAAATAAGAAAAACAACAAGGTATGGATGGAACAAACACAAGATAGGAGCTTTGTTCGACATCTTTGTGCTGTAAGATTATGGAACGCGTTACAAAAGGGTTTTGCAATCCCCGGATCAGCATAGCCAAGGACCCTTTAAGATGCAACTCCCGATCGGAACATCGGCCATAAAACCGCTTCACTCAATGTAGAACCCCGAACTCGCTAACCTGCATTCGTTGGAAGAATGCCTATGATCTACTGGATAAACCCACCTATTAATTTCCGAAAGTTTCCAGTTATGCAATCAGGTGTTGGGGATACAGGGGAAGCACTGCGCAATCAACTCTAAACCTACATCCAGGTGTATCCATCCTTCAACACATAACCAGTTGTTCTCGGAAACCGTCTACCTCGGACCTTCGAAAAGCATCCACTATACAAAGCTATGGCAATACTCCCGAACTACCTCCCCAGTACTGGGTGATGTCGGGGTTATCTTGCCACTAACCGTATAGGAGAGTTTTCGATGTCGGCCGTCTTAAGTATTCTAGTACTGTCACGATATGCTTGTGACGACAATACCCCGAAGCTCAACTCCCCGGGACACTGCCACAACCCCTAATGTCAAGAGGCATCGAGAACAATATTCTCGTCACAAGGACATCGAAACAATCCAACAATACTCGCAAGATTCCTAAAAAAATTGGTGCAATTTTTGAAAGTAGAAGAGGCAAGAGTAGACGTCAGGAGTCCTCACCAGAATGAAACGGGATGAGGAGCAAAGAATTCCTACTCTCCGATATAAATATAGGACTCAAAATATTTTCAGTGTGTGCCTAGACTCGACCATCAACGATTCGATCAATCAGTGGGGGCTTCTAGGTCGGAGAAGGCTCTGATACCAACTTGTAATGCCCAGGATGGGACTATATCTCCTACGTGTCGAGGCACGACTTAAAGATATAAGCCCATTCTGGAATGATCGCAAGTTCGGTAGCTTTGCACAATCTCATGTAAAAATGGGGATGGAAAACATAAAAGATAGTTGGCTTACACTCGCCACGTCACACAAATTCATTACATGTTCAAACATCACTCGATTAAACATCACAACCCATCTAAGGGTAAGATCCAAATGACAAGATACCAAACATAACATTAAACCACAGGTCTAGATCGAATCCTAGTAGAAGCTCTACTGATCAACCGGATAGTTCACATAGTAACGGCTACGCTCCTCGTCGTACTCCCAGTCTAGCTCAGTGCCATCGCCTGTGTAGCTCACCATCGTACCTGCATCTGGTGTGTTGAAGTAACTATGAGCCACAGAGGACTCAACAATCCCGTTCCCGGGTAACACGACTATCCCAGCCTTGGGTGTGGAACAAGGCTGAAGAAAGAACAAGAGTCTGCAGCAGCACTAGCACTAGCTTACATAAAAGAGAGCGAGAAGAGAATGTGCCTCGGTCGAGAGATGACCACGAAGTGATCCTAGCTAAAACATGTCAATCATAACCCCACCGTGTTCATCTCCCGAATCCCTTTCGGAAAATGACAGTCACGGTACTCACGCTGGTAGTGTATTGGAACATGGTGTCAAGTTTTCTACAACCGGATATTAACAAGCTCCCATCTACCACATAACCGCGGGCACGGCTTTCGAAAGTTCAAAACCCTGCAGGGGTGTTCCAACTTGGCCCATGACAAGCCCACGATCCGCGGAGTCGCAACTCCAAGGTGGGAAGGCCCGAGTATTCTCGGAATCCCGTGCTCAAGATACTCCGACTAAGGTAAGGCTAATCCAGCAAATCCTCCCGGCGTGCCGACACCCTGACAGTAGCCGCGCGTATCTAGTCTCAGGCCACGACCAGATGAGACATCGTACAGGTGTATACCAAACCTCGAGTCTCCTCGTGGTGGCCCCGCAGTCCGCTCAGTTCGGACCAACACTCATGAGGAGCACTGGCCCGGGGGTTGTTGATTAAGAACTCGGGTTTGCAAGACCCTATGCAAGTTTTATTAGTTATGGCGAATAGTACCAATGTTGGGACTTGCTGGAAAAGACTTAGCACTTAGCGGTTTATCGAGGGGGTCCCATAACCCCAACCGTGTGAGGAACGCATAATCAAGGAACATAACACCGGTTTATACGGTTCCTAGCGGCATGAGTGGAACAAATCACCAAGCAAAAGGCTTAGCCTTCCACCCATTGCCAATATATAGATGAGTTCATTTAATAATTAATATAGTGTGATATCCCAACAAGCTTCAACAAGAAGCAAGAAACTTCAATCTTCTCCTGCAACTAACAATGCTATAAGAGGGGTTGAGCGAAGCCTACTTATAGCCAATCAATGGTTTGCATAGGTAGGGTGGTTAAACAGGTTCATGGTTACAATAGGAGGCTGACAGGAAAACATGGGCATCGAGGCAAAACTATAGATCGAGACTTCTAGCAATAGGCAAAGATAGTAATGTTATCGGGGTTCGGTCATCTTGCCTAAAGAGTTGTCAATGGGATCGTAAGAGGGGTCCTCGTTCTCAAGCTCGGTAGTAACCTCACGCTCGTACTCATACTCGGTCTTAGCTTCCGGCTCTAAACAACACAAACACACAAGGCAACGAATCAAACAAGATGCAATGCGCACACAAAAATACTGGATGCATGACTGATGCACTATGGAAGCAAAACAGATGCACTATGGAAGCACATAAAGTCTACTTAGGAAGCACAGTGTTACAGCACAAAAATATACATCAAGCTAAATGCTTCAAAACATAATAACAATAGGATATTATGAATCTACATGCAAAATCACACAAGTTTCATATAGGACTTGCTCAAAACGGAGCTACGGGCTAAAAGTTACACCCGAAACAATAAACATGCACAAGCTGAAAAATTACAGCCACATAGCAACTTCGGAGCAATAGATAAATAAGCTACATCACTCAAACATCATGGCAATGAGCATGGACATAAACTAGACATATCCTACATCAAAAAAATCCATTGGAGCATCCCAAAAGGAGCCATGGATCAATAGCAGCAAGCTATGACATATTGAACTTGACAACAAAATCCTGACAGCAGTAATTTGTTGCAACTTGGGAGCAAGAGTTAAATATGATACAGCCACTCAAATAAGCATGTGAGAGCATGAATGGATAGCCAACAATATATACTACAAGGAATCATCAAGAGTCACCCCAAAACTATCATGGATTGGCCTAGAACAACAAGCAAACATGGCATCTGAAAATTACAGATTCCAGACTTAGTGAAATTTCACTAAGTGTTGAAACAGCAGTTTCATCATGGCATCTTTGAGAGTAAGTTTAAGTCACCTCAAAGCAAAGCATGGCAAGTGGTAAGCACCACAACAAAGTACACATGATGGTGAGTCCAAAACATCTAAGCATGCATTAAGGGGACAAACACAACGATAGCAACGAGCTCCTCTACGAGGCATCTCGTAACAAGTTTAACGGCATAACAACCAGATAGAACTTTGCAAAGGAGATAAACATGGCAAGATGATATCTATCTTGCAAGCTAAAGCAATCAACATGTAGAGCATATCATGATGAACACGTGGACATGTCAGTTGCATCATTTGGATAAACATGCACCAAGTTATCACATTGCAAAGATGGCATGAAAACAACAACTAACAGCAGTTTATAACAAGTAGCACTCTTCCAACAGATATTTAGGCATCTAGATGACCTCAAACATGCATAGCACAAAGGAACAAATTGTAGTACAAGTCTCCACGAACATTTTGACATATCATTCACTCAAATCGGACCATCACACAAAAAGTTATCACCATTGCAAAATAGCATCAGACACTAACAAATTAGGGACTTAAAGGAAAAAAACTACCTCCGGGTCAACGGGGCTGGATCTGGGTCAACGCGGGCTGCTTGCGGATCGGGAAGGTGGGGAAGTGGCTGGCGGAGCGGGGCGCTAATGGGCCGGCGGCTCGGCGGGATCCGGATCGGGCGCGCCGGCGGACTGCCCCCCCCGGTGGCCTGGAGCGGATCGAGGAGCCTCCTGCTCCCGATCGGGCGGCGGCTGGCGAGGGAGGCTGGGCCTCGGCCCGGCTCGCGCGGGAGGCGGAGGAGGCCGGCCCAGGGTGGCTTGGCGAGGCGGACTGCTTCGGGGCCCGGGGCGGTGGCCCGATCTGGCGAGGCGGACGGAGGAGTGGGCCGGGATCGCTAGGGTTCGGCCCAGCGGGGCACCGGATCGGATCCGATTAGGATCCTGGGCGAGGGAGTCCTCCCTCGTGCCCTGAGCGGCGGCGGCGGCCTTCGGGCGAAGGAAGGCGGCGGCTGGCGTCGGACCGGCACGGCGGCGGCGACCTGGCCTGAGGGAGGCGGCGGGCTTGGCGAAGAGGCCGGTCGGCGAGGGAACGGCGGGGCGCGCCGGTGAGGTAGGAGGAGGGTCCGACGGCGAGGGGAGCCTGGCGCGGCGGCGGCGCGAATTCCGGCGAGCTCCTTCGGCGGGGCTCCGGCGAGCTCCGGCCGGAGTGGAGGAAGGTGGCTAGAGGAAGGGGATGAAGGGGCTAGGTTTTTTTTTATTTAGGGCAAAAATTGGGGAAGATGGACAAATATATAGGCACAAGGAGCTAGGGTTGTCCAAATGAGGTGTGGTTTTCGGCCACGCGATCATAATTGGATGGCCTAGATGAAGGGAGGGGTTTGGGTTGGTTTGGTGGGCTGTTGGAGGGGTGTCTTGGGCCTCAAAGAGGGGGTACTTTTAGCCCACGAGAATAACTGTTGGGGTAGCAAACGAACTCCAAACGCGACGAGATTCGACATGCGGGGTACACACACCAAAGCAACAACACACGACAAGTCTCACTCCAAACCGGAAACGTTACACGGCCAAACACCAAAGTAGGCCTAGGGGATGCCACGGACACGTGAGGGAGCTCCGGAACTCGAAACGGACAACGGAAAGAAACGAGTGGGGCCGGATGCAAACGTCAACACAAATGCAATGCGATGCACATGACTACATGATATGAATGAATGCCACACATGCACACAACAAAACGACGAAAACCCGAAAAACGAAGAACCCGGAATGGAATTGATGAAGCCAGAGATATTATATATTGCCCAAAAGGGAAAGTAATACATCCGGGGCATTACAGCTTGTAAGACCCATCTGTACACAAAGACACCGAGCCAACATGATGACTTGGCCGCGATGTGCGGGCAGTGACCTGTCTAGGCTGCTTGTCAAGTGGGAGCAAGTGCATTGGAGCTTTTCCTTTGATTATATCATCCATAGAACTTGAACACTGTAAAACGGTGTTGTAGTAGCTGCTTAAGAATGAACAAGAAACCTCCAAAGGAGGATTTTTTTGCCATGAATCAACTCATTCCGAAGATACTTGCTGCGCCATAACACCATGATGATCATACTTCTTGTATGTTCATGCAAACCGGCCAAGAGATGGGGCAGCCATTCAACCCCCGTGCATATAATATCCTCCCTTCTTGGTAATGGCCATTGGTTCCTCGTACTGTCCCAAATAATTGCGACATTTGGGAAAACGGCCAGGGCATGAAAATGGTCTCTTCCCAGTCACAAAGCTTATAGTAACCATTCGTACCAATGTGTCTTCTATATTTCTCCGCTGCTGTGGGTAAGGAATTCGATGATACTTTTCGTGCAAAGTGTTTCAGCTTTGGTGGAACTAGTGCACCCCACACTAATTTCCAAATAGGTTTGTTTCCCTATGGTGAAGAGCTCGTGGCACCAGGGAAAATTTGATCATAATGGCTAGACATAGCAAAGTTGTAAGCAGATTTTCCTGTGAGGATACCAGACTTTTCCCACGGCTAGGAAATGAAATCCTCCTACTGCCTTGGGTATATGTGGATAGTCTGAAGAGAATCAACATCCGCTTGACAAAAGTGCTGCTGCAATAGGGTTAGTTTCCAGTTACCGCAGTCATCAAGGAAGTCTGCAACTTTGTTTAGGCGGTAATTTCTCTTCAACAAGATAGGGGTAAAAGGTGGTCCGCGTGGAATCCAAGGGTCCCTCCATGCCCGAATGTTTTCACCATTACCAACACGCCATAACATGCCATGTTTTAATAAGTCTAGACCATGGTCAAACCTTCCTTTATGCATCCGGCCTTCAGGGATAGGAAGACCCAAGTATTTTGGTTCGAACTCATGTTGTGTTTGCTTGGGAATACCCTATCCACCAGACTCCCGTTAGGGAAGTATTTTGCTCGAAGGAGTCTAGCACACAGTGAATCAGGGGCTGTTAACAACCTCCAAGCTTGCTTAGCTAGCAAGATTTGGTTATAAGCTCTTATGTCACGAAAGCCAAAACCCCCATATGACTCTGGTAGAGTTAAGATTATCCGAGGCCCTCCATGCCATCTTCATTCTACCATTTTCCATACCCCACCAATATTGTCTCATCATCTTTGATAAATCATCACAAACTGAGAAGGGAAGTTTGAAGATACTCATAACATAAACCGGAATGGCTTGAGCCACCGATCTTATTAACACTTCCTTGCTTGCATGGGAAGAAAATCTCTCACTCCAATCCACTAATCTTTTGCTCAATATATATTGCAACGATTCGAACCTTCCTTTATGCATCCTGCCTTTCGGGATAGGAAGACCCAAGTATTTTGGTTCGAACTCATGTTGCGTTACCTCCAAAATCTGTTTTACCTCATCAACAACACCAGGCTAGGACATCCATCAGAAAAGAGGATGTAACACTACGAGGGATTAATGAGTTGACCTGTTGCGGAAGCATAAGTGTTTAAAACATCCTTGACGATTGTCGCTTGGTCACTGGCTGCCCGAAAGAACAGAAGGGGGTCATTTGCAAACAACAAGTGTGATATAGCAGGAGCCCTCCTACAGATTTTGATAGCCTCCAACCCACCTCCTGTACCGCATTGTGTAGAAGTGCAGAGATAGCATCAACAACAAAGAGGAAAAGGAAAGGAGATAAAGGATCACCTTGATGCAAACCACAGGATGGTGAAAATTGCTCCAAGAGATGTCCATTGAATTTTACCGAGTACTTGACAAAACGGACACACTCCATAACTTGAGAGACCCACTGGGGGCGCAAAACCCGATTTCAATAGTGACTATTCCAGAAAATCCTAGTCAACACGGTCATAGGCCTTTGACAGATCGAGTTTATAAGCACAAAAGTTAGCACCATTGGTGACGTCTGAATATAATGGATACATTCGAAGGCAATAACTGATTTATCTATAATCAAACGACCTGGAATGAATCTGCTTTGATTTTTGTAGATAAGATTTGTCAGAAGAGGGCACTGTCGATTAACCAGACATTTTGACACAATCTTGTAGACCACGTTACATAAAGATATATGGCGAAAATCTTTGAGGCAAACCAGGTGTTGGACCTTAGGGATTAACACAATAGCAGTGTCGCTTACACCACTTGGCATGCACACTGACACAAGGAAATTCCTAACCGCCGCAATGATCTCTTGCTTTAAGCAGTCCCAATTTCTCTGACAAAACCGAGATGAAAAACCGTCCATCCTAGGAGATTTCAATGGACCAATTTGAAACAAAGCATCAGAAATTTAGTCATGTGAAAACCGCGCCAACAATTTCTCACTCATCTCATCAATCACTTTGGACTGAATTAGATCCAACACATTAGCGGGAGACAAGGTTGGATCCTTTGTATACACTTCTTGGAAATACAATGCCGCCATACATTCCATCTCCATAGGCGCTTTACACCATGATATGTCCTCTTTCTGTAGCCTTCTGATATTATTCCTCCTTGCCCTCCATACTGCCCGACGATGGAAATATTGGGTGTTTCGATCGCCTTCTTTCAACCAAGTAATGCGGCTATGTTGGAGCCACATCATTTCTATACAATAAATCATCCAAGCTCCCCATTTCCTGTCTTATCAGTAACCGATCAGCACTGGAAGTTTGTAGCTTCTCAAGTTCCTGTCGGAGATCTTGAATCTATTTCTCAACCTGGCCGAAATTCTCCTTACTCCATTTTCTAAGGTCAGCCATAACAGGCTCTAGGGAATTTGCAACGTAACCCAGATCACCCTTTCACTACAGGAATCAGGAACTTTGCCATCTGCCATGGCTGACGGCAAAGGCATGCCTGGCAGATGGCAAAGGCCTTTGCCGTCAGCCAGCAGACGGCAAACCATCCGGCTGAATGCTACCTCTTGAGCATGCAATGTTTTTCCCTTGAAGAGGAAATGGTGATGCAGCAAAGTAGCGTAAGTATTTCCCTCAGTTTTTGAGAACCAAGGTATCAATCCAGTAGGAGACTACATGCAAATCCCTAGTACCTGCACAAACAGTTAAGAACCTTGCAACCAATGCGATAAAGGGGTTGTTAATCCCTTCACGGCCACTTGCAAAAGTGAGATCTGATAGAGATAATAAGATAAATATTTTTGGTATTTTTGTTGTATAGATTGAAAAGTAAAGATTGCACAAGAAAAGAACAATAAAGATAGCTAGTTGACGGAAGATTAATATGATGGAAAATAGACCCGGGGGCCATAGGTTTCACTAGTGGCTTCTCTCAAGATATCAAATCTTACGGTGGGCGAACAAATTACTGTCGAGCAATTGATAGAAAAGCGCATAGTTATGAGAATATCTAGGCATGATCATGTATATAGGCATCACGTCCGTGACAAGTAGACCGAAATGATTCTGCATCTACTACTATTATTCCACACATCGACCACTATCCAGCATGCATCTAGAGTATTAAGTTCATAAGAACAGAGTAACGCCTTAAGCAAGATGACATGATGTAGAGGGATAAACTTATGCAATACGACATAAACCCCATCTTTTTATCCTCGATGCCAACAATACAATACGTGCCTTGCAGCCCCTGCTGTCACTGGGAAAGGACACCGCAAGATTGAACCCAAAGCTAAGCACTTCTCCCTTTGCAAGAAAGATCAATCTAGTAGGCCAAACCAAACTGATAATTCGAAGAGACTTGCAAAGATATTAAATCATCCATATAAGAATTCATAGAAGAATCAAATATTGTTCATAGATTATCTTGATCATGAACCAACGATTCATCGGATCTCGACAAACACACCGCAAAAAGTATTACATCAAATAGATCTCCAAGAAGATCAAGGAGAACTTTGTATTGAGATCCAAAGAGAGAGAAGAAGCCATCTAGCTAATAACTATGGACCCAAAGGTCTGTGGTAAACTACTCACACATCATCGGAGAGGCTATGGTGTTGATGTAGAAGCCCTCCATAATCGGTTCCCCATCCGACCGAGCTCCAAAAAAGGCCCCAAGATAGGTTTTCGTGGTGCAGAAGGTTGCGGCGGTGGAAATAGGGTTTCGTGGTGCCCTCGGATGTTTTCAGGGTATATGCGTATATATAGGAGGAAGAGGTACGTCGGTGGAGCTACGAGGGGCCCACGAGGGTGGGGGGGCGCGCCTACCCCCCTGGGCGCGCCCTCCTGCCTCGTGGCCACCTCGTGGCTTCCCAGACGTGTACTCCAAGTCTTCTGGATTGCGTTTGTTCCAAAAATGATCCTCGTGAAGGTTTCATTCCGTTTGGACTCCGTTTGATATTCCTTTTCTGCGAAACACTGAAACAGTCAAAAAACAGCAATTTGCACTGGGCCTTTGGTTAGTAGGTTAGTCCCAAAAATAATACAAAAGTGCATATTAAAGCCCATTAAACATCCAAAACAGATAATATAATAGCATGGAATGATAAAAAATTATAGATACGTTGGAGACGTATCAAGCATCCCCAAGCTTAATTCCTGCTCGTCCTCGAGTAGGTAAATGATAAAAACAGAATTTTTGATGTGGAATGCTACCTAACATAATTCTCAATGTAATTTTCTTTTTTCTGGCATGAATTTTCAGATCTGAAAGATTCAAGACAAAAGTTTAACATTGACATAAGAGTAATAATACTTCAAGCATACTAACAAAGCAATTATGTCTTCTCAAAATAACATGGCCAAAGAAAGTTCATCCCTACAAAATCATATAGTCTGGCTATCACTATCTCCAACACACAAAATATTTAAATCATGCACAACCCCGGTTTTAGCCAAGCAAATGTTTCATACTTTAATTGTTTTCAAACCTTTTCAACTTTCACGCAATACATGAGCGTGAGCCATGGATATAGCACTATAGGTGGAATAGAGTGGTGGTTGTGGAGAAGACAAAAGTAGGAAGATAGTCTCACATCAGCTAGGCGTGTCAATGGGCTATGGAGATGCCCATCAATAGATACCAATGTGAGTGAGCCGGGATTGCCATGCAACGGATGCACTAGAGTTATAAGTGTATGAAAGCTCAACTAAAGAAACTAAGTGGGCGTGCATCCAAATCGCTTGCTCACGAAGACCTAGGGCATTTTGATGAAGCCCATCATTGGAATATACAAGCCAAGTTCTATAATGAAAATTCCCACTAGTATATGAAGATGACAAAACAAGAGACTCTCTATCATGAAGATCATGGTGCTACTTTGAAGCACAAGTGTGGAAAAAGGATAGTAGCATTGCCCCTTCTCTTTTTCTCTCATTTTTTTATTTTGGGCCTTTTCTCTTTCTTTTTTATGGCCTCTTTTTTTTCGTCCGGAGTCTCATCTCGACTTGTGGGGGAATCATAGTCTCCATCATCCTTTCCTCACTGGGACAATGCTCTAATAATGAAGATCATAACACTTTTATTTACTTACAACTCAAGAATTACAACTCGATGCTAGAACAAAATATGACTCTATGTGAATGCCTCCGGCGGTGTACCGGGATGTGCAATGAATCAAGAGTGACATGTATGAAAAAATTATGAAGGGTGGCTTTGCCACAAATACAATGTCAACTACATGATCATGCAAGGCAATATGACAATGATGAAGCGTGTCATAATAAACGGAACGATGGAAAGTTGCATGGCAATATATCTCGGAATGGCTATGGAAATGCCATAATAGGTAGGTATGGTGGCTGTTTTGAGGAAGGTATATGGTGGGTGTATGGTACCGGCAAAAGTTGCGCGATACTAGAGAGGCTAGCAATGGTGGAAGGGTGAGAGTGTGTATAATCCATGGACTCAACATTAGTCATAAATAACTCATATACTTATTGCAAAAATCTACAAGTTATCAAAACAAAGCACTAAACGCATGCTCCTAGGGGAAGGGTTGGTAGGAGTTAACCATCGCGCGATCCCGACCTCCACACAAAGGAAGACAATCAATAAATAAATCATGCTCCAACTTCATCACATAACGGTTCACCATACATGCATGCTTTCGGAATTACAAACTTTAACGCAAGTATTCCTCAAATTCACAATTACACCACTAGCATGACTCTAATATGACCATCCTCATATCTCAAAACAATCATCAAGTATCAAACTTCTCATAGTATTCAATGCAATTTATATGAAAGTTTTTATTCTACCCATCTTGGATGCCTATCATATTAGGACTAATTTTATAGCCAATGAAAATTACCATGATGTTCTACAAGACTCTCAAAATAATATAAGTGAATCATGAGAGATCAATAATTTCTATAACACAAATCTACCACCATGCTCTAAAAGATATAAGTGAAGTACTAGAGCAAAATTATTTAGCTCAAAAGATATAAGTGAAGCACATAGAGTATTCTAATAAATTCCGATTCATGTGTGTCTCTCCCAAAATGTGTGTACAGCAAGGATGATTGTGGTAAAGTAAAAAAGCAAAGACTCAAATCATACAAGACGCTCCAAGCAAAACACATATCATGTGGTGAATAAAAATATAGTCTCAAGTAAAGTTACCGATAGACGAAGACGGAAGAGGGGATGCCTTCCCGGGGCATCCCCAAGCTTAGGATTTTGGTTGTCCTTGAATTATACATTGGGGTGCCTTGGGCATCCCCAAGCTTAGGATTTTGCCACACTTTATTCCATAGTCCATCAAATCCTTACCCAAAAACTCGAAAACTTCACAACACAAAACTCAACAGAAAATCTCGTGAGCTCCGTTAGTATAAGAAACCAAACCACCACTTTAAGGTACTGTATTGAACTCAATCTTTATTTATATTGGTGTTAAACCTACCATATTACAACTTCTCTATGGTTCATACCCCCCGATACTACTCATAGATTCATCAAATTAAGCAAACAACACACGAAAAACAGAATCTGTCAAAAACAGAACAGTCTGTAGCAATTTGTAAATTTCGAATACATCTGTAACTTTAAAAATTCTGAAATAAATTGGTGGACGTGAGGAATTTGTCTATTAATCATCTGCAAAAGGAATCCACCTAAAAGCACTCTTCAGTAAAATAAATGGCAGCTAATCTCGTGAGCGCAAAAGTTTCTGTTTTTTATAGCAAGATCGCAAAGACTTCACCCAAGTCTTCCCAAAGGTTCTACTTGGCACAAACACTAATTAAAACACAAAACCACATCTAAGAAGAAGCTAGATGAATTATTTATTACTAAACAGAAGAAAAAGCAAAGAAAATAAAATTGGGTTGCCTCCCAACAAGCGCTATCGTTTAACGCCCCTAGCTAGGCATGAAACAAGAATATATCTAGGTATTGCCGTAATGATAATGTAAATCGCGAAAAATCATCTCATATTCCCTACGTTCAGCAGCAAGTTTTCTTTGTGGCAGGCAGAAGTAATCGAAATGGATAAATTTAATGGGACAAAATTCCCCAAGATCAAGCTCAGGAGGTATGGGTTCCTCCTTTGGCCCCTCATATTGGACAACCAATTCATCATTGTAGGTATTCTTTTGGAAAAAGGTCATGAGCCTTTTCTTAAGATAAAAACCTAACCCATTGTTTTGAATAGCAAAATCATCATTCAGTTCAGAGGTTCTACCAACTAGAACATCGGTAGGAACCTTTTTTCTAAGGTTTTCATTAAAAGCAATATGATGTAAAGATTGTAAACGCGTTATGTCTTCTTGATTAAAAAGCATAGCTTCTATGGGAGGGCGACCAGCGTCCACCCTATAATGCGTAAAAATTTCTTTGGCCTCTCTCATTATAAATCTGAACTCATGTGCCAAAAAGGTAGTAGCTGCTCGCTTAACAGAAGAATGCTCAATATTGGAAAATTCTAGAAAAGTTCTCTGAATGCAAGGATGCATGTGGATAAATTGTCTTTCAAGTTCAACTACAAGCATAGATATAGCATCCGCAATACTACTGGTTCTATGAAGAATATGAAGGAAATATGCCCTAGAGGCAATAATAAAGTTATTATTTATTTCGTTATATCATGACAAATGTTTATTATTCATGCTAGAATTGTATTAACCGGAAACCTAGTACATGTGTGAATACATAAACAAAACAGAGTGTCCCTAGTATGCGTCTACTAGACTAGCTCATTGATCAAAGATGGTTATGTTTCCTAGCCATAGACATGAGTTGTCATTTGATAAACGGGATCACATCATTAGAAGAATGATGTGATGGACTAGACCCATCCGTTAGCTTAGCACTATGATCGTTTAGTTTTACTGCTATTGCTTTCTTCATGACTTATACATGTTCCTATGACTATGAGATTGTGCAACTCCCGAATACCGGAGGTACACCTTGTGTGCTATCAAATGTCACAACGTAACTGGGTGATTATAAGGATGCTCTACAGGTGTCTCCGAAGGTATTCGTGGTGTTAGCATAGATCAAGAATAGGATTTGTCAGTCCGAGTGTCGAAGAGGTATCTCTGGGCCCTCTCGGTAATACACATCATAATAAGCCTTGCAAGCAAATGACTAATGAGTTAGTCACGAGATGATGTATTACGGAACAAGTAAAGAGACTTGCCGGTAACAAGATTAACTAGGTATGGTGATACCGACGATCGAATCTCGGGCAAGTAACATACCGATGACAAAGGGAACAACGTATGTTGTTATGCAGTTTGACCGATAAAGATCTTCGTAGAATATGTAGGAGCCAATATGAGCATCCAGTTTTCGCTATTGGTTATTGACCGGAGATGAGTCTCGATCATGTCTACATAGTTCTCGAACCCGTAGGGTCCGCACGCTTAACGTTTGATGACGATCAGTATTATGAGTTTATGAGTTTTGATGTACCGAAGGTAGTTCGGAGTCCCGGATGAGATCACAGACATGATGAGGAGTCTCGGAATGTCCGAGACATAAAGATCGATATATTGGAAGGCTATATTCGGACATCGGAAAGGTTCCGTGTGGTTCGGGCATTTTTCCGGAGTACCAGGAGGTTACCGGAACCCCCCGGGAGAAGTTATGGGCCTTATGGGCCATAAGAAGGAAGGACACCAACCCACAAGGGTCTGGTGCGCCCCCTTGGGCAGGAGGCCGAATTGGAAAAGGTTTGGGCGGTGGCGCCCCCCCTTTCCTTCTCTCCTACTCGTCCTTCCCTTCCTCTCCTACTCGAACTAGGGAAGGGGGGAATCCTACTCCCGGTGGGAGTAAGACTCCTCCTAGGTGCGCCATAGAGGGCCGACCTCTCCCCCTCCTCCACTCCTTTATATACGGGGTGGGGGGCACCCCATACACACAAGTTGATCAAGTTGATATCTCCCAACTGTGTGCGGTGCCCCCTCCACAGAAACAAACCTCGGTCATATCCTTGTAGTGCTTAGGCAAAGCCCTGCGTCGGTAGCTTCATCATCTCCGTCACCACGCTGCCATGCTGACGAAACTCTCCCGCGAAGTTCTACTGGATCAAGAGCTCGTGGGACGTCATCAAGCTAAACGTGTGCTGAACGCGGAGGCTCCGTACATTCGGTGCTTGATCGGTTGGATCGCGAAGAAAGATCGACTATATCAACCGCGTCACTAGACGCTTCCGCTCCCGGTCTACGAGGGTACGTAGACACACTCTCCCCTCTCGTTGCTATGCTTCTAGTAGATAGATATCGCGTGATCTTAGGATTTTTTTTTGAAATACTACGTTCCCCAACAGTGGCATCATGAGCCAGGTCTCTGCGTAGATGATATGCTCGAGTAGAACACAAGTGAGTTGTGGGCGATATAGTCATACTGCTTACCAGCATGTCATACTTTGGTTCAACGGTATTGTGAGATGAAGCGGCCCGGACCGACATTACGCGTACGCTTACGCGAGACTGGTTTCATCGTTATGAGCACTCGTTGCTTAAAGGTGACTGGTGGGTGTCTGTCTCTCTCACTTTAGTTAAATCAAGTGTGGCTGCGCCCGGTCCTTGTGAAGGTTAAAACAACACATACTTGACGAAAAATCGTTGTGGTTTTTGTATGCGTAGGTAAGAACGGTTCTTGCTAAGCCCATAGCAGCCACGTAAAACTTGCAACAACAAAGTAGAGGACATCTAACTTGTTTTTGCAGGGCAAGTTGTGATGTGATATGGTCAAGGCATGATGAGTTATACGTCATTGTATGAGATGATCATGTTTTATACAGTTATTGGCAACTGGCAGGAGCCATAGGGTTGTCGCTTTATTGTATGAAATACAATCGCCATGTAATTGCTTTACTTTATCACTAAGCGGTAGCGATAGTCATGGAAGCAATAGTTGGCGAGACGACAACGATGCTACGATGGAGATCAAGGTGTCGTGCCGGTGATGATGGTGATCATGACGGTGCCTTGGAGATGGAGATCAAAAGCACAAGATGATGATGGCCATATCATGTCACATATTTTGATTGCATGTGATGTTTATCTTATTATGCTTCTTATTTTGCTTAGTACGGCGGTAGCATTATAAGATGATCCCTTACAAAATTTCAAGGTACAAGTGTTCTCCCTAAGTATGCACCGTTGCGAAAGTTCGTCGTGCCGAGACACCACGTGATGATCGGGTGTGATAAGCTCTACGTTCACATACAACAGGTGCACGCCAGTTTTGCACACGCAGAATACTCGAGTTAAACTTGACGAGCCTAGCATGTACAAACATGGCCTCGGAACACTGGAGACCGAAAGGTCGAGCGTGAATCATATAATAGATATGATCAACATAAGATGTTCACCATTGGAAACTACTCCATCTCACATGATGATCGGACATGGTTTAGTTGATTTGGATCACGTGATCATTTAGATGACTAGAGGGATGTCTATCTAAGTGGGAGTTCTTTAGTAATATGATTAAATTTAACTTTAATTTAGCATGAACTTAGTCCTGATAGTGTTTGCATATCTATGTTGTAGATCAATAGCTCGCGATGTAGCTCCCCGTTTATTTTATATGTTCCTAGAGAAATATAAGTTGAAAGATGTTAGTAGCAATGATGCGGACTAGGTCCGTGATCTGAGTATTATCCTCATTGCTGCACATAAGTATTATGTCCTTGATGCACCGCTAGGTGACATATCTATTGCAGGAGTAGATGTAGACGTTATGAACGTTTGACAAGATCAGTATGATGACTACTTGATAGTTTAGTGCGCCATGCTTTACGGCTTATAACCAAGACTTCAAAAACGTTTTGAACGCCACGGAGCATATGAGATGTCCCAAGAGTTAAAATTAGTATTTCATACTCATGCCCGTCTCGAGAGGTATAAGACCTCTGACAGTAAATTGCCTACAAGATGGAGGAGAATAGCTCAACCAGTGAGCATGTGCTCAGATTGTCTGGGTACTACAATTGCTTGAATCAAGTGGGAGTTAATATTCCAGATAAGATAGTAATTGACAAAGTTCTCTAGTCACTATCACCAAGTTAGTATAACTTCATGATGAACTATAATATGCATGGGATGACGAAAGTAATTCCCGAGCTCTTCGCGATGCTGAAATCGGTGAAGGTAGAAATCAATAAAGAGCATCAAGTGTTGATGGTTAACGAGACCACTTGTTTCAAGTAAAGGGCAAAGGGATAGAAGGGGAACTTCAAGAAGAATGACAAGCAAGTTGTCACTCCCATGAAGAAACCCAAAGCTAAACTCAAGCCTGAAACTAAGTTCTTCTACTGCAAAGGAAATGGTCACTGGAAGTGGAACTGCCCTAGATACTTAGCGGATAAGGAGGATGGCAAAGTGAACAAAGGTATATTTGATATACGGATTATTGATGTATTTTACTAGTGTTCATAGCAACCCCTGGGTATTTGATACCAGTTCAGTTGCTAAAATTAGTAACTCGAAACGAGAGTTGCAGAATGAACAAAGACTAGTTAAAGGTGAGGTGACGATGTGTGTTGGAAGTGGTTCCAAGATTGATATGATCATCATCGCACACTCCCTATACTTTCGAGATTAGTGTAGAACCTAAATACATGTTATTTGGCATTTGCGTTGAGCATGAATATGATTTGATCATGTTTGTTGCAATACGGTTATTCATTTAAAGTCATAGAATAATTGTTATTCTGTTTACATGAATAAAGCCTTTGATGGTCATACACCCAATGAAAATAGTTTGTTGGATCTCGATCGTAGTGATACACATATTCATAATATTGAAGCCAAAAGATGCAAGGTTAATAATGATAGTGCAACTTATTTGTGGCACTGTTGTTTAGGTCATATTGGTGTAAAGCGCGTGAAGAAACTCCATAGTGATGGACTTTTGGAATCACTTGATTATGAATCACTTGGTGCTTGCGAACCATGCCTCATGGGCAAGATGACTAAAACTCCGTTCTCCGGAACAATGGAGCGAGCAACAGATTTGTTGGAAATCATACATACTGATGTATGTGGACCGATGAGTGTTGAAGCTCGCGGCGGGTATCGTTATTTTCTGACCTTCACTGATGATTTGAGCAGATATGGGTATATCTACTTGATGAAGCACAAGTCTGGAACATTTGAAAAGTTCAAAGAATTTCAGAGTGAATTAGAGAATCATCATAACAAGAAAATAAAGTTTCTACGATCTGATCATGGAGGCAAATATTTGAGTTACGAGTTTGATCTTCATTTAAAACAATGTGGAATACTTTCACAGCTCACGCCACCCGGAACACCACAGCGTTTTGGTGTGTTCGAATGTCGTAGCCGTACTTTATTAGATATGGTGCGGTCTATGATGTCTCTTACTAATTTACCACTATTGTTTTGGGTTATGCATTAGAGACAGCTACATTCACGTTAAGTAGGGCGACATCTAAATCCGTTGAGACGACGCCTTATGAACTGAGGTTTGGCAAGAAACCAAAGTTGTCGTTTCTTAAAGTTTGGGGCTGCGATGCTTATAAAAGCTTCAACCTGATAAGCTCGAACCCAAGTCGGAGATATGTGTCTTCATAGGATACCCAAAGGAGACTGTTGGGTACACCTTCTATCATAGACCCGAAGGCAAGATATTCGTTGCTAAGAATGGATCCTTTCTAGAGAAGGATTTTCTCTCGAAAGAAGTGAGTGGGAGGAAAGTGGAACTTGATGAGGTAATTGTACCTTCTCCCGAATTGGAAAGTAGTACACCACAGAAACTGGTTCCAGTGATTCCTACACCAATTAGTGAGGAAGCTAATGATGATGATCATGAAACTTCAGATCAAATTTCTCCTGAACTTCGTAGATCAACCAGAGTACGTTCCGCGCCAGAGTGGTACGTCAACCCAGTTCTGGAAGTCATGTTACTAGACCATGAAATATGAGATGGAATCCATGTATGAGAACAAAGTGTGGACTTTGAGCTCAGATTCCGCAAAATGGCTTGAGGCCATGAAATATGAGATGGGATCCATGTATGAGAACAAAGTGTGGACTTTGATTGACTTGCCCGATGATCGGCAAGCCATCGAAAATAAATGGATCTTCAAGAGGAAGACCGACGCTGATAGTAATGTTACTGTTTACAAAGGTCGACTTGTTGCGAAAGATTTTTGACAAGTTCAAGGAGTTGACTACGATGAGACTTTCTCACCTGTAGCGATGCTTAAGTCTGTCCGAATCATGTTAGCAATTGCCGTATTTTATGAAATCTGGCAAATGGATAACAAAACTACATTCTGTAATGGATTTATTAAGGAAGAGTTGTATATGATGCAGCTAGGAGGTTTTGTCAATCCTAAAGGTGCTAACTTAATATGCAAGCTCCAGCAATCCATCTATGGACTGGTGCAAGCATCTCAGACTTGGAATATACTCTTTGATAAGTTGATCAAAGCATATAGTTTTATACAAACTTGCGATGAAGCCTGTATTTACAAGAAAGTGAGTGGGAGCACTACAACCTTTCTGATAAGTATATGTGAATGACATATTGTCGATCGGAAATGATGTAGAATTTTCTTGAAAGCATAAAGGAGTGTTTGAAAGGAGTTTTTTCAAAGAAAGACCTCGGTGAAGCTGCTTACATATTGAGCATCAAGATCTATAGAGATAGATCAAGACGCTTGATAAGTTTTTTCAATGAGTACATACCTTGACAAGTTTTTGAAGTAGTTCAAAATGGAACAATCAAAGAAAGAGTTCTTACCTGTGTTGAAAGGTGTGAAGTTGAGTAAGACTCAATGCCCGACCACTTCAGAAGATAGAGAGAGAATGAAAGTCATTCCCTATACCTCAGCCATAGGTTCTATAAAGTATGCCATGCTATATACCAGACCTATTGTGTGTCGTGCCCTGAGTTTGGCAAGGGAGTACAATTTTGATCTTGGAGTAGATCACTAGACCGCGGTCAAAATTGTCCTTAGTTACTGGATGACTAAAGAAATGTTTCTCGATTATGGAGGTGATAAAGAGTTCGTCGTAAAGAGTTATGCCGATGCAAGCTTTGAAACTAATCCAGATGACTCTAAGTATCAATCTGGATGCGTATTAAAAGTGGGAGCAATTAGCTAGAGTAGCTCCATGCAGAGCATTGTAGACATAGAAATTTGCAAAATACATACGGATCTGAATGTAACAGACCCGTTGACTAAACTTCTCTCACAAGCAAAACATGATCACAACTTATTACTCTTGGGTGTTAATCACATAGTGATGTGAACTATATTATTGACTCTAGTAAAACCTTTGGGAGTTGGTCACATGGCGATGTGAACTATCGGTGTTATTCACATAACGATGTGAGCTATCAGTATTAAATCACATGGCGATGTGAACTAGATTATTGACTCTAGTGCAAGTGGGAGACTGAAGGAAATATGCCCTAGAGGCAATAATAAAGTTATTATTTATTTCCTTATATCATGATAAATGTTTATTATTCATGCTAGACAAAACAGAGTGTCCCTAGTATGCCTCTACTAGACTAGCTCATTGATCAAAGATGGTTATGTTTCCTAGCCATAGACATGAGTTGTCATTTGATCAACAGGATCACATCATTAGAAGAATGATGTGATGGACTAGACCCATCCGTTAGCTTAGCACTATGATCGTTTAATTTTACTGGCTTACTGCTATTGCTTTCTTCATGACTTATACATGTTCCTATGACTATGAGATTGTGCAACTCCCGAATACCGGAGGAACACCTTGTGTGCTATCAAACGTCACAACGTAACTGGGTGATTATCTAGATGCTCTACAGGTGTCTTTGAAGGTATTCGTGGTGTTGGCATAGATCAAGAATAGGATTTGTCACTCCGAGTGTCGGAGAGGTATCTCTGGGCCCTCTCGGTAATACACATCATAATAAGTCTTGCAAGCAAATGACTAATGAGTTAGTCACGAGATGATGTATTACGGAACGAGTAAAGAGACTTGCCGATAACGAGATTAACTCGGTATGGTGATACCGACGATCGAATCTCGGGCAAGTAACATACCGATGACAAAGGGGACAACGTATGTTGTTATGCGGTTTGACCGATAAAGATCTTCGTAGAATATGTAGGAGCCAATATGAGCATCCAGGTTCCGCTATTGTTTATTGACTGGAGATGAGTCTCGGTCATGTCTACATAGTTCTTGAACCCTTAGGGTCCGCACGCTTAACGTTTGATGACGATCGGTATTATGAGTTTATGAGTTTTGATGTACCGAAGGCAGTTCGGAGTCGCGGATGAGATCACGGACATGACGCGGATGAGATCACGGACAAGATCGATATATTGGAAGGCTATATTCGGACATCGGAAAGGTTCCGAGTGGTTCGGGCATTTTTCCGCAGTACCGGGAGGTTACCCGAACCCCCCGGGAGAAGTTATGGGCCTTATGGTCCATAAGAAGGAAGCACACCAGCCCACAAGGGGCTGGTGCGCCCCCTTGGGCAGGAGGCTGAATTGGAAAAAGTTTGGGGGGTGGCGCCCCCACTTTCCTTCTCTCCTACTCCTCCTTCCCTTCCTCTCCTACTCCAACTAGGGAAGGGGGGGGGGGATCATAATCCCGGTGGGAGTAGGACTCCTCCTAGGCGCGCCATAGAGGGCCGGCCTCTCCCCCTCCTCCACTCCTTTATATACGGGGTGGGGGGCACCCCGTACACACAAGTTGATCAAGTTGATCTCTCCCAACCGTGTGCGGTGCCCCCTCCACAGAAACACACCTCGGTCATATCGTTGCAGTGCTTAGGCGAAGCCCTGCACCGGTAGCTTCATCATCTCCGTCACCACGCCGTCGTGCTGACAAAACTCTCCCGCGAAGTTCTACTGGATCAAGAGCTCGTGGGACATCGTCAAGTTGAACGTGTGCTGAACGCGGAGGCTCCGTACGTTCGGTGCTTGATCGGTTGTATCGCGAAGAAAGTTCGACTATATCAACCGCGTCACTAGACGCTTCCGCTCCCAGTCTACGAGGGTACATAGACACACTCTCCCCTCTTGTTGCTATGCTTCTAGTAGATAGATCTCGTG
This sequence comes from Secale cereale, assembly GCA_902687465.1. Classification (NCBI taxonomy): domain Eukaryota; kingdom Viridiplantae; phylum Streptophyta; class Magnoliopsida; order Poales; family Poaceae; genus Secale; species Secale cereale. The sequence goes on from LR738710.1 coordinate 137,476,382, forward strand.
TGATCGTAGGATTTTTTTTGAAATACTACGTTCCCCAACAGAATAGATCCACCCATAGTGGGCAAAGCACCGGCACAAGTAAAGAAATCTTGAATAACTTCTTTTCCAATAATATTACCACTACCAATCCAGAACTTTTTAGTGTGTAAAGTAGTAGGTTCCTCATGAGGATAATTAAAAGCATCAATGTCTCCCCCATCGTTACTACTATCTTTTCCAACGATAACCTGCCCCGTGTCAGACATGATAGCAACAAACCGCACTAAGAATGAACACACAAGAGGCAAGCGAACGGAAAATGGGCGAATAAAACGGCAAAGGTGAAGTGGGGGAAAGGAAAACGAGAGGAAAGTGGCAAATAATTTAATGCGAGGGATACGAGTTTGTGATGGGTACTTGGTATGTCTTGACTTGTGCGTAGATCTCCCCGGCAACGGCGCCAGAAATTCTTCTTGCTACCTCTTGAGCATGCGTTGTTTTTCCCTTGAAGAGGAAAGGGTGATGCAGCAAAGTAGCGTAAGTATTTCCCTCAGTTTTTGAGAACCAAGGTATCAATCCAGTAGGAGACTACACGCAAATCCCTAGTACCTGCACAAACAATTAAGGACTTTGCAACCAATGTGATAAAGGGGTTGTCAATCCCTTCACGACCACTTGCAAAAGTGAGATCTGATAGAGATAATAAGATAAATATATTTGGTATTTTTTTTGTATAGATTGAAAAGTAAAGATTACACAATAAAAGAACAATAAAGATAGCTAGTTGACGAAAGATTAATATGATGGAAAATAGACCCAGGGGCCATACGTTTCACTAGTGGCTTCTCTCAAGATAGAAAATCTTATGGTGGGTGAACAAATTACTGTCGAGCAATTGATAGAAAAGCGCATAGTTATAAGAATATCTAAGCATGATCATGTATATAGGCATCACGTCCGTGACAAGTTAACCGAAACGATTCTGCATCTACTACTATTACTCCACACATCGTCCGCTATCTAGCATGCATCTAGAGTATTAAGTTCATAAGAACAGAGTAACTGTGATAGTCTGGCTTATTAGGGATGATAGATTACTCATATCAATAAGGAATTCCTTTTTTCTGGGAGCCCATTCAGACAGAACTCCAAAGTTAAGCGTGCTCAGCTTGGAGTAGTTTCAGGATGGGTGACCGATCGGGAAGTTGCTCCCGGGTGTGCACGAGTGAGGACAAAGTGCGCAGAAAAGACTAGTATTGATATGTGGGGCTAGTCTAGATCCCGTCAGGAGTAATGATCACCGGCGGCTGTGTCTGGTGCGTTACAGTAACGCCTTAAGCAAGATGACATGATGTAGAGGGATAAACTCATGCAATATGACATAAACCCCATATTTTTATCCTCGATGGCAACAAACAATATGTGCCTTGCTGCCCCTGCTATCACTAGGAAAGGACACCGCAAGATTGAACCCAAAGCTAAGCACTTCTCCATTGCAAGAAAGATCAATCTAGTAGGCCAAACCAAACTGATAATTCGAAGAGACTTGCAAAGATATTAAATCACGCATATAAGAATTCAGAGAAGAACCAAATATTGTTCATAGATAATCTTGATCATAAACCCATGATTCATCGGATCTCGACAAACACACCGCAAAAAGTATTACATCAAATAGATCTCCAAGAAGATCGAGGAGAACTTTGCATTGAGATCCAAAGAGAGAGAAGAAGTCATCTAGCTAATAACTATGGACCCGAAGGTCTGTGGTAAACTACTCACACATCATCAGAGAGGCTATGGTGTTGATGTAGAAGCCCTCCGTGATCGATTCCCCCTCCGGCGGAGGTCCGAAAAAGGCCCTAAGATGGGATCTCATGGGTACAGAAGGTTGCGACGGTGGAAATAGGGTTTCGTCATGCTCTCGGATGTTTTCATGGTATATGCATATATATAGGAGGAAGAGGTACGTCGATGGAGCTACGAGGGGCCCACGAGGGTGGGGGGCGCGCCTACCCCCTAGGCGTGCCCTCCTACCTCGTGGCCACCTCATGGCTTCCCAGACGTGTACTCCAAGTCTTCGGGATTTCGTTTGTTCCAAAAATGATCCTCACGAAGGTTTCATTCCGTTTGGACTCCGTTTGATATTCCTTTTCTGCGAAACACTGAAATAGGCAAAAAAACAGCAATTTGCACTGGGCCTTTGGTTAGTAGGTTAGTCCCAAAAATAATATAAAAGTGCATATTAAAGCCCATTAAACATCCAAAATAGATAATATAATAGCATGGAATAATAAAAAATTATAGATACGTTGGAGACGTATCACTGAACAAGCTACGACAAAGGGCTCTTTGCTGTCTGCTGGCTGACGGCAAAGATGCAAAGGCCTTTGCCATCAGCCAACAGACGGCAAAGAGCATGGACAGCAGGGCTGTCCGGTTAGGTCCGTTAGGGATTAATGGCGTGCTTTGCTATCTCCTGGAAAACGACAAAGATGCAAAGGTCTTTGCCGTGTGCGAGCAGACGACAAAGTGGTTATCCCAGGTGCCCTCAGGCAGCTGCCACGTGGCTCGCTATGTCGTCTACTAGCAAACGATAAAGATGCAAAGGTCTTTGCCATCTGCCAGCAGATGGCAAAGTGACTAAATAGGCCAGCCACATTGTCCCAGGTTGCACAGGTAGCTACCACGTGGCAGCTTTGTCGTCTGCTGGCGGACGACAAACCTCTTTGTTGTCTGCCAGCAGACGACAAAGAGCCTGTATTGCCCCTGTTTATTCTGTTTTTCTTGAATTCAATCAATTTCACACACACACACACACACACACACACACACACACATATATATATATATATATATATATATATAGACACACATTTTAAAATACTTTCAACAAGCATACATATCACTGCCATATGGATATGATCATCCAACACATATACATACCAAATCAAAAGTCCACATGGATATGTGATACGTCTCCAACGTATCTATAATTTTTTATTGTTCCATGCTATTATTTATGAAGTCTTGGATGTTTAATAGGCTTTATCATTCACTTTTATATCATTTTTGGGACTAACCTACTAACCCAAAGGCCTAGTCCAGATTGCTGTTTTTGCCTATTTCAGGGTTCTGCAGAAAAAGAATATTAAACGGAATGAAACCTTCGCGAGAGATATTTTTGGAGAAAATCATGCACGCGGAGCTTGAGGACCAAGTCAGGGGACAGAGAGGTGGCCCTCGAGGGTGGGGGGCGCCCCCCCCTTCCCAGGGTGCTCCCCCTGCCTCGAGGCCCCCTCAAGTGGCGCCCGGTGCCCTCCTTCTTCCTATATAAGTCCACGTACCCCAGAAACTCCAAATACAGAGAGAAAACCCTAATTCCACCGTCGTAGCTTCTGTTCTCGTGGAGATCCCATCTTGGAGCCTGTTCCGGAGCTCCACCGAAGGGGGATCCATCACGGAGGCCTTCATCATCATCATCATCGCCCTCGCCATGAGTTATGAGTAGTTTACCACAACCTTCGGGTCTATAGCTAGTATCTAGATGGCTTCTTCTCTCTCTCCGGATCTCAATACAAAGTTCTCCTCCGTCTTCGAGGAGATCTATTCGATGTAATCTCTTTTTGCAGTGTGTTTGTCGAGATCCGATGAATTGTGAGTTTATGATAAAGGTTATCTATGAAAGATATTTGGTTCTTCTCTAAACTTTTTATGTGTGCTCATAATATCCTCGCAAGTCTCTTCGAATTATTGGTTTGGTTTGGCCTACTAGATCTATAGTTCTTGCAATGGGAGAAGTGCTTGGCTTTGGGTTCAATCTTGCGGTGTCCTTCCCCAGTGACAGTAGGGCCAACAAGGCACGTATTGTATTGTTGCCATCGAGGATAAAAATATGGGGTTTATATCATATTGCTTGAGTTTATCCCTCTACATCATGTCATCTCGCTTAAGGCGTTACTCTGTTCGTATGAACTCAATACACTAGATGCAAGCTGGATAGCGCTCGATGTGTGGAGTAATAGTAGTAGATGCAGGCAGGAGTCGGTCTACTTGTCTCGGATGTGATGCCTATATATAATGATCATGCCTAGATAGTCTCATAATTATTCGCTTTTCTATCAATTGCTCGATAGTAATTTGTTTACCCGCCGTAGAATATCGCCATCATGAGAGAAGCCACTAGAGAAAACTATGGCCCCCGGGTCTATTCTCAACACATCAATCTACATCTACTTTACTTTTATTGCTTTTATTTGCTTTTTTATTAAACTAAAATACCAAAAATATCAACTATCATCTCTATCAGATCTCACTCTCGTAAGTGACCGTAAAGGGATTGACAACCCCTTATCGCGTTGGCTGCAAAGTTCTTATTTGTTTGTGCAGGTGCGAGGGACTCACGCGTGGTCTCCTACTAGATTGATACCTTGGTTCTCAACAACTGAGGGAAATACTTACGCTACTGTGCTGCATCTCCCTTTCCTCTTCGAGGGAATACAACACAAGCTCAAGAGGTAGCAAGAAGAATTTCTGGCGCCGTTGCCGGGGAGGCTTACGCAAAAGTGATATACCAAGTACCTATCACAAACCCTTATCCTTCACATTACATTTTTGCCTCTCGTTTTCCTCTCCCCCACTTCACCCTTGCCGTTTTATTTGCCCTTCTTCCGCCGTGTGTTTATCGTTCGCTTGCTTCTTGTTTGCTTGTGTGTGTTTGCTTGCTTGCTTGTCATTATGGCTAGCCCTTTATCCGCTCCCTTGACTCCCGAGTTTGAAGTACTTCATTTCAAGGAAAAGCAAGGAGAAAACTTAAAAGATGCTTGTTTTAGGATGATGGAATCTTATCATAAGTGCACCTTAGAGGTGAATTTTAGAATCTTGCTTCGCAATTTTTATGTTGGATTGAACATGTCTCATAGACAACTCTTGGATTGCGTTGCCAAAGGGAATTTTATCGAAGTTGATCCTAGTTTCGCGCATGAAATCATAGAGGGAATAGTGGGAACACTACCTCCCAAAAAGGAGTCAAATTCAACCCCGGAAGGGACACAAGTTTTTGAGAAAATTTGCGAAGTAACAAAAATATTACAAAAATCTCTTGAACCTCTTAAAAGTGTTAGTGGGAATCTCCACCGCATGAATATGTTGATTACTTTTTGTAACAAGCGGTTGGATGCTTTAGATCTAAATATTTCCGAATATGAAGTCAAATGTAAAGAACCTCCCGGATTCGAGCTTGACACCATCAAAAGGGTGAAGATCAAAGATGGCAATACCTAAATCTATCTTGTATCGAGCCTAGCTAGGGGCGTAAAACGATAGCGCTTGTTGGGAGGCAACCCAATTTTATCTATTTTGTTTTTGTTGCTGTTAGGGAATAAATATTTCATCTAGCCTTTGATTAGATGTGGTTTCATGTTTTGTTTAGTGTTTGTGCCAAGTAGAACCTTTGGGAAGACTTGTGTGAAGTTTATGTGATCTTGCTGTGTAAAACAGAATCGTTAGCGCTCGCTAAAGTAGTCGTGGGATTTTACTGGGGAGTGCGTTTTAGTTGATTATTTTTTCAGCATATTGGTAGACAAATTGCGCAAATTTACCAATTTAGTTTGAATTTTTTCGACTTTCAGAAGTAGGCGAATCCTGCAGATTACTACAGACTGTTCTGTCTTTGACAGATTCTGTTTTTCATGTGTTGTATGCTTATTCCGATGCATCTATGAGTAGTATTGGAGGATATGAACCATAGAGAAGTTGGAGTACAGTAGGTTTAACACCAATATAAACAAAGAATTAATTCATTGCTGTACCTTTGAGTAGTGGTTTGCTTTCTTATACTAACGGAGCTCACGAGAATTTTTGTCTAAGTTTTGTGTTGTGAAGTTTTCAAGTTTTGAGTATTGCTTTGATGGACTATGGAACAAGGAGTAGCAAAGGCCTAAGATTGGGGATGCCTATGGCACCCCAAGTAAATTCAATATAATCAAAAGCCTAAGCTTGGGGATGCCCCGGGAAGGCATCCCCTCTTTCGTCTTCATTCATCGGTAACTATACTTGGAGTTATATTTTTATTCGCAACATGATATGTGTTTTGCTTGGAGCGTCTTGTATAATTTGAGTCTTTGCTTTTTAGTTTGCCACAATCATCCTTGCTGGACACACCTATTTGATAGAGTTAAATATGGCCTAGAAATTGTTAGAACACTCTATGTGCTTCACTTATATCTTTTGAGTTGAATAGTTTTTGCTCTAGCACTTCACTAATATCTTCTAGAGCACGGTGGTGGTAATATTTTGTAGAAATTGTTGAACTCTCATGCTTCACTTATATCTATTTGCGAGTCTATTAAAACAGCATGGTAATGTGTTTAGGCTAAAGAAACTAGTCTTCACATGATAGACATCCAATGTCAATGTAGTAAAAAAATTCACACCAAGTGCATTGAATAGAATGAGATGTTGGATGCTTGATAATTGTATTGAGATATGAGGATAGTGATATTAGAGTCATGCTAGTGGAGTTATTATGAAATTGAGAAAATATTTGTGTTAAGATTAGTGATTCGCGTATCATGCACGTATGGTGAACCGCTACGTGACGAAGTTAGACCATGAGGTATTTGTAGAGTGCCAACCTTTGTGTGGAGGTCGGGGGAGCGCGATGGTTAACTCCTACCAACCTCCCCCTAGGAGCATGCGTTGATTGCTTTGTTTTGATGACTCGTAGATTTTTGCAATAACTATATGAGTTCTTATGACTAATGTTGAGTCCATGGATTATACACACTCTCACCCTTCCACCATTGCTAGCCTCTCTTGTACCGTGCAACTTTCGCCAGTGCCATAAACCCACTATATATCCTTCCTCAAAACAGACACCATATTGTTCCTCAAAACAGCCACCATACCTACCTATCATGGCATTTCCATAGCCATTCCGAGATATATTGCCATGCAACTTTCCACCGTTCCGTTCATATGACGCGCATCATATTGTCATATTCCCATTGCATGATCATGTAGTTGACATCGTATTTGTGGCAAGGCCACCATGCATAATTTTTATACATGTCACTCTTGTTTCATTGCACATACTGGTACACCGCCGGAGGCATTCATATAGAGTCATACTTTGTTGTTGTAGTATCGAGTTGTAATTCCGTGTTGTAATGAAAGTGTGATGATCATCATTATTAGAGCATTGTCCCATGGGAGGAAAGGCTAAATCTATAAATCCCCCCCGCAAAAAAAAAAAAGAGAAAGGCCAAAGAAAAAAACGAGAGTCCCAAAAGAAAAGAAATGAGAAAAAAAAGAAAAAGAAGAAGAAAAAAAGGGAAAAGAAAATGGGACAATTGCTACTATCATTTTTCATGACTTGTGCTTCAAAGTAGCACCATGTTATTCATTGTAGAGAGTCTCATGTTTAGTCACTTTCATATACTAGTGGGAATTTTCATTATAGAACTTGGCTTGTATATTCCAATGATGGGCTTCCTCAAATGCCCTAGGTCTTCGTGAGCAAGCAAGTTGGATGCACACCCACTAGTTTCTTTTGTTGAGCTTTCATTCATACTTAGCTCTAGTGCATCCATTGCATGGCAATCCCTACTCACTTACATTGATATCTATTGATGGGCATCTCCATAGCCCGTTGTTACGCCTAGTCGATGTGAAACTATCTCCCTCCTTTTTGTCTTCTCCACAACCACCTCTATTCCACCCATAGTGCTATATCCATGGCTCACGCTCATGTATTGCATGAAAGTTGAAAGGTTTGAAAAGATAGAGTATGAAAACAAATGCTTGGCTGAAATCGGGGTTGTGCATGATATGAATATTTTTGTGTGATAACAAGGGAGCATAGCCAACACTATATGATTTTGTAGGGATAACTTTCTTTAGCCATAGTATTTTGAGAAGACATGATTGCTTTGTTAGTATTGCTTGAGGTATTATTATTTCTTATGTCAATATAGACTTTTATCTTGAATCTTTCAAATCTGAACATTCATGCCACAATTGAGAGAATTACATTGAAACACTATATTGGTTAGCATTCCACATCAAAAATTCTTTCTTTATCATTTACCTACTCGAGGACGAGCAGGAATTAAGCTTGGGGATGCTTGATACGTCTCCAGCATATCTATAATTTTTGATTGTTCCATGCTATTATTTATGAAGTCTTGGATGTTTAATGGGCTTTATCATTCACTTTTATATCATTTTTGGGACTAACCTACTAACCCAAAGGCCCAGTCCAGATTGCTGTTTTTTTGCCTATTTCATGGTTTCGCAGAAAAAGAATATCAAACGGAGTCCAAACGGAATGAAACCTTCGCGAGAGATATTTTTGGAGAAAATCACGCACGCGGAGCTTGAGGACCAAGTCAGGGGACATAGAGGTGGCCCTCGGGGGTGGGGGGCGCCCCCCTTCCCAGGGCGCGCCCCCTGCCTCAAGGCCCCCTCAAGTGGCCCCCGATGCCCTTCTTCTTCCTATATAAGTCCACGTACCCCAGAAACTCCAGATACAGAGAGAAACCCCTAATTCCACCACCGTAGCTTCTGTTCCCGTGGAGATCCCATCTTGGAGCCTATTCCGGAGCTCCACTGGTGGGGGATCCATCACGGAGGCCTTCATCATCATCATCATCGTCCTCACCATGAGTTCTGAGTAGTTTACCACAGACCTTCAGGTCCATAGCTAGTATCTAGATGGCTTCTTCTCTCTCTCCAGATCTCAATACAAAGTTCTCCTCGGTCTTCGAGGAGATCTATTCGATGTAATGTCTTTTTGCGGTGTGTTAGTCGAGATCCGATGAATTGTGAGTTTATGATCAAGGTTATCTATGAAAGATATTTGGTACTTCTCTGAACTTTTTATGTGTGCTCATAATATCCTCGCAAGTCTCTTCGAATTATTGGTTTGGTTTGTCTTACTAGATATATAGTTCTTGCAATGGGAGAAGTGCTTGGCTTTAGCTTCAATCTTGCGGTGTCCTTTCCCAGTGACAGTAGGGGCAGCAAGGCACGTATTGTATTGTTGCCACCGAGGATAAAAAGATGGGGTTTATACCATATTGCCTGAGTTTATCCCTCTACATCATGTCATCTTGCTTAAGGCGTTACTCTGTTCGTATGAACTCAATACACTAGATGCATGCTGGATAGCGCTCGATGTGTGGAGTAATAGTAGTAGATGCAGGCAGGAGTCGGTCTACTTGTCTCGGACGTGATGCCTATATACAATGATCATGCCTAGATAGTCTCATAATTATTCGCTTTTCTATCAATTGCTCGACAATAATTTGTTTACCCGCCGTAGAATATCGCTATCATGAGAGAAGCCACTAGAGAAAACTATGGCCCCCGGGTCTATTCTCAACACATCAATCTACATCTACTTTACTTTTATCGCTTTTATTCGATGTTTTATTAAACTAAAAATACCAAAAATATCAACTATCATCTCTATCAGATCTCACTCTCGTAAGTGACCGTAAAGGGATTGACAACCCCTTATCGCGTTGGCTGTGAAGTTCTTATTTGTTTGTGCAGGTGCAAGGGACTCGTGCGTGGTCTCCTACTGGATTGATACCTTGGTTCACAAAAACTGAGGGAAATACTTACGCTACTGTGCTGCATCTCCCTTTCCTATTCGAGGGAATACAACGCAAGCTCAAGAGGTAGCAATATGATCACCCAACACATATACATACAAATGAAAAGTCCATATCCAAGACATACACATTTATATAGCCAACATATCCAACAACAAGCATACAATTGTTCATCCTACAAAATCAAAACAAAAAGGACGGAAAAGGAGAAGAGTAGACTCCATCAACGCAAGCATCCATGATCTAAAGCAAATCTGCAAATTGGGAAATAAGTAAGTTAGAAGAAGAAGAAGACTAGAAGAAGAAGAAGAAGAAGAAGAAGAAGAAGAAGAAGAAGAAGAAGAAGAAGAAGTAGAAGAATTTTCCTTCTCTTTCTTTTTCTCCTCCTCTTTATCTTCTTCTTCTAACTAAGGTAACCTAGGTAATTATGCTATTTTTTAGCTAAGCTAGGTAAAAATGCTAAGTGTAGGACATTTCAGAGCTAAGCTAGGTACATATGTCATTTTGGAGCTAGGTAAGGTTATTTTGTCATTTTGGAGGAAAATAAACTAATTATATGATAGTTTGGAGCTAAACCAAGGTTATTATGCCATTTTAACCTAAGTATGCTAAGTATGTCATAAATGAACTAAATAAGTTAAGTATAGGTCATTTTTGAGCTAACCTCGGTAGTTATCCCATTTTGAGCTATCTAAGCATATTTATTCATTTTGGAGGACAAAATGGTAAGTGTAGGTCATTTTATAGCTATCCTAGGTAAAATATGTCATTTTGGAGCTAAGTAAGGTTATTATGTCATTTTCGAGGAAAATAAGCTAAGTATAGGTCATTTTGGAGATAAATATGCCATTTCTTAAGCTAAGTATGCATTTGTTTAGCAAAACACTTGGGAAAATGTACCATAATCACGAAGGTGAAGGACCAGTCGGGGTTGCGCCAATGCAAGACGGAGAAGGATCGGTCGATGCTTGTCGGGAGGCATGCTGCACCAAAGATCATTTGCAATGTCTCGTTAACATGATGCAACTCAAATGTGAATACTAGTAACTAATGACCGTTCACATGAAACTCACCATGGGCGCTATAACAATCTGGGGCATCGGCGGAGGGGTCTGACCGTTGCTCTGGCACACGGACTGCACATTTTGTTTTCACGAGTTAGTCATATTAGTTAGTAATGAAACAAACATTACATGCATGATTTGGCTAATATGCAGGAGAAACTTACCACGAGGAGCTAGTATATGACCAGGTGACCCGCGTCATTCTAGTTCCTCTCCTCCTCCAATAGCCTAGCTGTCCTCTTCTCCATGTCCTTCTACCTCTTCGTCGCCTGCCTGTTTGCCTCCGCTAGAAGCTCCTGGGCCCTAGCCTCGATGACGAGCTCCATTGACCGTGGACGAGGCCTCATCTCAGGAAGAGATCTCGTCTGGCGCTTCTTGATCTCCTGGAGAGTTCTAGGACAATGTATCAGTCCATCCCCAATGGTTGCCGAGTCATGTTTCCTCCTGTCACCAGATAGCATCACGAGCTCTGGATCAAAAGCACTCTGGCTCGGGTTGAAGTCCTCCCCTTTCATCGCCTTCCCAAAGTCTCTGTACCTCACGACTTGTTGTGGGAGGAGATGTTGGTGAAGCTCTCTGGATGATCGAGGTCAGACTCAGAGAATGCCTTGGCCTTCTTGTACGGGGCAGTATGGGCCATGTCATAGAGGTCGAACAACAGTGGCACCTCCTTCTTGTGGTGATGCGCCTAAAAGAGAGCAACAAAATATTAGTTAAGGGCTCAAGCTAGCATGAAGAATGAAAATGTATGAATCATGAAGCAAACCACATACCTAGTGATCCCCATACTCAAACAGGTTGGAGCTCCCTTGATGGTGTGGCACACCTTGCATTTGGGAATGCTTATCCTTGGCCTTGTTGTGGACGGTTAGCCATTGGGGAGAGCACCACTCATCCACCAACGCCTCCCAACAGTCCATCATATCTACACACCATCTCGGGGGCACCTAAGTTAGACAAGAGAAATTTCAGTGCTACGCCTAAGAATCAAATCAAGGAAACTAAGTACAAGACCTTAAGAATAGGTAATTACCTTCATGTACTTGTCCTTACTCAGATACTTGGCGCGACACTTCTTCTTGGATCTCTTAATGTTAGTCAAGGCGTAGTAGTCTCGAACAACCTGCACCCGAGCCTCGTGTCGTAAGTTCTGAAGTAGGCACTTGCAATCGGCTTCGACAACCAAAACCGCATCCACCTCGTATTCCTCAAGACACCTATAGAAGGTATGCAATCAAACAAGACAACACTGATTAGTACAATCACTAGGTACTGTTGATTTTTCTTTCTGTAAGGAAAAATTACCCGAAACGTCCGGATCACAATGTCGGCCACCATCTCGCACAAGACACCGTCGACCCTCTCCTCTGGCGGGGCTTGGGCAGCCAAGTACAGCTCCCAGCTCAGTGCTAGTTGTGGAACCTCAACGGGCAATGTGATCTGATACGTCCAACGTATCTATAATTTTTTATTGTTCCATGCTATTATATTATCTGTTTTGGATGTTTAATGGGCTTTAATATGCATTTTATATTATTTTTGGGACTAGCCTACTAACCAAAGGTCCAGTGCAAATTGCTGTTTTTTTTGCCCATTTCAATGTTTCGCAGAAAAGGAATATCAAACGGAGTCCAAACGGAATGAAACCTTCGTGAGGATCATTTTTGGAACAAACACAATTCAGAAGACTTGGAGTACATGCCTGGGAAGCCATGAGGCGGCCATGATGCAGGAGGGCGCGCCCAGGGGGGTAGGCGCGCCCCCACCCTCGTGGGCCCCTTGTAGCTCCACCGACATACCTCTTCCTCCTATATATAGTCATATACCCTATAAACATCAGAGAGCACCATGAAACCCTATTACCACTACTGCAACCTTCTGTGCCCATGTGATCCCATCTTGGGGCCTTTTCGAGAGCTTCGCCGGAGGGCGGATCGATCACGAAGGGCTTCTACATCAACACCATAGCCTCTCCGATGATGTGTGAGTAGTTTACCACAGACCTTCGGGTCCATAGTTATTAGCTAGATGGCTTGATACGTCTCCGTCGTATCTATAATTTTTGATTGTTCCATGCCAATATTCTACAACTTTCATATACTTTTGGCAACTTTTTATACTATTTTTTGGGACTAACATATTGATCCAGTGCCTAGTGCCAGTTCCTGTTTGTTGCATGTTTTTTGTTTCGCAGAATATCCATATCAAACGGAGTCCAAATGGAATAAAAACGGATGGAGATTTTTTTTGAATATATGTGAATTTTGGGAAGCGGAACCAACATGAAACGATACCCGAGTGGGCCATGAGGCAGGGGGCGCGCCCACCAGGGGCAGGCGCGCCGTGGGCCCTCGTGGCCACACCGTAAGGCGGTTGATGCCCTTCTTTCTCCGCAAGAAAGCTAATATCCGGATAAAAATTGTGTCAAAAAATCAACCCAATCAGAGTTACGGATCTCCGGGAATATAAGAAACGGTGAAGGGACGTAATCTGGGAACGCAAAAACAGAGAGAGACAGAGAGACAGATCCAATCTCGGAGGGGCTCTCGCCCCACCGCCGCCATGGAGGCCATGGACCAGAGGGGAAACCCTTCTCCCACCTAGGGAGAAGGTCAAGGAAGAATAAGAAGGAGGGGGGCTCTCTCCCCCTCGCTTCCGGTGGCACCGGAGTGCCACCGGGGCCATCATCGTGTGACGGCGATCTACACCAACACCTCCGTCATCTTCACCAACATCTCCATCACCTTCCCCCATCTATCTACAGCGGTCCACTCTCCCGCAACCCGCTGTACCCTCTACTTGAACATGGTGATTTATGCTTCATATTATTATCCAATGATGTGTTGCCATCCTATGATGTCTGAGTAGATTATCGTTGTCCTATCGGTGATTGGTGAATTGCTATGATTGATTTAATTTGCTTGTGGTTATGTTGTTGTCCTTTGGTGCCCATCATATGAGCGCGCGCGTGGATCACACCATAGGGTTAGTTGTATGTTGATAGGACTACGTATTGGAGGGCAAGAGTGACAGAAGCTTCAACCTAGCGTAGAAATTGATGCATATGGGATTGAAGGGGGACAAATATATCTTAATGCTATGGTTGGGTTTTACCTTTATGAACGTTAGTAGTTGCGGATGCTTTCTAATAGTTCCAATCATAAGTGCATGGAATTCCATGTTAGGGATGACATGCTAGCAGTGGCCTCTCCCACATAAAACTTGCTATCGATCTAGTAACGTAGTCAATTGCTTAGTTGCAATTTTGCAACTCCTACCACCACTTTTCCACACTCGCTATCACTAACTTTATTGCTTCTTTATATTAATAGCCCCTAGTTTATATTTACGTGCTCTTTATATTCTTGCAAACCTATCCCACAAAAACTACAAACTACTTCTAGTTTCATACTTGTTCTAGGTAAAGTAAACGTCAAGCGTGCGTAGAGTTGTATCGGTGGTCGATAGAACTTGAGGGAATATTTGTTCTGCCTTTAGCTCCTCGTTGGTTTCGACACTCTTACTTATCGAAAGAGGCTACAACTTATCCCCTACACTTGTGGGTTATCAAGACCTTTTTGTAGCACCGTTGCCGGGGAGCAATAGCGTGGGGTGAATATTCTCGTGTGTGCTTGTTTGTTTTATCACTAAGTAGATTTTATTTGCTGTTCTAAGTTGTTTTCTCTCTTTAGTTATGGGTAGGAAACACAAAATACCAAAAAAATAGTGGTACCTACTGTACCAATGGTTGAAGAACCACTCAAAATCTATCACACTACTGAAGCTTATTACTTGGATCATCTTCAATCCCTTTGTGCTCGGGCTGAAACCCCAACTAGCTTAGTTGAGGGAAAATCTTTAGATGAGCATGCTTGTTATGTGCGACACCGCATATCTGAAAAAGGGAAACTTTTATGGGATCAAATTCATCGTTTGCAATGCTATGCCTGGAATTTATGTGAAATATATGATTTTACTTGTTGTTCTGAAGACCCTACGAAACACCTTCCCTACCAATGTTAGTTTAGAGATAATGGAATCGTATCTTCGTATGGTAAGGGTGTTTATAGTTACTATGGTGTTCAACAAATTGAAGAATTTGTTGCCTTTAAGGGTGCTTATGAAATTGCTTCTTTGATTGGAAAGTATGATGCTACTCTTTACAAATCTGAAAATTTTGCCATATTTAAATATTGTTATGATAATTATGATTCTAATGCCTATGTTAAACCATATATTGAGTACTCCTCCGCTGTCCAAGAAGAGACTAATATTTTGCAGGAGTCTATGGAAGAAGAAATTAATGACATTGTGAGCTCATTGGATGAAAAAGATGAGGAGGAGAGCGAAGAACAAAAGGAGGAAGAGCGTAGCTACCCGTGCCCACCTTCTAATGAGAGTAACTCTTCAACTCATACATTGTTTAATTTCCCTTCGTGCTTACCGAAGGACGAATGCTATGATGATTGTTATGATCCCGTTGATTCTTTTGAAATATCCCTTTTTGATGACGCTTGCTATGCTTGTGCCCAAGATGCCAATATGAATTATGCTCATGGAGATGAACTTTCTATAGTTCCTTATGTTTAACATGAGATTGTTGCTATTGCACCCACACATGATAGTCCTATTATCTTTTTGAATTCTCCAAACTACACTATATTGGAGAAGTTTGCACTTATTAAGGATTATATTGATGGGTTGCCTTTTTCCGTTACGCATGATGATTTTGATGAATATAATATGCATGTGCTTGCTGCTCCTACTCGCAATTATTATGAGAGAGGAACTACATCTCCGCCTCTGTATGTTTCCAACACGATAAAATTGCAAGAAACTGCCTATACTATGCATTGGCCTTTACTTGATGTGCATGAATTGTTCTTGTATGACATGCCTATGCATAGGAAGAGAGTTAGGCTTCGTTCTTGCATGACACATATCACTTTGTGCTCACTACTAAATGCCAAATCATTGCTAATTAAAATTGGCTTTGATATACCTTGGGATCCGGGTGGATCCATTACTTGAGCACTATATGCCTAGCTTAATGGCTTTAAAAAAAGCGCGGACAGGGAGACAACCCGGAAGTTTTAGAGAGTCATTTATTTCTGTTGTGTGATTTTATAAAGTTTAAAAACAAAAATAAAATAAATAGGGGAACCCAAAACTTTTCAAAAAGAAAAGTGAAAGTGATATAGACGAGCATTGTGAAAGTGGGGGACGTCCTTGAACTTTGTTCATGCCCATGGAAACTTTGTGAATCTTAATTACAGAAAAATTTCATCAAAAATAATTATCACCTTGTACAATTCCATTGTATTATAAAAATAATGTGCCAAGGTTTGCCTTTAGGATGTTTACAATGCTTGTTGGCTTGTGCGGTGCAGGACAGAAACTTTGGCTGTAGTGCGCGATTTTATATTTTTTGCTGGAACGTCAAATGGTTCTGAAACTTTTTGCACTGTATTTCTATACAAATTTTTTATTTTTCCTAATTTTGGAAGAATTTTTCAAGTACCATAAGTATGGTGAATGTTCAGATTATTACAGACTGTTCTGTTTTAGAGAGATTATGTTTTTGATGCATAGTTTGCTTGTTTTGATGAAACTATCAATTTCTATCAGTGGATTAAGCCATGGAAAAGTTATATTACAGTAGCTAAAATGAAAAAAAATGAATTGGTTTGCAACAGTACTTAGAGTAGTGATATGCTTTATTATACTAACGGATCTTACCGAGTTTTCTGTTGAAGTTTTGTGTGGATGAAGTGTTCGAAGATCGAGGAGGTCTCGATGTGAGGAGAAGAAGGAGAGGCAAGAGCTCAAGCTTGGGGATGCCCTAGGCACCCCAAGTAAATATTCAAGGAGACTCAAGCATCTAAGCTTGGGGATGCCCCGGAAGGCATCCCCTCTTTCTTCAACAAGTATCGGTATGTTTTTGGATTCGTTTCATTCATGTGATATGTGCAGATCTTGGAGCGTCTTTTGCATTTAGTTTTCACCTTTTCTTTTATGCACCATGCTGGTCTGAGATAGTCCTTGGTTGATTTATAGAATGCTCTTTGCACTTCACTTATATCTTTTGAGTATGGCTTTATAGAATACTTCATGTGCTTCACTTACATCATTTGAAGTTTGGATTGCCTGTTTCTCTTCACATAGAAAACCGCCATTTGTAGAATGCTCTTTTGCTTCACTTATAATTGTTAGAGCGTGGGAATAAATTTTGTATAAAGAATTAAAACTCTCTTGCTTCACTTATATCTATTTAGAGAGTTGACATGAATTGGTCATTCACATGGTTAGTCATAAAATCCTACATAAACTTCTAGATCACTGAATATGATATGTTTGATTCCTTGCAATAGTTTTGCGATATAAAGATGGTGATATTAGAGTCATGCTAGTGGGTAGTTGTGAATTCTAGAAATACTTGTGTTGAGGTTTTTGATTCCAGTAGCATGCACGTATGGTGAACCGTTATGTGACGAAGTTGGAGCATGATTTATTTATTGAGTGTCATCCTTTGTGTGGAGGTCGGGGGCGCGCGATGGTTAACTCCTACCAACCTGCCCCCTAGGAGCATGCATGTAGTACTTGATTTCGATGGCTAATAAATTTTTGCAATAAGTATGTGAGTTCTTTATGACTAATGTTGTGTCCATGGATTATACGCACTCTCACCCTTCCACCATTGCTAGCCTCTCTTGTAGCGCGCAACTTTCACCGGTACCATACACCCACCATATACCTTCCTCAAAACAGCCACCATACCTACCTATTATGGCATTTCCATAGCCATTCCGAGATATATTGCCATGTAACTCCACCGTTTCGTTTATTATGACACGCACCATCATTGTCATATTGCCTTGCATGATCGTAAGATAGCTAGCATGATGTTTCCATGGCTTGTCCATTTTTTGATGTCATTGCTACGCTAGATCATTGCACATCTCGGTACACCGCCGGAGGCATTCACATAGAGTCATATTCTGTTCTATCTTCGAGTTGTAATCTTTGAGTTGTAAGTAAATAAAAGTGTGATGATCTTCATTATTAGAGCATTGTCCCATGTGAGGAAAGGCCAAATAAAAAAAAGATGGCCTAAAAAATAGAGAGGGGCTAAAAAAAAGGGGAGAAAGCCCCACAAAAAAAATGAGAGAAAATAGAGAAGGGACAATGCTATTATCCTTTTCCACACTTGTGCTTCAAAGTAGCACCATGATCTTCATAATAGAGAGTCTCTTGTTTTGTCACTTCCATATACTAGTGGAAATTTTCATTATAGAACTTGGCTTGTATATTCCAATGAAGGGCTTCCTCAAATTCCCTAGGTCTTCATGAGCAAGCAAGTTGATGCACACCCACTAGTTTTATTTTTAAGATTTCATACACTTATAGCTCTAGTGCATCCGTTACATGGCAATCCCTACTCACTCACATTGATATCGATCGATGGACATCTCCATAGTCCATTAATTTGCCTAGTCGATGTGAGACTTTCTCCCTCCTTTTGCCTATCAGCACCTTCTATTCCACCCATAGTGCTATGTCCATGGCTCACGCTCATGTATTGTGTGAAAGTTGAAAATGTTTGAGAATACTAAAGTATGAAACAATTGCTTGGCTAAAACCGGGGTTGTGCATGATTTAAATATTTGTGTGGTGAAGATGGAGCATAGCCAGACCATATGATTTTGTAGGGATAACTTTCTTTGGCCATGTTATTTTGAAAAGACATGATTGCTTTATTAGTATGCTTGAAGTATTATTGTCTTAATGTCAAATGATAGACTATTGCTTTGAATCACTCGTGTCTTAATATTCATACCATGATTAGATTACATGATCAAGATTTTGCTAGGTAGCATTCCACATCAAAAATTATCTTTTTTATCATTTACCTACTCGAGGACGAGCAGGAATTAAGCTTGGGGATGCTGATACGTCTCCGTCATTTCTATAATTTTTGATTGTTCCATGCCAATATTCTACAACTTTCATATACTTTTGGAAACTTTTTATACTATTTTTTGGGACTAACATATTGATCCAGTGCCCTGTGCGAGTTCCTGTTTGTTGCATGTTTTTTGTTTCGCAGAATATCCATATCAAACGGAGTCCAAAGGGAATAAAAACGACGGAGATTTTTGTTGGAATATATGTGAATTTTGGGAAGCGGAACCAACATGAAACTACGCCCGAGTGGGCCACGAGGCAGGGGGGCACGCCCACCAGGGGCAGGCGCGCCCTGGGCCCTTGTGGCCACACCGTAAGGCGGTTGATGCCCTTCTTTCACCGCAAGAAATCTAATATCCGGATAAAAATCATGTCAAAAAATTAGCCCAATCAGAGTTACGGATCTCCAGGAATATAAGAAACGGTGAAGGGACGTAATCTGGGAACGCAGAAACAGAGAGAGATAGAGAGACAGATCCGATCTCGGAGGGGCTCTCACCCCTCTGCCGCCATGGAGGCCATGGACCAGAGGGGAAACCCTTCTCCCACCTAGGGAGAAGGTCAAGGAAGAAGAAGAAGGAGGGGGGATCTCTCCCTCTCGCTTCCGGTGGCACCGGAGTGCCACCGGGGCCATCATCGTGTGACGGAGATCTACACCAACACCTCCGTCATCTTCACCAACATCTCCATCACCTTCCCCCATCTATCTACAGCGGTCCACTCTCCCGCAACCCGCTGTACCCTCTACTTGAACATGGTGCTTTATGCTTCATATTATTATCCAATGATGTGTTGCCATCCTATGATGTCTGAGTAGATTATCGTTGTCCTATCGGTGATTGGTGAATTGCTATGATTGATTTAATTCGCTTGTGGTTATGTTGCTGTCCTTTGGTGCCCATCATATGAGCGCGCGCGTGGATCACACCATAGGGTTAGTTGTATGTTGATAGGACTACGTATTGGAGGGCAAGAGTGACAGAAGCTTCAACCTAGCATAGAAATTGATGCATACGGGATTGAAGGGGGACAAATATATCTTAATGCTATGGTTGGGTTTTACCTTAATGAACGTTAGTAGTTGCGGATGCTTGCTAATAGTTCCAATCATAAGTGCATGGAATTCCAAGTCAGGGATGACATGCTAGCAGTGGCCTCTCCCACATAAAACTTGCTATCGGTCTAGTAACGTAGTCAATTGCTTAGGGGAAATTTCGCAACTCCTACCACCACTTTTCCACACTCGCTATCACTAACTTTATTGCTTATTTATATTAACAGCCCCTAGTTTATATTTACGTGCTCTTTATATTCTTGCAAAGCTATCCCACAAAAACTACAAACTACTTCTAGTTTCATACTTGTTCTAGGTAAAGTAAACGTCAAGCGTGCGTAGAGTTGTATCGGTGGTTGATAGAACTTGAGGGAATATTTGTTCTGCCTTTAGCTCCTCGTTGGGTTCGACACTCTTACTTATCGAAAGAGGCTACAACTGATCCCCTACACTTGTGGGTTATCATGGCTTCTTCTCTCTCTTTGGATCTCAATACAAAGTTCTCCTCGATCTTCTTGGAGATCTGTTTGATGTAATACTTTTTGCGGTGTTTTGTTGAGATCTGATGAATTGTGGGTTTATGATCAAGATTATCTATGAACAATATTTGGTTCTTCTCTGAATTCTTATATGCATGATTTAATATCTTTGCCAGTCTCTTCGAATTATCAGTTTGGTTTGGCCTACTAGATTGATCTTTCTTGCAATGGGAGAAGTGATTAGCTTTGGGTTCAATCTTGCGGCGTCCTTTCCCAGTGACAGCATGGGCAGCAAGGCACGTATTGTATTGTTGGCATCGAGGATAAAAAGATGGGGTTTATGTCATATTGCATGAGTTTATCCCTCTACATCATGTCATCTTGCTTAAGGCGTTACTCTGTTCTTATGAACCTAATACTCTAGATGCATGCTGGATAGTGGTCGATGTGTGGAGTAATAATAGTAGATGCCAGAATCGTTTCGGTCTACTTGTCGCGGACGTGATGCCTATATACATGATCATGCCTAGATATTCTCATAACTATGCGCTTTTCTATCAATTACTTGATAGTAATTTGTTCACCCACCGTAAGATTTGTTATCTTGAGAGAGAAGCCACTACCGAAAACTATGGCCCCCCGGTCTATTTTCTATCGTATTAATCTTCCATCAACTAGCTCTCTTTATTGTTCTTTTATTTTGCAATCTTTACTTTTCAATCTATACAACAAAAAACCAAAAATATTTATCTTATTATCTCTTTCAGATCTCACTTTTGCAAGTGGCCGTGAAGCGATTGACAACCACTTTATCGCGTTGGTTGCAAGGTACTTAATTGTTTGTGCAGGTACTAGTGATTTGCGTGTATTCTCCTACTAGATTGATACCTTGGTTCTCAAAAACTGAGGGAAATACTTACGCTACTTTGCTGCATCACCCTTTTCTCTTCAAGGGAAAAATGACGCATGCTCAAGAGGTAGCAAGAAGAATTAATGGCGCCGTTGCCGGGAGATCTACGCACAAGTCAAGACATACCAAGTACCCATCACAAACTCTTATCCCTCGCATTACATTATTTGCCATTTGCCTCTCGTTTTCCTCTCCCCCACTTCACCTTTGCCATTTTATTCGGCCTTTTTTTCGTTCGCCTCTTTTCGCTTACTTCTTGTTAGCTTGTGTGTTGGAAAGATGGATGAACTTATGAAATTATTTGCTTATAAGAGTGTTTCTTGTGATCCTAATGATATGCCTTTGTCCATGTCGATTGAGAATAATAATGAATCTATGGATGTGAATTTTGTTGGTAGGAACAATTTTGGTAACAATGCATATAGAGGAAACTTTAATTCTAGGCCGTTCCCTAGTAATTCCTCTAATAATTATGGTAATTCCTACAACAACTCTTATGCAAATTTTAATAAGACGCCCTCTGATTTTGAGACTAGTGTTAAAGAATTTATGAATTCGCAAAAGAATTTCAATGCTTTGCTTGAAGAAAAAATGCTTAAGATTGATGAGTTGGCTAGGAACATGGATAGAATTTCTCTTGATGTCGATTCTTTGAAACTTATATCTATTCCACCTAAGCATGTCAATGAGTCTCTCAAAGCCATGAGAATTTCCATTGATGAGTGCAAAGAAAGAACCGCTAGGATGCATGCTAAAAGCGATTGCTTTGTGAAAGCATGTTCTTCTAGTTTGCATGATAATAAAGATGAAGATCTAAAAGTGATTGATGTGTCTCCTATTAAATATTTGTTTTCCAATCTGAATCTTGATAAAGATGGGACTGGAGATGAGTCTACTTTAGTTAAAAGGCGTCCCAATGATTCGGAGTTTTTAGATCTTGATGCAAAAAAAATTAAAAGTGGGATTGAAGAGGTAAAAACTTTACATAGCAATGAACCCACTATTTTGGATTTCAAGGAATTTAATTATGATAATTGCTCTTTGAAAGATTGTATTTCCTTGTTGCAATCCATGTTAAATTCTCCTCACGCTTATAGTCAAAATAAAGCTTTTACCAAACATATCCTTGATGCTTTAATGCAATCATATGAAGAAAAACTTGAAATAGAAGTTTCTATCCCTAGAAAACTTTATGATGAGTTGGAACCTACTATTAAAATCAAGATTAAAGATCATGAATGCTACGCTTTGTGTGATTTGGGTGCTAGTGTTTCCACGACTCCAAAAACTTTGTGTGATGTGTTAGGTTTCCATGAACTTGATGATTGTTCTTTAAATTTGCATCTTCCGGATTCTACCATTAAGAAACCTATGGGAAGGATTAATGATGTTCTTATTGTTGCAAATAGCAATTATGTGCCCGTAGATTTCATCGTTCTTGGTATAGATTGCAATCCTACATGTCCTATTATTCTTGGTAGACCTTTCCTTAGAACGATTGTGAAGGAAATATGCCCTAGAGGCAATAATAAAGATGTTTTTTGTATTTCCTTATATCATGACAAATGTCTTTTATTCATGATAGAATTGTATTAACCGGAAACTTAAATACATAGACAAAACAGAATGTCCCAAGTATGCCTCTACTAGACTAGCTCATTGATCAAAGATGGTTATGTTTCCTAGCCATAGACATGAGTTGTCATTTGATCAACGACATCACATCATTAGGAAAATGATGTGATGGAGAAGACCCATCCGTTAGCTTAGCACTATGATCGTTTAGTTTTACTACTATTGCTTTCTTCATGACTTATACATGTTCCTATGACTATGAGATTATGCAACTCCCGAATACCGGAGGAACACCTTGTGTGCTATCAAACGTCACAACGTAACTGGGTTAATACAAAGATGCTCTACAGGTGTCTCCGAAAGTGTTCGTGGTGTTGGCATAGATCAAGAATATGATTTGTCACTCCGAATGTCGGAGAGGTATCTCTGGGCCCTCTCGGTAATACACATCAAAATAAGCCTTGCAAGCAAATGACTAATGAGTTAGTCATGAGATGATGTATTATGGAACGAGTAAAGAGACTTGCTGGTAACGAGATTGAACTAGGTATTGAGATATCGATGATCGAATCTCGGGCAAGTAACAAACCGATGACAAAGGGAACGACATATGTTGTTATGCGGTTTGACCGATAAAGATCCTCATAGAATATGTAGGAGCCAATATGAGCATCCAGGTTCCGCCATTGGTTATTGACCAAAGATGAGTCTCGGTCATGTCTACATAGTTCTCGAACCCGTAGGGTCCGCACGCTTAACGTTTGATGATGATCGGTATTATGAGTTTATGAGTTTTGATGTACCGAAGGTAGTTCAGAGTCCCAGATGAGATCACGGGCATGACAAGGAGTCTCAGAATGTCCGAGACATAAAGATTAATATATTGGATGACTATACTCGGACACCGGAAGTGTTCCGGGTGTTATCGGGTAAAACCGGAGTGCCGGATGGGGTTACCGGAACCCCCCGAGGGAGTATGGGCCATAGTGGGCCATTGAGGGAAAGAGAGGGGCAGCCCATAGGGCTGGCCGCACCCCTAGGGTTCCTAGTTGGACTAGGAAATGGGGGGGGGGAGGCGCCCCTCTCCTTTCTTTCCCCTCTCCCCTTTCCTTTCCTACTCCTAGTAGGAATAGGAAAAGGGGGTTCCTATTCCTACTAGGAGTAGGAATCCTACTCCCTGGCACGCCCCTTGGCCAGCCGCACCTCCCCCCTTGCTCCTTTATATACGGGGGCAGGGGGCACCCAAAGACACACAAGAAACATTGTTCTAGCCGTGTGTGGTGCCCCCCTCCACAAAAACACACCTCGGTCATACCGTTGCAGTTAGGCGAAGCCCTGCGCCGGTAGCTTCATCGTCTCCGTCACCACGCCATCATGCTGATGAAACTCTCCCATGAAGCTCAACTGGATCAAGAGCTCATGGGACGTCATCAAGCTGAATGTGTGCTGAACGCAGAGATGCCGTACGTTCGGTGCTTGATCGGTTGGATCGCGAAGACGTTCGACTACATCAACCGCTTCACTAGACGCTTCCGCTTTCGATCTATGAGGGTATGTAGACATACTCTCCCCTCTTGTTGCTATGCATCTAGTAGATAGATCTTGCATGATCGTAGGATTTTTTTTGAAATTCTACATTCCCCAACAGTGGCATAATGAGCCAGGTCTATGCGTAGATGACACGCACGAGTAGAACACAATGAGTTGTGGGCGATAATAGTCATACTGCTTACCAGCATGTCAAACTTTGATTCGGCAGTATTGTGAGATGAAGCGGCCCGGACCGACATTACGCGTATCCTTACACGAGACTGGTTTCACCATTACGAGCACTCGTTGCTTAAAGGTGACTGGCGGGTGTCTGTCTCTCTCACTTTAGCTGAATCGAGTGTGGCTAGGCACGGTCCTTGTGAAGGTAAAAACATCACATACTTGACGAAAAATCGTTGTGGTTTTGTGTGCGTAGGTAAGAACGGTTCTTGCTAAGCCCGTAGCAGCTACGTAAAACTTGCAACAACAAAGTAGAGGACGTCTAACTTGTTTTTGTAGGGCATGCTGTGATGTGATATGGTCAAGACATGATGAGCTATACGTTATTCTATGAGATGATCATGTTTTGTAAAGTTATCGGCAACTATCAGGAGCCATATGGTTGTCGCTTTATTGTATGAAATAAATCGCCATGTAATTGCTTTACTTTATCACTAAGCGGTAGCAATAGTTGTGGAAGCAATAGTTGGTGAGACGACAACGATGCTACGATGGAGATCAAGGTGTCGCGCCGGTGACGATGGTGATCATGACGGTGCCTTGGAGATGGAGATCAAAAGCACAAGATGATGATCGCCATATCATGTCACATATTTTGATTGCATGTGATGTTTATCTTATTATGCTTCTTATTTTTCTTAGTACGACGGTAGCATTATAATATGATCCCTTACAAAACTTCAAGGTACAAGTGTTCTCCCTGAGTATGCACCGTTGCGAAAGTTCGTCGTGCCGAGACACCACGTGGTGATCGGGTGTGATAAGCTCTACATTCACATACAACGGGTGCAAGCCAGTTTTGCACACGCAGAATACTCGGGTTAAACTTGACGAGCCTAGCATGTACAGACATGGCCTCGGAACACTGGAGACCGAAAGGTCGAGCGTGAATCATATAGTAGATATGATCAACATAAGATGTTCACCATTGAAAACTACTCCATCTCACATGATGATCGGACATGGTTTAATAGATTTGGAATATGTGATCATTTAGATGACTAGAGGGATGTCTATCTAAGTGGGAGTTCTTGAGTAATATGATTAATTGAACTTTAATTTATCATGAACTTAGTCCTGATAGTTTTTGCATATCTATGTTGTTGTAGATCAATGGCCCGTGCTACCGTTCCCTTGAATTTTGATGCGTTCCTAGAGAAAGGTAAGTTGAAAGATGATGGTAGCAATTACACGGACTGGGTCCGTAACTTGAGGATTATCCTCATTGCTGCACAGAAGAATTATGTCCTTGAAGCACCGCTAGGTGACAAGCTCCCTCCCGCTAATGTAGACGCTTTGAACTTCTCGTAGATGCGGTCTAATGACTACACGACAGTTCAGCGTGCCATGCTTTATGGCTTAGAACAGGGACTTCAACGATGTTTTGAATGTCATGGAGCATATGAGATGTTCCAGCAGTTGAAGTTAATATTTCAAGCAAATGCCCGGATTGAGAAATATGAGATTTCCAATAAGTTCTACAGTTGCAAGATGGAGGAGAATAGTTCTATCAGTGAACACTTGCTCATAATGTCTGGGTACTATAATCATACGACTCAACTTGAATGCAAAGTTGACGAAGATAGTGTTATTGATAGTGTTCTTCAATCACTGCCACCAAGCTATAAAGGGTTCGTGATGAACTATAACAAGCAAGGGACGCAGAAGACAATTCCCGAGCTCTTCGCTATGCTCAAAGCTGCGGAGGTAGAAATCAAAAAGGAGCATCAAGTGTTGATGGTTAACAAGACCACTAGTTTCAAGAAAAAGGGCAAGGGAAAGAAGGGGAGCTTCAAGAAGAATAGCAAGACAGTTGCAACTCCCACGAAGAAACCCAAGTCTGGAGCCAAGCCTAAAACTGAGTGTTTCTACTGCAAAGGGACTGGACACTGGAACCGGAACTGCCCCAAGTATTTGGCGGATAAGAAGGATGGCAAGGTGAACAAAGGTATATGTGAGATACATGTTATTGATGTGTACCTTACTAATGCTCATAGTAGCACATGGGTATTTGATACCGGTTTGGTTGCTAATATTTGTAACTCGAAACGGGGGCTACGGATTAAACGAAGATTGGCTAAGGATGAGGTGATGATGCGCGTGGGAAATGGTTCCAAAGTCGATGTGATCACCGTCGACACACTACCTCTACATCTACCTTCGGGATTAGTTTAGACATGAATAATTGTTATTTGGTGCCAGCGTTAAGCATGAACATTATATCTGGATCTTGTTTATTGCGAGACGGTTATTCATTTAAATCTAAGAATAATTGTTGTTTCATTTATATGAGTAATATCTTTTATGGTCATGCATCCTTAAAGAGTGGTTTATTCTTGTTGGATCTCAATCATAATGATACACATATTCATAATATTGAAGCCAAAAGACGCAAGGTTAATAATGATAGTGCAACTTATTTGTGGCAGTGTCGTTTAGGTCATATTGGTGTAAAGCGCATGAAGAAACTCCGTAGTGATGGACTTTTGGAATCACTTGATTATGAATCGCTTGGTGCTTGCGAACCATGCCTCATGGGCAAGATGACCAAAACTCCGTTCTCCGGAACAATGGAGCGAGCAACATATTTGTTGGAAATCATACATACTGATGTATGTGGACCGATGAGTGTTGAGGCTCGCGGCGGGTATCATTATTTTCTGACCTTCACTGATGGTTTGAGCAGATATGGGTATATCTACTCAATGAAACACAAGTCTGAAACATTTGAAAAGTTCAAAGAATTTCAGAGTGAAGTAGAGAATCATCGTAACAAGAAAATAAAGTTTCTATGATATGATCATGGAGGCGAATATTTGAGTTACGATTTTGGTCTTCATTTGAAAAAAATATGGAATAGTTTCACAACTCACGCCACCCAGAACACCACAGCGTAATGGTGTGTTCGAACATCGTAACCGTACTTTATTAGATATGGTGCGGTCTATGATGTCTCTTACCGATTTACCACTATCGTTTTGGGGTTATGCTTTAGAGACAGCTGCATTCACGTTAAATAGGGCACCATCTAAATCCTTTGAGACGACGCCTTATGAACTGTGGTTTGGCAAGAAACCAAAGTTGTCGTTTCTTAAAGTTTGGGGCTGCGATGCTTATGTGAAAAAGCTTCAACCTGATAAGCTCAAACCCAAGTCGGAGAAATGTTTCTTCATAGGATACCCAAAGGAGACTGTTGGGTACACCTCCTATCACAGATTTGAAGGCAATATATTCATTGCTAAGAATGGATCCTTTCTAGAGAAGGAGTTTCTCTCGAAAGAAGTGAGTGGGAGGAAAGTAGAACTTGATGAGGTAATTGTACCCTCTCCCGAATTGGAAAGTAGTACATCACAGAAACTAGTTCCAGTGATTCCTACACCAATTAGTGAGGAAGCTAATGATGATGATCATGAAACTTCGGATCAAGTTACTGCTGAACTTTGTAGATCAACCAGAGTACGTTCCGCGTCAGAGTGGTACGGCAACCCGGTTCTGAAAGTCATGTTAGTAGACCATGATGAACCTATGAACTATGAGGAAGCGATGATGAGCCCAGATTCCGCAAAATGGCTTGAGGACATGAAATGTGAGATGGGATCCATGTATGAGAACAAAGTATGGACTTTGATTGACTTGCCCAATGATCGGCAAGCCATCGAAAATAAATGGATCTTCAAGAGGAAGACCGACGCTAACGGTAATATTACTGTTTACAAAGCTCGAATTGTTGCGAAAGGTTTTCGACAAGTTCAAGGAGTTGACTACGATGAGACTTTCTCACCCGTAGCGATGCTTAAGTCTGTCTGAATCAAGTTTGAAATCTGGCAAATGGATGTCAAAACTGCATTCCTGAATGGATATCTCAAAGAGGAGATGTATATGATGCAACCAGAAGTTTTTGTCGATCCTAAAGGTGCTAACAAAGTGTGCAAGCTCCAGCGATCTATCTATGGACTGGTGCAAGCATCTCGGAGTTGGAATATACGCTTTGATGAGGTGATCAAAGCATATGGTTTTATACAGACTTTTGGAGAAGCCTGTATTTACAAGAAAGTGAATGGGAGCTCTGTAGCATTTCTGATATTATATGTGGATGACATATTGTTGATTGGAAATGATATAGAATTTCTGGATGGCATAAAAGGATAGTTGAATAAGAATTTTTCAATGAAAGACCTCGGTGAAGCTGCTTACATATTAGGCATCAAGATCTATAGAGATAGATCAAGACGCTTAATTGGACTTTCACAAAGCACATACCTTGATACAATTTTGAAGAAGTTCAAAATGGATCAGTCAAAGAAAGGGTTTTTGCCTGTGTTACAAGGTGTGAAGTTGAGTAAGACTCAATGCCCAACCACTGCAGAAGATAGAGAGAAAATGAAAGTCATTCCCTATGCCTCAGTCATAGGATCTATCATGTATGCAATGTTGTGTACCAGACCTGATGTATGCCTTGCTATAAGTTTAGCAGGGAGGTACCAAAGTAATCCAGGAGTGGATCACTGGACAGCGGTCAAGAACATCCAGAAGTACCTGAAAAGGACAAAGGATATGTTTCTTGTTTATGGAGGTGACAAAGAGCTCATCGTAAATGGTTACGTCGATTGAAGCTTTGACACTGAACCGGATGACTCTAAGTCACAAACCGGATATGTATTTTTATTGAACGGTGGAGCTGTCAGTTGGTGCAGTTCCAAGTAGAGCATCGTGGCGGGATCTACGTGTGAAGTGGAATACATAGCTGCTTCGGAAGCAACAAATGAAGGAATCCAGGTTTCACAGGAGAACAAAGCACATCAAAAGACGCTTCAATTCCATCCGCGATCAAGTCAAGGAGGGAGACATAGTAATTTGCAAGATACACACGGATCTGAATGTCGCAGACCCGTTGACTAAGCCTCTTCCACGGGCAAAACATGATCGGCACCAAGACTCCATGGGTGTTAGAATCATTACTTTGTAATCTAGATTATTGGCTCTAGTTCAAGTGGGAGACTGAAGCAAATATGCCCTAGACGCAATAATAAAGATGTTTTTTGTATTTCCTTATATCATGATAAATGTCTTTTATTCATGCTAGAATTGTATTAACCGAAAACTTAATTACACGTGTGAATACATAGACAAAACAGAATGTCCCTAGTATGCCTCTACTAGACTAGCTCATTGATCAAAGATGGTTATGTTTCCTAGCCATAGACATGAGTTGTCATTTGATCAACGAGATCACATCATTAGGAGAATGATGTGATGGACAAGACCCATCCATTAGCTTAGCACTATGATCATTTAGTTTTACTGCTATTGCTTTCTTCATGACTTATACAAGTTCCTATGACTATGAGATTATGCAACTCCCGAATACCGGAGGAACACCTTGTGTGCTATCAAACGTCACAACGTAACTGTGTGATTATAAAGATGCTCTACAGGTGTCTCCGAAAGTGTTCATGGTGTTGGCATAGATCAAGAATAGGATTTGTCACTCCGAATGTCGGAGAGGTATGTCTGGGCCCTCTCGGTAATACACATCAAAATAAGCCTTGCAAGCAAATGACTAATGAGTTAGTCATGAGATGATGTATTACGGAACGAGTAAAGAGACCTGCCGGTGACGAGATTGAACTAGGTATTGAGATATCGACGATAGAATCTCGGGCAAGTAACATACCGATGACAAAGGGAACGACGTATGTTGTTATGCGGTTTGACCGATAAAGATCTTCGTAGAGTATGTAGGAGCCAATATGAGCATCCAGGTTCCAGTATTGGTTATTGACCGGAGATGAAACTCGGTCATGTCTACATAGTTCTCGAACCTGTAGGGTCCGCATGCTTAACGTTTGATGACGATCGGTATTATGAGTTTATGAGTTTTGATGTACCAAAGGTAGTTCGGAGTCCCGAATGAGATCACGGACATGACGAGGAGTCTCGGAATGTCCGATACATAGAGATTAATATATTGGATGACTATATTCGGACACCGGAAGTGTTCCGGGTGTTATCGGGTAAAACCGGAGTGCCGGAGGGGGTTACCGGAACCCCCCCCTCCCCGAGGGAGTATGGGCCATAGTGGGCCATTGAGGGAAAGAGAGGGGCAGCTCATAGGGCTGGCCGCACCCCCTAGGGTTCCTAGTTGGATTAGGAAAAGGGGGGAGGCGCCCCCTCTCTTTTCCTTCACCTCTCCCCTTTCCTTTACTACTCCTAGTAGGAATAGGGAAAGGAGGTTCCTATTCCTACTAGGAGTAGGAATCCTACTCTCTCGCGCACCCCTTGGCCAGCCGCACCTCCCCCTTGCTCCTTTATATATGGGGGCAGGGGGCACCCAAAGACACACAAGAAACATTGTTCTAGCCGTGTGCGGTGCCCCCTCCACAGAAACACACCTCGGTCATACCGTTGCAGTGCTTAGGCGAAGCCCTGCGCCGGTAGCTTCATCGTCTCCGTCACCACGCCGTCGTGCTGACGAAACTCTCCCGTGAAGCTCAACTGGATCAAGAGCTCGTGGTACGTCATCAAGCTGAACGTGTGCTGAACGCGAAGGTGTCGTACATTCGGTGCTTGATCGGTTGGATCGCGAAGACGTTCGACTACATCAACCGCGTCACTAGACGCTTCCGCTTTCGGTCTACGAGGGTTCGTAGACATACTCTCCCCTCTCGTTGCTATGCATCTAGTAGATAGATCTTGCGTGATCGTAGGATTTTTTTTGAAATACTATGTTCCCTAACAGATTTGTGCAATTATTGACATGAAAGAAGGAAATATTAGATTCCAATTTCCGTGAAGGAAAGGCACGGAACACTTTCCTAGAAAGAAAATCAAATTTCCTTATGAATCTATTATGAGAGCCACTTATGGATTGCCAACCAAAGATGATAATACCTAGATCTATTCTTGTTTTGTGCCTAGCTAGGGGCGTTAAACAATAGCGCTTGTTGGGACACAACCCAATTTTATTTTCTTTGCTTTTACTTCTGTTTTGTAATAAATAATTCGTCTAGCTTCTGGTTAGATGTGGTTTTGTGTTTTAATTAGTGTTTATGCCAAGTAGAACCTTTGGGAAGACTTGGGTGAAGTCTTTGTGATCTTGCTGTAAAAAACAGAAACTTTTGCGCTCACGAGATTAGTTGCCATTTATTACTGGAGAGTGCTTTTAGGTTGATTCTTTTTGCAGATGATTAATAGACAAATTCCTCACGTCTACCAATTTATTTCAGAATTGTTAGAGTTACAGAAGTATTCGAAAGTTATAGATTGCTACAGAATGTTCTGTTTTTTACAGATTCTTTTTTCGTGTGTTGTTTGCTTATTTTGATGAATCTATAAGTAGTATCGGGGGGTATGAACCATAGAGAAGTTGGAATACAGTAGGTTTAACACTAATATAAATAAAGAATGAGTTCAATACAGTAACTTAAAGTGGTGGTTTGTTTTCTTATACTAACGGAGCTCACGAGATTTTCTGTTGAGTTTTGTGTTGTGAAGTTTTCAAGTTTTTGGGTAAGGATTTGATGGACAATGGAATAAAGAGTGGCAAAAGCCTAAGCTTGGGGATGCCCAAGGCACCCCAAGGTAAAATTCAAGGACAAAAAAAAGCCTAAGCTTGGGGATGCCCCGGGAAGGCATCCCCTCTTTCGTCTTCGTCTATCGGTAACTTTACTTGAGACTATATATTTATTCACCACTTGATATGTGTTTTGCCTGGAGCGTCTTGTATGATTTGAGTCTTTGCTTTTTAGTTTACCACAATCATCCTTGCTGTACACGCCTTTTGGGAAAGACACACATGAATCGGAATTTATTAGAATACTCTATGTGCTTCACTTATATCTTTTGAGCTAGATAATTTTGCTCTAGTACTTCACTTATATCTTTTAAAGCAGTGGTGGATTTATTTTATAGAAATTATTGATCTCTGATGCTTCACTTATATTATTTTGAGAGTCTTTTAGAACAGCATGGTAATTTGCTTTGGCTATAAAATTAGTCCTAATATGATAGGCATCCAAGATGGGTATAATAAAAACTTTCATATAAAGTGCATTGAATACTATGAGAATTTTGGTACTTGATGATTGTTTTGAGATATGAGGATGGTGATATTAGAGTCATTCTAGTGTAATTGTGAATTTTAGGAATACTTGTGTTAAAGTTTGTGATTCTCGTAGGATGCACGTATGGTGAACCGTTATGTGATGAAGTTGGAGCATGATTTATTTATTTATTGTCTTCCTTTGTGTGGAGGTCGGGATCGCGCGATGGTTAACTCCTACCAACCCTTCCCCTAGGAGCATGCGTGTAATGCTTTGTTTTGATAACTTGTAGATTTTTGCAATAAGTATATGAGTTCTTTATGAGTAATGTTGAGTCCATGGATTAGATGCACTCTCACCCTTCCACCATTGCTAGCCTCTCTAGTATCGCGCAACTTTCGCCGATACCATACAACCACCATATATCTTCCTCAAAACAGCCACCATACCTACCTATTATGGTATTTCCATTCCGAGATATATTGCCATGCAACTTTCCACCGTTCCGTTTATTATGACACGCTTCATCATTGTCATATTGCCTTGCATGAACATGTAGTTGACATCGTATTTGTGGCAAGGACACCATGCATAATTTTTCATACATGTCACTATTGATTCATTGCACATCCCGGTACACCGCCGGAGGCATTCACAAAGAGTCATATTTTGTTCTAAGCATCGAGTTGAAATTCTTGAGTTGTAAGTAAATAAAAGTGTGATGATCTTCATTATTAGAGCATTGTCCCAGTGAGGAAAGGATAATGGAGACTATGATTCCCCCACAAGTCGGGATGAGACTCCGGACGAAAAAAGAGAGAAGAAAAGAGGCCATAAAAAAAGAGAAAAGGACCAAAATAAAAAAAATGAGAGAAAAAAAGGGACAAGGGGCAATGCTACTATCCTTTTTACACACTTGTGCTTCAAAGTAGCACCATGATCTTCATGATAGAGAATCTCTTGTTTTGTCATCTTCATATACTAGTGGGAAATTTCATTATAGAACTTGGCTTGTATATTTCAATGATGGGCTTCCTCAAGATGCCCTAGGTCTTCGTGGTCAAGCGAGTTGGATGCACACCCACTTAGTTTCTTTAGTTGAGCTTTCATACACATATAGCTCTAGTGCATCCGTTGCATGTCAATCCCTACTCAAGCACATTGATATCTATTGATGGGCATCTCCATAGCCCATTAATACGCCTAGTTGATGTGAGACTATCTTTCTCCTTTTGTCTTCTCCACAACCACCACTATATCCCACCTATAATGCTATATCCATGGCTCACACTCATGTATTGCGTGAAAGTTGAAAAAGTTTGAAAAAATTAAAGTATGAAACAATTGCTTGGCTAAAACCGGGGTTGTGCATGATTTAAATATTTTGTGTGATGAAGATAGAGCATAGCCAGGCTATATGATTTTGTAGGGATGAACTTTCTTTGGCCATGTTGTTTTGAGAAGACATGATTGCTTAGTTAGTATGCTTGAAGTATTATTACTCTTATGTCAATATTAAACTTTTGTCTTGAATCTTTCAGATCTAAACATTCATGCCACAATAAAGAAAATTACATTGAGAATTATGTTAGGTAGCATTTCACATCAAAAATTCAGCTTTTATCATTTACCTACTCGAGGACGAGCAGGAATTAAGCTTGGGGATGCTTGATACGTCTCCAACGTATCTATAATTTTTGATTGTTCCATGCTATTATATTATCTGTTTTGGATGTTTAATGGGCTTTAATATGCACTTTTATTATTATTTTGGGGACTAACCTACTAACCAAAGGCCAAGTGCAAATTGTTGTTTTGTTTCATATTTCAGTGTTTTGCGGAAAAGGAATATCAAACGGAGTCCAAACGGAATGAAACCTTCGCGAGGATCGTTTTTGGAACAAACACAATCTACAAGACTTGGAGTACACACCTAGGAAGCCACGAGGTGGCCACGAGGCAGGAGGGCGCGCCCCTATAACACTCCAAATTTTCGGTTTGGTTTTTCTTCCAAACTTTTGGTCTTTTGGAAGGGGGTGTTTGATCTTCTCTTGAAACCCTTCTAAAATCTCTTCTGGCCAAAGTTTATGTGTTATTATCAAGCTTGATTTTTGGTCTTGAAAGTTTCTTCTTGTGTTACCTAAACACAAGTTGTTTTCTTAAGGTTTTGTTTGATTCTTTTCCCTTCTTGATTTAAACATCTTAGGTTTAACCTTGGGCTTATTTTCCTCTCCAACTTTCATCTTGCCATGACACCCAACAGAAATAATTCTCTCCAAGACCTCCTCTTCACCTTAGGACAAGTCTCACATTAATTCCAGTGAGTTTCAACCTTATTGGAATTTTTCCTCTATTTATTTTACTCCTAAAACAATTTCTGTCCATTAAAGTGAACCTTGGTGATTTACAAAGGAACCACCATGTCCACCTTGTTATTTGTTTCCAAACTAACTTCCCTGGATAGTCCTTAGTACCCACAACCTAGATCCATCTTGTTTCTTGGTCCACAGTTCAAAATTTCAAATTTCACCTGCTGCAAGTTTGGACCAGATTTGCAAATTTTGGTGAAATTCATATTTTTCTTCTTCCAAAAATTCTGTGAAAATTCAGGCAGCCTCTAGATGCATCAAGAGGCCGCTCCACCAAATATCAGCCCTAGAATCATTTCCCACATGCCAGAATCATTTCATCATACACCTGGCGTGCACTGTTTCTGTCAGTTTCAGAAACTGCTAACTGAACTTTGCAGGCGACAGTGCAGTTCGTCAGTTTCGTCAATCTCGCCAGTGCTCGCCTTGGATCGATGCTCACTGCACCTCCTTCTTATCCAGCGCGCCGCACGCTTGCTTGGATGCTTCTTGGCGTCGGTGGCGCCCTGGTCCGCCCACGTCGGCGTCTTCCGCGGCGGCAAAACCTCCCATGGCGGCCGACAGTAGGCATCCTGCGGCACGACGCCGTCTGGCACCGCCCAAGCCACCCGAGAGCTCCGCGTGGCCTTCTCCATTGCCAGCGCACGCGTGCAACACCGTCGTCGTGGCCTGGCGCGCATAGGGCGCGTTCTCTGCCGTCGACGTGCCGCACGGCCATTCCGTCGAGGGCAGACCGTAATCGCCCCTCCCCTGCTGAGTTAGGCACGGGAATGGAACCAGTACATCTCCTAGTCGATGCTCAAGCCCCTAAACCCACCGTCCAGCCACTGCGCCGCCGTAATCGCTCGCCGGACTTATCCCGTTCATGGCAACCGCCTCGGGCCGGCTATTTATAGTGCCCCCGAGCTCACTCTCGAGCCCGCAAACCTCCACCGTCTCCCTAGACCGCGCCCAGCCTCTGGAAGAGCCTCGAGGGGCCCTTCTTCCTCATCTCCGGCCAACTCCGTCCGCCTCGGGCTCCAACAACGTTCTCTCCGGTGAGAACTCCTCCGCCGCCCTGGACTCGAGCGTAACCTCCTGGCACCTACATAAGTCTAACCCCCGCTCCAATTTGCCCCCAGGAGCTCTCTTCGATGAGGCCCACGACCACCCGAGCCGCCGTCCGCCGGAGACAGGGTCGCTGATACGTCCAAAACGTATCTATAATTTCTGCTTGCTCCATGCCTCTTTTGTGTGATATTGCTATGATATTTATGCACTTCCATACACTTTTGATCATATTTGGACTAACCTATTAACTCAGTGCACCCCAGTGCCAGTTTCTGTTCTCTGCTGTTTTTGTATTTCAGGTTTTCCCATTACTTAAATTGCTAGAAAAATTCCGGGAAAAATATATAAAAAATCAGCGCTCCAGAAGCTTCCACGCGCCAGAAGTGGGGCCAAAGGGGAGCTAGGGGCAGCCCAGGCGCCCCCCCTCCTGGCCGCGCCGGGGGGGGCGCCTGGGCCCCCCTCTCCGCCTCTGGTGCCCCCCCTTTGGCATATATTTAGCACGCGTCCCGAAACCCTTTTTACGATCTCGTCTCTGTTCCGCCGCCGCCGCGCTTCCAAGATCGGGAGCACCAGGAGAACTCTTCCCGGCACCCTGCCGGAGGGGAGAACAAACCACCGGGAGCTTCTCCACCACCATGGATGCCTCCCGGATGAGTTGTGAGTAGTCTCCCTTGGACCATGGGTCCATGACCAGTAGCTATGTGATGTTCTCCTCCCCTCTTTGTTCTTCATCGATCAGACCTCGTGAGCTGCCCTACATGATCGAGGCACATATGTAATCTTTATGCTGTTGCTATGCTGAGTTTGCTGGGATCCGATGGATTATGAGATTATGTTCAGATTGTGTGTGAGTAATATATTTGATTCACCTCTTTTATATTTATGTTCTTGAGTAATTCTTGCATGTTCTCCGTTGCTATTTATTGCTTTGGCCGAGTAGTAGGTAGTAACTCCAAGAGGGAACGTTATGCTTGATTGTGGGTTCATGCCCCTCGATGACTAGTTTGAGTGACAGAAACATGAGTCTAGGGGATGTGCTGTTGCTACAAGGGGGAAAACAACGGTGCTTGTACTTGCGGGTGCAAGGATTGTTTACTTTACGCAAAGTTCTTTTAATGCAGTTGTCTGTTGCTTTGAGTTTACACTTTGGGTGGGACTCGCAACTTAATACCAGCGAGATGTTCTGGATAGATATCTCAAGGTGGATGATTAGTAGTAGATGCAGATGGATTTCGGTCTACTTGCCTTGGCGTACCACCCATGCTTTTGAGCCTCTACCTTTCTTTGCAGCATAGTTAGCATTGGTTTGCGCACATAATCCTGTCAATTGCCCAGCTGTAATTTGTTTACCTCGCTTAGCTGTTTTATCGTCTTTTGGGAGAGAGACATCACTAGTGAACATCATGGGACCCCGGTCCATATTACCATCACTGATCACACCCGCTATTTACTTCCTGTTCTTATTTCCTAGTTGCAGTCATACCTATCACTATTATCTCTTGCGTTTGATCCTTTGTAAACGACAAGGCCGGAGGGATTGACAACCTCTCTGTACTCGTTGGGAGCAAAGTTATTTGTATCTGTGTGCAGGTCCTGTCAAGCCAAAGTTTCTGGCACCATTGACACCTTCTTGTCGACCCTCGGAGTCTCACGGGATTCGTTCCTTGGTATCTTTGCCAAGGGAAATTTGCCGCTACGCTACATCTCAAACCTTCCACTTGGGGTAACCAACGAGGGGCGAGAAGCCATCAAGCAAGTTTCTGGCGCCGTTGCCGGGGACTCCACTCTTCAAGATAGGGGAGTTGCACGCTATCTTTTATCTTTGCTTTTTAGTCTTGTTAGATTACCTTTCAGTTTTTTGCTTTAGTGTCTTCTATCAAAAATCAGAAAAATAGTTATCTTGCTTGCTGCTGCTATGGGTTCCACTGAGAACACCAAGTTGTGTGACTTCACCAGTCATAACAACAATGACTTTATCTGCACGCCTATTACTACACCTGCCACTTCAGCACCTTCTTATGAAATTAAACCTGCTTTACTGAACCTAGTTATGAAAGATCAATTCTTCGGTGCTGGAGATTATGCTGCTTTGCACTTAAATAATTTTGTTGAACTCTGTGATATGCAAAAGTACCAAGAAATAGATGGTGATATTGCTAAGCTTAAGCTTTTTCCTTTCTCCTTGAGAGGAGGAGCTAAAATCTGGTTTCAATCCTTGCCTAGGAATAGCATAGATTCTTGGGACAAGTGCAAGGATGCCTTTATTGGGAAGTACTATCCCCCTACTAAAATTATCCAACTAAGGAGTAACATAATGAATTTTAAACAATTGGATAATGAACATGTTGCCCAAGCTTGGGAACGCATGAAATCTCTTGTCAAGAACTGCCCTACTCATGGTTTGACTACTTGGATGGTTATCCAAACTTTTTATGCAGGCTTGAACTTTACCTCGCGGAACTTGTTAGATTCGGCCGCGGGAGGAACCTTTATGTCAACTACACTTGGTGCTGCCACGAGGCTTCTCGATGAGATGATGACCAACTACTCCCAATGGCACACCGAACGCGCTCCAACAGGTAGGAAGGTAAACTCTGTCGAGGAGATTTCCTCCCTAAATGAAAAAGTTGACTTGATCATGTCTCTACTTTCCAAGCAATCTCCTATTGATCCTCATGATGTTCCTTTAAATTCTTTGATTGCTCAAGATCAAGTAGATGTCAACTTTATCTCTAGAAACAATTTCAATAACAATGCTTATAGGAGTAACTTTGGTAGCAACCCTAGACCGTTCCCCTCTAATTCCTATGGGAACAACAATGCTTATCCTAACACCAAGAACTCCACTTCTGAACTAGAGATTATGCTTAAAGACTTTATCACTACCCAAAAAGCCTTCAATAAGAGTGTAGAAGAAAAACTAAACAAACTAGATAATCTCTCTTCGAAGGTAGACAATTTAGCCCATGACGTAGAATTGCTTAAAATTAGAACTTCCCCTCTTGAGGAGAGGAAGACCACTCCTATGAATGTTATTCAAGTGCAAATTAATGAAAACATTAGGATGATGGCTAAACTTAAAGAGAGATGGGCTAGAGAAAAGGAGGAAGAAGATAGAATTAAGAGCCTTCCTACCCACCACACTGTTGCTACTATCCAAGTTGTTGAGGATATCCAAACTCTTAGCACCCAATGCACTCCTAGTCCCATTGGACCTATTAATGGTGATGCTATGACCTCAACCGTAGAAACTCCTATGACCATAGAAGCTACCAAACAAGTGAGCCTAAAGGACACCACTACCACTTTACTTGATAGTAGGTACCTTGATTTTGATAATTGCACCCTTTCTGAAGTTATTGATTTCCTTCACAAGATGTCTAGAGATCCCCACACTAGCACGCTTAATCTTGCCTTCACGGAGCATATCACTAATGCTCTCATCAAAGCTAGGGAGGAGAAGCTTAGGGTAGAAGCCTCCATACCTAGAAATCTAGAAGATGGTTGGGATCCTATGATTAAAATTAAGTTGAATAACTTCTCTTGCTATGCTTTATGTGATGTTGGAGCTAGTACCTCCGTTATGCCCAAAAGAATATATGATATGCTTAAATTGAAATCTTTTGATCCTTGTTCTTTTGGTGTTCGTCTTGTTGATTCTTCCATAAAGAAACCTTTGGGAGGATCGACGATGTTCTTATCATTGTCAATGACAATTATGTTCTCGTTGATTTTACTATTATGGATATTGAATGTGAACCTTCTTGTCCAATTATTTTGGGACGTCCTTTTCTTCGCACCGTTGGTGCTATCATTGACATGAACGAGGGGAATATAAAATTCCAATTTCCTCTCAAGAAAGGGATGGAACACTTCCCTAGAAATAATATTAAGTTACCTTTTGAGTCTGTTATACGGGCTAGCTATTCTTTTACTCTTGATAAAACTTGATCCTCTCTTTTTGCATCATGCCTAGCTTAAAGGCATAAAAGAAAGCGCTTTTGGGAGGCAGCCCACAACGAATAAAGTTTTATTTTTCTTTTGTTGTGTCTTGATGCTTGTTGCTACAGTAGCATCATCATTGTATCTTTTCTTTTCAGCTTTGTGCCAAGTTTAGCCTCTGATTGCAAGAAAGTTCAAAAGTTGTGACGTGCAGTCCAGAAAACAGATTCTGTCCTTGGACAGAAAAATTCGTATAAAATCACCATATCATCTTTTTGATCTGAATTGTTTTGACAATGTGCTCTATACAATTGGCTTTCGGGCGTCTGTTCTGAGTTTATTGATTTGAGTTGCAGAAGTGCCCCGGAAAAATTATTTACTACCTGCTGGTCTGTTTTTCATAGATTCTGTCATGTTTTGCCTTTTCTTCGTTTTGCAAACCTTGAGCTTGCTTTTTCTTTGCAAAAACCTTTTGGCAATCTTGATAAACAGTATCTCTTCAAGATTATCTTTATTTCCAGCAAGGAAAAATTATTTTATTATGGGTACTAACCTCGCTAATCAGATTATGATGAGTTATGTATGAAGGGAGTTTTCAAGTGTGTGAGGGAAGATGATAAAAAGATTCAGGAGGGTCAAACGCTCAAGCTTGGGGATGCCCCCGTGCACCCCCAAGTTATATTCAAGAAGACTCAAGCGTCTAAGCTTGGGGATGCCCCCGTGCATCCCCTTCTCCATCAACAATTATCAGTTCGTCTTTCGTTCCACTATATTTTAATCACTTCATGCGTTATGTGCTATGCTTGGAGCGTCTTGCTTTTAGTTTCCTTTTTAGTTTTCTTTAGCTTTGCTTGCTGTTCATAACATGTTAGAACCCAGCTTTCTTTGTGTGGGAGAGAAACACGCTCCACTTCAACCTAGAACACAACATAGGATTTTCATGCTTATCTTTGCTGTGTGTGTTCTTTGTCTTTCCATAGCTACTGTCATGTTTAGCTCTTAAGTTTTCATGCTTTTCTTTTTTAAAGAGCTTTTGTTTAGTTGGTTGTTGAACTCTCTTGAGTTTTCATGTTTATCTTGTTAAGAGAGTTTGTCTGTTGCACTGAGTTGTGTGTCTTAACTTAAAGTAGGTAATTGAGGTTGCTATTTAATTTTAGTAGTAACTTGCAATAGTTTTGAGGTATTGCCATGAGTAATGTCTGAACTTTTGGTGTCAAGAGCTTTAGCCTATTAGTGATAGATGTCGTATTTTGGGCAATCCGTGTTTATTTTCGAAAACCTACAAAATAGTTGAGAACTTTAGCTACTAAATGGATCACTAATCTTTGGAGGGATCGAATATTAGAGTACACTCACATATCATGAGTCGAGGATGCGCAAGGATAACCAAATCCCCATACACTCCTCCTTGGGGTACTTGTCTCTTTGTGAACCTCCTAATTAGATTGAGAGTTACCGATAATAAGTGCATGAGTTCTTCGGACTAATGTGAGTATTCGAAGGTTGACACTTCCACCTAACCATATTTTTCTAGCCTCTTCGGTACCGTGCATTGCCCTTTCTCACCTCGAGAGTTGGCGCATACTTCGCCGGTGCATCCAAATCCTTGGCACGATACACTCTGTCATCATAAGCCTCATTATATCCTTCCTCAAAACAGCCACCATACCTACCTATTAAGGCATTTCCATAGCCTTTCCGAGATACATTGCCATGCAACATCCACCCTCTCATGACTTGATCTTCATGTCATACATGCTTTTTGCTTGATCGATGAGCCACATGCTAGTTGGGCCTTGCCCTAATCATTGCTACATGACGCGCTAGTATCATTGCATATCCTGCTACACTGGCAGAGGCATACATTTGCATACATCATGATAGTTTCATTTTCTTTATGTTCAGTACTTTTGTAAAGTGTGAAAGATATTCTATACTTCTTGTAATACATAGAGTGTTGTCCCTTAAGTGAGGACAAATCAAAAGATCCCAAAGAGGACAAAATCAAAAGATCCTAAAGAGGACGAATGAGAGATAAATAGAAAGAGCCATTGAGGCCACAAAAAATAAAAAAATAAAAAAGAAGAGAAAAAGAAATAAAAAGAGAGAAGGGGGCACACTACTATTTCTTTTGAGAGATCCACACTCGTACTCCATCTTATACCTTGTACTCCATAGAGATTATCATTCATGCATATAGCTATGTGGGGACCTTTACACTATAGAACTTGGCTTGTATATTCCAATGATGAGCCTCCTCAAAAGAGCTCTAGGTCTTCTTGAGCAAGCAAGTTGGATGCACCCCCACTAGCTCCATTGGAGAGCTTACCTTAGCTCATATGTGCATCCATTGCATGGCAATCCCTACTCCTCACATCATATCTATCATTTGGCTTTCTCTCGCCGATGATTGTCCTCATTGATGTGAGCCTTTCACACCTTTTTTGTATTCCCCCTCTATCATTTTTCTCTCTTTGCCATCCTAAGTGTCGACTTTCTTGCTTACGCTCATCCATTGCATGAGTGCTCAAAATATCGAAAGGGAGTGGATCATTTTGACTTGTACCTGGCTGACGGTCTGAGGATGAGTCAAGATAAGATTCCAAAAAAGACCAAGTGTGAAACTTTAGTAGATTAAGTTCTCAACAATACAAAAACTATGTTTTACTCTCTCATATATCCCTATCCCCTTTCTTGCACGCAAACACCATTTGGAGACATTCGAGTCACGGACAGCGAGAGCTCTTGCACCTTTATGTTCTGATGTTACTTGTTACAATGCTAATATAGACTCTTGCTTGTTATGACTTGAATTGGATTACATGCCTTGATTGCTTTACTTAAAAGTTCTTATATGGTTGATAGCATGTCACCACAGAAATTATGCTTGTTATCATTTACCTACTCGAGGACGAGCAGGAATTAAGCTTGGGGATGTTGATACGTCCAAAACGTATCTATAATTTTTGCTTGCTCCATGCTTCTTTTGTGTGATATTGCTATGATATTTATGCACTTCCATACACTTTTGATCATATTTGGACTAACCTATTAACTCAGTGCACCCCAGTGCCAGTTTCTGTTCTCTGCTGTTTTTGTATTTCAGGTTTTCCCATTACTTAAATTGCCAGAAATATTCCGGGAAAAATATATAAAAAATCAGCGCTCCAGAAGCTTCCACGCGCCAGAAGTGGGGCTAGAGGGGAGCCAGGGGCAGCCCAGGCGGCCAGCCCACGCGGCCCCCCTCCTGGCCGCGCCGGGGGGGGGGGGAGGGGGGCGCCTGGGTCCCCCTCTCCGCCTCTGGTGCCCCCTTTTTGGCATATATTTAGCACGCGTCCCGAAACCCTCGAGGACGGAAACCCTTTTTACGATCTCGTCTCTGTTCCGCCGCCGCCGCGCTTCCAAGATTGGGAGCACCAGGAGAACTCTTCCCGGCACCCTGCCGGAGGGGAGAACCACCACCGGGAGCTTCTCCACCACCATGGACGCCTCCCGGATGAGTTGTGAGTATTCTGCCTTGGACTATGGGTCCATGACCAGTAGCTATGTGATGTTCTCCTCCCCTCCTTGTTCTTCATCGATTAGACCTCGTGAGCTGCCCTACATGATCGAGGCACATATGTAATCTTTATGCTGTTGCTATGCTGAGTTTGCTGGGATCCGATGGATTATGAGATTATGTTCAGATTGTGTGTGAGTAATATATTTGATTCACCTCTTTATTTATGTTCTTGAGTAATTCTTGCATGTTCTTCGTTGCTATTTATTGCTTTGGCCGAGTAGTAGGTAGTAAC
Source organism: Secale cereale (assembly GCA_902687465.1). Classification (NCBI taxonomy): domain Eukaryota; kingdom Viridiplantae; phylum Streptophyta; class Magnoliopsida; order Poales; family Poaceae; genus Secale; species Secale cereale. The sequence goes on from LR738710.1 coordinate 137,519,995, forward strand.
TCCAAGAGGGAACGTTATGCTTGATTGTGGGTTCATGCCCCTCGATGACTAGTTTGAGTGACAGAAACAAGAGTCTAGGGGATGTGCTGTTGCCACAGGGGGAAAACAACGGTGCTTGTACTTGCGGGTGCAAGGATTGTTTACTTTACGCAAAGTTCTTTTAATGCAGTTGTCTGTTGCTTTGAGTTTACACTTTGGGTGGGACTCGCAACTTAATACCAGCGAGATGTTTTGGATAGATATCTCAAGGTGGATGATTAGTAGTAGATGCAGATGGATTTCGGTCTACTTGCCTTGGCGTACCACCCATGCTTTTGAGCCTCTACCTTTCTTTGCAACATAGTTAGCATTAGTTTGCGCACACAATCCTGTCAATTGCCCAGCTGTAATTTGTTTACCTCGCTTAGCTGTTTTATCGTCTTTTGGGAGAGAGACATCACTAGTGAACATCATGGGACCCCGGTCCATATTACCATCACTGATCACACCCGCTATTTACTTCCTGTTCTTATTTCCTAGTTGCAGTCATACCTATCACTATTATCTCTTGCGTTTGATCCTTTGTAAACGACAAGGCCGGAGGGATTGACAACCTCTCTGTACTCGTTGGGAGCAAAGTTATTTGTATCTATGTGCAGGTCCTGTCAAGCCAAAGTTTCTGGCACCATTGACACCTTCTTGTCGACCCTCGGAGTCTCACGGGATTCGATCCTTGGTATCTTTGCTAAGGGAAATTTGACGCTACGCTACATCTCAAACCTTCCACTTGGGGTAACCAACGAGGGGCGAGAAGCCATCAGTCGCCGTCGACGTGGGGCTCGCCGACGCTCAACTCCACCACCCACCGACGCGGAAGAACACGAGGAAGTTGTACGTACCACTCCCTTCCCCTACCTCGCCGTGGATCGGCGCCGGCGACCACCGCAGCTTCTGGCGCCGGCGCGGCTCTGTTTCAGCGTTTAAACCCGACGAGTGGGACCCCCTCGTCAGCCTCTCGTTTCCCTCCGAAACATTTTTCTGGAAAGCGCCTTCGGGTAAAGTACGTCTTCGTCTTCAGTTGGCGTACTGCGTACCGGTTCGCTTTTCTGTTTTCTATTCTAGCCCCTGGAAACTTTCTGTTTCATTGCAGATGAGTCCCTTGACAGAAACTCTAATATCTTTTTAACTAAAGATGATTTCGAGTTGATTCTTTTTTTGCCCTCTTTAGTTTTCTGTCTAGTTTTTTGTCATATTTATGTGAAAATATTTGGAGCAACTTTCTTTGCACGCGCGATATTTATGTTAGTATCCGTTTGTTTAAATACGTAGATACCGAAGGACGTGACGGAGTCGCGAACCTCCCCGAGTTAGACTCCGACTACTCCGAACCAGGCAAGCATGTTTGAACCTTTGATACGATGGATGTGTTGCATGTTTGCTCGAGCAGTTCTTTTCATAGCATGGTCATATAAGCATTTTGTGTATGGTTATATTTCGTGCAAGCAAGCTTCGGGTGAGCCCCGAATGATTATAGTTGGACCACCTCGATCATGTGGTGACATGATGGGTGGTGTACTAGTATTGTTGGAGCATGCCAGTAGATGGTTAACTTAGTATCAGCGTGGATCAAGTCATGATCCCGCTCATCTCCTTTTTGGTACTGTCATATGCCGTCTGTTATGACTACGGTCTAGTCAGTTGCAAACCACTTTCTGACTACACACCAAGTAGAGGGGCCGGGATGAGGGTTCCATGGCCTTGGATTAAAGCCCGTCATCCGGTCAGGGGGCATGGGTGTTTCCGGTTGGGACCGAGAGGGGCCACCCCTTAGAGCACGCATATATAAATTTGATCCCATGCTATTCGAGGTTGTAGCCTTCCCTTCTTAAAGTTTTTCGTGAATGTTGTCACGGGTGATTCCGGATAGCAGGATGTGAAATGGGTGTGTACTGGTCAGTTGGGTTTCTGCTAAAACACCATAGACGGAACTAGTCCCTGTGGCTAGTAGAATCCGTTGGCTATGATTTAATAGTACAAGCTCTGCAGAGTCAATTCTTCCGAGTAGCCATGGTTATGGCCTAGGGTCAATCTGCATGTCAACCCCGGTGACCGTCTCTAGTAAATTCTTGATGGTAACAATAGTGGTGATTATATCAGGTTCATTTTTGGGTAGATGAACTAATCAATTATCTCTGTATTGATTTACTACCTGGAATATTTCACCGTTATATTGTTATCTATAAGCCCTTTATGTGATGTCGCTCGGACGTCCGACTGTGGCATTCTTGTTATTTATAAGCCCTTTGTGTGATGTCGCTCAGACGCCCAACTGTGGCATTCTTGTTATTTATAAGCCCTTTATGTGATGTCGCTCAAACGTCCGACTGTGGCATCCTTGTTATTTATAAGTCCTTTCTGTGATGTCGCTCAGACGTCTGACTGTGGCATTCTTGCTATTTATAAGCCCTTTCTGTGATGTCGCTCAGATGTCCGACTGTGGCATTCTTGTTATTTATAAGCCCTTTATGTGATGTCGCTCAGACGTCCAACTGAGGCATTCTTGTCATATATTTTCTTTATAAGCCCTTTATGTGGTGTCGCTCAGATGCCCCACTGCGGCTTTTTTCCATTTATTTATTCCTCACGAGGCGTCACTCGGACACTCATTTGGTTTCCTTTTATTTATCTTATGGATCTTGGGAGGATTACCGCCCGACTTCTATTTTTACACAAAGTACAGAAATATCATTATCCGGTTGCATTTTGCTAGAATACTCATATGCATCATGCTTGCATTTATTATATCTCAAGTCCGAACTGTCTTGCGAGTACATTCAAAGTACTCACCTGGCTTATTGATTTGGCCAGATGTGGACGAAGGCGATCTCATGGATGGAGTTCGATAGCGAGTCCGACGACTAGTGGAGTCCCAGTCAGTCTCTTGCGATCCTGGAGTTGATCACTGTTATATAACCGCTTCCGCCAACCACCAAATAAACTCATCGGGTCTCACTCCGACACTCGAGGATCTGTGAAATATTGGAGTCACGTCACCCACTACTCTGTGACATATCCATCACCTTTTTATTATGAGTTAGTAGTATGCCACCCTACCATTGTGTCATATACGCCTTTATGTACTATATTGGCGCACATGTAATAAAATTGTTGAGCGACCTCAGCTCAACCTTGTGTAATATTCAGTATACTGGAATTATGTATCAAGGAATTGTCTATCGGCAAGAAGTACTCTTCCTTGCTGGTTTAATAAAAAGGTCGGTCTCTCGGTAATTATTTTACAGAGAAATCGGTCCTGGCAGCCCCCCACCCTCGTGGGCCCCTCGTAGCTCCACCGACGTACCTCTTCCTCCTATATATACTCATATACCCTGAAAACATCAGAGAGCACCACGGACCCTATTTCCACCGCCGCAACCTTCTGTACCCATGAGATCCCATCTTGGGGCCTTTTCCGGAGCTCCGCCGGAGGGGGGATCGATCATGGAGGGCTTCTACATCAACACCATAGCCTCTCTGATGATGTGTGCGTAGTTTACCACAGACCATCGGGTCCATAGTTATTAGCTAGATGGCTTCCTCTCTCTCTTTGGATCTCAATACAAAGTTCTCCTCGATCTTCTTGGAGATCTATTCGATGTAATACTTTTTGCGGTGCGTTTGTCGATATCCGATGAATTGTGGGTTTATGATCAAGATTATCTATGAACAATATTTGGTTCTTCTCTCAATTCTTATATGGATGATTTAATATCTTTGCAAGTCTCTTCGAATTATCAGTTTGGTTTGGCCTACTAGATTGATCTGTCTTGCAAAGGGAGAAGTGCTTAGGTTTGGGTTCAGTCTTGCGGTGTCCTTTCCCAGTGACAGCAGGGGCTGCAAGGCACATATTGTATTGTTTCCATCGAGGATAAAAAGATGGGGTTTATGTCATACTGCATGAGTTTATCCCTCTACATCATGTCATCTTGCTTAAGGCGTTACTCTGTTCTTATGAACTTAATACTCCAGATGCATGCTGGATAGTGGTCGATGTGTGGAGTAATAGTAGTAGATGCATAACCATTTCGGTCTACTTGTCGCGGACGTGATGCCTATATAGATGATTATGCATAGATATTCTCATAAGTATGCGCTTTTCTATCAATTGCTTGACGATAATTTGTTCACCCACCGTAAGATTTGCTATCTTGAGAGAAGCCACTAGTGAAACCTATGCCCCCCCGGGTCTATTTTCCATCATATTAATCTTCCGTCAACTAGCTATCTTTATTGTTATTTTATTTTGCAATCTTTACTTTTCAATCTATACAATCAAAATACCAAAAATATTTATCTTATTATCTCTATCAGATCTCACTTTTGCAAGTGGCCGTGAAGGGATTGACAACCCCTTTATCACGTTGGTTGCAAGGTTCTTAATTGTTTGTGCAGGTACTAGGGATTTGCGTGTAGTCTCCTACTGGATTGATACCTTGGTTCTCAAAAACTGAGGGAAATACTTACACTACTTTGCTGCATCACCCTTTCCTCTTCAAGGGAAAAACAACGCATGCTCAAGATGTAGCATGAAGCCTCGAGACCGACGCTCCAGAAGACTCCCAGCTATTTCCTATTCGCCGTGTATTTTATTTTTGCTTGTTGCATTTCATCATGGCATCATGCGCATTGCATCCGCATGTTTCCATAAAACTCGTAGTCGTCCGTAGTTGCCGCTTATCTCTTGTCTTTGTTGACCTTCTCCCAGACCAACCGGACCGCTCTCTTCTCTCTTTCTCCGAGACCAACAAAACCCCTTTGTCCGCGTGGCCTTTCGCCACACCCCGATTGTCTTTGATATCCCCTCTCGTCTAAATGCCATCCTCTTTGCAGAGAGCCCCTTGTGCGCTTCCAAAAACTGCTCCGAACCCGAATCAAGCCTAAGCCAAACCCTAAATTCGAGGAGATTTGTCCCTCGCCGCCGCCACTCTAGCAAATTCCCCATCAGGATCTCCCCTGCCTGATCCACCCAACCAGCCTCCACCTTCCTTGTTTTCTGTTGACGCCCAATCCTGCCGCCTCCGATCTACCTGTGTTCAAGGATAGTGCAGCTCGTCCCCAAGTTCTTCTCCCGCAGCATCCACCCGAGCGCCTCTGCCTCCTTGTCTCGCCGGCGATCACTGGAACAAGGACCCATGCCGTCCCTACTCGTTTTCCTTCCTCCTCTTCTAATCTCTGTTTCTTAGTCCATCTCTCTCTCCGGTACTCTCTCACTATGGATGCTGCTGGAGTTCGTCGCCTCCCTGCCTACACCTCCGCTGCTTCGTCTCGGAACGAATCCACGCCTCCACACCTTCCTCACATCAAGGTCGCCACCCTAGTGTGACGCCCCGAGACCGATGCGCTAGGTGTCAGCCAGTTATTCGTCATCGTTGTCATGTCATTTGCTTGCGTGTTGCACTTTGCCTTGTCATCATGTGCATTTCATCATCATGTTTTCAAAACTTGCATTCTTTCGGGTTCCCCAGTTCTCTCGATTGCCCGTTCTGAGCCCTGACACACTCGCACGCGCCCGCGGCACCTCCGAATATTTATTTTATAAGTGGCCGGAAAATGTTCTCGGAATGGGTTGAAACTTGGCGTGCGGTCTTATTATAGTGTAGGTAGACCGCCTGCCAAATTTCATCGCATTCGGAGTATGTTTGATAGCCCAACCGTTAAATCTATAGCGGCATTATAGCCGGATAAACGTCGGACGTTTCGGTGTTTCAATACTGCTGCCGGGTTGCTTCTTCTCTCTCTTCTCGGTTCAACCACGCAGTTGTCCGCGACCTCCTAACATCTCTGCATAGCGCACAGACCCCATCACGCGCGTCCGAACCTGCCCGAACCGGATCCACTCTGTCGTTACCGATGGGTCCGGATCATCCCCAAACATCCCTAAAATATCTCCGTTTTCTTATTTGGACTCTCTACCTATTGTTTCTCGAGCCGTTGGATTTTGATCAAATGGTCCAAATCTGTCCAAAAATTGCCCCTAGCCCACCTACCTATTTAAGCGACGAGACGAATCCCTAATTCCTAGGCCTTCTGTCCCATCGTTGCCGCACCTTCTCAGCATCCGAGCAGTTAGCAGTGGTCAAATCCCTTCCAATCTTGCGCAGCCAGTCATCAGCGACTATTGGTTCAATGCTACTAGCAAACACCGGTGGTTGTAACCTTAAGAAACGGGTGAGGTTATCTACGGGTGGTGGTGGTGGAGGGTTGTTGTTTTTCTGGTTGTTCCGAGTGTTCTGGACAAGAAGTTGCATCAAGGTGTTCTGCTGCTGGATCAACTAAGTGAGCTCAGGGGGAAACTCAAATCCGGGCTCACGTCTTGGAGGCATCTGATGGGTGTAGAGGGAAGATATTAGAATAGAAAAGAGGTCTAAGGGAAAATCATTACCCAAATGCACATGAGACAAACACAAACATATCACACCAATATCAATTCAAAACAAGGGCTTACACGGATCTAACGTTACAAAAGTGCTCTAAGTCTACTAAATGGAAAAAACTACTAGTCATAGGATGGTCTTCTAGAAATTTTCATCGGCAGAGGATTCCATGATGTTAGCTCCAGCTTCATCTTCATAGTCCTCATCATCGCTATCATCGGGGTCTGAGTCCGTGTCGTCAAGGATGATGTAGTCTTCAGGTGGAATCTCCTTGGGTTATTCTTCCTCTTCTTCCCCTCCTAGTGCTCGATCTCCCATGAATACTCCTAGCTTTCGTGTCAAATCATCATTCTTCTCCACAAGTATTAACATCTCCTCCTCGTATCCGTCGCGTGTAGACTTGAGTTCCTCCTCTAACTCCATGTTTCTTGTTAGTGCTTTCTTCAAGTCTATCACCCCTGCACACATCTGGTGCTCCTGGCGACGAATGTGCTGGTTTAACTCTTGAATGAACGAGGCAATGGACCTGTCCTTCCGGGTGTTGATCATGTCCCACCGCTCATCTCGACGTCCACAAATCTGGTAGATGGTGTCCTTTAGCTCCTGCTTGTAGATTTCTCCAATCCTTGCCATAGCGATGTGGGCTGCCATGCTCCTGCCTAGGCTCCATGTAGGCGCATTAAAGGAAAATTCTATGGGTGCGGTGACGGGCATGAACGTCCTTCTTGGAACTTGATCTTGAATCAACCAGCGCTGCTCTTCCGGTAAAGTGGTGTTGTAGGTTCCGGTGAAACTTGGTAGTCCAATGTTTAGATATCTGGTGACTTCCTTCAGGTGTCGTCCAAATGGTGTATCTTCATCAGGTTGCGTGAACTTGTTCCTTGCATCCACCATCCTAAAAGAGTAGAAAAGATGAGGAGTCAGAAAAGAGAAGTGTGAATAGTGCTCTAGGGTTTTAGCTTAGTGGTCGTGTCCTACAGTCAGCGTGTGCTCTGATACCATCTTGTAGCGACCAGACCTCAAACATTCTGATCTCTGTGCATCAGTGTCATCCCTGGATCAGTAATGCTGACACGCACAGTACTTGAAGGAATTATAACAGAGTGGCAATCACACACTTATTACATCGATAGTCCAACGATGACCTTATTACAATTAAAATGGCTTAAGGCCATCTAACACGATAACAGCGGAAGGCTTGGAAGATAAGTGAGTCCATCAACTCCAACGGCATCACTGAGTATAGAACCACGACCTAAGAGGCACCTTACTCGTCGTCTGAAAAGTCTGCAACATGAACGTTGCAGCCCAAAAACGGGTCAGCACATGGAATATGCTGGCAAATTAACACATAGAGAGTAACAAAAGTAAAGCTATACTATATGCAATATGGCTGGTGGAAAGCTCTAAGGTTACAGTTCTTGTGTAAAGCCAATTTTTCCTTACTGCAAAGGAAATAGATTTTAATTAACTATCATGGTAGTTGAAACATCATTGAGACGATAGACATCCTCTCAATCTCAATTAATCATCATCATTAAAACCCAACAATATTAATTAAAGTAACATGATGAGATTCACATGATAATCCAAGTACTAGATACTCAAGACGTCCGTAACCGGGGACACGGCTAATCATGATCAGTTTGTACACTCTGGAGAGGTTTGTGCACTTTTCCCCACAAGACTCGGTCTCATCCGTTGGAATTCCCGCACTACATGTTGTTTGAGAAACGGATGACCGAGACACAGTCTTTCAGAAGCACTAGAACCTTACGAACGGGTGGACCGTATCAACCTACATCCCCTACATCTGCTAGTCCACCACTGTAAGAGTTCGCACGACTTAGTCAACTATGCTAGAGCCCATAATAGATTGTGGCTGAACACGGAAGTTTCTAGTATGAATAATCTCATGATCCCTTTGAGCCTGGGTGGCGGTCCATAAAGAAAACAGGCAATCGCTGGAATACTCAGGTGCCTCAATCCACCCAGATGTGTATTTAAGTTGCCACCTTAAGTTGAACCATTAATTAACAATCTCACATATGTCATGGATACACTCACCCAATCCATGTCTACGAGCATAGCATGACCTATTAGCAAACGTAGAAGTAACTCCCAAGGGTTTGAAAATAATGCAGGTAATAGGTACTACCTCAATCTACTTCCCAGTCCCACATGTTATTAGATCCTACTCATGCAATGTGTTTGAGGGTAATACTAATGCAATGAAAACTGGGTATTGGAAGTATGATCAAAGTGTTACTTGCCTTACTGATGATCCACAAAACCTAGAGATTCAAAGTAGCAAGCGGCGCACTCCGGGTACTCTATCGCAAACAAACAAACACACAATAAGTACTTAACTAATGCATGGATAAAACTCAAATAAGAGATCTAACTAGAAAGTTCAACTTAAGAACTCCGGTTTGCAAAAGAAACAAACCAAACGAAAACAATGAAAGTCAAACGGCGAAAGAGAAACAACTACCGTACCAATCTGGACCTAAGTCCAAATTTAACAGAGGCAGACGCTTGGGTGACTAGGTTAAACGGAAAGAGAGTTTCGAGACGAAACTCCAGGCGCTTGAATCACCTGATTCCGATAAACGAGCAAAAAGATAAACTAGAACGAAGATCGGATCAGAAATCGCGATCAAAAAAATAACTACGAAAACAAAACTAAAAACAGCTTAACGAATGGGCGTTCGTCAGCTGAGACTAAACGGCGAACTCGTTCGTTATAATGAACGAACGAGTGAACGTTCACTAATTAACTAAACCGGGAAAAGAAAAAAACCGATCTAACTAAAAAAACGAACTAGGGTTCTAAAAAAATGGCGGTTTACTACCGATAACCGGCGGCGGCGTAGCTACCTCGTCGTTCGTCCGACGGGAGGCGTCGGCGGTGGCGGGCGGGCGGCGGGGATGCTGCGGCGGCGGTGGGGTGCGCTGCGGCAGCGGCGGCGATGTGCGCTGCGGCGGCGGCGGGCTTGCGACGGCGGGGCGGGGTGCGGCAAGGGGGCGGGGCGGCGGCATATATATAGAGGGGGGGCTTGGTGCTTGGAGGAGGGGCCATGCAACGGTGGCGGCGGCTGTGTCCGACACGGGCACGGCGGCGCGGTGCGGGGGAATGCGGCGCGACGGCTTGGGCCTGGCTCGGCTGGGCTTCGGCCCAGTCGGGTTCGGGTCCCCTACTCTTTTTTTAATTAACGCCGACGCTACGAAAAAGAAATCCTAGAAAATAAAATAAAAATCTAAAATTGCCAAAACAAATTTTCACCGTCTAAATCGAATATTTAGAACAAGATGAACATTTTCTTGGCACTAAAATGCATTTTTTGAAAACATGCAATTTTTCCTAATTCAAATAAAACTCCAAAGAAAACTTATTTGATTTTTATTATTTAATCCTCGGTATTTCTTTATGTTTGGGAGAGTCATTTTACTCTCTATCTCATATTTTCATGATAGAAATACTTGAAGATTAAAAAAAAAATCAAAGATCCTATTTTCAAAATTTGAGAAACCTCAAATATGAAAATATTGAAATCCCCAACTCTCTTCGAGGGTCCTTGAGTTGCGTAGGATTTACTTGGATCCACCAAAAGCAAGAAAATATGATATGCATGATGATCTAATGTATAACATTCCAAATTGGAAATTTAGGATGTTACAAACCTACCCCCCCTTAAGATGAATCTCGCCGTCGAGATTCGGATTGGCTAGAAAATAGGTGAGGGTGGTCCTTCCGCAGGTCTTCCTCTTGTTCCCAGGTAGCTTCATCCTCGGTGTGGTGACTCCACTGAACTTTGCAAAACTTGATAACCTTGCTGCGGGTGACTCGGCTGGCATAGTCAAGAATCTTGACTGGTCTCTCTTCATAGGTCAAGTCACTGTCCAGCTGAATAGCTTTCAATGGCATAGTATCCCTCAGCGGTATCTCAACCATCTCGGCGTGGTATTTCTTCAACTGGCAAACGTGGAATACATCGTGAACTCCTAACAATCCTTCGGGTAGTTCCAACTTGTAGGCTACTTTTCCCATACGTTCCATAATCTTGTATGGTCCTACAAAACGCGGCGCTAGTTTTCCCTTAACTCCAAAGCACTTAACTCCTCGAAGTGGAGATACGCGAAGATAAACTCGGTCTCCGACTTCGTAAACAATCTCCTTGCGTTTTGAATCCGTGTAGCTCCTTTGCTTGGACTGGGCTATCTTGAGCCTATCACGAATCAACTTCGCCTTCTGTTCCGATTCCTTGATCAAATCTGGCCCAAACAACTGGCGGTCTCCAACTTCGTCCCAAGACAACGGGGTCCTACACCTCCTTCCATATAAGGCTTCGAAAGGGGCCATCTTCAAACTAGATTGATAACTGTTGTTGTAAGGGAACTCCGCATAAGGCAAATTGTCGTCCCAACTAGATCCATAATCTAGCGCACAAGCTCTCAGCATATCCTCCAAAATCTGATTGACTCTCTCAGTCTGTCCATCTGTCTGCGGATGAAAAGCTATGCTAAACTCTAGCCTGGTACCCAAAGTTTCGTGTAACTGATTCCAGAACTTTGAGGTAAACTGGGTTCCTCTGTCTGATACGATGCTCCTTGGAACTCCATGCAGGCATACGATTCTGGTCATGTATATCTTTGCCAACTTCGCACTGGTATAAGTAGTCTTTACTCGGATGAAATGAGCTACCTTCGTCAAGCGATCGACTACAACCCAAATCGAGTCATAGCCTGAACGAGTTCTGGGTAATCCCGTAATAAAATCCATGCCTAGCTTATCCCACTTCCATTCGGGTATTGGCAATGGTTGTAACAATCCTGTCGGCTTCTGATGTTCTCCCTTCACTCTCTGACATACATCACAAAGGGCTACATACTCCGCAATGTCCTTCTTCATACGGGTCCACCAGAAGATATCCTTCAAGTCCAAGTACATCTTAGTATTTCCTGGGTGAATCGAGTATGGTGAATCATGGGCCTCCTGCAGAATCAACTTCTTGATCCCTGGGTCGTTAGGCACATATACGCGGTCCTCAAACCATAGGGTGTCGTGATCATCCTCACGAAATCCTTTAACCTTTCCTTTGCTCATCCTCTCCTTTATAGAGTTAACCTGCTCGTCAGTTTTCTGAGCTTCTCTGATTTTATCCATCAGGGTAGACTGTATCTCCAGTGTTGCTACATAGCCTCTCGGAACTATCTCCAAACATAGTTCTCGTAAGTCCTCGGCTAACTCCTTCAGTAATTCTTCCGTCATTAGGGTATTGACATGGCTCTTACGGCTTAGCGCATCGGCTACCACGTTAGCCTTTCCGGGATGATAATTGATGACCCTCAACCGTAAGGGATTTGTTGCAGCGTTTTCGATAAGTAAGAGTGTCGAACCCAACGAGGAGCAGAAGGTATTGATAAGCGATTCTGAGCAAGAAATTACTGCAAGCACTGAAAGATAACTTTTAGGGGTTTTCTCGATATAAGCAACAGGAATGTAAAGGCAAGTAATGTAAAGGTACTGAGAGTAACAAGTGGCCCAATCCTTTCTTAGCAAAGGAGAGGCCTAGCAACTGAACTTATAAAGACATAAGCGTTCTTGAGGACACACGGGAGAGGTAGTCATGTGCTTTCGCCATATTCCGTATCGATACCATGTTATGTGTTGATAAGTGTTGGTGGGTGGATCTATGCTAGTGCACTCTGTAGACTAAGATGAATGCACTCTTATGATTAAACACCTTGCAAGCATCCGCAAATACAAGATATAATTTAAGGCAAAAGCCTAACCATAGCAATACGATCGAGGATCCATTATTCCCTTATGCAAAAGCGTGCGAACTGGGTTCAGGTTTCTGTCACTCCGGCAACCCACCATAAGCATTCTTTATACACAATGTATTCCCCTAGGTCCTTAATAAGGCGAAGTGTTGGGTGTTCGACTCACACAACACCACTAGTAGAATGACAACACAACTTAAGTATCAAACAATACATATTACTTCAACAGCATATGACTACTAACAACAAGACTTTCCCCATGTCCTCAAGAACTAAGGTAACTACTCACAAGACATAAAAGAGATCATGATCAGTGGGGATAAATATGTGATAAACAATCTGGACATAATAATATTTCTCCAACAAAACTTAGTAGCATTCGACACAAAGTAATAATCAACACCGATGGAGTAGAGAGGATAGGTAGTACAAGTTACAACACTAGTTGCGATGGAAAGATGAGATTTGGATGAAGATGGAGATGGTTCTGGTGTTGGGGATGATGTTGATGATGATCTCGATGATGCCCGTGATGATGGTGATGACGATGGCGACGATCTCCCCTTCCGGGAGGTGATCTCCCCGGCGGAATCTGCCCGCCGGAGATGCCCTTTTCTTCTCTGTAGGTTTCCGCCTCGAAGCGGCGGCGGAACTCCGTAAAAAGTCCCGTGCCTAGGGTTTTCGGGGGACGGAGAGCATATATGCAAAAGGGGGCGACCAGAGGTGGGCCAGGGGCTCCAGGCGCCCCCCCGGCGCGGCCAGGGGGGGCGCCCCCAGGCCGCCTAGGCACCCTGTGGCCCCCCTCTGACTCCCCTTTTGCGTGTCCTCGTTATTCGTCTGAAAAATACCTCCCGTCAATTTTCAGGTAATTTGGAGGTGTTCTTCTTCAGCAACTCAGCATCCACTTTTTCCTGCTGAATCCTGCGTCTGCTGTTCCGGCACCGGAAAGTTGCAAACTGTGTAAAATAGACCAAAACAACATAAGAAAATCATCATAACGTGAAATATATCAATGAATAAAGATGAATTATGATACAAAATAGTGATGCATTTTGGATGTATCAACACCCCCATGCTTAGACCTCGCTTGTCCCCAAGCGAATATGAACTCGGTAAACCTGTCCACAAGTTTAGAGAGTGAAGTGTCGATAAATAGAATACAAACAAGAAGCATCATAGTCTCTTCACCAACTCAAATATCCTCAGCAGCAATCTTCAACTCATAAGGCTCTTATGAAAGAGTGTTAACACTTATATTCGAAAGTAGGACCAAGGAAACTCATTATATCATGGCAAACATGTCCTTTGGTCAAAGAACAACAAATAATTTTAACTTTTGCTCTGATATTTTGACGGGATTAATTGAAGCTCTTTGAAATAACATGTTAGTAAGCAAGAAGTGAAAGTGTTAACACAAAGGAAGATATTTGCCTTGGCTGGGCATGACAAACAACTTACTTATCAAATGATAATGTCAACAAGGATATGATATGACAAATCTTAATGCAGCTTTATATGAATGAATCCTTATCAACATCAAACGTCTGCTCTCTTTAAGAAATAGAGGGAAGTAGAAATAACTGACTCAACTTAAAAGTAAAAGATAGGCCCTGCTCTAGGGTAGTAGGGAAAACTCATGTGCTATCCTCAAATCAAACAGAATGAAAACAAGTTTTTGAGAGGTGCATGATTCGTCAACGAATGCTAATAGATAACTCAATTACTTCTTGAACTGGACAAGTTTCGAGGAACGGCTCCCGTATGAGGACGATAACATCCTCTTATTCTCCTTTGTTTATCACTGCCAAAGTTTTCTGATTTCTCATGAACAAAGCGTGAAGGAGGGTTTGTTTGTTATATTATTTTTATGCCGGGCGCACTCAATGCCAGTTCCTTTTCGTATTATGGGTTTGCACATTATACATGCAATCCCGGGATGAAGCTTGTCCAACTCAAAAAGGTCATGAATTAGCTACTACTTCCTCATGAGCTAAAGCAGGGGCACAAAATAAAAGATTTTGAACATTTAAGGATAACACATAAATTATATACTTTAGGAGGTGGTAGTGGAGTACCACGAGTAGGTAGGTATGGTGGACTCATATGGAAGGTATTGGCTTAAGGGTATGGATGCACAAGCAGAATTCCGCTTAGTACAGAGTTAGGCTAGCAAAGGTTTTGAGAGAGCAGACAATTGATGATGACTAAGATGCAAAGCAATATAAAGCATGAACATTGAAATAAGCATAACACATCAAGTTGTCTTCCTTGTCAACATAACACTTCAAGCATAATAACATAAAGGTTTTGGCTATATTGATACTCTAAGAAAATCATGCTTGTTGTTATGACCAAAGCTATATTTGCCAAGATTAAATAAAGTTTCATAGCCATACCTGACATAAGGTCAATACTCCCCATAAGAATCATCTATAAGGTCGATTGCGTGAAGAAAATACCAAGTGCAGCAAAAAGGAACCGATAAACTTCTCATTAATATTCCATCATAGACGACTCCACACTCACGGATACAATTCTTCACTAAAGGGGTGATAGACCTCAATGCACACACCTATCTCATATAATAATCTCTCTAGACATGATACGACTCTACTTGACTTCTAAAAGACAAAAGGTAAAAGATAAAGATACCGGGCACTCCCCCAAGCTTGGAACAAGCCAAGGGAATGCCATTACCACGGTGATTTCACTCATCATCCTTGTTGGCGTTGATCAAGTAATTCTTGGCGAAACTCTTCCATGGAAGGGGTTCTCCAGTCTCATATGAGAAGCTCGTCTCCTGGATCCTGCATTCAGCACCCAAACCCATGCGTAGAAACCTTAGTTCATACTCATAGTTCTGGTTATGTAGATCATTAATTTGCCCTTGTAGCTCTATAATTTTGTCTTCAGACGTGGCGATTCTTTCCCACATCTCCTTCATCTCCTTCAGAAAGTAGTTCTTCAGCTCGTTGGTGATGTCAAAGTTAGCTTCGACACCACGCTCGGTCATCTTCTTGTACTTGAAGACTTCTTGCTCCACCTCTTCCAGCCTAGCCTGGACGCTCCCCTCCTTGATAGGTCCCTTCAGATCTTCTTGATGAAGGATGCCTTCCTTCATCTGAACCACCTGAGGGTGCTTTTTCACCTCAGCGAGGTAAGGGTTGATGACGTTGACGACAAACGTGTCCTTGGGGGAACTTGGGGAAGCCATGGCACCTAAATTTAGCTGAAAGATTTCCTGGCAGAAACAGATCTAAGAGAAAACACGCGAAATCGCAAGATACGTTGCCGGAACAACCCGGGCAAATATATAGGAAAAATTTATGCACAGAAAGGAAGGTAACGGACCAAAGCGGGGTCGGAGACGGGCTCCAGGGTGTCCAGGCGGCCTACCGGCGCGGCCCGGGGGGGGGGGGCGCCAGGGGGGCGCCTGGACTCCCTGGTGGTCGTCTCCGGCTCCACTTCGACTCGGAATTTTACTAATTTTACAAAAACTCGTAATACGGAACTTTTATGATGTTTTGCGGTGTTTTCTTACCGTACTACGTACCTTTTCTTTATTCTGCTTCTGCTGGCGTCTGAAACAGGGCTGCAACATGTTCTTCGTGGGTTGTTGTGTATATTATATTCACATCAACATCGACAGGGTCTCCTGCTATGTAATGTTTAAGTCTTTGCCCATTCACAACTTGAGGTTTGGTGCCTTCAAAATTATTAATCTTAATTGCACCAGACCGATAAACTTCTTCAATATGAAATGGTCCTTCCCACCTGGAAAGTAGTTTACCTGGAGAAAACCTCAAACGGGATCTAAACAACAAAACTTTATCACCAACATTAAATTCACGTTTCAGAATCTTCCTATCATGCCACCTTTTTACCTTTTCTTTGAACATTTTAGCGCTCTCGTAAGCTTCACTCCTCCATTCATCTAGAGAAGTCAAGTTCATGAGACGCTTCTCACCAGCTAGTTTTGGGTCAGCGTTAAGCTCTCTAACAACCCAGAAAGCTTTGTGCTCTAGCTCTAATGGCAAATGGCAAGCCTTACCATACACCATCTTATAGGGAGACATGCCCATGGGGTTTTCGTAAGCAGATCTATATGCCCACAAAGCATCTCCCAATTTATTTGACCACTCCTTCCGATTTCTATTTACTGTTTTTGGCAAGATCAACTTAATCTCTCTATGGGTGAGCTCAACTTGCCCACTAGTTTGAGGATGATAAAGTGAAGCAATTCTATGATTAACATCGTATTTAGCCAAAGCTTTTCTAAAAGCTCCGTGTGTGAAGTGTGATCCTCCATCGGTCATGAGATACCTTGGTACACCAAACCTAGGAAAAATTACATCTTTAAGCATTTTCAAAGATGTTTTGTGATCAGCACTTTCAGTGGGGATTGCTTCAACCCACTTGGTCACATAATCAACAGCTACTAAAATGTGAGTGTACTTGTGCGAAGAAGGAAAAGGACCCATAAAATCAAAACCCCAACAATCGAAAGGTTCAATCACTAGTGAGTAATTCATAGGCATCTCATTCCTTCTACTAATATTACCAACTCTCTGACATTTATCACAAGCTAAAACATAATTTCTAGCATCTTTAAAGAGAGTAGGCCAATAAAAACCTGATTGAAGAACCTTATGTGCAGTCCTCTCACCGGCATGATGTCCTCCATAAGGACTATCATGACACCGTCGGATAACGTCCTTCTGCTCATGTTCCGGAATGCATCTTCTCACGATCCCGTCGGGACCTTCTTTGAAAAGATGTGGGTCATCCCAAAAGTAGTGCCTCAAATCATGAAAGAACTTCTTCCTCTGCTGAAATGTTAGACCTGGAGGCAAATACTTCGCAACAATAAAATTAGCATAATCTGCATACCAAGGGTCGGAAAGAGGTTGTATTTTTACAACGGCAAGTTGCTCGTCTGGAAAACTATCGTTAACTGGGATGGGGTCATGCGGTATATCTTCCATTCTTGAAAGATTGTCCGCTACCGGATTGTCTTCCCCTTTCCTATCAACAATCTGCAAATCAAATTCTTGGAGAAGGAGTACCCATCTGATAAGCCTTGGCTTGGCATCCTTCTTTGTCATAAGATATTTAATGGCAGCATGATCAGTATGAATAATAACTTTGGAATCAATAATATACTGCCTAAACTTATCACAAGAAAAAACTACAGCTAAGAATTCCTTCTCAGTAGTAGCATAATTTCTTTGAGCACTATCAAGGGTCTTACTAGCATAATGTATAACATTCAATTTCTTATCAACCCTTTGTCCTAAAACAGCTCCAACAGCAAAATCACTTGCATCACACATAATTTCAAAAGGTAAATTCCAGTCAGGTGGTTGTACTATAGGAGCAGTTATTAAAGCTTTCTTAAGGATTTCAAAAGCTTCCTTACAATTTTCATCAAACGCAAAAGGAACATCTTTCTGGAGAAGATTAGTGAGGGGTCTCGAGGTTTTAGAAAAGTCTTTAATAAATCTTCTATAAAAACCTACATGACCGAGAAAACTGCGAATACCTTTGATGTCCCTTGGATAGGGCATCCTCTCAATAGCTTCGATCTTGGCTTTGTCCACTTCAATTCCCCTTTCGGAAATCTTGTGACCAAGAACAATTCCTTCATTAACATAAAGTGGCACTTCTCCCAGTTGAGTACCAAATTTGTCTCCTCGCAACTCTGCAAAACTTTATTAAGGTTGTGAAGACAATGGTCAAATGAAGTTCCATAGACGGAGAAATCATCCATGAAGACTTCCATAATATCCCAGCAGAAACCATGAAAGATAGCAGACATACACCTTTGAAAAGTAGCAGGGGCATTACATAAACCAAAAGGCATATGTCTGTAAGCATAAGTACCAAAAGGACAAGTAAAAGTGGTCTTCTCTTGATCGACAGTGTTAACATGAATTTGAGAGAAGCCAGAATAACCATCGAGATAACAAAAGTGGGTATTTTTGGATAACCTTTCAAGCATTTGGTCGATGAACGGCAACGGGTAGTGATCCTTCCTGGTTGCCTTGTTCAACTTCCTGTAATCAATACACATTTTATATCCAATAATAATTCTCTGAGGTATTAGTTCATTTTTATCATTAGGAACCACAGTTGTACCTCCTTTCTTAGGAACACAATGTACCGGACTTACCCACTTACTGTCAGCTATAGGGTAGATAATACCTGCGGCTAGAAGCTTGAGAATCTCAGTTCTCACGACATCCATCATCTTCGGGTTCAACCGTCGTTGATGATCAACAACTGATTTAGCATCAGGCTCAAGGTTGATAGTATGTTGACAGATAGATGGACTAATCCCCTTAAGGTCATCAAGGGTGTAGCCAATTGCACCTCGGTGTTTACGAAGTACTTCCAATAATCGCTCTTCTTCATATCCTGAAAGGTTAGAGTTGATAATAACAGGATATACTTTCTTTTCATCTAAATAAGCATACTTGAGCGTATTGGGAAGAGGTTTAAGATCGAACACCGGGTCTTCTTTCGGTTTTGATAAAACTCCCAAAGGTTCAACCGGAAGGTTGTGCTTCAGGATAGCAGGCTGCCTCAAGAATATTTCATCTAGTTCATTTCTTTCCTGCATATGTAAATCATTCTCGTGGTCCTCCATGTATTGCTGCAAAGGATCATCAGGGGGAATAGCAATAGAGGCAATACTTTCAATAATTTTATCATCACTAGGTAAATCAGTACCACGAGGCTGCTTAGAAAACTTAGAAAAATTAAATTCATATGGCTCACTATTGAATTCAACAGAAACTTTACCTTTCTTGCAATCTATAATAGCTCCACAAGTTCTAAGAAAAGGTCTACCAAAAATGATGGGACAAAAATTGTCCCTGGCTGAACCAAGTACCAGAAAGTCGGTACGGTATTTTACCTTTCCACATAGGACTTCAACGTCCCTCACAATTCCGATAGGAGAGATAGTTGATCTATTTGCAAGATGAATAGTAACATCAACTTCTTCAAGTTCATAAGGGGAAATCTCACCGATGATTTCTTCATAAAGTGAATAAGGAATAGCACTTGCACTTGATCCCAAATCACATAGCCCATAATAATTGTGATCTCCTATTTTAACAGATACCACTGGAGTACCTGAAATTGGGCCTTTGTTCTTGGCTGTGACAAGGTTAGTGGAAACAACACAAAAAGTTATATTGGAATCCAAAACATCATCAATAACGAGGTCTTTAATCAATGCAACTTGAGGATGGACCCTAATCTGGTCCTCAGGTCCATCAACTCTTCTCTCACTTTTATTTATTATGCCTGTTACAAGAGAGTGTTCCTTTATCCTCGTGGGAAAAGGAGGCTTTTCATATATGACTGCAGGCAAAATAGGCTCAGCAACATAAATATCAATAGGTGGTTCTTTAAAAGGTGCATGATGCTGGTCTCTATTCTTTTTAAAAGAATCAACATGAGAGGCAAAATTCTTACATAAATCAATAACTAGATGGGAATCAAGACCAATCTTAGAGCAAAAAGTATTGAAGTAATCAGTTTCCACATAGCTCTCAATATAATCATGTTCATAATTTATTGCGGGTTCAATACCTTTATCAATTTCCCAATCTTCAGTATTCCTCTGGATTCTTTCAAGGAGATCCCACCTTTCTTCAACACTCTTCTTCTGAAATACCCCACTAGAGGAGGCATCCAACATCTCCTTATCCTGACGAGAAAGCCTGGCATAAAAATTTGTAAGTATAATTTCCTTGGGAAGCTTATGAATAGGGCATTTGAGCATCATGGACTTCAATCTCCCCCAAGCTTGAGCAATGCTTTCTCCGTCACGAGACCTAAAGTTGTAGATATAATTCCTGTCTCGATGAATTTCATGAAGAGGATAAAATTTAATATAAAAGAGAGACATAAGCTCCTGCCAGTCCAGCAAGTGTGGGTTATCGAGAAGCCCATACCAATCTGAAGCTTTATCTATAAGGGATACGGCAAACAATTTCCTCATGACAAACTCCCTCGATACACCTGCAAGCTTAAATAATGAACATAGTCGTGATAAATATAGCAAGTGTTCACCGGGATGTCTGTCTCCTGCATAGCAATTAGCCAAAACATAATTGATAATGCCAGCTGGTATTTTATAAGGCACAATTTCAGTAGGGGGAGGATCGACCACCACAGGTGTGGGGTGTCTTCCTGCAAGTAACGTTCCAATAATAGGTTTATCCATAAGGACAAAGAGCAGCAATAGCAAAAAAAATAAAGACAGAATTATAAAAAGACTTTCTTACCAGTTTCACTTTACCAATAGCGCTACGCTCCCCGGCAACGGCGCCAGAAAACGGTACTTGATGACCCTCAACCGTAAGGGATCTGTTGCAGCGTTTTCGATAAGTAAGAGTGTCGAACCCAACGAGGAGCAGAAGGTATTGATAAGCGCTTCTGAGCAAGAAATTACTGCAAGCACTGAAAGATAACTTTTAGGGGTTTTCTCGATATAAGCAACAGGAATGTAAAGGCAAGTAATGTAAAGGTACTGAGAGTAACAAGTGGCCCAATCCTTTCTTAGCAGAGGAGAGGCCTAGCAACTGAACTTATAAAGACTAAAGCGTTCATGAGGACACACGGGAGAGGTAGTCATGTGCTTTCGCCATATTCCGTATCGATACCATGTTATGTGTTGATAAGTGTTGGTGGGTGGATCTATGCTAGTGCACTCTCTAGACTAAGATGAATGCACTCTTATGATTAAACACCTTGCAAGCATCCGCAAATACAAGATAGAATTTAAGGCAAAAGCCTAACCATAGCAATACGATCGAGGATCCATTATTCCCTTATGCAAAAGCGTGAGAACCGGGGTTCAGGTTTCTGTCACTCCGGCAACCCACCATAAGCATTCTTTATACACAATGTATTTCCCTAGGTCCTTAATAAGGCGAAGTGTTGGGTGTTCGACTCACCCAACACCACTAGTAGAATGACAACACAACTTAAGTATCAAACAATACATATTACTTCAACAGCATATGACTACTAACAACAAGACTTTCCCCATGTCCTCAAGAACTAAGGTAACTACTCACAAGACATAAAAGAGAACATGATCAGTGGGGATAAATATGTGATAAACAATCTGGACATAATAATATTTCTCCAACAAAACTCAGTAGCATTCACCACAAAGTAATAATCAACACCGATGGAGTAGAGAGGATAGGTAGTACAAGTTACAACACTAGTTGCGATGGAAAGATGAGATTTGGATGAAGATGGAGATGGTGCTGGTGTTGGGGATGATGTTGATGATGATCTCGATGATGCCCGTGATGATGGTGATGACGATGGCGACGATCTCCCCTTCCGGGAGGTGATCTCCCCGGCGGAATCTGCCCGCCAGAGATGCCCTTTTCTTCTTTGTAGGTTTCCGCCTCGAAGCGGCGGCGGAACTCCGTAAAAAGTCACGTGCCTAGGGTTTTCGGGGGACGGAGAGCATATAAGCAAAAGGGGGCGACCAGAGGTGGGCCAAGGGCTCCAGGCGCCCCCCCCCCGGCGCGGCAAGGGGGGGGGGCGCCCCTAGGCCGCCTGGGCACCCTGTGGCCCCCCTCTGACTCCCCTTTTGCGTGTCCTCGTTATTCGTCTGAAAAGTACCTCCCGTCAATTTTCAGGTAATTTGGAGGTGTTCTTCTTCAGCAACTCAGCATCCACTTTTTCCTGCTGAATCCTGCGTCTGCTGTTCCGGCACCGGAAAGTTGCAAACTGTGTAAAATAGACCAAAACAACATAAGAACATCATCATAACGTGAAATATATCAATGAATAAAGATGAATTATGATACCAAATAGTGATGCATTTTGGACGTATCAATAATGCAATCTCATGTCGTAGTCCTTAATGAGTTCCAGCCATCTCCTTTGCCTGAGATTCAGCTCCTTCTGAGTGAATATATACTTCAAACTCTTGTGATCCGTATATACTTCACAATGGTTTCCGATGAGAAAGTGTCTCCAAGTCTTTAATGCATGAACTACGGCTGCTAACTCCAAATCATGAGTGGCATAGTTCAACTCATGAGGTTTCAGTTGTCGTGAAGCATACGAAACAACTCTTCCTTCCCGCATAAGAACTGCTCCAAGTCCTCGACGTGAAGCGTCGCAGTACACCTCATAGTCCTTATGTTGATGTGGCAGAATCAACACGGGTGATGAGACCAAACGTTTCTTTAATTCCTGGAAACTGACCTCACACTCTTCTGTCCAATTGAACTTGGTATCCTTCTTTAACAACTCCGTCATTGGTTTTGCAATCCTCGAGAAATTTTCAATAAATCTCTGGTAGTATCATGCAAGTCCAAGAAAACTCCGGATCTCTCCAACTGTTGTTTGTGCTTCCCAATTTGTCACAGTGTCCACCTTGGCGGGATCTACTGCAATTCCTTCTCCGGATATAACGTGCCCGAGGAATCCAACTTCCTTCAACCAAAACTCGCATTTGCTAAACTTGGCATACAACCGATGTTCTCTGAGCTTCTCCAGTACCAAACGCAAATGCTCTGCATGTTCCTCTTCATCCTTTGAGAAGATCAATATATCATCTATGAACACCACGACGAACTTATCCAAAAACTCCATAAACACCTTGTTCATCTGGTTCATAAAGTATGCTGGTGCGTTAGTCAGACCAAAAGACATAACGGTATACTCGTACAACCCATACCTGGTGGTAAAGGCCGTCTTAGGTATATCCTGCTCTCGAATCTTCAATTGATGGTACCCTGATCGCAGATCGATCTTGGAAAATACTTTAGCTCCTTGCAACCTATCGAACAAATCATTGATCATCGGCAGTGGGTACTTGTTCTTGATAGTTACTTCATTCAATCCTGGATAATCAACAACCATTCTTAACGATCCGTCCTTCTTCTCCACTAGAAGTACTAGCGAACCCCAAGGCGAAGAACTTGGGCGAGTGTAACCTTTATCCAGTAACTCCAGAATCTGTTTCTTAATCTCCTCCATATCCTTTGCGGGCATCCTGTATGGTCTCTTAGAAATTGGCCCTGTGCCTGGCAAAAGCTCGATCAAAAACTCAATATCTCTATCAGGTGGCATGCCTGGGAGTTCCTCTGGAAATACATCAGGGAAATCTTTCACCACTGGTACTTCCTCCTGAACAACTCCTAATAAGGAATTTACTCTGTTCCTTTTCGGCACATGCCGGGATACATACTTGATCCTTCTTCCTTCTGGCGTAGTAAGCAAAATGGACTTGCTGGCGCATTCAATATTCCCTCCGTACTTAGATAACCAATCCATGCCTAATATCACATCCAATCCTTGAGATTCCAATACTATTAGGTCTGAAGGGAATGTTTAGTTACCAATCCTTAATGGCAACTGATCACACCATAACTTAGCCATATACTCTGCTCCAGGTGAGGTTACTAACATGGGTGACCTAAGGGCTTGGGTTGGCAGCTTATACTTATCCACAAATCCCCTTGAAATGTATGAATGTGTTGCACCAGTATAAAAAAGAACGAGTGCAGTAAAGGACTTAACTAAAAACTTACCTATTACTGCATCTGGCTGAGCTTCAACCTCCTCCACGCTAACGTGGTTCACTTGTCCCCTATTAAAAGGGTTCGGCTTCTTTCCAGAGCTTGCATTGCCATTTCCATTCTAGGCTTCTGGACATTCATTGGCGTAATGTCCCGTCTTCTGGCACTTAAAGCAAGTGACTTGACTCAGGTCTCGCTTGGCTGGAGTTGTTGGGTTGGTGCGGTTCTGTCCGTTGCTTCCTCCATTCCCATTCCCATTCTTGGGGCCACTATGATTGTGCGAGCTACCTCCTCCATGGGTATGTTGAAATTGTCCTACCGTTTTAGGGGTAAAACGTGGCTTCTGTTGAGCTCCAGAATTGTACTTTCCTTGTCCATACTTCCTCTTGCGACTTTCAATCTGTTGGTGCTTCCCTTCAATCATTAGAGCTCGATCAACCAGTTCCTGGTAGTTGTTGAAGCTTGCTACCATCAACTGTACGCTCATCTCATCATTCAGCCCTTCCATAAATCTTTCCTGCTTAGCGGCGTCTGTGGCCATATCATCTGGGGCATAACGGGATAAAGTACTAAACTCATCTACGTACTGAGCCACAGTACGGTTCCCTTGGCGCAAGTTGAGAAACTCCCGCTTCTTCATGCTCATAGCTCCAGTTGAGACATGGGCGGTACGAAAAGCTTGCTGAAACTGATCCCAAGTAACATTGGCTGTGGGAAAAGTGGCTGTGTAATTCTCCCACCACGCTGCGGCTGGTCTAGACAACTGATGTGGGGAAAAACACACCTTCTCAGCATCCGAGCAGTTAGCAGTGGTCAAATCCCTTCCAATCTTGCGCAGCCAGTCATCAGCGACTATTGGTTCAATGCTACTAGCAAACACCGGTGGTTGTAACCTTAAGAAACGGGTCAGGTTATCTACGGGTGGTGGTGGTGGAGGGTTGTTGTTGTTCTGGTTGTTCTGAGTGTTCTGGACAAGAAGTTGCATCAAGGTGTTCTGCTGCTGGATCAACTGAGTGAGCTCAGGGGGGAAACTCAAATCTGGGCTCACGGCTTGGAGGCATCTGATGGGTGTAGAGGGAAGAGATTAGAATAGAAAAGATGTCTAAGGGAAAATCACTACCCAAATGCACATGAGACAAACACAAACATATCACACCAATATCAATTCAAAACAAGGGCTTACACGGATCTAATGTTACAAAAGTGCTCTAAGTCTACTAAATGGGAAAAACTACTAGTCATAGGAAGGTCTTCTAGAAATTTTGATCGGCAGAGGATTGCATGATGTCAGCTCCAGCTTCATCTTCATAGTCCTCATCATCTCTATCATCGGGGTCTGAGTCCGTGTCTTCAAGGATGATGTAGTCTTCAGGTGGAATCTCCTTGGGTTCTTCTTCCTCTTCTTCCCCTCCTGGTGCTGGATCTCCCATGAATACTCCTAGCTTTCGTGTCAAATCATCATTCTTCTCCACAAGTATTAACATTTCCTCATCGTATCCGTCGCGTGTAGACTTGAGTTCCTCCTCTAACTCCATGTTTCTGCTTAGTGTTTTCTTCAAGTCTATCACCCCTGCACACTGCTGGTGCTCCTGGCGACGTATGTGCTGGTTTAACTCTTGAATGAACGAGGCAATGGACCTGTCCTTCCAGGTGTTGATCATGTCCCACCGTTCATCTCGACATCCACAAATCTGGTAGATGGTGTCCTTTAGCTCCTGCTTGTAGATTTCTCCAATCCTTCCCATAGCGATGTGGGCTGCCATGCTCCTGCCTAGGCTCCATGTAGGCGCATTAAAGGAAAATTCTATGGGTGCGGTGACGGGCATGAACGTCCTTCCTGGAACTTGAGCTTGAATCAACCAGCGCTTCTCTTCCGGTAAAGTGGCGTTGTAGGTTCCGGTGAAACTTGGTAGTCCAATGTTTAGATATCTGGTGACTTCCTTCAGGTGTCGTCCAAATGGTGTATCTTCATCAGGTTGCGTGAACTTGTTCTTGCATCCACCATCCTAAAAGAGTAGAAAAGATAAGGAGTCAGAAAAGAGAAGAGTGAATAGTGCTCTAGGGTTTTAGCTTAGTGGTCGTGTCCTACAGTCAGTGTGTGCTCTGATACCATCTTGTAGCGACCAGACCTCAAACAGTTTGATCTCTATGCATCAGTGTCATCCCTGGATCAGTAATGCTGACACGCACAGTACTTGAAGGAATTATAACAGAGTGGCAATCACACACTTATTACATCGATAGTCCAACGATGAACTTATTACAATAAAAATGGCTTAAGGCCATCTAACACGATAACAGCGGAAGGCTTGGAAGATAAGTGAGTCCATCAACTCCAACGGCATCACTGAGTATAGAAGCACGACCTAAGAGGCACCTTACTCGTCGTCTAAAAAGTCTGCAACATGAACGTTGCAGCCCAAAAACGGGTCAGCACATGAAATATGCTGGCAAAGTAACACATAGAGAGTAACAAAAGTAAAGCTATACTATATGCAATATGGCTGGTGAAAAGCTCTAAGGTTACAGTTTTTGCGTAAAGCCAATTTTTCCCTACTGCAAAGGAAATAGATTTTAATTAACTATCATGGTAGTTTAAACATCATTGAGAAGATAGACATCCTATCAATCCCAATTAATCATCATCATTAAAACCCAACAATATTAATTAAAGTAACATGATGAGATTCACATGATAATCCAAGTACTAGATACTCAAGACGTCCGTAACCGGGGACACGGCTAATCATGATCAGTTTGTACACTCTGCAGAGGTTTGTGCACTTTTCCCCACAAGACTCGATCTCCTCCGTTGGAATTCTCGCACTACATATTGTTTGAGAAACGGATGACCGAGACACAGTCTTTCAAAAGCACTAGCACCTTACAAACGGGTGGACCGTACCAACCTACATCCCCTACATCTGCTAGTCCACCACTGTAAGAGTTCGCACGACTTAGTCAACTATGCTAGAGCCCATAATAGCTTGTGGCTGCATACGGAAGTTTCTAGTATGAATAATCTCATGATCCCTTTGAGCCTGGGTGGCGGTCCATAAAGAAAACAGGCAATCGCTGGAATACCCAGGTGCCTCAATCCACCCATATGTGTATTTAAGTTGCCACCTTAAGTTGAACCATTAATTAACAATCTCACATCTGTCATGGATACACTCACCCAATCCACGTCTACGAGCATAGCATGACCTATTAGCAAACGTAGAAGTAACTCCCAAGGGTTTGAAAATAATGCAGGTAATAGGTACTACCTCAATCTACTTCCCAGTCCCACATTTATTAGATCCTACTCATGCAATGTGTTTGAGGGTAATACTAATGCAATGAAAACTGGGTATTGGAAGTATGATCAAAGTGTTACTTGCCTTGCTTATGATCCGCAAAACCTAGAGATTGAAAGTAGCAAGCGGCGCACTCCGGGTACTCTATCGCAAACAAACAAACACACAATAAGTACTTAACTAATGCACGGGTAAAACTCAAATAAGAGATCTGACCAGAAAGTTCAACTTAAGAACTCCGGTTTGCAAAAGAAACAAACCAAACGAAAACAACGAAAGTCAAACGGCGAAAGAGAAACAACTACCGTACCAATCTGGACCTAAGTCCAAATTTAACAGAGGCAAACGCTTGGGTGACTAGGTTAAACGGAAAGAGATTTTCGAGACGAAACTTCAGGCGCTTGAATCACCTCATTCCGATACACGAGCAAAAAGATAAACTAGAACAAAGATCGGATCAGAAATCGCGATCAGAAAAATAACTACGAACAGAAAACTAAAAACAGCTTAACGAACGGGCGTTCGTCAGCTGAGACTAAACGACGAACTTGTTCGTTATAACGAACGAACGGGTGAACGCTCACTAATTAACTTAACCGGGAAAAGAAAAAAAACCGATCTAACTAAAAAAACGAACTAGGGTTCTAAAAAACGGCGGTTTACTACCGAGAACCGGCGGCGGCGCGGCTACCTCGTCGTTCGTCCGACGGGAGGCGTCGGCGGGGATGCTGCGGCGGCGGTGGCGTGCGCTTCGGCGGCGGCGGCGGCTTGCGACGGCGGCGGCGGTGTGCGCTGCGGCGGCGGCGGGCTTGCGGCGGCGGGGCGGGGTGTGGGACGGGGGCGGGGCGGCGGCATATATATAGAGGGGGGGCTTGGTGCTTGGAGGAGGGGGCAAGCAACGGCGGCGGCGGCGGTGTCCGACACGGGCACGGCGGCGCGGTGCGGGGGAAAAGCGGTGCGGCGGCTTGGGCCTGGCTCGGCTGGGCTTCGGCCGAGTCGGGTTCGGGTCCCCTACTCTTTTTTTTAATTAACGCCGACACTACGAAAAAGAAATCCTAGAAAATAAAATAAAAAACTAAAATTGCCAAAACAAATTTTCACCGTCTAAATCAAATATTTAGAACAAGATGAACATTTTCTTGGCACTAAAATGCATTTTTTGAAAACATGCAATTTTTCCTAATTCAAATAAAACTCCAAAGAAAACTTATTTGATTTTTATTATTTAATCCTCAGTATTTCTTTATGTTTGGGAGAGTCATTTTACTCCCTATCTCATATTTTCATGATAGAAATACTTGAAGATAAAATAAAAAAAATCAAAGATCCTATTTTCAAAATTTGAGAAACCTCAAATATGAAAATATTGAAATCCCCAACTCTCTCCGAGGGTCCTTGAGTTGCGTAGGATTTACTTGGATCCACCAAAAGCAAGAAAATATGATATGCATGATGATCTAATGTATAACATTCCAAATTGGAAATTTGGGATGTTATAGCACCGGGATTCTGAGTCTGATCGGGCTGTCCCTAAGATAAGGGGTAATACTATTATTACTACTGCTGATCGTGAGAGCTTGTGATGGGCTAAGTTGGGACACCCCTGCAGGGTTATGATCTTTCGAAAGCCGTGCCCGCGGTTATGTGACAGATTGGAATTTGTTAATGTCCGGTTGTAGAAAACTTCATAGAGGATCCGAAGTAAAACACACAACTGTGTGAGTAACCGTGACTGTCTCTTTTCACTTTGAGAAGAGAACACGGTGGGGTTATGCTTGACTCGTAGGTAGTTCAAGATCTTGAGCGATCATTACTAGTTTGCGACCGCTTGCGTAGATGCTCATCTTACTCTTGTACTCGTAAGGTAGCCACCATATATTGCTTAGTCGCTGCTGCAACCTCACCACTTAACCTCTCCTTACCCATTAAGCTTTGCTAGTCTTGATACCCATGGTTATGGGATTGCTGAGTCATCTGTGGCTCACAGATTCAACACCACACCAGATGCAGGTACCGCTGAGAATAGTGCAGGAGATGGTTCAGAACTTCACTGGAAGCTCGTTGAAGAGAGTGGCCGTATGTATGTGTCGTTTTTCGACGATCGGACCTTGTGTTTATGGTATCTTTCATTTGGATCTTCGTCCGTACTCGGACTGTGATGTTATTCGGATGATGAATGTTTATGTAATGCATTGTGTGACGTGGCGAGTGTAAGCCAACTACTCTTTTACAATTTCATCCCCTCTTTTACATGAGTCGTGCAAAGATACCATACTTGAGATCATTCTAGTATGAGCTTATACCTTTAAGTCGTGCCTCGACACGTAGGAGGTATAATCTCATACTGGGCATTACACCTAGAGCCTTTTCCGATCAAGATGACGCTCTCTCCCAAGTCCCTCTCCCCGCCTCTGCTTGCCCGCTTCGCCAACGCAAAGACCTGCAGCCCGTCCTCAGCGCCGCCTCGACCCTGCCTCTCCTCCTCGAGCTCCTCACCGGAGACCCTTGTCGGTGACAAGATCCACCACCAGGACCCTGTCTTCGGCGACCAGGAGGTCACCAGCACCGCGCCTCTTTTCTTTTCCTTGCTCCCTCTTCCCTCGCTCATACCCCTGCTCTCTCCATTTTTTCTCTGTGCAGATAAGTTGGGACATGGAGCCGAGCTCCTCGACGCCATCGCTTCCTCCACCAGATCTCCTTCGCTCCGCCGCCTAGACGCCGGATCCGCCCCGTTCCGGCCGACCCCTGTCCATCTTCTGCATCGACATGCCCTGTTGTTGCCTCTGATGGTAACGAGCAGAGCGCGGCGCTCTAGCCGCGTGCGTTGACCGCGTCTGCGCCACAACGCCCACGCCAGCTCGCCTCGTCCCAAGGCCCATCCTCCCCTCCAGTCGCGCCCCCAGGCCTTTGGTGAGCCACATAGATCCACCGCCCAGTTTCGGCCCGATGATGTTTATTTAGGATCTGCAAATTTGTCTATTATTCCAGAGAACGTAGTTTTTCAGAAAACCCCCTATAGTTTATGCATTTAATAACTCATAAACCGTGCATCGGAATTAAACAAACTTTATATGCAAAATGCTTAGAATTTTGTGTAGTTTAATAATTTTCAAATTTCGTCCATGATTAAAATGTTTAAACCTGCTGTTTGCTTTAATTTTCTTAAATGGCATGTTAAAATGGTTTATTTCATAACTTAATAACCGTAGCTCCAAATATAGTAAACTTCATATGTAAATGGCGTGGAAAAATGTGTAGAATAACTTGGTGCACTTTATTTACCTGTTTAATAACTCTAAAATATGTCTTAGGCAAAACAACACCAAATTTGAAATATGCACATGGGGATTTTCCAAAATTGTTGTTTGATATTTCCGGTCTCATTTAAATTGCGTAGATAGTTAGTTTACTTGTGTTGCACCTCTTGCCATGTTAAATAACATTGAATATTGTTGTCTACATAAACAAGAGTCAACTAAATAATTAGAATGTGGTGTTTCATCAATATGCAACACGTTGCATATTGAGCTCCACTTAACTTGTAGTATTGCTTGTGCACTTTGCCATGCCATGCATATTTAAACCGGACATGCATCATACTTGATTGTGCATCACGCATGGTTATGATATGTGTATTTACCATGTTGTTTGCTTCTTTCCGGTTTGCTTCTCTTGTTAGCTCCGGTTTCGTTCCAGAGTTGTGAGGATTCGTTCGACTACGACCGTTTGTCTTCTTCATGGACTCGTTCTTCTTCCTTGCGAGATCTTAGGCAATGACCGTTCCTCGATATCACCTCTATCTTTGCTTTGATAGTTGTCTCTCTCTATAGATATGTCTCGATGTCCATTATTGTCTTGTTAGCCTCCTATGTTGCCATGAAACACTCTAACCGCCTTCCTAGCAAACCGTTGATTGGCTAAGTACGCTTTTGCTCAGCCCCTCTTCTAGTGTTTGTTAGTTGCAGGTGAAGATGGAAGATGTTCCATGTTGGAACATGGATTCTTTGGGATAAAACAATATATATCTTATTTAATTAATGCACATACATACTTGGCAATGCGTGGAAGGCTTGGCCTTTTGCTTGGTGCTTTGTTCCACTCATGCCGCCTTAGGATCCGATAAACCGGTGTTATGTTCCTTGATTTTGCGTTCCTAACATGATTGGGGTTTATGGGCCCCCTCGATAATTCGCTCTGTTGAAAGCTTTTCCAGCAAGGCCCAACCTTGGTTTTATCATTTGCCTAATAACTAAAAACTTGCATAGGGAGTAATTAACCTGTGGATTCTTAATCAACAACCCGGGCCAGTGCCCGACTTGAGTGCTGGTCCAAACCTGTCAACCGCCGGTGACCGCCAGGGGCAACTCTGGTATTTTGGCGTACCGGAAGTTTGGGCAATCCGATTGTGGCTTGAGACGAGATACGCGCGGCTCTTATCAGGGTGATGGCACGTCGGGAGGTCTTGCTGGATTAGTTTTACCTTAGTCGAAATATCTTGTGCACGGGATTCCGAGAACTCTCGGGTCTTCCCAACATGGAGTTGTTACTCCGCTCATCTTGAGAGCTTGTGATGGGCTAAGTTGGGACACCCCTGCATGGTTATGATCTTTCAAAATCCGTGCCCGCGGTTATGTGACAGACTGGAATTTGTTAATATGTGGTTGTAGATAACTTGACACCATAACTCAATAAGAATACACTACCTGTGTGAGTAACCGTGATGGTCTCTTTTCGAAGGGGTTCAGAAAGTGAACACGATGGGGTTATGTATGAACGTAAGTAGATAGGATCACTTCTTGATCACTACTAATCGCGATCGTTGGCATATATTCTCATCTCGCCCTGACTTCGTAAGCTAGCCTCATACAATGCTTAGTGTTGCTACAACCACTTTATAACCTCTCCACACCTAAAAGCCTTGATAGTTTTGATACCCGAGAACAAGATTACTGAGTCCTCATGACTCACAGTTTACTACACAAACCAGATGCAGGTACCTAAGAGTTTCACACAGGAGGCGTGCAAGAGCTTCAGTGTGAGTTCGATGAAGAGTGTGGGCGTATGTATGTGAGATACCCCGAAGATCAGTAGTGGTTCCTACTAGGGCCGATCGGGATTAGCATGTGTGGTATCTTTTCTTCGTTTGATTTCGTCCGTAGTCAGACTCTGTGTTCTCTGGATGAATGTATGTTTATTGTATTAATGGTGTGACGTGGCGTGTGTAAGCCAACTATTAAACTCTCTTTCATCCTGTTCATTACATGGGTTGTGTAAAGATACCATGCTTGAGACCATTCCAGAATGCGCTTATGACTCTAAGTCGTGCCTCGACGCGTACGAGCTATAGCCGCATCCTGGGCGTTAAAAGTTGGTAATCAGAGCCTTCCCCGACCTAGGAGCCCCTGCTTGATCGAACCGCTGCCGATGTTGTGTCTATAAACAAAAACTATTTTGAGTCTTAGGATTATATATATCGGAGAGTAGGAATTCTTTTACTCCTTATCCCCTTCGTCTCTCTGGTGAGGACTCCTGACGTAGAAGTTTTGACTTCACTCTCCTCAATTTTAATCAAAAAAGAGGATCACGTAGGTATTGTTGGGATCGTTCTGATATCGTTGTGATGAGAATTCTGTCTTGTTGCCTCCCGTCTGTTTAGGATTAGTCTCGGGGAGTTGAGCTTTGAGGTCTTGTCATCACCGTTGTATCGTTACGGTTACGGAATACCAGAGGTGGCCGACATAAAAAACTCTTCTATGCATGTCTGGTGGTGAGATAACCTCGACGTCACCCAGTACTGGGGGATAGTTCAGGAGTATTGCCGCAGCTAGTATAGCGGATACTTTTCGAAGGTCCGAGGTACACAGTTTCCGAAGGTGCCTGGTTATGTGTTGACGGATGGATACTGCTAGATGTAGGGCTTGTTAGTTGTGTGAGATATTGTTCTTCCCCTATATCCCCAACACCAGATTGCATAACCAAAAAGTTTCGGGAATTAATAGGTGGGAATTCAAGTAGCTCTTAGGTAATCTTCCAACGAATACATGATATGAGGTTGGGGTTCAACGTCTAGTGATTTGCTTGTCACGGTCAAGTTTACACTGGTTGCGTTGCGTCTTAATGAATCCTTGGCTATGCTAATTCGGGGATGCAATGTCCTTTGTAACGTCATGCCCGGGGGGCCTCTTCACGAAAACTTTGGACGAAATCTCTAACATATGTTTGTTTCGGCTTATTTTGCAAGCCAGATCCTTTGTTTTGTTTTGAGTTGTGGTATTCGAGTTGCTTCAATGTCAAGTGTTGATTCCATACCTTTCCTAAGCGATGTTCTCATATTTCAATGTGAATGCTGATCCTTTTGGTTATGCGGAATGATCAGGTTAATTTTTTTCCAACCGGTATGCCTTCTCTTCAATTTATTCCATACGGACGCCATTGAGAAGCCTGAGGATTGTACGTTTCGTTTGTCTCAAGTTGCCTTTGTTTTTCCCACCCTCCCACTCTTTTCTTTATGGAGCCAGAATTCTTTAATCAAGTATCCATTATATTCATGTGAAGTTTCTTCGTCAATTTTTCTTTAATGTTCCATCCGTTGAATTCTCGTGAATATGCTCATGAAGCTTCAAGTTTATCATTCTCCGTTCTCGTTTCTTCTCCGGTGGGCTAAATCCAAACTTTGGTGTTGATTATATCTTTCCTCTTGTTTCACATGTTTTCACATGTTGGAATTACTTATCCAAGCCTCTCTTGTTTGTTCAACTTTCAATATCTCTTCTCTGGAGTGTTCAAGATATCTCAGAAGATTCGCATTTGCATTCTTAATCCGTTCAAGCTATTTCGAGGTTGTTATCTCTTTCAAGTCATTTAATTCAACCGGCGCAATCTCTCTTTCAAGCAATCTTTTCCAACGGTGTTTCTTTTGGGTGGGCCCTAACCCACAGGTCTGTCCCAGGATCTTACCTGACTCTTCTAATTTTTTTCGGAGCTATTCCCAAATTCTTTTCAAAGTGTGACGTAAGTATGGATTCCATCAGTCATATGCCATCTCCAAGATTGCTTTCATTCATTGTTGCTTCAACCTTTATATTTTCGTTCTTTCGGAGTATCTCAAATTCTTCACGGTGGTTCTCGTTATCATTCTCAGCATTTGAAGACCGAAGAAGAGTTTCTCTTAAATCTTGTCTGTTCTCGTGAACATTCATGATTCTAGCTTCATGCCATCCTCATAATTGTTTTGATTGTGGGAATTGTTTTCATGCCCCTCCAGAGCAATTCATGAGTTCTTTTCATTTCTCGATCCACCGAAGGCCATCATTTCAGAAGATTTCTTCATTCTCAAGTTTCAACTTCATTCTCCAGCTCTTCTAAATTGATGCCTCTTCGTTCATCTCCATATTCTTCTGGTGCATAATTCAAGTATTCTCTACTCTTCTAATGATCCCTTCGTTCTTTTGTATCTAAGTTTCCTCAAGTGCCTTTGTTCATTTTCTAATTCTTTCCAGTGATTCATTCTCTTTTCTTCAGTCGCTTTGAATTCTTACAGTGGTTCGTTCAAGATTCATTTTCATTTGTTACCATATCAATTCATTCATTATTTTTGAAATCCTGCCGGTGGTTCGATGAAGATTTTTCCAAGTCCCGCTATATCTCTCATCAATCTTTGCAAGAAGAATAAGTAGCATGCCTATCTGTTGCTTGTCATCAAATTAAGTTGATGAAGGGTAAGCATGACACAATCCTTATTCTTGTTTCATCGAGGTGATTTTATCCCTTCCTTCAGAGTTGTTCGCCAGGAATAAACTCTCGGATCCATTTTGATCATCCTTATTTCCGGAGTTTGATCATGAGGAAGAAATTCTTGGTTTCAAGTTGTTCATCTTGTCTCCCGGTGTTCTAAGCTCTCTCTCAATTTTCTCATCACGAAGATCCATCTAAAGCATTGCAAGGCTTCAATCTTATTCTTTTCATCCTTCACTTCTCATCATTTTGTTACCGGATTTCTTCATGGTGGTTCATCATGATTTAATTTACCATCGAAGTGTTCTTCAAGATTCTTGTTGGAGGAGCTCAAGTATTCTTCATCTTGCATTTTGAAGTGCAATTCTTTCAACCTTATCTTTCGAGGTGGTGTTATGTCATTCTTGACACTTTCCTTCATGATTCATGATTCACAAGTTATCAAGAATGAGATATTTAAACCCATCATATTCTTTGTTCATGAGATCTTTTCAACCCTTCAATTTACTTGTTGGAGTTAATCTTGGGTTGTATCTCACCTAAAAGCTTTCCCTAAGGATTGTTGCTATTTATGGTGCTTATAAATGACACAAGTTCTTCATTTATACTCCCGGTGAAATAAGTTTTTCGTCTCCTTGTTGATCTCAGTCCAAACAATTGTTTCTCATTAGTGGCAGAATTTCACCCCTAGTTTTGAGATGTTTTCATAAGTCCACGACGAGTATATCATTTGATTGTTGATTCTTCCAACAACTCTGTTCAACCCTTCTTCGTAAGGATGTTTTCAAATTCATTTCTAGTAGAAGATGTTCTTCTTCTTCGTTCTTTTCACTCCATTATTCATTCCGGAGGCTTTGTGATGTTGCTCTCTTCGTTCCGTCATCTCGTTTTGTCAAGATCATGTTATTTTCCT
This sequence comes from Secale cereale, assembly GCA_902687465.1. NCBI lineage: Eukaryota > Viridiplantae > Streptophyta > Magnoliopsida > Poales > Poaceae > Secale > Secale cereale. Next base: position 137,555,711 of record LR738710.1, read on the forward strand.
TTCTGGACCAGTTAACAGGAATGTCGTGTCCTCCATGCATGTTCTCTCATCTTATCAAGTGTTGCCTCTCTTTTTTCAACCGGAGTGCTGTTTGTACTCTTTCTTACCTCTTGTGCCATTCTTTCAATTGTTTCGGAGGCAGTGTGTTGTTGATTTCATCAAGTATCATCCAATCTTCCCAAGTTCATGTTAAATTCCTTCCATTTTCAGTCGGAGTGTTGTCCTAATCATTACGTTCTTATTCCTTCTCCATCTTGTTTTAATCGGAGTGGTTTTTAAATTCTTTCGACATCCGTGAGCTCTTGTTCATGTCTTTCAACCTACAAGGTTCTCGTAATGCTCCTTGCTCCTCTTTGCTAATGGAGTGTTTGCAATCTGTTTCATCTCCATTGTATTCTTTCTTTCAATTTGTTCAACCTCAAGGTTTGCTGATTTCACTCGTTTGTCGGAGAAGCAACTTTATTTTACCTCTTCCTTTTCCATTTCTATCCAGTGCCATCCCTAGGATCTCGGGTCGAGATCCTATGTTAGTGTGGGAGAGTTGTGACGCCCCGAGACCGACGCTCCAGAAGATTCCCAGCTATTTCATGTTCGCCGTGTATTTCATGTTCATCATGGCATCATGCGCATTGCATCCGCATGTTTTCATAAAACTCGTAGTCGTCCGTAGTTGTCGCTTCTCTCTTGTCTTTGTTGACCTTCTCCCAGACCAACCAGACTGCTCCCTTCTCTCTTTTTCTGAGACCAACAAAACCCCCTTGTCTCCGTGGCCTTTTGTCAGACCCCGATTGTCTTTGATATCTCCTCTCGTCTAAATGCCACCATCTTTGCATAGAGCCCCTCGCGTGCGTCCGAAAACTGCTCCGAACCCGAACCGGGCTGTCATTACCGATGGGTCCGAATCATCTCCAAACATCCCTAAAACATCTTCGGTTTATTATTTGGACTCCCTAACCTAATTATCTCGACCGTCCGATCTAAATCGGAGGGTCATTCTAGTCCCTTCCAAAATTTCTTTCGCTTTATATAGTAGACCAACCCCTAAGTCAAACCCTAAATTCGAGGAGATTTGTCCCTCGCCGCCGCCACTCCAGCAAATTCCCCATCGGGATCTCCCCTGCCTGATCCACCCAACGGGCCTCCATCTTCCCTGTTTTCCGTATGCCCAATCCTGCAGCCTCTGATCCACTTGCGTCCGAGGAGAGTGCAGCTCGTCCCCAAGTTCTTCTCCCGTAGCAGCCACCCGAGCGCCTCTGCCTCCTTGTCCCACCGGCGATCACTGGAACCAGGACCCGTGCCGTCCTAGCTCATTTTCCTTCCTCCTCTGCTACTCTCTCTCTCTCTCTCTCTCTCTCTCTCTCTCTCTGGTACTCTGTCGCCATGGATGATGCAGGAGTTCGTCGACTCCCTGCCTACACATTCGCTGCTTCGTCCCGGAACGAATCCACGCCTCCACCCCTTCCTCGCATAAAGGTCGCCGCCCCGGAGCCTTTTCCGGCCGAGACGAAGCTCTCGCCCAAGTCCCTCGCCCCGCCTCTGCTTGTCCGCTTCGCCAACGCAAAGACCTGCATCCCGTCCTCAGTGCCGCCTCGACCCTGCCTCTCCTCCTCGAGCTCCTCACCGGCGACCCTTGTCGGAGACAAGAGCCACCACCAGGACCCTGTCTTCGGCGACCAGGAGGTCACCAGTGCCGTGCCTCTTTTATTTTCCCTGATCCCTCTTCCCTCGCTCACCCCCCTGCTCTCTCCATCTTTTCTCTGTGCAGATAAGTTGGGGCATGGAGCCGAGCTCCACGACGCCATCGGTTCCTCCACCGGATCTCCTTTGCTCCACCGCCTAGCCGCCGGATCCGCCCCGTTCTGGACGACCCTTGTCCGTCTTCTGCATCGACATGCCCTGCTGTTTCCTCTGATGGTAACGAGCAAAGCGCAGCGCTACAGCCACCTGCGTTGTCCGCGTCTGCGCCACAACGCCCACTCCAGCTCGCCTCGGCCCAAGGCCCAGCCTCCCCTCCAGCCGCGCCCCTAGGCCTTTGGTGAGCCACACAGATCCAGCGCCCAGTTTCGGCCCGATGATGTTTTTTTAGGATCTGCGAATTTGTCTATTATTACAGAGAACGTAGTTTTTCAGAAACCCCCCTAAAGTTCATGCATTTAATAAGTCCTAAACAGTGCATTGGAATTAAACAAACTTTATATGTAAAATGCTTAGAATTTTGTGTAGTTTAATGATTTGCAACTTTCATCCATGATTAAAATGTTTAAACCTGATGTTTGCTTTAATTTTCTTAAATGTCAAGTTAAAATGGTTTATTTCATAACTTAATAACTATAGCTCCGAATATAATAAACTTGATATATAAATGGGGTGGGAAAATGTGTATAATAACTTGGTGCACTTTATTTCCCTGTTTAATAACTCTAAAATATGTCTTAGGCAAAACAGCACTAAATTTGAAATATGCACATGGGGATTTTCCGGAATTGTTGTTTGTTATTTTCGGCCTCATTTAAATTTCCTAGATAGTTAGTTTACTTGTGCTGCACCTATTTCCATGTTAATTAACATTTAATATTGTTGTCTACATAAACGAGAGCCAACTAAATAAATAGAATGTGGTGTTTCGTCAATATGCAAGCATATTGAGCTCCACTTAACTTGTAGTATTGTTTGTGCACTTTGCCATGCCATGCATATTTAAACCGGACATGCATCATACTTGATTGTGCATCATGCATGGTTATGATAATTGTGTTTACCATGTTGTTTGCTTCTTTCCGGTTTGCTTCTCCCGTTAGCTTCGGTTTCGTTCCGGAGTTGTGAGGATTCGTTCAACTACGACCGTTTGTCTTCTTCATGGAGTCGTTCTGCTTCCTTGTGGGATCTCAGGCAAGATGATTGTTCCTCGATATGACCTCTATCTTTTCTTTACTAGTTGTCTTGCTCTATAGATATGTCTCAATGCCCATTCTTGTCTTGTCAGCCTCCTATGTTGCCATGAAACACTCTAACTGCCTTCCTAGCAAACCGTTGATTGGCTAAGTACGCTTTTGCTCAACCCCTCTTATAGCGTTGTTAGTTGCAGGTGAAGATGGGAGATGTTCCATGTTGGAACATGGATTCTTTGGGATAACACAATATATATCTTATTTAATTAATGCACATATATACTTGGCAATGGGTGGAAGGCTTGGCCTTTTGCTTGGTGCTTTGTTCCACTCATGCCGCCTTAGGATCCGATAAACGGTGTTATGTTCCTTGATTTTGCGTTCCTAACACGGTTGGGGTTTATGGGCCCCCTTCGATAATTCACTCTGTTTAAAGCTTTTCCAGCAAGGCTCAACCTTGGTTTTATCATTTGCCTAATAACTAAAAACTTGCATAGGGAGTAATGAACCCGTGGATTCCTATTCCACTACCCGGGCCAGTGCTCGACTTGAGTGTTGACCCAAACCTGTCAACCACCAGTGACCGCCAGGGGCAACTTTGGTATTATGTCCTACAGAAGTTTGGACAATCCGATCGTGGCCTGAGATGAGATACACGCGGCTCTTATCAGGGTGACGTCACGTCGGGAGGTCTTGCTGGATTAGTTTTACCTTAGTCGAAATATGTTGTGCACGGGATTTCGAGAACACTCGGGTCTTACCAACATGGAGTTGTTACTCCGCTGATCATGAGAGCTTGTGATGGGCTAAGTTGGGACACCCCTGCAGGGTTATGATCTTTCAAAATCCGTGCCCGCGGTTATGTGGCATATTGGAATTTGTTAATATCCGGTTGTAGATAACTTGACACCATAACTCAATAAGAGTACACTACCTGTGTGAGTAACCGTGATGGTCTCTTTTCGAAGGGGTTCGGAAAGTGAACACGGTGGGGTTATGTATGAACGTAAGTAGATAGGATCACTTCTTGATCACTACTAGTCGCGGTCGTTGGCATATATTCTCATCTCGCTCTGACTTCGTAAGCTAGCCTCATACAATGCTTAGTGCTGTTGCAACCACTTTATAACCTCTCCACACCTAAAAGCCTTGATAGTTTTGATACCCGGGAACAAGATTGCTGAGTCCTCGTGACTCACAGTTTACTACACAAACCAGATGCAGGTACCTAAGAGTTTGACATAGGAGGCGTGCAAGAGCATCAATGGGAGTTCGATGAAGAGCGTGGGTGTATGTATGTGACATACCCCGACGATCAGTAGTGGTTCCTACTAGGGCCGATCGGGATTAGCCTGTGTGGTCTCTTTTCTTCGTTTGATTTCGTCCGTAGTCGGACTCTGTGTTCTCTGGATGAATGTATGTTTATTGTATTAATTGTGTGACATGGCGAGTGTAAGCCAACTATTAAACTCTCTTTCATCCTGTTCATTACATGGGTTGTGTAAAGATACCATGCTTGAGACCATTCCAGAATGCGCTTATGACTCTAAGTCATGCCTCGACACGTAGGAGCTATAGCCGCATCCTGGGCGTTACAGACGAGGCGGCGCGCGGTGGTGCTCGTCGGGCTTGGAGGAAAAAGAGGACAAAGAGAGAGAGGGCGACGGCGGGGCGTGGCCTCGTTAAATCGAAATCAAAGCATTGCCGTCCGTAGCGCCTTTGCCGTCTGCTAGCAGACGACAAAGAGGGGGGTTGTTAGGGTTTAACAGCTAGTGGGCCAAACCCCCATCTTTGCCGTCTGCTACCTGACAACAAAGAGGGACCTGATGGCAAAGCTACCCTTTGCCGTCTGCTAGCTCTTTGTCGTCTGTTTTCTACTAGCTGATGGCAAAGCCACTCTTTGCCGTCCGCTAGCAGACGACAATGAGGTGGCAGACGACAAATCTTCTTATTTCGGTAGTGTTTGGTCTAACCCGAGCCCATGACTTGGCTATCACCACAGGTAGTCTGCTATATCTTTCCCACATAATTTTGTATCTGGGGGCACCTCGGCTCCGTTTATCTTCATCCACATCAAGGTGTAAAAAAATAGGATAGTGGCCCGACCGAGGAGAGACCAAATGTTGCACCCTCACATACAGAAAAATGTCCTTCTAGTCAACATTAGCACACACACGATCCAGCCGAACACGCACATTACGATTCCAACCTGGCCATTATCATATGTATATGGAGCACCTGAGAATCCTAGATCAACATGTTCACAAACTAGTAGAGTATCTTTGAACTCCTCCATCCGGCTCTCTCTTCTGCTTGTTCTGGAGAAATGCTCGTGCCTCCATAGAGCCTCGTTGTAATCACCACATACTAGCCAGGGTAAGTTTGAGGTCCCCCGAAGCCTTACGAGGTGCTCCCACATGCGGTAGCGATTCTCTACCTGTGGTTCCCCATAGAAAAAGTTTGATCTCCAAGCATGTCCCGAGCCTTGGTAAAAAATGCTCACATCAAGATATCTCTTACATGATTCTAAAACTATGACTTGGAGGGAGTCGTCTGCTACCTCTTGAGCTTGCGTTGTATTCCCTCGAAGACGAAAGGGAGATGCAGCACAGTAGCATAAGTATTTCCCTCAGTTTTTGAGAACCAAGGTATCAATCCAGTAGGAGACCATGCGCGAGTCCCTCGCACCTGCACAAACAAATAAGAACTTCGCAGCCAACACGATAAGGGGTTGTCAATCCCTTTACGATCACTTATGAAAGTGAGATCTGATAGAGATGATAGTTTATATTTTTGGTATTTTTGGTTTATAAGAACAACAAATAAAAGCAAGAAAAGTAAAGTAGATGTAGATTGATATATTGAGAATAGACCCGGGGGCCATAGTTTTCTCTAGTGGCTTCTCTCATGATAACGATATTCTACGGCGGGTAAACAAATTACTGTCGAGCAATTGGTAGAAAAGCAAATAATTATGAGACTATCTAGGCATGATCATTGTATATAGGCATCACGTCCGAGACAAGTAGACAGAAACGATCTTGCATCTACTACTATTAATCCACACATCGACCGCTATCCAGCATACATCTAGTGTATTGAGTTCATAAGAACAGAGTAACGCCATAATCAAGATGACATGATGTAGAGGGACAAACTCAAGCAATATGCTATTGTTGGGGAACGTAGCAGAAATCAAAAAAATTCTACGCTTCACCAAGATCAATCTATGGAGTCATGTAGCAATGAGGGAGATGGGAGTGCATCTACATACCCTTGTAGATCGCGAGCGGAAGCGTTCAAGAGAACGGGGATGATGGAGTCGTACTCATCGTGATCCAAATCACCGATGATCATAGCGCCGAACGGGCGGCACCTCCGCGTTCAACACACGTATGGAGCAGCAACTTCTCCTCCTTCATGATCCAGCAAGGGGGGAGGAGAGGTTGATGGAGATCCAGCAGCACGACGGTGTGGTGGTGGAAGTAGCAGGATTCCAGCAGGGCTTCGCCAAATGCAACCGGAGGAGGAAGGTGTGTCACGGGAGGGAGAGAGAGGCACCAGGGCATAGGGTGCGGCTGCCCTCCCTCCCCCCACTATATATAGGGGCCCCGTGGGGGGCGCCGGCCCTAGGAGATCCCATCTCCAAGGGGGGCGGCGGCCAGGGGGGGAAACTTGCCCCCCAAGCCAGGTGGAGGCGCCCCCACCCCTAGGGTTTCCAAACCTAGGCGCAGGGAGGAGGCCCAGGGGGGCGCACCAGCCCACCAGGGGCTGGTTCCCCTCCCACTTCAGCCCATGGGGCCCTCCGGGATAGGTGGCCCCACCCGGTGGACCCACGGGACCCTTCCGGTGGTCCCGGTACAATACCGATGACCCCCGAAAATCTCCCGATGGCCGAAACTGGACTTCCTATATATAAGTCTTTACCTCCGGACCATTCCTGAACTCCTCATGACGTCCGGGATCTCATCCGGGACTCCTAAAAATGTTCGGATTTCCGCATACTTATATCTCTACAACCCTAGCGTCACCGAACCTTAAGTGTGTAGACCCTACGGGTTTGGGAGACACGTAGACATGACCGAGACGACTCTCCGGCCAATAACCAACAGCGGGATCTAAATACCCATGTTGGCTCCCACATGCTCCTCAATGATCTCATCGGATGAACCACGATGTCAAGGATTCAATCAATCCCGTATACGATTCCCTTTGTCCATCGGTATAGCACTTGCCCGAGATTCGATCGTCGGTATACCGATACCTTGTTCAATCTCGTCATGGCAAGTCTCTTTACTCGTTCCATAACACATCATCCTGTGACCAACCCCTTAGTCACATTGACCTCATTATGATGATGTCTTACCGAGTGGGCCCAGAGATACCTCTCCGTCACACGGAGTGACAAATCCCAGTCTCGGTTCGTGCCAACCCGATAGATGCTTTCGGAGATACCCGTAGTGTACCTTTATAGCCACCCTGTTACGTTGTGACGTTTGGTACACCCAAAGTATTCCTACGGTATCCGGGAGTTGCACAACCTCACTGTCTAAGGAAAGGATACTTGACATTGGAAAATCTTTAGCACTACGAACTACACGATCTTGTGCTAGGCTTAGGATTGGGTCTTGTCCATCACATCATTCTCCTAATGATGTGATCCCGTTATCAATGACATCCAATGTCCATGGTTAGGAAACCGTAACCATCTGTTGATCAACGAGCTAGTAACTAGAGGTTTACCAGGGACACGTTGTGGTCTATGTATTCACACATGTATCACGGTTTCCGAATAATACAATTCAAGCATGAATAACAGACAATTATCATGAACAAGGAAATATAATAATAACCATTTTATTATTGCCTCTAGGGCATATTTCTAACAGTCTCCCACTTGCACTAGAGTCAATAATCTAGTTACATTGTGATGAATCGAACACCCATAGAGTTCTGGTGTTGATCATGTTTTGCTCGTGGAAGAGGTTTAGTCAACGGATCTGCGACATTCAGATCCATATGCACTTTACCAATATCTATGTCTCCATCTTGTATATAATTCCGGATGGAGTTGAAACGGCGCTTGATGTGCTTGGTCTTCCTGTGAAACCTGGGCTCCTTGGCAATGGCAATAGCTCCAGTGTTGTCACAGAAGAGAGTCATCGGGCCCGACGCACTTGGAATAACTCCTAGGTCGGTGATGAACTCCTTCATCCACACTCCTTCCTGCGCTGCTTCGGAAGCAGCTATGTACTCCGCTTCACATGTAGATGCCGCCACGATGCTTTGCTTGCAGCTGTACTAGATGACTGCCCCTCCATTCAAAATATACATGTATCCGGTTTGTGACTTGGAGTCATCCAAGTCTGTGTCGAAGCTGGCATCGATGTAACCCTTTACGACAAGCTCTTCGTCACCTCCATAAACGAGAAACATATCCTTAGTCCTTTTCAGATACTTCAGGATGTTCTTGACCGCTGTCCAGTGTTCCATACCGGGATCACTTATGTACCTCCCCACAAAACTAGTGGCAAGGTTCACATCAGGTCTGGTACACAGCAGGGCATACATAATAGAACTTATGGCCGAGGCATAGGGGATGACGCTCATCTTTTCTCTATCTTCTGCCGTGGTCGGGGATTGAGTCGTGCTCAATCTCATACCTTGCAATACAGGCAAGAACCCTTTCTTGGACTGATCCATATTGAACTTTTTCAATATCTTATCAAGGTATGTGCTTTGTGAAAGACCAATGAGGCATCTCGATCTATCTCTATAGATCTTGATGCCTAATATGTAAGCAGCTTCTCCAAGGTCCTTCATTGAAAAACTCTTATTCAAGTAGGACTTTATGCTTTCCAAGAATTCTACATCATTTCCCATCAGCAATATATCATCCACATATAATATGAGAAATGCTACAGAGCTCCCACTCACTTTCTTGTAAATACAGGCTTCTCCATAAGTCTGTATGAACCCAAACGCTTTGATCACCTCATCAAAGCAAATGTTCCAACTCCGAGATGCTTGCACCAGCCCATAGATCGAGCGCTGGAGCTTGCATACCTTGTTAGCGTTCTCAGGATCAACAAAACCTTCCGGCTGCATCATATACAGTTCTTCCTTGAGGAGCCATTAAGGAATGTCGTTTTGACGTCCATTTGCCATATCTCATAATCATAGAATGCGACAATTGCTAACATGATTCAGACGGACTTCAGCATCGCTACGGGAGAGAAAGTCTCGTCGTAGTCAATCCCTTGAATTTGTCGATAACCTTTAGTGACAAGTCAAGCCTTATAGATTGTCACATTACCATCCGCGTCAGTCTTCTTCTTAAAGATTCATTTATTTTCTATGGCGTGCCGATCATCGGGCAAGTCCACCAAAGTCCATACTTTGTTTTCATACATGGATCCTATCTCGATGGCTTCAAGCCATTTGTTGGAATCCGGGCCCGCCATCGCTTCTTCATAGTTCGAAGGTTCACCGTTGTCTAACAACATGATTTCCAGGACAGGGTTGCTGTACCACTCTGGTGTGGAACGTGTCCTTGTGGACCTACAAAGTTCAGTGGTAACTTGATCCGAAGCTTCATGATCATTATCATTAACTTCCTCCCTAGTCGGTGCACGCACCATAGGAACATCTTCCTGCGCTGCGCTACTTTCCGGTACGGAAGGGGTGACTATCACCTCATCAAGTTCCACTTTCCTCCCACTCACTTCTTTGGAGAGAAACTCTTTCTCCAGAAAGGATCCATTCTTGGCAACGAAGACCTTGCCTTCGGATCTGAGGTAGAAGGTGTACCCAATAGTTTCCTTAGGGTATCCTATGAAGACGCATTTTTTGATTTGGGTTCGAGCTTTTCAGGTTGAAGTTTCTTGACATAAGCATCGCATCCCCAAACTTTTAGAAATGACAACTTAGGTTTCTTGCCAAACCAAAGTTCATACGGTGTCGTCTCAACGGATTTAGACGGTGCCCTATTTAAAGTGAATGCGGCAGTCTCTAAACCATAACCCCAAAACGATAGCGGTAAGTCGGTAAGAGACATCATAGATCACACCATGTCCAACAGAGTACGATTACGATGTTCGGACACACCATTACGCTGAGGTGTTCCAGGCGGCGTCAATTGTGAAACAATTCCACAGTTCCTTAGGTGCGTGACAAATTTGTGACTTAAATATTCTCCTCCACGATTCGATCGTAATAACTTTATTTTTTCTGTCACGTTGATTCTCAACCTCTTTCTGAAATTCCTTGAATTTTCAAAGATCTCAGACTTGTGTTTCATCAAGTAGACATACCCATATCTACTTAAGTCGTCTGTGAGGGTGAGAACATAACGATAGCCTCCGCGAGCTTCAACACTCATCGGACCGCACACATCAGTATGTATGATTTTCAACAAGTTGGTTGCTCGCTCCATTGTTCCGGAGAACGGAGTCTTGGTCATCTTGCCCAAGAGGCATGGTTCGCACGTGTCAAATGATTCATGATCAAGAGACTCCAAAAGTCCATCTGCATGGAGCTTCTTCATACGTTTGACACCAATATGACCAAGGCGGCAATGCCACAAGTATGTGGGACTATCATTATCAACCATACATCTTTTGGCATTCACACTATGAATATGTGTAACATCACGTTCGAGATTCATTAAGAATAAACCATTGACCAGCGGGGCATGGCAATAAAACATTTCTCTCATATAAATAGAACAACCATTATTCTCGGATTTAAATGAGTAGCCATCTCACATTAAACGAGATCTAGATACAATGTTCATGCTCAAAGCTGGTACTAAATAACAATTATTGAGGTTTAAAACTAATCCCGAGGGTAGATGTAGAGGTAGCGTGCCGACGGCGATCACATCGACCTTGGAACCATTCCCGACGCACATGGTCACCTCGTCCTTCGCCAGTCTCCGCTTATTCCGCAGCTCCTGCTTTGAGTTACAAATGTGAGAAACTGCATCGGTATCGAATACCCAGGAGCTACTACGAGCGCTGGTAAGGTACACATCAATAACATGTATATCACATATACCTTTGACGTTGTCGGCCTTCTTGTCTACTAAGTATTTGGGGCAGCTCCGCTTCCAGTGACCCGTTCCCTTGCAATAAAAGCACTCAGTCTCAGGCTTGGGTCCATTCTTTGGCCTCTTCCCGGCAACTGGCTTACCGGGTGCGGCAACTCCTTTGCCGTCCTTCTTGATGTTCTTCTTACCCTTGCCTTTCTTGAACTTAGTGGTTTTATTCACCATCAACACTTGATGCTCTTTCTTGATCTCTACCTCCGCTGATTTCAACATTGAATACACCTCGGGAATGGACTTCTCCATCCCTTGCATATTGAAGTTCATCACGAAGCTCTTGTAGCTAGGTGGGAGCGACTGAAGGATTCTGTCAACGACCGCTTCATCTGGGAGATTAATTCCCAACTGAGACAAGCGATTGTGCAACCCAGACAATTTGAGTATATGCTCGCTGACAGAACTATTCTCCTCCATCTTACAACTGTAAAATGCGTCGGAGACGTCATATCTCTCGACTCGGGCATGAGCTTGGAAAACCATTTTCAGCTCTTGGAACATCTCATATGCTCCGTGGTGCTCAAAACGCTTTTGGAGCCCCGATTCTAAGCTGTAAAGCATGCCGCACTGAACCAGGGAGTAATAATCACAACGCGACTACCAAGCATTCATAACGTCTTGGTTTGCCGGGGCGGGAGCGTCACCTAGCGGTGCTTCAAGGACAAACATTTTCTTGGCAGCTATGAGGATGATCCTCAAGTTACGAACCCAATCCGTATAGTTGCTACCATCGTCTTTCAGCTTGGTTTTCTCTAGGAACGTGTTGAAGTTGAGGATAACATAAGCGTGGGCCATTGGATCTACAAGACATATTGTAAATATTTTTGACTATGTTCATGACAATTAAGTTCATCTAAACAATTTAATGAACTCCCACTCAGATAGACATCTCTCTAGTCATCTAAGTGATACATGATCCGAATCGACTAGGCCGTGTCCGATCATCACATGAGACGGACTAGTCATCAACGATGAACATATTTATGTTGATCTCATCTTCTATACGACTCATGTTCGACCTTTCGGTCTTCCGTGTTCCGAGGCCATGTCCGTACATGCTAGGCTCGTCAAGTGAACCCTAAGTGTATTGCGCGTGTAAATCTGGCTTGCACCCGTTGTATGCGAACGTTAGAGCCTATCACACCCGATCATCACGTGGTGCTTCGGAACAACGAACCTTAGCAACGGTGCACACTTAGGGGGAACACAATTCTTGAAATTTTAGTGAGAGATCATCTTATTTACTACCATCGTTCTAAGCAAATAAGATGTATAAACATGATAAACATCACATGCAATCAAATAGTGACATGATATGGCCAATATCATTTTGCTCCTTTGATCTTCATCTTCGGGGCTCCATGATCATCATTGTCACATGCATGACACCATGATCTCCATCATCGTGTCTTCATGAAGTCGTCTCGCCAAACATTACTTCTACTACTATGGCTAACGGTTAGCAATAAAGTAAAGTAATTACATGGCGTTTTCAATGACACGCAGATCATACAACAAAATAAAGACAACTCCTATGGCTCCTACCGGTTGTCATACTCATCGACATGCAAGTCGTGATTCCTATTACATGAACATGATCAATCTCGTACATCACATATATATCATTCATCACATCCTTTTGGACATATCACATCACAAGGCACATGCTGCAAGAACAAGTTAGACGTCCTCTAATTGTTGTTGCAAGTTTTTACGTGGCTGCTATAGGTTTCTAGCAAGAACGTTTCTTACCTACGCAAAAACCACAACGTGATATGCCAATTTCTATTTACCCTTCATAAGGATCCTTTTCATCGAATCCGATCCGAGTAAAGTGGGAGAGACAGACACCCGCTAGCCACCTTATGCAACTAGTGCACGTCAATCGGTGGAACCTGTCTCACGTAAGTGTACGTGTAAGGTCGGTCCGGGCCGCTTCATCCCACGATGCCGCTGAATCAAGATAAGACTAGTAACGGCAAGAGAATTGATCAAATCTACGCCCACAAGTACTTTGTGTTCTACTCGTGCAAGATACTACGCATAGACCTAGCTCATGATGCCACTATTGGGGAACGTAGCAGAAACCAAAAAATTCGACGCTTCACCAAGATCAATCTATGGAGTCATCTAGCAACGAGGGAGAGGGGAGTGCATCTACATACCCTTGTAGATCGCGAGCGGAAGCGTTCAAGAGAACGGGGGTGATGGAGTCGTACTCGTCGTGATCCAAATCACCAATGATCCTAGCGTCGAACGGACGGCACCTCCGCGTTCAACACACGTACGGAGCAGCGACGTCTCCTCCTTCTTGATCCAGCAAGGGGGAGGAGAGGTTGATGGAGATCCAGCAGCACGACGGCGTGGTGGTGGAAGTAGCGGGATTCCGGCAGGGCTTCGCGAAACGCAACCAGAAGAGGAAGGTGTGTCACTGGAGGGAGAGGGAGGCGTCAGGGCATAGGGTGCGGCTGCCCTCCCTCCCCCACTATATATAGGGGCCCTAGGGGGGGCGCCGGCCCTAGGAGATCCCATCTCTAAGGGGCGGCGGCCGGGGGGGGGGG
>LR738710.1:137569393-137594657 GCA_902687465.1 Secale cereale
CTAGGGTTTCCAACCCTAGGCACAGGGGGAGGCCCAAGGGGGGGGGGGGCGCACCAGCCCACCAGGGGCTGGTACCCCTCCCACTTCAGCCCATGGGGCCCTCCGGGATAGGTGGCCCCACCCGGTAGACCCCCGAGACCCTTCCGGTGGTCCTGGTACAATACCTGTGACCCCCGAAAATCTCCGGGTGGCCGAAACTGGACTTCCTATATATAATTCTTTACCTCTGGGCCATTCCGGAACTCCTCGTGACGTCTGGGATCTCATCCGAGACTCCGAACAACCTTCGGGTTTCCGCATACTTATATCTCTACAACCCTAGCGTCACCGAACCTTAAGTGTGTAGACCCTACGGGTTCGGGAGACATGTAGACATGACCGAGACGACTCTCCGGCCAATAACCAACAGCGGGATCTGGATACCCATGTTGGCTCCCACATGCTCCTCGATGATCTCATCGGATGAACCACGATGTGAAGGATTCAATCAATCCCGTATACGATTCCCTTTGTCCATCGGTATATCACTTGCCCGAGATTCGATCATCGGTATACCGATACCTTGTTCAATCTCGTCATGGCAAGTCTTTTTACTCGTTCCATAACACATCATCCCGTGACTAACCCCTTCGTCACATTTACCTCATTATGATGATGTCTTACCGAGTGGGCCCAGAGATACCTCTCCGTCACACGGAGTGACAAATCCCAGTCTTGGTTCGTGCCAACCCGATAGATGCTTTCGGAGATACCCGTAGTGTACCTTTATAGCCACCCAGTTACGTTGTGACGTTTTGTACACCCAAAGTATTCCTACGGTATCCGGGAGTTTCACAACCTCATGGTCTAAGGAAAGGATACTTGACATTGGAAAAGCTTTAGCATTACGAACTACACGATCTTGTGCTAGGCTTAGGATTGGGTCTTGTCCATCACATCATTCTCCTAATGATGTGATCCCGTTTTCAATGACATCCAATGTCCATGGTTAGGAAAATGTAACCATCTGTTGATCAACGAGCTAGTAACTAGAGGTTTACCAGGGACACGTTGTGCTCTATGTATTCACAAATGTATCACTGTTTCCGGATAATACAATTCAAGCATGAATAACAGACAATTATCATGAACAAGGAAATATAATAATAACCATTTTATTATTGCCTCTAGGGCATATTTCCAACAGATATAAACCCCATCTTTTTATCCTCAATGGCAACAATACAATATGTGCCTTGCTGCCCCTATTGTCACTAGGAAAGGACACCGCAAGATTGAACCGAAAGCCAAGCACTTCTCCCATTGCAAGAACTATAGATCTAGTAGGCCAAACCAAACCAATAATTTGAAGAAACTTGCAAGGATATTATGAGCACACATAAAAAGTTCAGAGAAGAACCAAATATCTTTCATAGATAACCTTGATCATAAACTCACAGTTCATCAGATCTCGACAAACACACCGCAAAAAGAGATTACATCGAATAGATCTCCTCGAAGACCGAGGAGAACTTTGTATTGAGATCCAGAGAGAGAAGAAGCCATCTAGATACTAGCTATGGACCCGAAGGTCTGTGGTAAACTACTCACAACTCATGGTGAGGGCGATGATGATGATGATGAAGGACTCCGTGATAGATCCCCCTCCGGTGGAGCTCCGGAACAGGTTCCAAGATGGGATCTCCACGGGAACAGAAGCTACGGCGGTGGAATTAGGGTTTTCTCTCTGTTCACGGAGTTTTTGGGGTACGTTGACTTATATAGGAAGAAGTAGGGCACCGAGGGACGCTCGAGGGGGCCTCGTGGCAGGGGGCGCGCCCTAGGAAGGGGGGCGCGCCCCCTACCCTCGAGGGCCAGCCCTATGTCCCTGACTTAGTCGTCAAGCTCCGCGTGCGTGATTTTCTCCAAAAATATCTCTCACGAAGGTTTCATTCCGTTTGGACTCCTTTTGATATTCTTTTTCTGTAAAACCCTGAAACAGGCAAAAAACACCAATCTGGACTGGGCCTTTGGGTTAGTAGGTTAGTCCCAAAAATGATATAAAAGTGAATGATAAAGTCCATTAAACATCCAAGAATTAATAAATAATAGCATGGAACAATCAGAAGTTATAGATACGTTGGAGACGTATCAAGCATCCCTAAGCTTAATTCTTGCTTGTCCTCGAGTAGGTAAATGATAAAGAAAGAATTTTTGATGTGGTATGCTAACCAATATAGTTTTTCAATGTAATTCTCTTAATTGTGGCATGAATGTTCAGATCTGAAAGATTCAAGATAAAAGTCTATATTGACATAAGAAATAATAATACTTCAAGCAATACTAACAAAGTAATCATGTCTTCTCAAAATACTATGGCTAAAGAAAGTTATCCCTAAAAAATCATATAGTGTTGGCTATGCTCCCTCGTTATCACACAAAAATATTCATATCATGCATAACCCCGATTTCAGCCAAGCACTTGTTTTCATACTCTATCTTTTCAAACGTTTCAACCTTCACGCAATACATGAGCATGAGCCATGGATATAGCGCTATGGGTGGAATAGAGGTGGTTGTGGAGAAGACTAAAAGGAGGGAGATAGTCTCACATCAACTTGGCGTATCAACGGGCTATGGAGATGCCCATCAATAGATATCAATGTGAGTGAGTAGGGATTGCCATGCAACGGATGCACTAGGGCTATATATGAATGAAAGCTCAACAAAAGAAACTAGTGGGTGTGCATCCAACTTGCTTGCTCACGAAGACCTAGGGCATTTGAGGAAGCCCATCTTTGGAATATACAAGCCAAGTTCTATAATGAAAATTTCCACTAGTATATGAAAGTGACTAAACATGAGACTCTCTGCAATGAAGAACATGGTGCTACTTTGAAGCACAAGTGTGGAAAAAAGATAGTAGCAGTTGTCCCTTTTTTTCTCTTTTTTTCTTTTCCTTTTTTCTTTTTTTGTTCTTTTTTTGGGCCTTTCTTTTTTTCTTTGGCCTTTTTTTCTTTTTTGCGGAGGGGCTTTATAGATTTAGCCTTTCCTCCCATGTGACAATTCTCTAATAATGATGATCATCACACTTTCATTACAACTCGATATTACAACTCGATACTACAAGAACAAAGTATGACTCTATATGAATGCCTCCGGCGATGTACCGGTATGTGCAATGAAACAAGAGTGCCATGTATAAAAATTATGCATGGTGGCTTTGCCACAAATACGATGTCAACTACATGATCATGCAATGGCAATATGACAATATGATGCATGTCATATGAACGGAACGGTGGAAAGTTGCATGGCAATATATCTCGGAATGGCTATAGAAATGCCATGATAGGTAGGTATGGTGGCTGTTTTGAGGAACAATATGGTGGCTGTTTTGAGGAAGGATATATAGTGGGTTTATGGCACTGGCGAAAGTTGTGCGGTACAAGAGAGGCTAGCAATGGTGGAAGGGTGAGAGTGTGTATAATCCATGGACTCAACATTAGTCATAAGAACTCATATACTTATTGCAAAAATCTACGAGTCATCAAAACAAAGCAATCAACGCATGCTCCTAGGGGGGAGGTTGGTAGGAGTTAACCATCGCGCGCCCCGACCTCCACACAAAGGTTGGCACTCTACAAATACCTCATGCTCTAACTCCGTCACATATCGGTTCACCATACGTACATGATACGGGAATCACTAACCTTAACACAAGTATTCCTCAATTTCATAATAACTCCACTAGCATTACTCTAATATCACTATCCTCATGTCTCAAAACAATTATCAAGCATCCAACATCTCATCATATTTAATGCACTTAGTGTGAATTTTTTTTACTACATTGACATTGGATGTCTATCATGTGAAGACTAGTTTCTTTAGCCTAAACACATTACCATGCTGTTTTAATAGACTCTCAAAAGGATATAAGTGAAGCATGAGAGTTCAACAATTTCTACAAAATATTACCAGCACCGTGCTCTAAAAGATATAAGTGAAGCACTAGAGCAAAAACTATTCAACTCAAAAGATATAAGTGAAGCACATAGAGTGTTCTAACAATTTCTAGGCCATATTTAACTCTCTCAAATAGGTGTGTCCAGAAAGGATGATTGTGGCAAACTAACAAGCAAAGACTCAAATTATGCAAGACGCTCCAAGCAAAACACATAACATGTTGCGAATAAAAATATAGCTCCAAGTATAGTTACCGATGGATGAAGACGAAAGAGGGGATGTGTCGTGGAAATAACACGGCAGATGTCCGGTTTAACGGACTTGATGATGGAACCATCGCACAGGTTAGCTTGAAGGGGTTAAAAGCACACAAAGGATACAGAGGGTTTATACTAGTTCGGCCCCTTCGATGAAGGTAAAAGCCTACGTCTAGTTTGGTTTGGTATTGCTTGGGCGTCGATGAACAGGGAGCAGTTTGCTTGCCTGTCTCGACGGGTTGTTTCTTGCGTGTCCCTGAACCATCGCCGGGTCGTCCCTTTATATAGAGGTGACGCCTGGTCCGGTTTACAGAGTCCCGAGCCGGCTCATACTCGTGTCCGCCTCGGTCTCTGCTCTTTTCTTCCTTATCTCTCAAGTTACATCATCGGGTGGTTTACAAACCATAACTCTACATGGGCCTAAGATCTCATGGGCCGTAGCCTCTACTAAATATTACAATCACACATATTTACTATAATCCGGTTTATACTAGCCGGTTCATACCTGCTAGTAATATCCCTGACATTAGGCCCCAGAATGATTTGAACTTGTTCACATCAATCTCCCCTGTCTTGCATTTTTCCTTCTTGTGTCTTCTCATTTTTGTAAACCGGACCCTGACGTCATCCTCGAGAATCACTTAATCTGACTGTGACATCACTTCCGCATTTAACGCCGTGAGCTATCCATCGGCTTTGTTTAAGGGTTGTCCCGAAAATCGAGGCAACAGAGGATCTTTATCCAATCCTTTGCCTCCTCGAATCCCGCACTTGTCGCTTCAGATCTGCCTCTCTATAAATACCGCTGTCCCCATTCATTATCTTCTTCCGCTCCTTCTTCCTCCTCCGTCGCCCGAGCTGAAGACTCCATTGCCGCCCGAGCTCAAACCGCCGCCGTCGACCACTGAATCTACGTCTTCGCCGGCCGCTGCATCGACCTGAGCTTGACCAGAAAAGACTCCGCCGCCGCTTCTCAGGTACTTTATCTTCTTCCTTACTGTAGATCCATGACCTCTAGGGTTCTTCTTCATATCTCCGCCATTAAGATTTAGCGGTAGTTTCATCTGTTCATCGTAGATGCCAAGTTTCACCGAAATTTCAACCTTTGATCCTTGCTTTTTAGACTTTCTTTAGTTCCACTGATATATACTTCAGATCTTAACCTGTAGATTATCCGCTCTGTATAAAACCCTTGTAGTTCTTCCCATAATATCCTTGCATTTGTTTTTCTTTTTCTTGCGCGCTCAGATCTGCTCCGCCTTAGTTGTGTGTGAAAACCTGTTTCTTCTCCTTTATAGATCTGTTAAGTATACTCTGGTTTAAACTGTCATGTACATGCTCCGTGAAAATTTTAAAGACCAACGCGACGGTTTAGCTCTTTCTCTATTGCTGTCATGAACCGGTAGTAACATAGCTCCCTGTTACTGCCGGGTTATCCGTATCATTAGTCCCTTGCTTAAACCGTTGCGTAATCTTCTCATATATCTTCCGGTTTATACCGCTGTACTCGAATAAACCGGTTTTATATTTTATCCTTTCAGCACTTGCTCTTCTGCTGCCATGGCCAAACAATTTGTGTCTTGCAATTGGGTTCCTTCCACTGTTACGGAAGAAGATTTGGCTGCAGCTGTGTCAATTGGCACTCTAGGTCCTCAATCCGTTTTAAAGTGGCGAGCTCCTGGAAACGAGTGTCCTCCTACTCCCAAAGAGGGGGAGGTTATTGTCTTCTTTGACCATATTGCTCGGGGCTTTACTCCTCCCGGTTCGAAGTTTTTTCGGGATGTACTTGCTGCCTTCCAGCTTCATCCTCAGGATATAGGTCCCAACTCTGTTTCCAACATCTGTGATTTCCAAGTTTTTTCTGAGGTGTATTTGCAAGAAGAACCGTCAGTTGACCTGTTCCGGGATTTCTTCCACCTAAACCGGCGGACTTAATTTACTAGTGGACCGCATCAAGAACTAGACGGGGTCAGTATTCAGAAGAGGAAAGATGCAGTCTTTCCTCATGCCGCTCTCCACACACATCCCAAGGACTGGAATAAATCTTGGTTTTACTGTATTGATACTTCACCTGCGGGGGAAAACCCATTGCCGGGTTACCGCGAGCACCGTCTTCCGGAGGATCACCCTCTGCCGCAGCATCTCAGCTCCTCAGAGCGGCCCTGGTTTGCCTCTCAACTTTCCAAGTTAAAGGCCTTTATGGCTAATGGTTTAACCGGCGTGGATTTCATGCACTGTTGTCTCTCTTGGAGTATCCTTCCTCTGAGCCGGCGCACAAGCTTGATGTGTCAATACTCTGGTAAACCGGATGACCCTCAACGTTTTACTAAGGAGAAACTTTCTGAGACAGATGTCACTGAGTCCGCCAAGAAAATGCTTAACATCACTTTAGAAGAATGTAGCCAAACCGGACTAGCTCCATACTACAGGAAAAATAAGCTGCCTGCGGTATGTCTTACTTTCTTTCTTATGCCTGTAATCCGTTCCTTTAAATGGTTCTTTCAATTTATCTTTTACCTTTTTGAACAGGCCAATGATCCTTTCTGGAAAAGGAAGCCTCAGGAAAAGGCCGGAAAAGTACCACGCCGGAAAACCTTTGCATCCAAAAAGAGAAAAGCGGCTGGTGGCTCTGGTTCTCATGCTGAGGACGACGATCCGGACTCTGAGGTATGAATTAATCCGGCTTTTAACTTGCTCATTTGTACCCATATCTGTATTTAATGATAACTTTCCACAGGAGTTGGCTGAAGGAGATAGGCCGGCTGAAATTGAGGTAACTATCCTTTCTTCCGATTCAGAACCACTTCCCCAAAAAAGTCGCCGGACAGTCCGGAAATATCAATTTTCTCATCCGTATGCTCAATTGGATCCTAATTTTCTTTTGAAGAAACAGCAACACGAAGCTCTTCGCCGGACCACCCGTCACAGCGGCCTTGCAGTAGAAACATCCGGAATATCCCTTACACCGGCTCGGAGACGCCGCTCTGAGGTTATACTCTCTCCAACCCTTCTTCATCCCAAGGCCGGGCTTATACGAAAACCTCTTAAACCGTCTGACCCTAATTATCAGGATACTCCGTTATCTTCTTCCGGCGAATCAACCGCCACACAACTTCCACCCCTCAAAACTGTCCCAGGGTAAGTCTTTTAAATTTATCCGGTTTGTGATTGCACTTTGTCTTACAGTTCTAACTTGTTTCTCTAACTTCCTTCAGCAAGCCAAAGCCTAGTAAACAACCAAAGGCCAACCAACCAACTGCTGAGACTGTCGTTGATGATCCGGCGGCTGACCCGGACTCAACTGTCCCTCCGGAAGGTGAACGTACAATTCCACTTGAAGATCCTACCCCTGCAGATCACACTACTATGCTTGAGAATCCCAATGCTGAGGACGCTCGTGAACCGTCCAGTCCTGCCCGGGCCAATACTCCTCAGACCAATCCGGCTCCGGCCAGTCCGGTTCATACTGCAACCCCACCACCAACTACTGCTTCTCCGGATGTGAAGATAACTCATACGGCTTATACCGCTCCCGCTGAGCCCACTATTTTAGCCAAAGATACGGCTAAAGCGGAGAAGGTGTATAAAGAAAAGGATAAGTGGAGTACCGAACTGTCCAGCTTTGCTGATATTAGTGCCCAGGAGCTCTATTCCGGGTACTTAAACCGGCTCCACACTGGTCAAGATTATGAAGCGGGCCTGATTAACATGATGAAGGACAAGTATGAGGTAATCCCTTGCATCTTCTTTTAACTTTCAATGTACTTCTGTCCATATCGTATCAGCCCCCAAGTTCCGGTTTAGCTGTGTTTAGAAGGTGAACCGGTACTTCCTGATTAATCAAATGATCTTACATTAGCCCCCAAGTGCCAGGGGCATAACTCGGTTTATGTGCCTGTGACTTGCTTGACTTTTCCTTTGATACTTCAATTATCCATTAGTCCCCAAGTGTCCAGTAGACAACTTGTTTGTATGCTTGATACTTTGTCTTTGAATCGCTGCTGTTTAACACTTCAATTGGCCATTAGCCCCCAAGTGTCAAGTAGACAACTTGTTTGTGTGCTTGAGACTTTGTCTTTGAAATATTTCCGCTTATTATTTGATCATCCTTGCAGGCTGATTTAAACCGGAGCGCTGACGAAATCAATGAACTCCGGAGCCGACTTGCTGAAACGGAGGCTGCTGCTTCCAAAGCCAAGAAAGATTTAAAGCTGAGTTTAAAAACTGCTGAACAGCTGAAGAAATTCTTTGAAGAAGAGCGGGCCGCCTTTGAGGTTCAGAAGAAAGATCTGGAGAAAAGGGCCAAAGATGTTGAAGAAGCGCTTAATCCGGTTACTGAAGAGTTAACCGGTTTAAAGCGGCAAGTAGAGTTGATGACTTCTGCAGTCTTCGGTAAGTATTTAATCTGTATTCCTGCTTTCATCCTTGTGATCTTCCATATGTACCGGTTTAACTGTGACAATCATATGCAGGGCGCCGTGTCACCCATCTTGGGGATGACTTACGGAAAAAACTTAAGGCATGTTATACTTTGGTCGAGCAGCTGTATTCCGGCGCTCAAAGGATCATAAGTGCAACATCATTCAATAAACCGGCCCCCACTACCATTCAAGGCACGTTAGAAAAGTTGTCTGTTTTGCCCGTGCATTTGGAGAAAGTCAAGAAATCTGCTGCTCGAGCTGGTGCCCTTGTGGCGCTTACCAGAGCGAAAGCATGGGTTCCGGACTTTGATCCGGAAGAGGCTTTTAATGGGTATCCAAATACCAAAGAAGACAGATCATCTTTTACTGCAAAGGATCTCCATGCCTTGACGAAGGAGATGTGTCCTCTCGCCAGCAAACTTGCAGCCGAATCTGATTTATCCAGGTATCATCCTGGGTATGACTTGCAGAACGAGCGGGTGGAGCGGCCGGTTTATGATACCGTCAATCTAATCCCACCAGTGCACCCTCATACCTTCGCTCTAGATATCGAACCGTCTGAACTCATCAATGAAGAGATGTACTTCCGTGCCTTAACGAAAATTGACTGGTGTGTTCCGGACTTCCAGCCGCTTCAAGATGAAGAGGAGACTCCGGATCAAGTTGATGCCAAGCCGTCTCAGCAGGAAGGAGCATAGCTCATAGCTTATTGTTGTAGTTGCAGTCCTGTTTTACCGAATAATTTTTAATTTGTCAGGCTTGCTATGCCTTGTAATAGGATAGTTGAAAACTGTGTTCGTTTGGATCCGGATACTTCTTGCTTTAACATTGCCAATTTCAATTTATTCCAACATGGCGTGACCTGCATATCATCTGTTCCTGCATAGACAACACTGAACATATATCCTAACGGTTTTACCGCTGGACCCATTAAATTGTTCTTGCAATATATCAAACAAGCGCATACTTACATCAGAAATAACTTTATACCTGAGATCAAGTATGCTTGATATTCTTAATCCGGCGAATTTTGCCTTTTTGAAGGGAGTCTTTTAATAGACTCAACAATAATCCCTGGTCTTATATGAACTATCGGCTTAAAGCATGCTTGGCTTCTTATTTTGTTTCTATCTGATGATTGTTCCGGGTTATGATGAACACCGGATTAACCCAAACATTTTACTCATGTTGGTGCTCATGACCCAGACTTTTAACTTTGTAGATGTGTGGTCAATTTCTTGAATTGTCCCACTCCGGATTAAAGAACCATAACTCATAAAGATCCGAAATGCAAATTTGCAAATAAAACCGTGTAGTCGAGGCTTTTTACGAGCTGCCAGGCTCAAAACAAGGTTCAGCCAATCAATGGAATGGACTTACCATCCAGAGGGCCGGTCGATGGATGTGGCCGAATCATCCATAGGAACCATAAGAAAATCTTTAGCCAATCATTGGGTGGCTGTCGCCTGTCCACAGGGCCTCCATGGTTCCATGAAACCATGGGTAAACATAAGCCAATCACTGGATGGCTGTCGCCTGTCCAGAGGGCCTCCATGGCTCCATGAAGCCATGGGTAAACATAAGCCAATCACTGGATGGCTGTCGCCTGTCCAGAGGGCCTCCATGGCTCCATGAAGCTATGGGTAAACATAAGCCAATCACTGGATGGCTGTCGCCTGTCCAGAGGGCCTCCATGGCTCCATGAAGCCATGGGTAAACATAAGCCAATCACTGGATGGCTGTCGCCTGTCCAGAGGGCCTCCATGGCTCCATGAAGCCATGGGTAAACATAAGCCAATCACTGGATGGCTATCGCCTGTCCAGAGGGCCTCCATGGCTCCATGAAGCCATGGGTAAACATAAGCCAATCACTGGATGGTTGTCGCCTGTCCAGAGGGCCTCCATGGCTCCATGAAGCCATGGGTGAATCTTGAACCAATCACTAGATGGATTACCATCCAGAGGGTTTTCATGAAGCGTCCTCTTTGAGCCGGATGTGACCTTACGCTCTTCAGGGAGTTTTATTACTTCTAAGTATATACTCTGCAAAATCAGCTTCAAACCAATCGATATGTTTGAAATATGACATATGATATTATATGTATTGTTGTCCTCATAAGATATTTGTATTGGAAAAAAGGCTGAGCCCCCGGTTTACCGAGGGTGCCGGTTTATTCATTAATCATAATATATACATAGGATACAGTGGAGCTCATGGCTCAGGTATAGTAGGGCCGTAAGAGGGCGATGTTCCATGGCCTCTTTGTCTCCTCCTCTGATGTCCGTGAGTCCTTGTGTTCTCGAATGTCCACCAGGTGATATGAACCGTTGTGCAGATTCTTGCTGACCACAAAGGGCCCTTCCCAAGGTGGGGATAGCTTGTGCATATCTGTTTGGTCCTGGATGAGCCGGAGTACTAAGTCTCCCTCCGGGAATGTTTTGCTCTTAATCCGGCGGCTGTGATATCTGCGCAAGTCTTGTTGATAAATCGCAGACCGTGCGGCTGCTATATCACGCTCTTCATCCAGCCGGTCCAAACTGTCTTGTCTTGCCTGTTCGTTAGCCGCTTCAACATATGATGTCACCCTTGGTGAATCATGACGGATATCACTTGGAAGGACCGCTTCAGCACCATACACCATAAAGAAAGGCGTATAACCTGTGGACCGGTTTGGCGTAGTGTTGATACTCCAAAGGATAGATGGTAACTCCTCCACCCAACATCCCGGGGTTCTTTGCAAGGGAGTCATAAGCCGGGGCTTGATACCTCGCAAAATCTCCTGGTTTGCTCTTTCACCTTGACCATTGGTTTGAGGGTGGGCCACAGAAGATACATCTAGGCGAATATGTTCTTATTGATAAAATTCTTCCATATCACCCTTAGATAAATTGGTGCCGTTGTCTGTGATGATGCTGTGTGGAAAGCCAAACCGGAAAATTACCTTTTTGATGAATTTGACCGCTGTGGCTGCATCACACTTGCTCACAGGTTCTGCTTCAATCCACTTTGTGAACTTATCCACCGCCACAACTAGATGAGTTTTCAGATCTTGGGATCGCTTAAAAGGTCCAACCATATCAAGCCCCCAAGTCGCAAACGGCTAGGCTATTGGTATCGTCCGGAGTTCCTGTGCCGGAACAAGAGCACGTCGCGAAAACTTCTGACAAGCATCACACTTCCGGACTAGATCCGCCGCATCAGCATGAGCTGTTAACCAATAGAAACCATGTTGAAAAGCTTTAGCCACCAATGATTTTGAACCGGCATGATGACCACAATCCCCTTCATGGATCTCGCGAAGAATCTCGCAACCTTCCTCAGCTGACACACACCGCTGAAACGCTCCAGAAACGCTGCGATGATGAAGTTCCTCGTTTGCAATTGTCATGGACTTAGAACGCCGGATTATCTGCCGTGCTTCTATTTCATCGTCTGGTAGCTCTCCTCGGCTCAGATATGCCAAATAAGGCAGCGTCCAATCCGGAATAACGCGAAGTGCCGCAACTAGCTGTGCCTCCGGATCAGGAACAGCCAGGTCTTCCTCTGATGTTACTTGTACTGATGGACTGTGCAGCTCATCCAAAAAAGTATTTGGTGGTACCGGTTTACGTTGAGATCCCAACCGGCTTAAAGCATCAGCCGCTTCATTCTTTCGCCGGTCTATGTGGTCCACTTGATACCCCTTGAAATATCCAGCCACTGCTTCCACTTCTCGTCTGTAAGCTGCCATGAGAGGATCCCTTGAATCCCACTTGCCTGAAACTTGCTGTGCCACCAAATCTGAATCGCCAAAGCACTTGACCCGGCTCAAGTTCATCTCCTTTGCCATCCGTAAGCCATGAAGTAACGCTTCGTACTCCGCTGCATTATTAGTACAAGGAAACAATAAACAGAGGACGTAACAAAACTTATCACCTCGCGGGGAAGTTAAGACAACTCCAGCCCCCGAGCCTTCTAACTGTCTTGAACCGTCAAAGTGAATCGTCCAGTAAGTAAGATCCGGCTTCTCCTCAGGTGTTTGTAATTCTGTCCAATCATTGATGAAATCCACCAATGCTTGAGATTTTATAGCGGTGCGTGGCACATATTTCAACTCATGTGGGCTGAGCTCAATGGCCCACTTCGCCACTCTACCCGTAGCTTCTCTGTTCTGGATTATGTCCCCCAACGGTGCTGAACTAACCACAGTTGTCGAATGACCCTGGAAATAGTGCTTCAACTTCCGGTTTGCCATGAACACACCATACACCAGCTTCTGCCAATGTGGGTACCTCTGCTTAGACTCAATGAGTACCTCACTCACGTAATAAACCGAACGCTGAACCGGATATTCTTTCCCTGCTTCCTTGCGTTCCACCACGATCGCCACACTAACTGCTCGTGCGTTGGCGGCGACGTATAACAGCAAAGGTTCATTATCAACAGGGGCATCCAGGACTGGTGGCCTTGCCAGCTGTCGCTTTAAATCCTCAAACGCGGCATTTGCCTCATCACTCCATATAAACCGATCCGTCTTTCTCAGCATCTGATAAAGCGGAATCGCCTTCTCCCCCAAACGGCTAATAAACCGGCTCAATGTTGTGATCCGGCCAGCGATACGCTGAACATCATTAATGCAAACCGGTTTTGTTAAAGATGTGATTGCCTTGATCTTCTCCGGATTAGCTTCTATTCCTCTGTTTGAGACCAAAAACCCTAGGAGCTTGCCTGTCGGAACACCAAAAGCACACTTCTCCGGATTAAGCATCATCTTATAGGCCCGAAGATTGTCAAAGGTCTCCTTGAGGTCCTCTATCAGTGTCTCTTCCTTCCATGACTTCACCACGATATCATCCACATAGGCATGAACATTTCTTCCTATCTGCCCCTTAAGACAGTTCTGCACGCAACGCTGATAAGTTTCTTGGGCACTCTTGAGCCCAAAAGGCATAGATACATAGCAAAAAGCACCAAAAGGAGTTATGAACGCTGTCTTTTCTTGGTCCTTAACTGCCATCTTGATCTGGTGATATCCCGAGTATGCATCCAAAAAACTTAGCCGCTCACATCCCGCTGTAGCATCGATGATCTGATCAATGCGAGGGAGAGCAAAAGGATCGGTTGGACAAGCTTTGTTGAGGTCTGTGTAGTCCACACACATTCTCCACTTTCCATTCTTCTTTAGCACCAGCACCGGATTAGCCAACCACTCTGGGTGAAAAACTTCCACTATGAACCCTGCAGCCAAAAGTCTGGCCACTTCCTCTCCTATAGCCTTGCGCCTCTCTTCGTTGAAGCGGCGCAGGTACTGTTTGACCGGTTTAAACTTCGGGTCAATATTAAGACTGTGCTCAGCGAGTTCCCTCGGTATACCTGGCATGTCAGAAGGTTTCCATGCAAAGATATCCCGGTTCTCACGGATGAACTCGATGAGCGCGCTTTCCTATTTGGGATCAAGGTTAGCGCTGATCGTGAACTGTTTGGATGAATCGCCTGGCACGAAATCAACTTGCTTGGTCTCCACCGCCGATTTAAACTTCAATGCCGGATCATGCTCTGTAGTTGGCTTCTTCAACGGAGTCATGTCTACCGGATCAACATTATCTTTATAAAACTTCAACTCTTCTGTAGCACATACTGCCTCCGCGTAGGCAGCATCTCCCTCTTCACATTCCACTGATATCTTGCGACTTCCGTGAACCATGATCGTGCCTTTGTGACCTGGCATTTTGAGCTGCAGATAAACATAACATGGCCTAGCCATAAACTTGGCATAAACCGTCCTCCCGAATAAAGCGTGATAGGGGCTCCAGATCTTGACAACTTCGAAGGTTATCATCTCTGACCTGGAATCATGCTCATCTCCAAAGGTAACTTCTAAGTCAATTTTCCCAACTGGATAAGCTGACTTACCTGGAACCACCCCATGGAACACCGTGTTTGACTACCTCAGCTTCTTATCCGTCAAGCCCATTCGACGGAAGGTCTCGTAATACAAGATATTGATGCTGCTGCCGCCGTCCATAAGAACTTTAGTGAACTTATAACCTCCCACCTGTGGTGCCACCACCAAGGCCAAATGGCCCGGATTATCTACCCGCATCGGGTGATCCTCCCTGCTCCATACAATGGGCTGCTCTGACCAGCGAAGGAATTGCGGTGTCGCCGGTTCAACCGCGTGGACTGCCCGCTTTAGAACCTTCTGATCTCGTTTACACAGACTCGTGGTGAACACATGATATTGCCCACTTCTCAACTCCTTCGGATTACTCTGATATCCGGATTGCGGCTGCTGTTGCTGACGCTGCTGATTACCCTGGTTATTGTGATTACCTTGGCCCTGCTGTTGGCTGCCTTGGTTATTGTAGCCACCCTGACCATGCGGCGGATTACCCTGGTTATTATAACCACCTTGACCATATTGATTATTGGCCCGGCCATGATAACCATTGCCATTGCCCCGATATCCTGATCCGGAGCTGTTTCCCTGATGACCCGGACCATAGAACCCTGAGCCTGAACCACCATTCGGAGGCCTGTCATTAGAATTGAAGCGGCCCGCTATGGCTTCCATCAAGGGCCTGCATTCTCCTATAGTGTGTTTCGTTGGTCGTCCTCTTGTGCTATGTTTCGGACAAGGCTGATTTAACTCCTGGTCCCAACTAACATTTCCTCCGCCGGTTTCTGGGGGTGGTTTGCCCCTATTGCGCTGGAAACTCTCTTGAACTTGGGTATTGGCCACGAAATCAGAGCCACCCTCCGCCTTTCGCTTGCCCAAGAAGCTTGTTGTAGCCAGATTACCCTGCGCCGGTTTACCGGGTTTGTTAACTTTCCCTGCTTTGTCTCTCTCTGCTTCTGGATACTTAGTGTTGTCCGAGTCCCCATACTTTACCAGAGCACTCATGAGAGTTCCCATATCGTTACAATCTCGTTTAAGCCGTCCCAGTTTTAGCTTTAGAGACTCAAACCGGCAATTGTTCTCTAAAGTCACTATTGCCGTACTGGGATTGATACTATTTGAAGAATGCAAGATCTCTGATACTCGCCGCACCCATGCACTTGTAGATTCCTGCTCTCCTTGCACACATGCTGCTAGATCCACTACTGACATCGGCTGCTTGCATGTATCCTTGAAATTTTTGATAAACTGGCGACGTAGCTCTCCCCATGACCCGATGGAATTTGGGGGTAAACCCTTTAGCCAGGTCCGGGCTGTACCTTCAAGCATCATTGTAAAGTACTTTGCACAAGCCGCTTCATCTACATCCAACATCTCCATGGCCATCTCGTAACTCTCAACCCAAGCTTCAGCAGCCAGATCTGCTGTGTAATTAGGCACCTTACATGGACCTTTGAAATCCTTGGGCAGCTTCACGCTCCGTAAAGCGGGGATAAGACACTGCACACCAAAGGAACTTGTTGTGACCCCTGTCTCCGCCGTGGTCGTGTGAACCGGCGTCGTCTGACGGATTTCCTCCCGGGCTACTGACCTAACCCGGTTTACATCCTGAGCTTGTGCAGCCGCACCTGCCGGATTATCCTGTCTGTGCCGATGCCGCCTGCGTTCACTACTAGACACTTCTGGTTCCTCCCAATGCCTAGTGTAACTCCGGCTGGGACGTGGTGTTGAATGTAACCTCTCCATGCTATGAGAATATGCTTGCTGTTGTATCAACGCCGTGTCGAGCAGATCCTTAACCCTGCGTGCCTCCAATGCCACCGGAGACGTCCCCTCAATAGGTAAAGCGGCCAAGCGTGAAGCAGCTGCAACGATATTGTCCAAAGGATTCGAGTAATGACCCGGAGGGGTAGGAACGTGAGGTGTAGATGTGATCCGTCGATCCTGCTCTACCGTAGGCTGCTGAACCGGCTCGTCCCTCGCTGGGGGTGCCCTCCGGTTTAAAGCTGGATTATTGCTAGTTCCTACCCCTGGCGTCCTGAACAGATCCGTCGCTTCATAAACCGGCGGTAGACGGGATTGGTACTTCCGACTCCTTACTCCCTGTGTAGAGGCCTGCTCCATCCTTAGGTGAAAAGCCTGATCATTCAATTCCGCTTGCCTTATCACTATCATAGCCTTCTCTGCTTTCAGATCATCCCTTGCTTGGTCAACCCGGCCCTTTAACTGAAGGAGCTCTGCATCATGTTGCGCCTTGTCTGCTGGAGCTACGTCTGCCATGGCTCGTGCTGTAAACTCCTCGACTAAGGTGGATAGAACGTCAGTAGGTGAGAGGGCCGGGCCGCTCCCCCCTACACCAGCTTCTGCTGTCGCCCCGTTCACCGTGGGCTGCGGCGTAAATTGTGAACCGGCCATAAAGACAGCCACCCGGTTTGGCGGGTCAAAGGGATCCGGAATACTGTCTCCGTCGGACTCACCCTCAGACCGGCCGTCCCGCAACTGATACAAAGATTCAGTCTCTCCGGATGAGGATCCATCGTCGGAGTAGACAATTGTTTCACCGCCGGATTCTGATCCGTCCTCGGTTTGGACCCCGTGAACTGCTCCAACGAAAACGTGCTTCATGGCGGGCTGAATCCGGGCCGATCTCGCACGCTGATCCAACTCGATGATGTTGGAGAAGATGTCCAGCTCAGGTCCCGGTTCGCCGATCTTGCCGATGAAGACATGGATGCCACCGAAGGGAACCCGGTACCCGTATTCGATTGAATCGGCCTCCGGTCCACAACCCGCGTCGTCGATGTAGATCCGGCCGCGGCGACCCTTGGTCATCCGGCCGACGACGTAGCCCTTGAGCTCTTCGAAGCTGCCCTTCAAGAACTTGAAACCATCGTGCGGAGGCCCCACGGTGGGCGCCAACTGTCGTGGAAATAACACGGCAGATGTCTCGTTTAACGGACTTGATGATGGAACCATCGCACAGGTTAGCTTGAAGGGGTTAAAAGCACACAAAGGACACAGAGGGTTTATACTAGTTCGGCCCCTTCGATGAAGGTAAAAGCCTACGTCTAGTTTGGTTTGGTATTGCTTGGGCGTCGATGAACAGGGAGCAGTTTGCTTGCCTGTCTCGACGGGTTGTTTCTTGCGTGTCCCTGAACCGTCGCCGGGTCGTCCCTTTATATAGAGGTGACGCCTGGTCCGGTTTACAGAGTCCCGAGGCCGGCTCATACTCGTGTCTGCCTCGGTCTCTGCTCTTTTCTTCCTTATCTCTCAAGTTACATCATCGGGCGGTTTACAAACCATAACTCTATACATGGGCCCAAGATCTCATGGGTCGTAGCCTCTACTAAATATTACAATCACACATATTTACTATAATCCGGTTTATACTAGCCGGTTCATACCTGCTAGTAATATCCTTGACAGGATGCCTTCCCGGGGAATCCCCAAGCTTAGGCATTTGATTATCTTGAATTTAATTGGGGTGCCATGGGCATCCCCAAGCTTAGGCCTTTGCTACTCCTTGTTCCATAGTCCATCAGAGCAATACTCAAAACTTG
Source organism: Secale cereale (assembly GCA_902687465.1). NCBI lineage: Eukaryota > Viridiplantae > Streptophyta > Magnoliopsida > Poales > Poaceae > Secale > Secale cereale. Next base: position 137,587,459 of record LR738710.1, read on the forward strand.
AAAACTTCACAACACAAAACTTAGACAAAAATTCTCGTGAGCTCCGTTAGTATAAGAAAGCAAACCACTACTCAAAAGTGCAGCCATGAATTCATTCTTTGTTTATATTGGTGTTAAACCTACTGTATTCCAACTTCTCTATGGTTCATATCCTCCAATACTACTCATAAATGCATCGGAATAAGCAAACAGCACACGAAAAACAGAATCTGTCAAAAACAGAACAGTCTGTAGTAATCTGCAGGTTCCGCCTACTTCTGGAACTCCAAAAATTCAAACTAAATTGGTAAATTTGCGGAATTTGTCTACCAATCATCTGAAAAAATAATCAACTAAAAAGCACGCTCCAGTAAAATCTGAAGACTACTTTAGTGAGCGCTAACGATTCTGTTTTTCACAGCAAGATCACATAAACTTCACACAAGTCTTCCCAAAGGTTCTACTTGGAACAAACACTAAACAAAACATGAAACCACATCTAATCAGAGGCTAGATGCGATATTTATTCCCTAACAGCAACAAAAACAAAAAACTAAAAGTTGGGTTGCCTCCCAACAAGCGCTTTCTTTATAGCCATTAAGATAGGCTTGATAATTCAATGATGCTCACATGAAAGACAAGAATTGAAGCACAAAGAGCATCATAAAACATGTGACAAACACATCTAAGTCTAACATACTTCCTATACATAGGCATTTTATAAGCAAACAATATATCATAGCAAGCAAGATCTAGCGTATGCAAGGAAGAAGAAAGAAACAAGATCAATCTCAACATGAAGAGAGGTAATTTAGTAACATGAAGATTTCTATGACCATATTTTCCTCTCTCATAATAATTACATGTAGGATCATAATCAATCTCAACAATATAGCTACCACATAAAATGTTCTCTTCATGATCCACATGCATGCAAAGTTGACACTCACTCAAAATAGTGGGACTAACGTAGAACGAAGTCATTGCTTCTCCAAGCCCACTTTTATCAAAAAACTCATAAGATTGATCAATATCTAAAGTTGTGGGATCAAAAGTTGACATTCTTTTAAACCCACTTTCAATATTATTGCAAACATTATTATCAATCTCATATTCATCATGGGATTGAAATAAATTTTCAAGATCGTAAGAAGCATCACCCCAATCATGGTCATTGCAGCAAGTAGTGGACATAGCAATACTAGCATCCCCAAGCTTAGGGTTTTGCGTATCATTAGCACAATTGACATTAATAGAATTTATAATAACATCATTGCAATCATGATTTTTACTCAAGGAGCTATCGTGAATCAATTTATGTTTTTCTTTCGATACTTCCTCACAATTTTCTGATTCACAAATTTCAAGCAAAACCCCATAAAGATAATCTAGTGCAGTCAACTCACTAGCAATAGGTTCAACATAATTGGATCTCTTAAAGAGATTTGCAAATGGATGAGGATCCATACTTTAGCAAGCGAAGATGCAAGCTAATTGAGGGCACATAACACACAAGCAAGCGAGAGGCAAGCGAACGGTAAACACACGGCAAAAGAAAGGCAAATAAAACGGCAACGGTGAAGTGGGGGAGAGGAAAACGAGAGGCAAACAAATGTAATGCGAAGGATAAGAGTTTGTGATAGGTACTTGGTATATGACTTTTGCGTAAGCCTCCCCGGCAACGGCGCCAGAAATTCTTCATGCTACCTCTTGAGCTTGCGTTGTATTCCCTCGAAGAGGAAATGGAGATGTAGCACAGTGGCGTAAGTATTCCCCTCAGTTTTTGAGAACCAAGGTATCAATCCAGTAGGAGACCACGCGCGAGTCCCTCGCACCTGCACAAACAAATAAGAACTTCACAGCCAACACGATAAGGGGTTGTCAATCCCTTTACGGTCACTTACGAAAGTGATATCTGATAGAGATGATAGTTTATATTTTTGGTATTTTTGGTTTATAAGAACAGAAAATGAAAGCAAGAAAAGTAAAGTAGATGTAGATTGATATGTTGAGAATAGACCCGGGGGCCATAGTTTTCTCTAGTGGCTTCTCTCATGATAGCGATATTCTACGGTGGGTAAACAAATTACTGTCGAGCAATTGATAGAAAAGCGAATAATTATGAGACTATCTAGGCAAGATCATTGTATATAGGCATCACGTCCGAGACAAGTAGACCGAAACGATTCTGCATCTACTACTATTACTCCACACATCGACCGCTCTCCAGCATGCATCTAGTGTATTGAGTTCAGAAGAACAGAGTAACGCCTTAAGCAAGATGACATGATGTAGAGGGATAAACTCAAGCAATATGATATAAACCCCATCTTTTTATCCTCGATGGCAACAATACAATAAATGCCTTGCTGCCCCTACTGTCATTGGGAAAGGACACCGCAAGATTGAACCCAAAGCCAAGCACTTCTCCCATTGCAAGAACTATAGATCTAGTAGGCGAAACCAAACCAATAATTCAAAGAGACTTGCAAGGATATTATGAGTACACATAAAAAGTTCAGAGAAGAACCAAATATCTTTCATAGATAACCTTGATCATAAACTCACAATTCATCGGATCTCGACAAACACACCGCAAAAATAGATTACATCGAATAGATCTCCTCGAAGACCGAGGAGAACTTTGTATTGAGATCTAGAGAGAGAGAAGAAGCCATCTAGATACTAGCTATGGACCCGAAGGTCTGTGGTAAACTACTGACAACTCATGGTGAGGGCGATGATGATGATGATGAAGGACTCCGTGATAGATCCCCCTCCGGTGGAGCTCCGGAACAGGCTCCAAGATGGGATCTCCACGGGAATAGAAGCTACGGCGGTGGAATTAGGGTTTTCTCTCTGTTCACAGAGTTTCTGGGGTACGTGGACTTATATAGGAAGAAGTAGGGCACCGGGGGACGCTCGAGGGGGCCTCGAGGCAGGGGGGCGCGCCCTGGGAAGGGGGGCGTGCCCCCCACCCTCAATGGCCAGCCCTGTATCCCCTGACTTGGTCCTCAAGCTCCGCGTGCGTGATTTTCTCCAAAAATATCTCTCACGAAGGTTTCATTCCGTTTGGACTCCGTTTGATATTCTTTTTCTGCAAAACCCTGAAACAGGCAAAAAACAGCAATCTGAATGATAAAGCCCATTAAACATCCAAGACTTCATAAATAATAGCATGGAACAATCAAAAGTTATAGATACGTTGGAGACGTATCATCGTCCTAGAACAACAATAAATCCCCTCCACAACCTTCACAGTCCACACCAGCAAAGCCTTTTAGTCCCAACTTCCACTTCAAATGCTCAACTTTAGCACAGGTCTGTCTTGTTTCAGCTAAGGAAACAAACCTAGAGGAATGCGCCCGAACTATCCGCGGTTCCCTACCCCCTGGCTGTTCGAAAACATGTGACTCATTGGGACCGGCGGCCCTCCACCTGGGAGCCTGCCGAGAACTTATTAGAATCGGACTTCTCATCATCCATCTTTGCATGTTTTCTCCCTGCACTATTAGTCGGCGATGCCTCATCAGATATCACCTTACCATCAGTCAATAGTAGCATGTTCCCTATCGGATGTGCAGTTCCATCACCCTTACCAGCATCCTCACCATCCATGTTCAACCTCTTGCGAGGAGCTATCTCAACTTCCATGTACTCATCTGGTTGTTTAACTGGAATGGAAGCCATATCCTTTAGCTCACTTTCCCCTAATTCCTCAAGACCCACCTTCTGCTTTGGCACATAAACCTCATGATCGATCTTCCAATCTCCCCTTCTAGGTTCCTAGTCCACTCTGATATGATCATGGGTTCAACATACAGATAGTCACCAAACTCCAGATCCTTCTCTGGGTGCACCCCATTGCCACATTCCTTATGTTCATGCCCAATGATACCACACACCTTTGCAAAATCTTGCTAGCTTTTCATACTGAACATCATAAATCTTACGATTCTTCCCTTTTACAATACTTACAAACTTTGTCAAAGGTTTTATCATACCATGTTTCAAACGAACAAGAACGTAATCCCCTATGGAGTTTCCGTTGATTCTAGTATCCAGAATTTCATCCGCCGATCTCAGCAATTTTGTAATCAAATCATTCCTATAGTAACTGTCCGGTAGCTTATGAATTTGTAGCCAGATAGGCATAGGAACTATAGGTACTTCCTCAGCATCAGTAAAACCATCATATTGCACCAGGAGAATTGCCATGTTTCGAAAAAGCCATGGTCGGCCCTTGGTGTGTTCATTTCTTCATGTATTCTATATTGTATTTAAGTTGAGACACTTATTTTAGGATGAAGGGAGTATATACAACTGAAAACTACTATGTGTGCAACTACAACTATTTTAGAATTTACTCAAACAGAAAGCACTACAAAATGTAAGATGGTGATATTCAACGAAGACTGAATTCTTAGTTGTGCGTAAAAAATGTTCTCGAGTGACTTCTGAAAGAACATATGAAAAAAGACACAAGAATCTATCAAGATGATCTAGACTGACATGCGGAAGTTCATGGCCGAGAAGGGGATTATATATGCATCAAGTCATCCCATTTAAGCTTTTTCTTTTGCATTATTCTACCGACCACATAGATTGGTCGACCGAGGCAAGTCAAAGTAATATGACTTTTTATGCTATACCACTGGCTCGAACTATGCATTTTTGCTTCACTGCTGGAAGCTGTTGCAGATCAATCGAAACAAGTTTTCGCCCCCCTTTATAAATAAAGCAACAAGCCAGAAAAGTACATGGTTGAACGATACAAGATGGTGAGGCCGCCCTCTTACATAACATATCCCAGGATAATCGGGTCACGTAGAATGCACGCTCCTACGCTACCAACATAGAGTACATAAAGAAATGAACACACCGCTGCACTACGAACTAGTACACCTAAGCTCCAGGACAACACCCTCAAGAGGGAAAACGGAGCCGAGTGTCGCAGCTGCCGAGCCCACAACGGACAAAGTTCTTCACGCGGAGCCCTGACACGAAGAGAAGAACCATGACGACGTCTTTGAGTGCAGCACCCACGGGCATCGCCGTCGTCGGCGCCAAGGCATGGAGCTTTTGCTTGGCAACTCACTCGCGCCACCGTGAAGCCACTAGGATGAGTGTGAGGAGGCCAGATCCCCAGAGCCGGATAAGGGAAACACCCCTATCGAGACAAAGGGCATGCCCGGGCCACCCATCACTACACCTCTAGTCACCCACTGATAACCCACAAGTATAAGGGATTAATTGTAGATTTTTCGATAAATAAGAGTGTCGAACCCAACGAGGAGCTAAATTTAGAATTTATATTCTCTTCCAGTTCTATCGACCACTGATACACCTCTACACACACTTAACATTTGCTTTACCTAGAAAAAGTATAAAACTAGAACTACTTTGCATGAATAAAACGTGGAGTACTTAGAAATATAATAAAAGTGATTTGTTTCGTAGAGTGCTTTTTGTAACACAAAGAAAAAGATTTGTCCCTACGCAATTGATAACTAGACCGGTAATCATGATTGCAATATTATATGAGGAAGATGCATGAGCTAACATACTTTCCATACTTGGATCATATGCACTTATGATTGGAACTCTAGCAAGCATCCGCAACTACTAAAGATCATCAAGGTAAAATCCAACGATAGCATTAAGTACCAAGTCCTCTTTACTCCCATACGCAATAGCCCCCTTACTCGGGTTTGTGTTTCCGTCCGTCACACAACCCACTATAAGCGAACTGTGAACGTATTGCAACACCCTACAATGATAATCCCACACGTTTGTGCGACACGGAGGACACCATAGGAAATCACCAAAATAAAACATACAACTCAAACCGATCACGATCATCAATCAACCCATAGGACAAAACAAATCTACCCAAACATCATAGGATGGCAACACATCAATGGATAATAATATGTAGCATTAAGCACCATGTTTAAGTAGAGATTATCGCGGGAAGAAGAGGTGTCACACCGCTGCATAGAGGGGGAGAGTTGGCGACGACAACGGCGAAGTTGTTGGTGTAGATTATCATTGTGATTGTTGCCCCGACGGCATTCCGGCGCCACGGGGAGAGAGGGGGGAGAGCCCCCCTCCTTGTTCTTCTTCCTTGGTATTCCCCCTGGATGGGAGGAGAGTTTCCCCTCTGGTCCATGGATGTCATGGCTCCTGGAGGGCAGGAGTTCCTCCGAGATTGGATCTCTCTCTCTGTTCTCTTTTGTTTCGCATTCCTGTTTTTTTGGCCGAAAACAGTTTCTTAAATCCCCAAAGATCTGTAACTCCGATTAGGCTAAAATTTTGAGGGGATTTTTATCCGGATATTATATTTCCTGTGGAACAAGAAGGGCTCCAACCACCTTACAAGGGCGCCACAATCCTGACCGGCACACCCTGGGTAGGGACGCGCGCCCCTTGGGCTTATGGGCCCCTCGAGCATCATATTGCATTGATTCTTTTTCCCTAAAATCACATATGTTCCCAAATAAATCTGCGTAAATTTTTTATCGCGTTTGGACTTCGTTTGATATGGATATTCCGCAAAATGAAAAACATGCAACAAACATGAACTGACAGTTCCCAAGCTTAAATCCTGCTCGTTCTCGAGTAGGTAAATGATAAAAATATATTTTTTGATGTGGAATGATACCTAGTATAATCTTGATCATGTAATATAATCATGGCATGAATATTAAGATATGAGTGATTCAAATGAATTGTCTATAATTTGATATAAAGACATCAATACTCGAGCATACCAACAAACAATCATGCCTTTTGAAATAAAAATGCTAAAGACCACTATCCCTAACCCGTCATGCTCAATCACTGATCCATTCACGATGCATAAAACGTTAACTATACTCAATGCATAAGAATGACAATAACGCTCTCAAGACTGGTGATTTAATGAGAAGGTGATGACTCGGCAATAAAACTAAATAGATAGACCCTTCGCCGAGGGAAGCATGGATTTGCATAGGTTCCAGAGCTCGAAACATAAATCAGAGATGAATACATTTTGAGAGGTGTACTTTTTCGGTCAACTTCAGGACCGAGGATTCTCAATATCTTCCATACTAAACACATTATCGGTGGTTCCCAAGCGAAAAGGTAAAGTTTACTCCCCCTCAACCATTCAAACACAATCCATGACTAGCCTAATGCTCGGGTGCCCTCCAAAGAATCTACTTTCGGGGGGGGGG
>LR738710.1:137594737-137664371 GCA_902687465.1 Secale cereale
GGGGGTTGTTTCATTTTTCTTCACTTTGGTTACACGACTGGGCATCCCAATTACCAGCCTCTCTCGTGCAACGACAAGTGAATAAAGACCCATCGTGAGAATAACCCGCTTAGCATGAAAGATACTGACCACCCCCTGCCACTCCATGAGCGGTACAAGCACACAAAACCGGGGCTTATTTGAATGATTGGAGGTGGCACATGCACATTTAGTTGGAACGGCAGAGTAGTACCTCATACAGGTAGATATGGTGGACTCGTTTGGAACAACTTTGGTTTAAGAGTTTGGATGCACAAGCTACATTCCCTCTTAGTACAAGCGGTGGCTAGCAAATAGGTTGAGAAGCGACCAACTAGAGAGCGACAATGGTCATAATCATGCATTGCAAATAATTAAGATTGGATACTAGAATGAGTAGGATACAATTTTTTCGCACAGTATAGAGTATATGTGCATGCTTCGGGAATCACAATCCTTAACACAAATATTCTTACAAAACCACAATCATTCACTAGTACCCCCACATATCACCACCTTAATATCACAAAACTATTGCAAGGAATCAAACATACCATATTAAGTGATCTACACATTTTATGTAGGATTTTTATGACTAACCATGTGAGTGTCCAATTCTCGTTGACTCTCTAAATAGATATAAGTGAAGTATGAGAGTTTAATTCTTTCTACAAAATACCATGCTCTAAAAATATAAGTGAATTAAAAGAGAATTATACAAATAACGGTTTTCTATATGTAGAGAAACAGACATCTAGACTTCAAATGATATAAGTGAAGCACATGAAGCATTCTATAAGGCCATACTGAAAAGATATAAGTGAAGTGCGAAGAGAATTCTATAAATCAAGTAAGGACTATCTCATACCAGCATGGTGCATTACTAAAATAAAAATAAAAGGCACACGACTGATGTCGCTTGAAGCTACGTCGGTTTTTCCCCCAAAGAGGAAGGGATGATGCAGCAAAGCAGCGGTATGTATTTCCCTCTGATGTTAAACCAAGGCTATCAAACCAGTAGGAGAACCAAGCAACACAACGTAAATAGCACCTACACACAAATAACAACACCTCGCAACCCGACGTGTTAAAGGGGTTGTCAATCCCTTTCGGGTAATGAACGTGAGAGAGAGAGAAATAAATATTAGTAGATTGGTTAATAAATAAGATAAATTGCAGCAAGGTATTTTTGGGTTTTTGGTGTAGTAAAGCTGAAAATAAAAGCGAAGGTAAATAGATCGCAAAGGCAAATATATGAGAAAGAAGACCCGGGGGCCGTAGGTTTCACTAGTGGCTTCTCTCGAGGAAAATTGCAATGGTGGGTAAACAATTTACTATTGCGCAATTTATAGAACTTCAAATAATCATGACGATATCCAGACAATGATCATTACATAGGCATCATGTCCAAGATTCGTAGACCGACTCCTACCTGCATCTACTACTATTACTCCACACATCGACCGCTATCCAGCATGCATCTAGTGTATTAAGTTCATGAAAAAACGGAGTATTGCATTAAGAATGATGACATGATGTAGACAAGATCCGTATATCTGTGGCGTTAGATATGAATCTCGTCGTATTATCCTTAGTGGCAACGATACATACGTGTCGGTTCCCCTTCTGTCATTGGGATCAAGCACCGTAAGATCGAACCCACTACCGGGCACCTCTTCCCATTGCAGGATAAATAGATCAGGTTGGCCAAAGAAAACCCAATTTCGGAGAAGAAATACGAGGCTATAATCAATCATGCATATAAGAGATCAAAGAAACTCAAATAACTTTCATGGATATAAAAAGATAGATCTGATCATAAACTCAAAGTTCATCGGATCCCAACAAACACACCGCAAAAAGAGTTACATCATATGGATCTCCAAGAGACCATTGTATTGAGGATCAAAAGAGAGAGAGGAAGCCATCTAGCTACTAACTACGGACCCGTAGGTCTACAAGGAACTACTCACGCATCATTGGAGAGGCACCAATGGAAGTGGTGAACCCCTCCATGATGGTGTCTAGATTGGATCTAGTGTTTCTGGACTCTGCGATGGCTGGATGAATATTTCCTCGACTCCCCCAGGGTTTTAGGAATATTGGGGTATTTATAGAGCAAAGAGGCGGTCCGGGGGGCACCTGAGGTGGGCACAACCCACCAAGGCGCGCCTGGGCCTCCTGGCGCACCCTGGTGGGTTGTCCCCTCCTCGGGACTCCCACAGGTGCCACTAGGGCCCATAGTGTTCCTTCTAGACCAAACAAATCTCCAAAAAGTTTCGCAGTGTTTGGGCTCCGTTTGATATTGATTTCCTGCGATGTAAAAAACATGCAGAAAACAGCAACTGGCACTTGGCACTATGTCAATAGGTTAGTACCACAAATGAAATAAATAACTATAAAATGATTGTAAAACATCCAAGAATGATAATATAACATCATGGAACAATCAAAAATTATAGATACGTTGGAGACGTATCAGCATCCCCAATCTTAACTCCTACCCGTCCTCGAGTAGGTAAGTGATAAAAAAAGAATTTTTAATGTGCAGTGTTGTTTATCAAGTCATATCATATTCTTTTCTTTGTAGCATGGGCATTTGGACTTTTATATTGTTCAAAGCAATAGTCTAGTTTTGACATAATAATTTAGATACTCAAGCATATCAACAAGCAATCATGTCTTTCAAAATATCAATGCTAAAATAAGTTATCCCTAGCCCATTATGCTCTATCATTGATCCATTCATGAAACACCCTCACATATTAGTTACATCCAATGCTCAAGTACGATCATAGCATTTCCTAGTTGGTGCTTGTAAGAGAAGATGGAGACTCAAATTCAAAAATAAAAATTGCATAAGTAAAAGAAAGGCCCTTCGCAGAGGGAAGTAGGGATTTGTAGAGGTGTCAGATCTCAACGCTTAAATTGAGAGATATTTTTTTGGTAGGTATACTTTTCCCACCAACGAGAATGACTTGACGTTCCCAACACTCTCCTTTCTAGATCTATCATAGGCGGTTCCCAAACAGAAAATAAAGTGTATTCCTTTTCCACCAAACTTTCACAAGCCATGGCTAGCCGAATCCACGGTTGCCTTCCATACCAACACTTTCCAAGGAAATTATTATTTGATAACATAAAGTAATTTTTTTCATTTTGGGACTGGGCATCCCTAATACCTTTGTTGTACTCTCGTGCAATGACAAGTGAATAAACACTCATTGTGAGAATACCACATTGTAGCGACCTCGATCCGAATGGACCGGAGTCTCTGTGCTCAGTGTCATCCCTGGATCGGTATGCTGACACGCACAGTACTTCGAGGATTTATAGCAGAGTTTCAATCACACTTTATTACATAGAAATCTCTCATAAGGACTCTTATTACAATAATATGGCTAAACGCCATAAACTAATACGAAATCTTGCTGAAGCATCAAACATAAGTTGAGTCCATCCAACTCCACGGCAAACATTGAGTGCATGACAACGACCTAATCGCACCTTATTCTTCGTCGGTAAACTCTACAACAAGAGACATTGCAGCGGTGTAGGTCAGCACATTGAATATGCTGGCAAGAACACACTGTAGCAAGTAATGAAGAACAAATGTCTACAACTATATGCATATTTGGCTAGTGGAAGCTGTAAGGTTAATTTTTTGCATAAAGCTATTTTTTCCCTACAACAAAGGGATAAATTTTATTTACTACTCAGTTTAGTTGGGCAATATTGAAAATGGTTCCTCCATCTCAATCCCAAATTACCAAAGTCATTATTAACCCAACAAGTTTATCAAATAGAGTGTTGAGATCAGTCCATAATTCAAATACCAGGATACTCGAGATGTCCATAACCGGGGACACGGCTACTCATGAATAGTTTGTACACTCTGTAGAGGTTTGTGCACTTTTCCCCACAAGACTCGATCTCCTCTGTTGGATTTCTCGCACTGCATGGTGTTTGAGAAACGGATGACCAAGACATAGTCTTTTAGAAGCATTTACTCTTTACCCCGGATGGACCGGTACACCTACTTTCCCCTACATCTGCTAGTCCACCACTGAAAGATCTCACACAACATACTCAACTATGCCAGAGCCCATAATGGCATGTGGCTGCACACGGAAGTTTCTAGGCATGAATGATATATGAGCCCTTTGAGCCCGGGTGGCATTCCATAGGATAATCACACAGGTCCTTCGGGATTTCCTAGGACAACTCTGGATTCTCCAGGTGCCCTGCAACCAATCAACCCAGTGGTGTATTAAAGTTGCCACCTTAACCATTCCCTTAGTTGTTATTACACTCACAACTTTCATGAAAATCTCACATACCAATCCACGTCTACAAGCATGGCTAAGAAATAAGTAACAAAGCGTATATTCCCTTGGGTTGATCTCAAGTCATTGGGTTCCTACCTCATGAACTACTAAGCAATACCACATGTGATCAAGTCCTACTCATACAATCTTTGAGGATAGAACTAATGCAATAAAAACTGGGTATTGGAAAGTATGATCAAAGTGTGCACTTGCCTTGCTGACGACTATTGAAACCTAGTGACTTGTAGTAGCACGCAACACACTCCAGAAATTCTATCACAATCGAATAATATCATACATAAGCAATCATGCAACAGAATCGAAGAACAGATCTCGAAAGAACTCGAAAACAAATGAATAACTCTTGCAATAGAAAATAATTTCCAACAGTACCAAAATTAAGTGAATTTGGCCTTATCAGAAAGTTTAGGTCAAGAGCTTCGATTTGGAAGAAGAATCAACTCAACCGGAGTTACGAAACTCAAGTTACGATCAAAAGAAGTTCAAATACAAATCTATTTGAATTCAAAATTCAAAACTTCCATAAACAAATTTGAGTTGCGCTAGTGGAAAGATAAGATCGAAACGAAGAAATTGGCGTTGGTTTCATCTAATTTCGACTAACGAGTAAAAAGTAACGATCGTTTGAAAACCAGGGGCTGATTTGTAAAAACTTTATCTGTGGATAGGTGCCTGACGAAAAAAATACAGAAAATAAAAAAATCTAAATAGCGAACGTTTGTTTTTTCTGATCTAAATAGCGGACATTCACTGTTTAATAAAACCAAAAAAATGAATCTAGGTTTTCTAAAAAAACCGATTTAGTTTTTTTTGAAAAAAACCGCAAATAAAAACCAAAAATGGTGGGTTTTTACCTTGCAGATCGGATCAGATCGGTGGGTCGGGACGGGTGGCGGGCGACGGGCGTGGCGGCAGCGGCTTTGGCGGCGGGCGTTGGCAGCAGCGGCGGCGGTTAGCGGCGGGGCGAGACACGTGGGCGAGGGCGGCGAGGAGGGCCCGGAGTGGTGGCGGCTCGGCAGTAGGGCTGCAGCGCATGGCTAGGCGAGCGGCGACGGCATTGGCTCGAGGCAAGGCCGGGCCTCGGCTTATAAAGGGGCCAGGGGGTGGCGGCTTGGAGGAGGGGTAAGGGCGGTCGAGCGGACACGGCGGGCGGCGGCGGCGACTCGGACTCCGCCGGAGTCCGGGTAGGGGACGGGGACGGGGACAGAGGCGTCGGCGAGTTGGGCCGGCGGCTGGGCTTCGGCCTAGTCGGCCCGGTCTGGTAATTTTTTATATATAAATTCGCCGAACGAATAAAAATTCAAATAAAATAAAAAAATCCTAAAAATTTCAGAAACAATTTTCCACGTTCCCACCTAATATTTGGGACAAAGTGAACATTTTTCTGAAAAAATGTCTAAAATAAAATAAACTTTTTAATGACAATTTTAAAATAAATAAATTGCACATAAAAATCCAATAAAATTATTTTTTACTCAAAATTCAAATTCCAATATTTTTATTCTGTTTTTGAAGAAGTCCAATTATGTTCTGTCTTTTATTTGAAAATATTGAAAATGAAAACTGGCAAAAATATTATTTGATCCAACCTCACTGGCAAATAATAAAACAGTGGGTCCTTGTTGGGAAAACTTCCAACTCTCTCTCTCTTGGGTCCTTGATTTGCTTAAAGTTTTTTTTTGGGATCAATTTTTAAATAAACTCATATTCAAAATGTTCAAATGATGGATGCATATGAATGATCTATGTTAACATCCAAACTAAAAACTGGGATGTTACAAACCTACCGCTCTTAAGATGAATCTCGCCCTCGAGATTCGGGTTGGCTAGAAAATAGGTGTGGGTGGTCCTGGCGTAGATCATCCTCTCGTTCCCAGGTGGCTTCATCCTCTGTATGGTGACTCCACTGAACTTTGCAAAACTTGATGACCTTTCTGCGGGTAACTCTATCGGCAAACTCAAGAATCTTGACAGGCTTCTCCTTATAAGTCAGATCACTATCTAGCTGAATTGCTTCCAGGGGCACTGTATCTCGTAGCGGAATCTCGGCCATCTCTGCATGTCATTTCTTCAACTGAGATACGTGAAATACATCATGACCTCCGGACAAGGTTTCAGACAACTCTAGCTGATAAGCTACTTCTCCTCTGCGCTCCAAAACTCTTTACGGTCCCACGAATCGTGGTGCTAGTTTACCCTTAACTCCGAAATGCTTAACTCCTCGAAGTGGGGACACACGAAGATATCCTCTGTCACCAACTTCGTAGGTCACCTCCTTGCGTTTCGTATCTGCATAACTCTTCTGCCTAGACTGGGCTATTTTCAGTCTATCGCGGATCAACTTGACTTTCTCCTCTGAATATTTGATTAAGTCTGGTCCAAATAACTAATGGTCTCCAACTTCATCCCACATCATAGGTGTTCTGCACCTCCTTCCGTACAAAGCCTCAAAAGGGGCCATCTGCAGACTGGTCTGATAATTATTGTTGTAGGAAAACTCTGCGTAGGGCAAGTTATCATCCCAACTGGATCCATAATCTAGCGCACAAGCTCTCAACATGTCCTCCAGAATCTGATTGACTCTCTCCATCTGTCCATCTATCTGTGGATGAAAGGTTGTACTGAACTCTAGCCTCTTACCCAAAGTCTCATGCAACTGCTTCCAAAACTTTGAAGTAAACTGTGTTTTTCTATGTGATACAATGGTCCTCAGAACTCCATGCAGACATACAATCCTGGTCATGTATATCTTGGCCAACTTAGCACTCGTGCAAGTGATTTTCATAGGGATGAAATGAGCTACCTTCGTCAAGCGATCAACTATAACCCATATGGAATCATACACTGAACGTGTCCTTGGGTAGTCCTATGATAAAATCCATTCCAAGTTTATCCCACTGCCATTCTGGTATGGGTAACGGCTACAATAACCCTGCTGGTTTCTGATGTTCTGCCTTTACTCTTTGACAGACGTCACATACGGCTACATGCTCAGCACCTTCTTCATTCCAGTCCACCAGAAATTCTACTTCAAATCCAAGTACATCTTGGTGTTACCTGGATGTATTGAGTAAGGCAAATCATGAGCCTCCTGAAGAATCAACTTCCTGATATCCGGATCATTGGGCACATACATACGTTCTTCAAACCACAGTGTTCCGTGTTCATCCTCATGAAAACCTTCTGCCTTTCGTTTGGCCATTCTGCCCTTTATTTCTGCAATTCCTTCGTCACTCTTCTGCGCTTCTCGAATCTTACCAAACAAAGCGGACTGAATTTCCAACGTAGCAACATAGCCTCTAGGGACTATCTCCAGCCATAACTCTCGGAAGTCATCGGCCAACTCCTTGGGTAATCCTCCGGTTATGAGAGTATTTACATAACTCTTGCGACTTAACGCATCTGCCATGACATTGGCTTTTCCTGGGTGATAATGTAGTCTCATGTCATAATCCTTTATGAGCTCCAGCCATCTCCTTTGCCTGAGATTTAGCTCCTTCTGTGTGAAGATGTATTTCAAACTCTTATGATCCATGTATACATCACAACGGTTTCCAATAAGAAAGTGCCTCCAGGTCTTGAGTGCATGCACTACGGCTGCTAACTCCAAATCATGGGTGGTATAATTCAACTCATGTGGTCGAAGCTGACGTGAGGCATATGAAACAACTCTTCCTTCTTGCATGAGAACGCCTCTACTTTGGAAGGGTCCACAACTATACCATCTCCCGATATAACATGTCTGAGAAATCCTACTTCCTTCAACCAAAACTCACATTTGCTGAACTTGGCATATAACTGATGTTCCCTAAGCTTCTCGAGAACTAAACGCAAATGCTCCTTGTGCTCCTCTTCATTCTTGGAGAAAACCAAGATGTCATCAATGAACACTACCACAAACTTATCCAAGAACTCCATGAATACCTTGTTCATCATACTCATGAAATAGCAGGGGCATTAGTCAAACCAAACGACATGACGGTGTACTCGTAAAGCCCGTACCTTGTTGTAAAAGCTGTCTTAGGTATATCATGCTCTCGGATCTTCAACTGGTGATAACCAAATCGTAAATCGATCTTAGAGAATACCTTGGCTCATTGCAACTGATCAAACATGTCATTTATCATGGGTAGAGGGTACTTGTTCTTGATCGTCACTTCATTCAGTGCATGATAATCCACAACCATTCTTAGGGAACCATCCTTCTTCTCGACTAAAAGTACTGGGGCTCCCCAAGGTGAAGAACTTGGTCGGATATAATATTTATCCATTAAATCCTTAATCTGCTTCTTGATTTCTTCTAAATCATTCGTGGGCATTCGATACGGTCTCTTGGATATAGGTCCGGTGCCTGGCAATAACTCAATTAAGAACTCGATGTCTCTATCCTGTGGCATGCTTGGTAACTCCTCCGGAAACACATCGGGGTAATCCTTCACAACTGGTACTTCTTCCGGAACAACTCCCGAGAGTGCATTCACGTGCGTCTTCTAGGGTGTGTACCTCGACACATACTTGATCCTCTTTCCTTCCGGGGTGGTGAGAAAAATTGATCTACTGGCGCAGCCGATGTTTACTCCAAACATGGATAGCCAGTCCACACATATGATTACATCCAAACCCTGGGATTCCAAAACGATGAGATCTGTGGGAAATACATGTCTCCCAATGGTCAATGGCACTTGATAGCATCCTCGGCTATCCATGTAATTTGCTCTAGGGGAACTTACTAACATAGGCGACTTAAGGGCTACGATGGGCAAATGATACTTTTCCACAAAACCCCTTGATATGTATGAATGAGATGCACCAGTGTCAAAGAGAACAAGGGCGGTAAATAAAATAACTAAAAACTTACCAACCACTACATCGGGCTGCTCGTCGATCTCCTCCACATTGACGTGATTCACATGTCCTCTGGTGAAAGGGTTGGGCTTCTTTCCTAAACTTCCGTTGCCATTCCCATTCTTCCTTCCAGGCACTCTGTGGCATAATGTCCAGTCTTCCCGCACTTGAAACAAGTAATGTGACTCAAATCTCTCTTGGCGGGCGTGGATGGAGTGGAACGGTTCTGATTGTTGTTTCCTCCATTCCCATTGCCATTCTTGGGGCCACTATGGTTGTGTGAACTTCCTCCATTGTGAGAATGAACTCAAGTGGTGGGATGGCTATGTCCTCCTGAGTATGGAGAATATCGGGGCTTCTGCTGGGCTCCAGAGTTAAACTTCCCCAATCCATACTTCCTCTTGCGGGTCTCAATCTGCTACTACTTTCCTTCAATCATGATGGCCTTGTCTACCAACTCCTGGTAATTGTTGTAGGTGGCTACCATTAGTTGCGTGCTCAACTCATTGTTGAGTCCCTCCAGAAACTTCTCCTGCTTCACGGCGTTAGTGGCTATATCATCTGGCGTGTAGTGAGCTAACTGCCTGAAGTCATCCACGCATTGCCCCACTGTACGGTTTCCTTGGCGCAAGTTGTGAAACTCACGCTTCTTCGGGTTCATGGCTCCAGCTGAGACATGTTCAGTGCCAAAGGCTTTCTAAAACTGATCCCAAGTAACTGTAGCAAGTGGATAAGTGGCGGTGTAGTTCTCCCACCAAGCGGCAACTGGTCCCTCAAGCTGATGTGCAGCAAAGCACACTCTCTTTGCATTAGTGCATCCTATTGTTGCTATCTCTCTTCCCATCTTGCGGAGCCAGTCATCTACAACAATCGGCTCGGTGCTACTAGAGAACACTGGTGGATTCAATGTTAGAAACCGGGTCAGGTTGTCATGGGAAGGCGGAGGTGGGTTGTTGTTGTTGCTGCCGCCTTGGTTCTGAACAAGTAGTTGCATCAAAGTGTTCTGCTGCTAGATCAACTTAGTGAGCTCGGGTGGGAACACAAATCCGGGATCACGTCTCAGAGGCATCTAAGGGGTTTAGAGGGACGATATTAGACTAGAATGAGGTCTAGGGGAAATCACTACCCATATGCACACGAGACAAACAATTTCAAATCATATCACTCAATTCAATCAAGGTCACACAAAAGATCCTATTACAAAGCTAGCGAACAATTCTAACTACTTGGATGAATACTAATGATTACAAGGTGGTCATCTAATAGCTATCATCGGAAGACTCCATGACATCTACTCCAGCTTCGTCTTCATAATCACTTTCATCACTATCGGTGTTGTCTATCAGAATGTAGTTCTCCATATGAATACACATCTCTGGTTCTGGCTTCACCGTGTTTGTTCCAACCTTCTTCTTCAGTGCTTCATTCTGCTCCAATAGTACGGCGAGTTCCTCTTCTAGCTCCATGTTCCGTGTCATCACCATCTTGGTCTTCAGCATGAGCGTGCACATCTGGTTCTCATAGCGTCGAATGTGTTAGTCCATCTCTTGGATGAATGCTACAATGGATCCATCTTTCCTGGTGCGAAGCATCTCCCATTGCTCGTCTCGACGTCCACAAATCTGATAGATGGTGTCTTCAAGGTCCTTGTTGTACACTTCACATATGCGTCCAAATGTGATGTGTGCGGCCATACTCTTTCCCAAGTTACATGTAGGTGCGTCAAACGCAAGCTCAAGAGGTTCCATGACTAGTGCAATAGTCCTCCCAGGAACACTGACTTTGATCTTCCAGCACTCCTCTTCCGGCAATGTTGCATAGAAATCTCCAGTGATACTTGGTATACCAATCTGTAGGTATCTAGTGACTTCCTTCAAGTGTCTTCCGAAAGGGGTGTCATCGTCTGGCTGAGTGAACTTGCTCCCGGGGTCTGACATCTATAGAATATAAATAGAGAAGAATTAGAATGATTGGAGAAGAAATAGAACGAGTAGAGAAGAGTATCATGTGGCTTATCCTAGTGGTCGCGTCCTACAGTCAACGTGTGCTCTGTTAACATCTCTGTAGCAACCTCGATCCGAATGGACCGGAGTCTCTGTGCGCAGTGTCATCCCTGGAGGGGTATGCTGACACACACAGTACTTCATGGATTTATAGCAGAGTTTCAATCACACTTTATTACATAGAAAATCCTCATAAGTAGTATTATTACAATAATATGGCTGAAGGCCATAAACTAATATGAAATCTTGTGGAAGCATCAAAGATAAGTTGAGTCCATCCAACTCCACGGCAAACATTGAGTGCATGACAACGACCTAATCGCACCTTATTCTTCATCGGTAAACTCTACAACATGAGACATTGCAGCCGTGTAGGTCGGCACATTGAATATGCTGGCAAGAACACACTATAGCAAGTAATGAAGAACAAATGTCTACAACTATATGCATATTTGGCTAGTGGAGGCTCTAAGGTTAAATTTTTGCATAAAACTATTTTTTCCTACAACAAAGGAATAAATTTTATTTACTACTCAGTTTAGTTGTACAATATTGAGAATGGTTCCTCCATCTCAATCCCAAATTACCGAAGTCATTATTAACCCAACAAGTTTATCAAATAGAGTGTTGAGATCAGTCCATAATTCAAATACCAGGATACTCATGATGTCCATTACCGGGGACACGGCTACTCATGAATAGTCTGTACACTCTGTAGAGGTTTGTGCACTTTTTCCCACAAGAATCGATCTCCTCTGTTGGATTTCTCGCACTGCATGGTGCTTGAGAAACGGATGACCGAGACACAGTCTTTCAGAAGCATTTACTCTTTACCACGGATGGACCGGTACACCTACTTTCCCCTACATCTGCTAGCCCACCACTGAAAGAGCTCACACAACATACTCAACTATGCCAGAGCCCGTAATGGCATGTGGCTGCACATGGAAGTTTCTAGGCAAGAATGATATATGATCCCTTTGAGCTTGGGTGGCATTCCATAGGATAATCACACGGGTCCTCCGGGATTTCCTAGGACAACTCTGGATTCTCCAGGTGCCCTGTAACCAATCCACCCAGTGGTGCATTAAAGTTACCACCTTAAACATTCCCTTAGTCGTTATTACACCCACAACTTTCATGAAAATCTCACATACCAATCCACGTCTACAAGCATGGCTAAGAAATAAGTAACAAAGCGTATATTCCCTTGGGTTGATCTCAAGTAATTGGGTTCCTACCTCATGAACTACTAAGCAATACCACATGTGATCAAGTCCTACTCATGAAATCTTTGAGGATAGAACTAATGCAATAAAAACTGGGTATTAAAAAGTATGATCAAAGTGTGAACTTGCCTTGCTGACGGCCGTTGAAACCTAGTGACTCGTAGTAGCACGCTTCGCACTCCGGAAATTCTATTGCAATCAAACAATAGCACACATAAGCAATCATGCAACAGAATCAAAGAACAGATCTTGAAAGAACTTGGAAACAAATGAATAACTGTTGCAACAGAAAACAATTTGTATCAATACCAAAATTAAGTGAATTTGGCATTATGAGAAAGTTTAGGTCAAGAGCTTCGATTTGCAAAAAGAATCAACTCTACCGGAGTTACGAAACTCAAGTTACGATCAACAGAAGTTCAAATACAAATCAATTTAAAACTTCCATCAACAAATTTGACTTGCGCTACTAGAAAGATAAGATCTAAATGAAGAAATTGGCGTTGGTTTCATTTTATTCCGACTAACGAGTAAAAATTAATGATCGTTTAAAAACCAGGGGCTAATCTGTAAAAACTTTATCTGTGGATAGGTCCTTGACAAAAAATAACAGGAAATGAAAAAACTAAATAGCGAACGTTTGTTTTTTTCTGATCTAAACAGCGGACGTTCACTGTTTAATAAAACAAACAAAAACGAATCTAGGTTTTCTAAAAAAATGATCTAAGGTTTTAAAAAACGAAAATAAAACCCAAAAAATGGTGGGTTTTTACCTCGCGGATCGGATCTGATCGGAGGGTAGGGTCGGGTGGCGGGCAACGGGCGCGGCGGCAGCGGCGGGCGTTGGCAGCAACGGCGGCGGTCGGCGGCTCGACGGCGAGGCGGGCGCGGGGTGGTGGCGGCTCGACGGCGAGGCGGGCGGGCGGCAGCGTAGCGGCGGCGGTGGCGAGCCGAGCGGCGGCGACGGCGGCTCGAGGCGAGGTCGGGCCTCGGCTTATAAAGGGGCCAGGGGGTGGCGGCTTGGAGGAGGGGTAAGGAAGGCCGGGCGGACACGGCGGGCGGCGGCGGCGACTCGGACTCCGCCGGATTCCGGCTCGGGGACGGGGACGGAGGCGGCGGTGAGTTGGGCCGGCGGCTGGGCTTCGGCCCAGTCATCCTAGTCCTGTATTTTTTTATTTTTTTATAAATTCGCCGAACGAATAAAATTTTCCTCGTTCCCACCTAATATTAGAGACAAAGTGAACATTTTTCTGAAATAAATATGTCTAAAATAAAATAAACTTTTTAATGATTTTTTTATAATAAATAAATTGCAAATAAAAATCCAATACAATTATTTTTTTACTCAAAATTCAAATTCCAATATTTTTATTCTGTTTTTTGAAGAAGTCATATTATCTTCTCTCTTTTATTTTAAAATATTGAAAATGTAAATTGGCAAAAAATATTATTTGATCCAACCTCACTTGCAAATAATAAAATAGTGGGTCCTCGTTGGGAAAACTTCCAACTCTCTCTCTTGGGTCCTTGAAGTTTCTTAAAGTTTTTTTTGATCAATTTTCATATAAACTCAAATTCAAAATGTTCAAATGATGGATGCATTTGAATTATCTATGTTAACATCCAAATTGAAAATTGAGAAGTTACACACATCCAGCATGTAAAATATTGGCCACCCCTCACCGCCTCGCGAGTAGTACGGGCATACAAAAGGGAAATTTATTTTGAAAATTAGAGATGGCACATACAAATTTGCTTAGAACGGCCAGGAAATACCGCACATAGGTAGGTATGTTGGAATCATATGGCAAAACCGGGATAAAGGATTTTGGATGCACAAGTAGAGGTTATACTTAGTGCAGAATGAAGGCTAGCAAAAGACTGGGAAGCGACCAACCATGAAACAAATAATCTCGTAAGAGAACATTGAACATAAATAACACCGAATAATGCACCACAAGTAGGATATAATTTCATTGCATAATTATTGACTTTTGTGCTTGCATATGGAATCGCAAACTTTAACACTAGTATTCTTACTAAAGCACAATTACTCATCAACATGACTCACATATCATATCATCATGTCTCAAAACTATTACAAGGAATCAAGTTTATTTTGTCCAATGATCTTCATGAATTTTTTTGCTTTATCCTTCTTGGATATCTATCACTTTGGGACTAATTTTCATGTGTTGCTTTTGATAAGCTCAAACAAATATAAGTGAAGATCATGAGCATATTGTTTTTCATTCTCTCAAAATAATATAAGTGAAGCAAGAGAGAATTTCTTTAAAAATTTACTAACTCTCAAATAAATCTAAGTGAAACAAGAGAGTATTTCTTCAAAAATACTAAGCACACCGTGCTGAAAAAGATATAAGTGAAGCACTAGAGCAAGTCCTAGCTCAAAAAGAATTCAAGTGAAGCTTAGAGAGCTATTCTAGCAAGTCATGGCATAATTTTGGCTCTCTCAAATAGGTGTGTACAGCAAGGATTGATGACTTAAAAAGCAAAATAAAACAAGAAAAGACTCATATCATACAAGACGCTCCAAGCAAAACACATATCATGTGACAAATAAAAATATAGTTTCAAATGAAATACCGATAGTTGTTGGAAGAAAGCAAGGATGCCACTCGGGAGAAGCAAGCACATGCATACTATATTCATCAAAATCATCATGTGTAATTTTAAAACGTAGCCCATCAATATAATCTTAATAAGCGCAAACTTCTTCGATATAGTGTAGTTGGGAGAATTCAAAAAGATAATAGGTCTATCATGTGTGGGTGCAATAGCAACAGTTTCATGTTTAACGTAAGGAGCTGTAGAAAGTTCATCTCCATAAGCATAATTCATATTAGCATCATGGCCACAAGCATAGCAAGCACCAATTTCATCAAAAAATGATAATTCAAACGAATCAAATGGATCATAGCAATTATCATAGCATTCATCCTTCCATAAGCATGAAGGGAAATTAAACAATGTATGAGTTGAATAGTTACTCTCATTAGAAGGTGGGCACGGATATCTAATCCTCTCTTCCTCCTTTTGTTCTTTGCTCTCCTACTCATCTTTTTCATCTAATGAGCTCATAGTGTTATCAATTTCTTCTTCCATAGGAGCCTGTAAAATATTAGTCTCTTCTTGTGCATGAGAGACTTTCTCAATAAATTCATCAACATAGGCATTGTATTCATATTTTTCATAGCAATATCTAAGTATAGCATAATTTTCAGATCTCTAGAGAGCATCGTCACAATCTTCATACATTTCAATCAAAGAAACAATTTCATAAGCACCCTTAAAAGCAACAAATTCTTCTATGTGTTCCACATCATAGTAATCATATACACCATTAGCATAAGAAGCTAATGTTTCATTATCATTAAATTCACATTAAAAGGAGAGGTGTGGAGCCTCCATCTTAGAGTAACAAGTAGAATCATACCTTAAGCCTGAATTCCAAGCATACCAATGCAACATGTTAGTTTGATCCCATAAGTGTTTCCCTTTTTGAGACAAGCGGTAATCCCTAAAGTATTCCAACTGATCTAAATCATCTCTCATTATCAAGTTAATTGGGGATTTATCAGGATTTTCAAAGTAGTATTTAATATTTTCCACATAACTAGCATCAAGGGTTCTAGGAGGTTCCCCATCTCCATGAGTAGCAAGTCCATTTTTTTACATATCCATATAACTAAATAAAGAGAACAACTTAGAACAAAAAATAAAAACTACTTAGTGATAAACCAAACAAGCGCACACTAGAATATTCACCCCATGCTATTGCTCCCCGGCAATGGCGCCAGAAAAAGGTCTTAATAATCCACAAGTATAGGTGATCAATTGTACCTTTTTCAATAAATAAGAGTGTCAAACCCAATGAGGAGCTAAAGTTTGAATTTATATTCTCTTCAAGTTCTATCGACCACCGATACAACTCTACGCACACTTAATGTTCGCTTTACCTAGAAAAGGTATAAACTAGAAGTACTTTGTAGATGTAATTCTAGAACTACTTTGCAAGGATAAAACAATGAGTACTTAGCGAGATAACAAAGTAGTTATTTAGTAGAGAGCTTTTTGTAACACAAAGAGAAAGATTTGTCCCTAGGCAATCGATAACTAGACCAGTAATCATTATTGCAATTTTATATGAGGGAGAGGCATGAGCTAACATAGTTTACGTACTTGGATCATATGCACATATGATTGGAACTCTAGCAAGCATATGCAACTACTAAACATTACTCAAGGTAAAACCCAACCATAACTGCAAATAAAAATCCAATAAAAATTATTTTTACACAGAAATTAAATTCCAATATTTTTATTCTGTTTTTTTTTAAGAAGTCATATTATCTTCTCTCATTTATTTCAATATTGAAAAATGAAAATTGGCAAAAATAATAATTGATGCAATCCAACTTGGAAAATAATAAAATAGTGGGTTCTCTTTGGAAAACTTCCAACTCTCTCACTTGGTTCCTTGAGTTGCTTAAGCTTTTTGGATCAATTCCCAAATAAACTCAATTTCAAAATGCTCAAATGATGCATGCATATGAATGATCTATGTTAACATCCAAATTGAAAATTGGGATGTTATAGTAAACAGCCCCATTTGTAATCAAGTTTTTTTGGACCTACTCTAAGTAAGCCAAATATTTTTTATTAACTCCTATTCAATCTATATAGTGTAGATTCGAAGTATCAATATTTATTGAATTAATCTTCATATTTTTACTCTTTTTTTTTGAAAAAAATATACTTTAATAGAAAACCATTAACAACACGTTTAAAATATGAAAATGGAAAACTAAGTTCAGATCCTTCTTATTCACTTTCAAATCAAGCTTTGGTGATTTTTTTTTCAAAAACAGAAGGTAACCCTACCTCTCCTTGAACTCTATGAAATGTTGTACGTGCTAGCTCATTTGTGTGAAGGTTTTTTCATGAAAATGACCATAGACCAAGTTTATGATTTTTGGTTGGTAACATGTCACAGAAGACAACATTGTGCGCAAGTTTTTTTTATTTTTTTATATTAATGGTGCTCATTTGACCTCGATCGTGCCATCTAGTTTTTTTCAATGTCTGTATACCAAGTTTAGTATTTTTCCTCGTTAGTGTGTCTTATAAAACGACGGACAATGAAGGTTTCATATTTTTTCGATTTTTTAAAATTAGTTATGCTCAGTCAAAGCCTTGGAAACCTTGTTGACCAGCTCAAAACCCCGCGGGGTTTCGCCTAACCCTAGCTCCGAACGTCAGCCATCCGATCATATGGTAGCGCCAATCGACAACCCTCAGATGTGATCTTCTAGAAGGAATTTTGAGGTCAGGCTACGTGCAGGCTCCTCGCCGTTGGATCACATGGACGGCTCTGCATTGTTGGATCGTGGGACGATCCAAGACAGGCGATTCGCAAGAGTTGTTGGTTGTCCTCGCCCACCCTTGCCTCCCCTTTCTACTGCTTATTATTCTGCGGCGACGAGAGGAGCCACGTCTCTTCTTCTTCTTCTCCGGTGACAAGAGGAGCCACTCCTCTGCTTCTTCTTCTCTGGCGACTTTGGGCTATATGTCGAGCTCCACTTCAACCTCCCACCCCTCGTGGACCCAGTATGGTCGACTTCCCATGGGGCGATGTACTGAATGCCCACGCAGCGCGCTACCGATACGGTTGACTTCAAAGGAGGTCAAGAATGGCAACTATGGGCGCGAGTTCGTGAAATGCGAGAGCAAGCCAGAGGGGCAGGTTAGATCTCACGATTTTTCTTTGATTTCATTTTCTATTTGCTTTTAATTCTTTTTCCTTGGATCTGGGATTTAGGGTTCATTTTATCGTTTCAGATCATGAAAAAATGCACACATTTTGGATGGCTGGAGGACTACGTTAAGCGGATTCAATTCAATGGGGCCCCAGCCCGGGACCTCAATCAGCCGTCAGCACCAACGAATTTGGTCTCTGAAAGTGCTGCTCTGACAGTTGGGGATGCAGATCTAAAGGGGGAATTAAAGAAGATGAACAAGAACTTGAAGCAGATGATTCAATTGAACAAGCAGGCGAATCTGATAGCTTTAGGATTTTATTTTTGTATAGTTCCTCAAGGATTTGGTTGCTTGCTGGTCATCACTCGTTAGAGATGTTATTAGTGTGGTGTAATGCGCTCTAGGATTTGGTTAAATTTGTGGATCATGTGCTCTAGGATTTGCTTAATTTTGTGGATCATGTGCTCTAGGATTTGCTTAAATTGGTGGATCATGTGCTCTATGCTCTATGTTGCTAAATTTGTGGACCATGTGCTCTATGCTCTATGTTGCTTAATTTGTGGATCATGTCGGTTTTGTCAGTTTTGTACACCTTCAGTTTCTTCAGTTTCGTCACACAACACCGACCACAAAAGGAAAAAAAGTAGTTCTAGGGCCCAAATTGAAACTAAGCGCTAGTTGGGCATCGCATTGCATTGAGTGTCAAAGGCCCACAAAGATAAAAGAGGCCTAGAAAATAGGGCACGCGGTGGCTCTGTTTTTTTGCTTGATTATTGCCATGGTAAATCCATTTATAGCCATGCCGAACAAAAATAGTGCATGATGGTAAATCAATTTATTGTTAGCCATACAACTTTTGTCCCATGGCATTTTTGTACATATAATTGGCATGGCGAACTTAAGAATAACTTTTTCCATGTCATTGTTAGTGTAGATACCATGACAAATTCTTTATTGAACTTGCCCATGTCAAATTTATTTGTACATATCATGGCAATTTCCTTCTGTATATAGCCTACGGCACAACACTTTGAATTTTTGACATGCGGGTATTATAAACATGTTTTTGTTACAAGAAAAATATTGTATCCATGATTTTTTTTATACACGTTTTTTTGTAGAACATTGTCGGGGGAAACTGTCCGCCACGAACACCTATGGGACCGGAGCCCCTTTGTCTGTGCGGTACGAGGGCGGAGGGAGCACAAAGAGCAGATCGAAGCAGACGCGCGGGCAGTTTTACCCAGGTTCGGGCCGCACGGATGCGTAAAACCCTACTCCTGCTTGGTTGTGTATTGAGTGGGGCGCTCGGGAGCTTGAAGAAGCAGCTACACCGTGCGTGAGAGTAATCTAGGTTTCGAACCCCCTCCACGTTGTGCATGGGCCTCCTTTTATAGTGCAAGGGGTCACCGACAGGTGTCAACGTACGAGAAAAGGGTAAAAGAGTAAAAGAGGTGGTAGTTGTAACAGTGCGGGAACAGTGGAGCTACAGTACAGAACAGTGGTCTATACCTACTTTAACAGTGGGGGACAAGGGCATTTAATGCCCGTCGCCGTCGACCCCAAAAGCTCCCGCCTTAGCGTCTCCGTCCGCCACGGCGACGGATTTATCGCCGTGGTGTGCCACCGTGTACCCCAGGCTGCACAGCCATCTGCCACGCGTCCCTGGATAGGCCCCAGGGCGACGCGTGGGCCGATGAGCTGGAGCGCGGGCACACAGCGCAACCTTCCCGGCAAGCACCTTGCCGGGGCCTTGATCTTGCCGGGCCCGGGAACTTGCCGCTCCCCGGGCCCCTTGCCGGGGCGCGCATAGCGCCGAGGCGATATCTTCCAGTCTTCCTGGCAAGCTCCTCTTGCCAGGGTCTTGTGTTAGTGGAACAGCCTTGAGCCTGGTACGGCCTTCCCGGCAAGCTCCTCTTGCCGGGGTCTCGGTCTTCTGTCTTGTATACTTTGTTTTTGAATGGTTTGATAAGAAGCAGGAAGGTCTCCGGCGAGCACGCAGTGAGCCTTGCCGCGGGAAGCTGCAACTGCCCGTGCACAAGTTGGGGTACTGAGGTACCCCTACCTTAGTACACCGACAGGAGCCCCCGGGCCTGGGCCACACACGGTGCCGAGCGCTGTTGGGCCAGGCCCAAAACAGTGCACGGGCATCCGCGGCCCGCGGCGCGCCGAATCCACTTCCATATCCGCCGCACCCCACGGTAACGGCACGCGTCGATTGCGGCGCCGTGGGATGGGACGTGCCCACGATCTCTTAATGGAAAGGGCGAAACGCCCCCCACTCCCCCATAAAAGCAGAGGCAGCGGGCGCGGTTCCCCTCCCCGTGCTCTCATTACGTCGTCTTCTACCTGCGAAAGATTCCTTCTTGCGCTCCGCCTCCACAGCTCCGCCGCCGCCGAGCTCTTCGTCCCCTTCCTTCCGCCGCGCCCGCCATGGCTCCAAAGGCCGACAAGGCGAAAGCGGAGAAATCCAAGAAGGAGAAATCCGAGCAAGCAGCCAAGCTCATCGCTTACCGGAAGCGGCACGTCGTCTTCCCACCGAAGCTCGGCGTGCAAGAACTCTGGAACAAGTATTACTTGTTCTGGTCCAAGGGCACCGACGCGCATCCCCGCACCCGAGCATACCCGGCCGTCGCCAAGGACAACTATCCCGGCGGGTATCACTTCTTTGCTGCCTTTTTCCACTGTGGTCTCTGTCCTCCTTTTTCGAACTTCTTCTGTGATATCATGAATACGTATGGCTTCCATCTGCTTGATTTCACCCCCAACGCCATTCTCACCATGGCCGTTTTCGCACATATGTGCGAAAACTTCATAGGAGTCCACCCCAACGTAGCCCTCTTTAGACACTTTTTCACCCCTAGAGCCGAGGCCGATGCCCCCCTCTCCGGATGTATTTCTTGGGTCTTCCGTCTCGGGAAGAAGGGGTCGTACTTGCCGGGGGAGCTCCGCGGCTAGTGGGAGGAATGGCGAGCGGAGTGGTGCTGGATTGTAGAAGACCAGCCGCAAGCCTTCACTGCGCCGCGCACAACGCCTATCGCGCGCGGCAGAGATTGGAGCGATCTAGACTCCGACGACGTCAAGCTCGACATCGCCCTCGTCCGGATCCTCCGTCTTCGGCTGGCCCGGCTGTCAGTTGCCGAGGTGGGCGCAGATTTCCTCCGCCGGCGCATCGCCCCTCTCCAAGACCGGAAGAGGCCGGCCTGGGAGTACGGCGGCCCGGCAGACATCATGAGACTGCGCCCCGGGCTTAATTTCAACTTCACCACTCTGGAGCTGCGCGGGATGGTACGGGAGCTCTTCAAGTACGACCCGACGCACCCCGAGTGGTTCAGGACTCCCCGGGAAGTGGTGCCGCTCTGCAACAACGCCGCGAGGGACCGGATCCTTGCCATGATGCCGATGTGCGACTCGCATGGCTTGGACCGCTCGTGGATCGCCCCGAAGCCCATCGACGTCCTCAACTTCTACGACAACCTCGTCGAGGTGGCGAGTAACAAGGAGGACCTCAAGCTGCATACGCGGGACACCACCGAACAGGAAATCGCCTACATAGCTTCTCGGGCTGAGGAGGCCGCCGCAGCCGCGGCGGCAGGAGTCTTCGGGTTCTCGCCGGAGGAGGCGGAGGCCGAAGAGGCGTCCACCCAGGCGGAAGAGGCGGAGATCCGCCGATTGTTGAACCTCCCACCCGACGCGCTCGCCGGAGTCCCCTCGTTGAGGCACTCCGGGATCCATGGGATCGCGACGGAGGCCGCGGCAAGGGAGGGCACCGCCGGAGGAAGCAGAGGCGCCGCGAGGGGCGGAGGCGCCAAGGGGAAGAGGGCCGTAGCGCTGGATGCTGGGCCCAGCGAGCCGGCCGGGGCAGAGGAGGAGGAGGAGGAGGAGGCCGAAGACTCCGGTGGATCTACGGAGTTATACGCCGACGACCTCTCCTCGCCGGAGAGCTCCCCGCCCCCGGCAAGCCCGAAGGAGTCCCCGGCAAAGCGTCTCCGCAAGGCGGCGACGGGGGAAAGGGCACAGGCGCCCCGGCAACAGCCACCTCGGCGGGCGGCTCCCCGGGGGAGTCAAGCCGCGCCAAGGCCGTCCGGCGCACCAGCCGCAGCAGAGGCGGCCCGTGCGCGGACCACGACGGAGGCGCCCCGCAGGCCGGCAGCGAGCCGGCAGGGGTCTTCTCGGAGCGGAGCAGCGGCTCCGCCCGCCCCCCGGGCGCCGGCAGCCACAGGGGCTGGGTCTTCGCAGCCCCCAGCCCCGGTGAGTACTAAGCGCGCGAGGGAGTCTTCGCCTCCCGCTCCTCGCGTCGACGCGCCCACGGTGGAGTATGACTTCTCCGCCCTGAGCGAGGACGACGAGGAAGACCAGGAGTAAGGATCCGAGATTCTTCATCTTCTTAATTTTTGTCTTGAGCTTCTGTTGATGCTGACTCTGTCTTCTGTTCTGATTTCAGGACCCTGGCCCATCGCGCAGCGAAGAAGGCCAAGGCGCCCGAGGCCGAAGTCGCGGAGGACTCGGCAGCGGCGGCAACAGAGGGCGCGCCGGAGCCGAGCCTGCCGGACTCTGGCACTGCTCCGATGAGCAGCCCCCAGCGCAGCCCGCAGCGCAGCCCCCAGCGTAAGTCTGGGGTTCTTTCTTTTCGCTTGTCGGGGTACGTCTGAGGCTTTTGATTTTATCTTCATGTTTTGACATCTTTTGCCTTGTTCCGTGCAGAGGAGGAGCCGCCGCGGGAAGAGCGCCCGGAGACCACCGCCGAGGAGCCGCAGGCACCGCCATCCCCGCCAAGGCAAGACTCTCCGGCAAGGGAGAGTGCTCCGTCAAGGGCGGGTACTCCGCCAAGGCAGAGTACCCCGCCAAGGACGAGCAGCCCGGCAAGGGCGGCCACCCCGCCAAGGCCAAGTTCCCCGGCGAGGGCGACTACTCCGACGAGGCCGAGCTCCCCGGCGAGGGAGCCCGCCGCTGAGGACGTCCGCCAATGTAACCTTTGTAACTTGTCTGCTTGACTTGTCTCTTTTTTGGATATTTGCTTGAGCCTTGAATTTCTTTGTCTTCTTCTTCTTCCTAGATCTTCCTCCTCCTGTGCCTATGGAGACGGAGGTGATTATCCTCGAGGAGGAGGACGCGCAGGGCGGCGGCGGCGACGTTCCAGTCGTCGAGGAAGTGGGCGAGGCCGCCGAGCCGGCCGCGCAAGAGACTGCTCCGGCTGCGGACGCAGCGGCCGGGGAGGGGAACGGTGGCCGCACCGCCGACCCGGAGGTGGCGGGAGCATCGGATGCTGCACCGGCCACCGGTCCCTCCGCCGGCGAAGAGCAGAGGTTCTATCTCGAGGCCCCCAATGGCGTCTTCATCCAGATGCCGTGGGGGTCTTCGTCGCGAGCTCCTGCGGAGGGCGAGGCGTTCGACGGAGAGGTCCTCGCCTCCGCAGGCCTGAAGATCGTCCAGGCGCCCGGTGGAGGTGAGGGGCCCGAGGAGGAGCGATTGCTTCATCAGCTCCTGGCCCTTTATCGGGCCAGGCAAGCAAAGCTCGCTTCCCGGGAGGCTCTTGCCGCCAAGGCCGCGGCAGAGATGGAGAAGCGTGCGGCGGAGCTCAGCGCCGCCAATCAGGCTGCCCTCCGCCAGGTGGCGGAGGAGCGTGAGCGTCTCGCCGGCGAGTACCAAGAGTGGGTACTTGAGAGGGCCGAAGCCGATGAACAGCAGCGCCTCGCCGGGGTGGAGATGTCCCGGCGAGAGGGAGAGCTCGCGCAGCGGAAGGTTGAGCTGGATTCTCATGAAGAAGACCTTGCCGCTCGCGAGGCTGCCCTTGGCGGGGAGCTGAAGGAGGCGAAGGCCGCCGCGGTTGCCGCGGAGGACGCCAAGAAGGAGCTCGCCGCCAAGGTCGAACAACTGGAGAAGGCGATGAAGGTGAGCGCCGAGAAGGTTGCCGCGCTCATCCTGGAGCGCGAGAAGGATACTCACACAAACTCAGAGCTCCAGGTGAGTTTATCCAAGAGGGGTGACGAGCTGAAGGCCGCCAAGGATTCCATTGAAGACTTGGAGCTGAAAGTCACCACCCTGAAGGAATCGCTTGATGCTGCCCGGGCCCAGGAGACCAAGTTGAGGGATGAGCTCCGCAAGGAGCGAACCTTGGTGGAGAGCGTCAACAAGGCCTCCGAGCTCTTCCGGCAGACTATCGAGGTGTGGACCGAAGAGCTGGTTTCTTCTGCGTCCAATATTGACCAGGAGTTGCTTGCTTTGAAGGTTGAACATCTTATCTACTCGCCGGATCCAGATCTCCCGCACAGCGCCAAGCTCAGCCTCTTCTTCAGAGGCGTCGCTCCGGCTCTTGCAGGTCTCCGGAACCGCATCCCCGCGCAGCTGGCCGAGGAGTCGCGCCGGCTCTGCGCGGGAACTCTGGAGCGGGTGTTGACGAAGATCGTGTACCGCAACCCGGGGATCAACCTCACGAACGTTCTTCGCACCCTGCCGGCTGATGCAGACACGGAGGCCCTGAAGGAGCAGGTCGGCCACATCATCGCCAAGGTGGCAAAGCTTGGCAGGAAGGAAGGCGACCGTGTAGACTAGGGCTCCATTTATCTTTATCTTTTTGTTGCTGCATATTATGTTATGAACTCATTAGTCCATTGCGACAAGTTATCCTTGTAAGATATTTGCTTTACTTCAATCAATCAGTGCAATGTTATCTTCCTTGTTTCAATCCTTGACTTTGTATGTTTTTCACCCTTCGCTCCCGGGGAGCTTGTCGGCAAGGGGCCCTTGCCGCGAGCGCTGAGTTCTGGACTCTGAGCAGCCTGCTGGCCAAGGTCCTCGCCGGCAAGCAACCTTGCCGCAGCTGGTCGCAACGCACTTAGCTTGCTGAGCGTACTCGGAAACGAGGCAAGGGCGCGACACTTGTCGCAGCTCACTTAAACCGTTGAGTGGGCTCGAAAACAAGATAAGGGTGCGGCAAGCTACGGGTAGGTTCCTCCGCGCACAGGTTTTCCATACAAAGTGTGATCGTTCAAGGAAGACAACCAAAATTTAAAATTTGAACTGGTCAAATTCTAACAACTTATCTTTCATATGCTGCTTGCTCATGTTGCTTGCTTTTCGGTAAGGCTCTTCTTACTTGAACAGCACTTAGTTCCTCCTCCATCTCCTTCCCCCCCGGCAAACTTGTGCGCGAGGAACGTTCCTTCTGCTTAAGAGAAAAGGAAAAGGAGAGGGAAACAAGCATATTGCCTTTCGACGTAATAGTGCTTACCGTATGTCTGAGTGTTGCATCAAATGCCAAACAAAACATGCAAATAGCAAAGAGAAGCATGCAAAAGGCAATCGATGCGAAAACACGAAAACTTTACTGATGCACGGGGTCTGCGCCGGGCTTTGTACAAAGGGTTACATGCAACAGCGGCAAGGCTTGTACAAAAGGTGGTTGCCGGAGCGGATCACGGCAACCGCGCCTTAGGGGTGAAACTTGCGAAGATGCTCTATGTTCCAGGAGTTGCTCACCGGTAAGCCTTCTTCGGTCTCGAGGCGGACAGCGCCGGGCCTCGTAACTTGTCTCACCCGATAAGGGCCTTCCCACTTCGGCGTCAACTTGTTGGAATTCTTGGCGGACTGAACACGCCGAAGAACAAGGTCGCCTTCCTCGAGACTCCTGGCCTTGACTTTGCGGCTATGGTAGCGGCGCAAAGCTTGCTGGTATCGAGCAGCTCGTACAGCAGCCTGGAGACGTCCCTCCTCAAGGAGCAATGCGTCATCTTGCCGCAGTTGCTCTTGCTCGAGCTCATCATAAGCGAGTACTCGAGGAGATCCGTATACGAGTTCCGTGGGGAGAACTGCCTCTGCTCCATAAACTAGAGCAAAGGGTGTCTGTCCGGTGGCTCGACTTGGTGTCGTTCTGATTGACCAAAGAGCCGCCGGGAGCTCCTCTATCCAATTCCTTCCGCACTTGCGCAGCCTGTCAAAGGTCCTTGTCTTGAGTCCGCGCAGCACTTCAGCATTTGCCCTCTCCGCTTGGCCGTTGCTCCTCGGGTGAGCAACAGAAGCGAAACAGACCTTGGCGCCAAGGTCTTGGACGTATTGCATGAAGGTGCGACTAGTAAATTGCGTACCGTTGTCGGTGATGATCCTGTTAGGGATCCCGAAACGGCAAACAATCGACCTGAAGAACCTGACTGCTGACTGTGCTGTCACCTTTCTCACTGGCTCCACTTCTGGCCACTTTGTGAACTTGTCGATTGCAACGTACAAGTACTCAAAGCCCCCGACAGCGCGAGGGAAAGGGCCGAGGATATCGAGCCCCCAGACCGAGAAGGGCCATGATAAAGGGATTGTTTGGAGAGCTTGAGCTGGCTGATGAATTTGCTTTGCATGGAACTGGCACGCTTCACACTTGGTTACTAGTGCAGTTGCATCTTGGAGGGCTTCTTGCCAAAAGAACCCTTGCCGGAAAGCTTTCCCGGCAAGTGCCCTTGCGCCAATGTGGTGGCCGCATATGCCTCCGTGTATTTCTGCCAACAGCTTCTGTCCATCTTCTCTGGAGATGCATTTCAACCTGACACCATTGAGTCTTCTTCTGTATAGCTCGTTATCCACGAACTGATACATACTTGACTGCCTGGTTATCTTCTCTATCTCTTGAGGGTCGTCGGGAAGTTCTCCAGTTTGCAGAAAACGGACGATCTGCTGCGCCCATGCTGGAGCCCGAGGCTCGATGGCAAGGACTAAAGGCTCGAGGGCCGCTGCGGGAACCTCAGCTTCTTCGGCAAAGACCTCTGGTCCTGCCGGAGCTGACGGTCCCCCGGCAAGCTCGCCGGGGCGAGGCTTGTCGGGAACACTTGCTTCAACTGCACAAGCCCGAGGGCTTGGAGGAGCAAACTGTTCCTCAGCGTTGTTGTTGATCTTGGGAACTTTGGCGGCGGGTTCAGGAAGATCCGCCGGCAAGTAGTCGCCGGAGACCAACTTTCTCTTCTTGGACTGCCCAATTGATGGTGTAACTGATGGCTGAGTCAGCTTGAGCAAAAAGGTCCCTGGTTCCACAGGTAACTTCATCGCGGCGCACTTTGAAAGGCCATCTGCAATCTCATTTTGGGCTCTCGGGACGTGCTCCATCTGCAGACCTTCAAAGTGCTCTTCAAGCTTCCTCACTTCATCGACATATGCTTCCATCAAAGGGCTCTGATAGCTCTTGTTAACTTGTCGGACCACCAACTGAGAATCGCCCCGCACAATCAGCTTCCTGATCCCAAGTTCGGCCGCAATCCTGAGGCCGGCAAGCAAGCCTTCATATTCTGCAGTGTTGTTTGTCGCTTGCTCCCTGGGAAAGTGCATCTGGATAACATATTTGAGGTGCTCTCCGGTGGGCGCGATGAGTACCACGCCGGCACCGGCGCCTTGCAGCGAGAAGGCACCGTCAAAATACATTACCCATTCACTTGTCGCTTCTTGCACGGGTGCGCTTGTTTCTTGAACTTCATCTTCTGGTGTTGGGGTCCACTCAGCAATGAATTCTGCCAAAGCTCGGCTCTGTATGGCTGAAGTACTTTCAAACTTGAGTCCAAAGCTTGACAGCTCCAGTGCCCACTCGACGATCCTGCCTGTTGCTTCTGGATTGTGCAATATCCTCTTCAACGGAAAGCGAGTGACCACCGTTATCTCATGGGCTTGGAAGTAGTGGCGCAGCTTCCTCGAGGCCATGAGGAGGCCGAAAAGCAATTTCTGCACACCAGAGTACCTTGATCTAGCTCCCTGGAGAAGAGAACTTACAAAATACACTGGGCGCTGCACCATCTTCTTCCGCACCTCTCCTTGTTCCTGCGCAGAGTCTTCCTTGTCGGGGCCAGAGCTTGTCGGGATAGTCCCCTGCTTGTCGCTAGATTCGCTTGCCGGTGACGCTGACTCCTCGTCGGACTCCCTCTCCGCTACTAACGCAGCACTAACCACCTGGTTGGTTGCCGCTAAGTATAGCAACAACTTTTCCTGTGGTTTAGGTGCGACAAGTATAGGAGTGGAGGACAGGTACCGTTTCAAATCCTGCAACGCCGCCTCCGCCTCCGGAGTCCACTTCATGGGACCTGCCTTCTTCAAGATTTTGAAGAAAGGTAGGGCGCGTTCTGCGGATTTTGAAATGAACCTACTGAGGGCAGCAACGCAACCTGCAAGCCTTCTGACATCCTTGACACGCTTCGGGGCTTCTATCTGCTCGATGGCTTTGATCTTGTCGGGGTTGGCCTCAATCCCCCTCTGTGATACAAAGAACCCGAGAAGCTTGCCGGAGGGAACTCCAAAGACGCACTTCTCGGGGTTCAACTTGAGCTGTATCCTGCGCAGGTTCTGAAACGTTTCTTCCAAGTCCTGAATCAGTGTTTCTTTGCTCTTGCTCTTCACCACGATGTCATCCATGTAGGCTTCTACATTCCTGTGGATCTGTGGCTCAAAAGCAGTGTACACTACCCTTGCAAAAGTTGAGCCTGCATTCTTCAATCCAAATGGCATGCGGATAAAGCAATAGGTGCCACAGGGAGTGATAAATGCAGTCTTCTCTTCATCTTCCTTGGCCATGAAAATCTGGTGATAGCCTGAGTATGCATCAAGAAAACAGAGTAGCTCACATCCGGCAGTGGAGTCAACGATCTGGTCAATGCGCGACAAAGGGAAGGGATCCTTGGGACATGCTTTATTGACATCAGTGAAGTCTATACACAGTCTCCACTTCCCGTTGGCCTTGCGCACGACGACTGGGTTTGCCAGCCACGTCGGATGGATCACACCTCTAACTAGGCCTGCTGCCTCTAGTTTCTTGATCTCCTCATTGATGAACTCTTGGCGCTCCACGGCTTGCTTCCTCACTTTCTGCTTGATGGGCCGCGCATGAGGACAGACAGCAAGCTTGTGCTCAATCACCTTCCTGGGAACGCCGGGGATGTCAGATGGTTGCCAAGCAAACACATCGACATTCGCCCGCAGGAAGGCGACGAGCGCGCTTTCCTATTTGCTGTCAAGGGCGGCACTGATGGTGAAGGTACCACCAGTGCCATCCTCCTTTGCGGACACTTTCTTGGTTGCCGGAGGAGCAGCCATTCCTTTCTTGCTCTTGCCGGTGGAGCTCGACGGAACGTCCTCGACGGCAGCGCAGCACTCCGAAGAGGTGCGGTTGCCGGAGTGGGTCCCAGAGCACTTGCCGGACTTGGTCTTCGTCTTCTTCCCCCCGGGAGCTTCAGCGGCAAGAGTATCCTTCTCGACCGCAGCTGCCGCATCCCGGTAAATCCTGTCGGCGCAGATAAGCGCATCCTTCTTGTCGCTGTGGACAGTGATGACGCTTATCGGCCCCGGCATCTTCAGTACGTTGTAGGCATAGTGGGAAGCTGCCATGAACTTGGCGAGGGCGGGACGGCCGAGTATTCCATTGTAGGGCAATGGAATATCGGCAACGTCAAAAGTGATGCGCTCAGTCCTGAAGTTGAGCTCCCCGCCAAAGGTCACCGGCAGAGTAATCTTTCCCTTGGGCTTGCTCCTTCCCGGGTTGATTCCTTGGAATGAACCGGTCTCTTCGAGCTCGCCGTCTTGAATCTGGAGCTTCTTGATCACAGCGGAGGAGATCAAGTTCAGCCCGGCCCCGCCGTCAACCAACATTTTGGTGACCTTGAGGTTGCGGATGGTGGGGGAAACCAGCATCGGCAAGCACCCGACCGCAGTGGTGCGGTCAGGGTGATCCTCAAGGTCAAAAACGATGGGCGTGCTGGACCATTTGAGGAGCCTGCGCGACTCCACGGGCGGCTCCGCTGCATTCACCTCACGCACCCACTGTTTCAGCTGGCGGTGGGAGGTGTGCAGGGAGGCGCCACCGTCGACGCACAGGACCTCCGTGGCCTTCTGGAACTCCTGCTCGCTGTTCTCGTCGTCCTCCATGTCTTCATCGTCGTCTTCGTCGTTGTCGCGGCCCCGGGGAGGTCGATCTCCTTGCCGCTGCTTGGCCTTGCCGCGGCGTCCTCCCCGGCCATTGAACGGCCGCTTCTTGCTGGGCTCTTCCCCGCCACCTTGGGCCTTCTCCTTGTCTCGCCTCTCGTACTCAGCTTTTTGCTGCTCGACGAGGTACTCGACGCGCTTGCAGTTGGAGAGATCGTGACCCTTGATGCGGTGGATCTTACAGTATTGCTTGTCGGAGCTACCCGGCTTGTCGGCCGCCGCCGCAGGGGCAGGCTCTTTGCCGGAGCCGCCAGCCTGCGCTTGCTTGGCGGGGGCCTCCTTGCCGGACTTCTCGACGGCAAGCACTTCCTTCTTGCCCTTCTTCCTGTTGTTCCGCCGTCGGCTCTTCTTTGCCGGGGCGGCGTCGTCGCTGTCGCTTCCCCCTGCGCCAGCATCCTCCCCGGGGAGCTTCCTCCCCTCTTCCGCACGGGCGCACTTGTCAGCAAGAGCGTAAAGCTCGCTGACGTCCCTGATCTTGGTCATCGCCATCTCCTCACGCATGCGGCGGTTACGCACGTTCTGATGGAACGCGCTGATAACCGCGGCAGGGTGAACGTCGGGGATGTTGTGCTGCACCCGGCTGAAGCGTTGGATATATTTGCGCAGGGGTTCGCCTTCCTTCTGGGCCAAAATGTGGAGATCGCTCTCCTGGCCATGGGGTTTGTGGCCGCCGGTGAAGGCGCCAACAAACTGATGGCAGAGGTCGGCCCAAGAAGAGATAGAGCCTTCCGGCAAGTGCATGAGCCACGAACGGACGTTCGGCTTCAGCACGAGCGGGAAGTAGTTGGCTAGGATCTTCTCGTCGCGCCCCCCGGCAGCTTGCACTGCGATAGTGTAGACGCTGAGAAACTCCGAGGGGTGCGTCTTGCCGTCGTACTTCTCCGGTACGTCGGGCTTAAAGTTCTTCATACTGGGCCACTGGACGCGCCGCAGCTCGCGGGTGAACGCAGGGCAGCCTGCCGCGTACGGCAAGTCGCCTGGTTCACCGGGCGCGGGTGCGTCGACAGTGTTCCCAGCTCTCTTGTCGGATTGTCGCCGAGCTTCTCGGCGGCGCTCGATCGTTGTTCGAGCGTCTTCGTCTCGCCGGTCGTCAAGGACCTGGCGCTGGTCTCGACGGGCCCGCGGGTCCGACGAGGCTGTGGAGCCGTCGTCGGGGTTGTTCCGGCGGGGCGGCGTCTTCTGCTTCTGCGGCGGGGAGTGCACGCTCGTCGCACCCCCGGCAGTCTTGTCGCCGATAGCCTTCGTCTTCTCAGCCTGCCGCGGCCGTGAGGCCGACGGCTGCTGCGGAGAGTCGTTGTTGGCGAAGTCTATCAGGCTCCGGATAGTGGCCCTCCATTCTTCGGCCTTGTCGGCCGCCGGAGGAAAATCGAGGAGCAGCTGCGCCCTTGCGAGCGCTTCTGCCGGAGTAGTGGGGAACGCGGGCGAGCGGTGCGAGGAGCGGGATACGCTCGGACTTCTAACGACGTTAGAAGGAGCGGGGTCCCGCGCCGGCGCCTTCGCTTTGCTTGTGCCCGGACGGGGGTCCGGGGCGTCCCGCGAGCCTCCAGTTTGGCCTTGTCCCAGCAAGCGGATACCACCTCCCGTGGTATGGCGCTGCGGGGTCGTCGTGTGCTGTGATGGACGCGGCGCGTCCACGGAGACCGAGGTCCGGTCGTCCGTCCTATTCTTGGATCTGGTGGCACCGTGAGTGTCCTCGCCGGCAACCACCCTTCCGACGGCGTCTCCCCCGCCCACCGTTGGCTCTGGTGGCGGCGGGTGAGACACTGACGGGCCTCCGACCTCCGAAGGCTTCTTCTTCGGGGCCATGGAGTTGTCGCTGATGAAGTTGCTGATGAAACTGGAGAGGTTGATGAAGAATGCGCCCGCGCGAACGCCGGATCAGGTTCGCACAACCTCGACGCCCCCTACCTGGCGCGCCAAAGATGTCGGGGGAAACTGTCCGCCACGAACACCTATGGGACCAGAGCCCCTTGTCTGTGCGGTACGAGGGCGGAGGGAGCACAAAGAGCAGATCGAAGCGGACGCGCGGGCAGTTTTACCCAGGTTCGGGCCGCACGGATGCGTAAAACCCTACTCCTGCTTGGTTGTGTATTGAGTGGGGCGCTCGGGAGCTTGAAGAAGCAGCTACACCGTGCGTGAGAGTAATCTAGGTTTCGAACCCCCTCCACGTTGTGCATGGGCCTCCTTTTATAGTGCAAGGGGTCACCGACAGGTGTCAACGTAGGAGAAAAGGGTAAAAGAGTAAAAGAGGTGGTAGTTGTAACAGTGCGGGAACAGTGGAGCTACAGTACAGAACAGTGGTCTATACCTACTTTAACAGTGGGGGACAAGGGCATTTAATGCCCGTCGCCGTCGACCCCAAAAGCTCCCGCCTTAGCGTCTCCGTCCGCCACGGCGACGGATTTATCGCCGTGGTGTGCCACCGTGTACCCCAGGCTGCACAGCCATCTGCCACGCGTCCCTGGATAGGCCCCAGGGCGACGCGTGGGCCGATGAGCTGGAGCGCGGGCACACAGCGCAACCTTCCCGGCAAGCACCTTGCCGGGGCCTTGATCTTGCCGGGCCCG
Organism: Secale cereale; assembly: GCA_902687465.1. Taxonomy (NCBI): domain Eukaryota; kingdom Viridiplantae; phylum Streptophyta; class Magnoliopsida; order Poales; family Poaceae; genus Secale; species Secale cereale. Next base: position 137,627,467 of record LR738710.1, read on the forward strand.
GGAACTTGCCGCTCCCCGGGCCCCTTGCCGGGGCGCGCATAGCGCCGAGGCGATATCTTCCAGTCTTCCTGGCAAGCTCCTCTTGCCAGGGTCTTGTGTTAGTGGAACAGCCTTGAGCCTGGTACGGCCTTCCCGGCAAGCTCCTCTTGCCGGGGTCTCGGTCTTCTGTCTTGTATACTTTGTTTTTGAATGGTTTGATAAGAAGCAGGAAGGTCTCCGGCGAGCACGCAGTGAGCCTTGCCGCGGGAAGCTGCAACTGCCCGTGCACAAGTTGGGGTACTGAGGTACCCCTACCTTAGTACACCGACAAACATGGCAAATTTACTATTAGGAGCATGTCAGATTTATTTATGTAGATCAAGATATCCATCAGAAACCACGTCTATAATAAAGTCTGGTGGCACCATTAGCCACCATATCCATCTAGAGAGCATGTCTAGGGCTCGGCTACAACACCATATCCATCTAGAGAGCATGTCTAGGGTTCGGCTACGGCATCATATGCATCTAGAGAGCATGTCTAGGGCTCGGCTACGGCACCATATCCATCTATGATATCTCGCGTAGCAAGCATAGCATAGTTCTTACATAAAACATAGGGTTCATAAAAGAGTTCATGGTACAACCAACGACATAACATAAATATATATATAAATCCATAACGGGCAAGAAAAGCTTCACGAGAATGATCGGGCCTTCACCACCATCTTCACTATGCCTTCTCTTCAGTGCTCCTCCTCCATGTCGTCCTCTCCGAGGTAGTAGTAGAGGCTGTGCATACCGTTGCGGGTGGGGAAGATGCAGTCGAAGTTTTTGAAGATGTTGTGGGTTGTGAATGCGATGAATTCGCATCCACACCAAAATACCTTGCCGAGGAGGTAGTACGCATCAAATCTGTTGGTGAAGTTGACGATGAGCCCTATCGGTGGAGTGCTGGAGTTTGGACGCACATCCTCCAGTCGGAACATCACCGGCAAGCCCGCGGGGAGGTGGGTGAAACCCGCAACAAGGAACCATTTGGCAAACTCCCTTGCACCCCTCCAGCATGAGAACACCCACACGCGGGCATCCTCTCCATGACGACGTTGGCCGGATACCGTCTCTCCGGCACGGTCGGTGGGAGCTAGAAGCTGGGGCTGTTGTACTGCATCCTCGCCTCGCTTTGAGAGTGCTCTGGGTTTCGGTGAAGAAGAGAAGGGGGCGGTGCAAATGGATGTGTGGAGAATAGGTGGAGGGGTGGGTGATTTAAATAGGGAAAGAGGAAGGGAAGGGGACTGGCACCGACCGCGCTTTGGATTTGCTACGTTCAAACGAGCCGCGTCGATCGATATGCCACCTTAATTGCCAATAGGTTTTAATTGCCGCATTGAATAGATGTGAGTGGATTGAAAGTGTGAAACAATGCTCTAAATAGAGGATACACGCGTGCGAGGTGAGACGAACCAGCGGGAGCGACCGTCACTGTATCCGTGGCGGCTCGCGTGAAGAAAGAGGTCGGTTAGCGTCTGATACGTCCAAAACGTATCTATAATTTCTGCTTGCTCCATGCCTCTTTTGGGTGATATGGCTATGTTATTTATACACTTCCATACACTTTTGATCATATTTGGACTAACCTATTAACTCAGTGCACCCCAGTGCCAGTTTCTGTTTTCGGCTATTTTTGTATTTCAGGTTTTCACATTACGAGAACTGCTAGGAAAAATCCAGAAAATTTATATAAAAAATCAGCGTTCCAGAAACTACCGTGCGCCCGAAGGACAGCCGAGGGGGTCCACCAGGGCTCCAGGCGCCCTGGCGGCGCGCCCCCCCGGGCCGCGCCGGGGGGGCGCCTGGGCCCCCCGAGGCTCCTCCGATGCCCCCCTTTGGCATATATTTAAAGCGTCTCGAGAAACCCTCGAAAGAGGAACTCTTTTTCGCGATCTCATCTCTGTTCCACCGCCGCCGCCGCTTCCAAGATCGGGAGCACCAGGAGAACCCTTCCCGGCACCCTGCCGGAGGGGAGGATCACCACCGGGAGCCTCTCCACCACCTTGGACGCCTCCCTGATGAGTTGTGAGTAGTCTCCCTTGGACCATGAGTCCATGACCAGTAGCTATGTGATGTTCTCCTCCCGTTCTTGTGCTTCACTAATTAGTCCTCGTGAGCTGCCCTACATGATCGAGGCACATATGTAATCCTTATGCTGTTGCTATGATGAGTTTGCTGGGATCCGATGGATTATGAGATTATGTTCATATTGTGCTTGAGTAATATATTTGATCTACCTCTTTTATATTTATGTTCATAAGTAATTCTTGCATGTTCTCCGTTGTTATTTATTGCTTTGGCCAAGTAATAGGTAGTGACTCCAAGAGGGAACGTTATGCTCGATTGTGGGTTCATGCCCCTCGATGACTAGTTTGAGTGACAGAAACATGAGTCTAGGGGATGTGCTATTGCCACAAGGGGGAAAACAACAGTGCGTGTGCCCGCGGGTGCAAGGATTGTTTACTTTACGCAAAGTTCTTTTAATGCAGTTGTCTGTTGCTTTGAGTTTACACTATGGGTGGGGCTCGCAACTTAATACCAGCGAGATGTTCTGGATAGATATCTCAAGGTGGATGATTAGTAGTAGATATTGATGGATTTCGGTCTACTTACTTCGGCGTACCGCCCATGCTTTGAACCTCAACCTTTCTTGCAATGTAGTCAGCATTGGTTTGCGTTCATGGTCCTGTCAATTGCCCAGCTGTAATTCGTTTACCTCACATAGCTGTTTTATCGTCTTTTGGGAGAGAGACATCACTAGTGAACATCATGAGACTCCGGTCCATATTACCATCATTGATCACATCAGCTATTTACTTTTCACTTTTGTTTACTATTGCAAACATTATCTATCACTACTATCACTTGCGTTTAATCCTTTGTGAACTACAAGGCCGGAGGGATTGACAACTTCTCTGTACTCGTTGGGAGCAAAGTTATTTGTATCTGTGTGCAGGTCCACGTTGATTGCTAATATCTGGCGCCGTAGCAGTTGACACCTTCTTGTTGAACCTAGGAGTCTCTGGGGATTCGATCCTTGGTATCTTTGCCAAGGGAAAAACTTCCGCAACACTACATCTCACACCTTCCACTTGGGGTAACCAACGAGGGGTGAGAAGCCTAGCAAGAGTTTTTCTGGCGCCGTTGCCGGGGACTCCACTCTTCAAGATAGGGGAGTTGCATGCTATCTTTTACCTTTGCTTTTAAGTCTTGTTAGTTTACCTTTCAGTTTTTTGCTTTAGTATCTTTTATCGAAAATCACAAAAATAGTTATCTTTTTCTTTAGGTGTCATTATGTCAGGTCCTTTTGTCTTTGACGAGGCAGAAGTTCTCACCTTTAAACAAAGAGGTGGGGAAAGTTTGAAAGATGCTTGGTATAGAATTAATGATTCACAAAAAAGAGCCACCAAGAAGCAACCTACTACTATCTTGCTTAGAAATTTTTATGTTGGAATTACTTCTTGGGAATTTCCTAGAGGCCCCAGTTTGGGAGTCTCTTAGTATTATTGAAAATCTTGTTGGGAATCTCCCTGTTGTTACCATTCGAGAGGACATCACCCTAGCTCACATTATGAAAAAACTTGAAAAGATAGAGCTAGAGATGCCAAGCATTAATAAAATAAATGAGTTGGACCGTAAGATCCAAGGGAATTTGACTAGACTTGATAGCTTCATGCATAAAATTTTCAAAATTTTGGAGACCGTCAAATTCCATGACTTGGACTCTTCTAGGATAGACAAGATTGAGGATATCTTTGATACTCTAGGAACCACCTTCTCCTCAATCAAAACCAAAAAGGTAGAAACTCTAGCAAAGAAGGAGCCTAAGTTCGTTCACGTTCCAAAGGCTCCCCGTTCTAAAAGTAATCCATCTATTGCCAAAGGGGTTGAAACTGTAAAGACTTTGGAAGAAACACCTCTCTGTGATGAATTTATAAATGAATCTTCCCTTGACTTTTATCCTTTTGGTCTTCTACCTAGAAGTATCTCTATGAGGCCTTTATTTGAAAGTCCTCTTAAGACTAGTTGTATTATTGAAGAGCTTTTTGATGATCTTGATGATGGTTCAATTGATACAACTTGATCTATCTGCATTATGCCTAGCTTAAAGGCATAAAAGAAAGCGCTCTTGGGAGGCAGCCCAATGAATAAAATTTATTTTGTTTTTGTTGTGTCTTGATGTTGTTTACTACTGTGGCATCATCATTGTATCCTTGCTTTTCAATTTTGTTCCAAGTATAGCCTCTGATTGCTAGAAAGTTCAAAAGTTGTGAGGTGCTGTCCAGGAAACAGATTCTGTCCTTGGATAGAAAAATTCGTATAAAATCACCAAATCATCTTTTTGGTCTGAATTTTTTCAACAGCGTGATCTATATAATTTTCTTTCGTGCGTCTGTTCTGAGTTTTTTGATTAGAGTTGCAGAAGTGCCCCGAACAAATCATTTACTACCTGCTGTTCTGTTTTTCACTGATTCTGTCCTGTTTTGCCTTTCCTTCATTTTGCAAACCAAGAGCTTGCTTTTTCTTTGCAAAAACCTTTTGGCAATCTTGAGAAACAGTAGAACTTCAAGAATATCTTTATTTCCAGCAAGGTGCAATTATTTTATTATGGGTACTAACCTCGCTAATCAGATTATGATGAGTTATGTATGAAGGGAGTTTTCAAGTGTGCGAGGGAAGATGATAAAAAGATTCAGGAGTGTCAAGCGCTCAAGCTTGGGGATGCCCCCGTGCACCCCCAAGAAATATTCAAGGAGACTCAAGCGTCTAAGCTTGGGGATGCCCCCGTGCATCCCCTTCTCCATCAACATTATCAGTTCGTCTTTCGTTCCACTATATTTTAATCACTTCATGTGTTATGTGCTATGCTTGGAGCGTCTTGCTTTTAGTTTCCTTTTTAGTTTTCCATAACGAGTCGGAACTCAGCGTTCTTTATGTGGGAGAGAAACACGCTCCACTTCTACCTAGAAACATAACATAGAATTTTCATGACTATCTTTGCTGTGTGTGTTCTTTGTCTTTTAATAGCTACTATCATGCTCTGCTCTTAGTATTCATGCTTATCTTTCTAAAGAGCTTTTGTTTAGTTGGTAGCTTGAACTCTCTTTAATTACCATGCTCACCTCATTAAGAGAGTTTGCTTCCGTTGCATTGGTTAATATGTCTATGATAAAGATGCTACGTGCATGATGGCGCTTAGTAGTTCAGGTTTTCTTATGGTTAGTCTCAAATAGCTGGGGGATTCCCAATGTGTTATTGGAGTACCAACATGATTTGTTTGCCTATGATGTGGTATGGTTTAGTAATATCTTCCTTCAAAGAATTTATTTTGATTGACTTGGCGTATGCTCACGCATATTTAAGACTGTAAAGAAAGTCTGTCAAGCCTTGATGATCTTTTATTTCTAAGTAGCGATATAACTTCCATGCCTGATTCAATGTTGCTTTCTCGCTCTGCATGATTATGACCGTCATTTCTCTCTTAGTTGGTCGCTCCCAGTCTTTTGCTAACATCCACCTGTACTAAGCGGACTGACTGCTTGTGCATCCACATCCTTTTAAACCAGTTATGCCATATGAGTCCACCATACCTACCTATATGTGGTATTTCACCGCCACTCCAAGTAAATTTACATGTGCTACCTTTAAAACCTTCAGTTTTTGCAATACATAGCTCATGGGAAAGTAGCTTAAAAACTATTGTGGTAAAGAATATGTCACTCATGTATCTTATTTCTTATAAGTTGCTTGCTGAGCGGTATCCATGTTTCTGGGGACGCCATCAACATTTACACTTATGTTGAATATCATGTGAGTTGCTATGCATGTTCGTCTTGTCTGAAGTAAGGGTGATTTGCCATGGGTTGAATGGTTTGAGTATGCATATTGTTAGAGAAGAACATTGGGCCGCCAACCAAAGCCATGTATCATGGTGGAAGTTTTGGCTTGGACATTAATCCTCAATCTCTTATGAGAATATGCTTAAGCATTAAAGAGGAGTCCATTATCTATTTTCTATGTTGTCCCAGTATGGATGTCCTCAAGTTGAGATCTATCAAAAACGAGAAATCAAATGTGATCTATCTCCTTGGACCTTTGTACAGGTGACATAGAGGTACCCCTTTGTGACACTTGGTTGAAACATATGTAATGCAATGACAATCCATGGAAATCCGAGCTAATTAGGACAAGGTGCGAGCACTATTGGTATTCGATGCATGAGGCTTGCAACTTATAGGATGTCTTATGCATAACACATATGAAGTACTACTACCGTTGACAAAATTGTTTCTATGTTTTCAAAATAAAAAGCTCTAGCACATGAGTAATCCCTGCTTCCCTTTGCGAAGGGCCATCCTTTTACTTTTATGTTGAGTCTCCGCCTTCTTTCTTCAAGCACCAACTACTGAGAGCATGATTGTCATTCTGAGTATGATGTGCATTGTCCCAAAGTAGCATTGTCTTTTGCATGATTGTGATATCGTTTATTCTGAAATCATTGTATCTAGTCATCACTTAAACCTTGAAGGTGCCCCTGCATTTATGTTTTGCATCACTAAAGGGGGCAAGCTAGATATCACTTTATCATATTAGCACATCATGTTCATTACAAATCTATTTGATGTTTCAGTATCATATTGTAAAACTTTCAGTTCTTTGTGATTTTCTCATGAGGCAACTTAATTACTACAGATTCATTGTCTCAGTAAGCTTTTGTCATATGACTATGAAAAGTCCTATATGGTTAATAGCATGTCACCACAGAAATTATTCTTGTTATCATTTACCTACTCGAGGACGAGCAGGAATTAAGCTTGGGGATGTTGAACCGTCCAAAACGTATCTATAATTTCTGCTTGCTCCATGCCTCTTTTGGGTGATATTGCTATGTTATTTATACACTTCCATACACTTTTGATCATATTTGGACTAACCTATTAACTCAGTGCACCCCAGTGCCAGTTTTTGTTTTCGGCTGTTTTTGTATTTCAGGTTTTCACATTACGAGAACTGCCAGGAAAAATCCAGAAAAATTATATAAAAAATCAGCGTTCCAGAAACTACCGTGCGCCCGAAGGACAGCCGGGGGGGGGGGGGAACAGGGCTCCAGGCGCCCTGGCGGCGCGCCCCCCCTGGGCCGCGCCGGGGGGGCGCCTGGGCCCCCCGAGGCTCCTCCGATGCCCCCCTTTGGCATATATTTAAAGCGTCTCGAGAAACCCTCGAAAGAGGAACTCTTTTTCGCGATCTCATCTCTGTTCCGCCGCCGCCGCCGCTTCCAAGATCGGGAGCACCAGGAGAACCCTTCCCGGCACCCTGCCGGAGGGGAGGATCACCACCGGGAGCCTATCCACCACCATGGACGCCTCCCGGATGAGTTGTGAGTAGTCTCCCTTGGACCATGAGTCCATGACCAGTAGCTATGTGATGTTCTCCTCCCGTTCTTGTGCTTCACTAATTAGTCCTCGTGAGCTGCCCTACATGATCGAGGCACATATGTAATCCTTATGCTGTTGCTATGATGAGTTTGCTGGGATCCGATGGATTATGAGATTATGTTCAGATTGTGCTTGAGTAATATATTTGATCTACCTCTTTTATATTTATGTTCATAAGTAATTCTTGCATGTTCTCCGTTGTTATTTATTGCTTTGGCCAAGTAATAAGTAGTGACTCCAAGAGGGAACGTTATGCTCGATTGTGGGTTCATGCCCCTCGATGACTAGTTTGAGTGACAGAAACATGAGTCTAGGGGATGTACTATTGCCACAAGGGGGAAAACAACGGTGCTTGTGCCCGCGGGTGCAAGGATTGTTTACTTTACGCAAAGTTCTTTTAATGCAGTTGTCTGTTGCTTTGAGTTTACACTATGGGTGGGGCTCGTAACTTAATACCAGCGAGATGTTCTGGATAGATATCTCAAGGTGGATGATTAGTAGTAGATATTGATGGATTTCGGTCTACTTACTTTGGCGTACCGCCCATGCTTTGAACCTCAACCTTTCTTGCAATGTAGTCAGCATTGGTTTGCGTTCGTGGTCCTGTCAATTGCCCAGCTGTAATTTGTTTACCTCACATAGCTGTTTTATCGTCTTTTGGGAGAGAGACATCTCTAGTGAACATCATGAGACTCCGGTCCATATTACCATCATTGATCACATCCGCTATTTACTTTTCGATATTATTTGCTATTGCAAACATTATCTATCACTACTATCACTTCCGTTTAATCCTTTGTGAACTACAAGGCCGGAGGGATTGACAACCTCTTTGTACTCGTTGGGAGCAAAGTTATTTGTATCTGTGTGCAGGTCCACGTTGATTGCTAATATCTGGCGCCGTAGCAGTTGACACCTTCTTGTTGAACCTAGGAGTCTCTGGGGATTCGATCCTTGGTATCTTTGCCAAGGGAAAAACTTCCGCAACACTACATCTCACACCTTCCACTTGGGTTAACCAACGAGGGGCGAGAAGCCTAGCAGCGTCCTAGGTGGCTCACGTGCAGAAAGAGGCCGGTCAGTGCATTGTGGTGGCGGGCAGCGGCGCATGCAGGTAGGATAGCTACATGCATGCATAGTAGAGTAGCTGGACATGTCGTGCATGCATAACAGGCTTCTGTCGTTGCAGCGCGCGTGTCGGTGTACTAAGGTAGGGGTACCTCAGTACCCCAACTTGTGCACGGGCAGTTGCAGCTTCCCGCGGCAGGGTTTACCGCGTGCTCGCCGGAGACCTTCCTACTCCCTATCAAACCATTCAAAGACAAAGTATACAAGAAAGAAGATCGAGACCCCGGCAAGAGGAGCTTGCCGGGAAGGCCGTACCAGGCTCACGACTGCCCCCACTAACACAAGGCCCTGGCAAGAGGAGCTTGCCAGGAAGACTAGAAGACACGCCTCGGCGCTATATGCGCCCCGGCAAGGGCCCGGGGAGCGGCAAGCTCCCGGGCCCGGCAAGATCAAGGCCCCGGCAAGGTGCTTGCCGGGAAGGCTGCGCTGTGTGCCCGCGCTCCAGCTCATCGGCCCACGCGTCGCCCTGGGGCCTATCCAGGGACGCGTGGCGGATGGCTGTGCAGCCTGGGGTACACGGTGGCACTCCACGGTGGTGGATCCATCGCCGTGGCAGACGGAGACGTAAGGGCGGGAGCTTTTGGGGTCGACGGCGACGGGCATTGAATGCCCTTGTCCCCCACTGTCTAAGTAGGTATAGACCACTGTTCTGCACTGTAGCTCCACTGTTCCCGCACTGTTACAACTACCACCTCTTTTACGCTTTTACCCCTTTCTCCTACGTTGACACCTGTCGGTGACCCCTTACACTATAAAAGGAGGCCCATGCACAACGTGGAGGGGGTTCGAAGCTTGATCACTCTCACGTTCGGTGTAGCTGCTTCTTCAAGCTCCCGAGCTCTCCAACTTAATACGCAACCAAGCAGGAGTAGGGTTTTACGTGTCTACCGCGGCCCGAACCTGGGTAAAACTGCCCGCGTGCTCGCTACGATCTGCTCTTCGTGCTCCCTCCGCCCTCGTACCGCACAGACAAGGGGCTCCGGTCCCATAGGTGTTCGTGGCGGACAGTTTCCCCCGACATCTTTGGCGCGCCAGGTAGGGGGCGTCGAGGTTGTGCGAACCTGATCCGGCGTTCACGCGGGCGCATTCTTCATCAACCTCTCCGAATTCGTCAACTTCATCAGCAACAGCTCCATGGCCCCGAAGAAGAAGGCTTCGGAGGTCGGAGGCCCGTCTGCGTCTCACCCGCCGCCACCAGAGCCAACGGTGGGCGGGGGAGATGCCGTCGGAAGGGTGGCCGCCGGCGAGGACACTCACGGCGCCACCAGATCCAAGAACAGGACGGACGACCGAACCTCGGTCTCCGTGGACGCGCCGCGTCCATCTCACCACACGACAACCCAGCAGCGCCATACCACGGGAGGTGGTATCCTCTTGCTGGGGCAAGGCCAAACCGGAGGCTCGCGGGACGCCTCGGACCCCCGTCCGGGCACAAGCAAAGCGAAGGCGCCGGCGCGGGACCCCGCTCCTTCTAACGTCGTTAGAAGCCCGAGCGTATCCCGCTCCTCGCACCGCTCGCCCGCGTTCCCCTCCACTCCAGCAGAAGCGCTCGCAAGGGCGCAACTGCTCCTTGACTTCCCTCCAGCGGCAGACAAGGCCGAAGAATGGAGGGCCATCATCTGGAGCCTGATAGACTTCGCCAACAACGATTCTCCACAGCAGCCGTCGACCTCACGGCCGCGGCAAGCTGAGAAGACGAAGGCTGACGGCGACAAGACTGCCGGGGGTGCGACAAGCGTGCATTCCCCGCCGCAGAAGCAGAAGACGCCGCCCCGCCGGAACAACCCCGACGACGGCTCCACAGCCTCGTCGGACCCGCGGGCCCGTCGGGACCAGCGCCAGGTCCTCGACGACCGGCGAGAAGAAGACGCTCGGACCACAATCGAGCGCCGCCGAGAAGCTCGGCGACAATCAGACAAGAGAGCTGGGAACACTGTCGACGCGCACGCGCCCGGTGAGCCAGGCGACTTGCCGTACGCGGCAGGCTGCCCTGCGTTCACCCGCGAGCTGCGGCGCGTCCAGTGGCCCAGCATGAAGAATTTTAAGCCCGACGTACCGGAGAAGTACGACGGCAAGACGCACCCCTCGGAATTCCTCAGCGTCTACACCATCACAGTGCAAGCTGCCGGGGGGCGCGACGAGAAGATCTTGGCGAACTACTTCCCGCTCGTGCTAAAGCCGAACGTCCGTTCGTGGCTTATGCACTTGCCGGAAGGTTCTATCTCTTCTTGGGCCGATCTTTGCCACCAGTTTGTTGGCGCCTTCACCGGCGGCCACAAACCCCACGGCCAGGAGAGCGATCTCCACATTCTGGCCCAGAAGGAAGGCGAGACCCTGCGCAAGTACATCCAACGCTTCAGCCGTGTGCAGCACAACATCCCTGATGTCCACCCTGCCGCGGTTATCAGCGCGTTCCATCAGAACGTGCGTAACCGCCGCATGCGTGAAGAGATGGCGATGACGAAGATTCGGGATGTCAGCGAGCTCTATGCTCTGGCTGACAAGTGCGCACGCGCAGAAGAGGGGAGGAGACTCCCCGGCGAGGATGCTGGCGCAGGAGGAAGCGACAGCGACGACGCCGCTCCGGCAAAGAAGAGCCGGCGGCGGAATAACAGAAGGAAGGGCAAGAAAGAGGTGCTTGCCGTCGAGAAGTCCGGCAAGGAGGCCCCCGCCAAGCAAGCGCAGGCTGGCGGTTCCGGCAAGGAGCCTGCCCCTGCAGCGGCGGCCGACAAGCCGGGCAGCTCCGACAAGCAATACTGTAAGATCCACCGCACCAAGGGTCACGATCTCTCCAACTGCAAACGCGTCGAGTATCTCGTCGAGCAGCAGAAAGCTGAGTACAAGAGGCGCGACAAGGAGAAGGCCCAAGGTGGCGGGGAAGAGCCCAGCAAGAAGCGGCCGTTCAACGGCCGGGGAGGGCGCCGCGGCAAGGCCAAGCAGCGGCAAGGAGATCGACCTCCCCGGGGCCGCGACAAGGACGAAGACGACGACGACGAAGACATGGAGGACGAGGAGAACAGCGAGCAGGAGTTCCAGAAGGCCACGGAGGTCCTGTGCGTCGACGGTGGCGCCTCCCTTCACACCTCCCACCGCCAACTAAAGCAGTGGGTGCGTGAGGTAAACGCAGCGGAGCCGCCCGTGGAGTCGCGCAGGCTCCTCAAATGGTCCAGCACGCCCATCATTTTTGATCTTGAGGATCACCCTGACCGCACCACTGCGGTCGGGTGCTTGCCGATGCTGGTTTCTCCCACCATCCGCAACCTCAAGGTCACCAAAATGTTGGTTGACGGCGGGGCCGGGCTGAACTTGATCTCCTCTGCTGTGATCAAGAAACTCCAGATTCCAGATGGCGAGCTCGAAGAGACCGGTTCATTCCAAGGAATCAACCCGGGAAGGAGCAAGCCCAAGGGAAAGATCACTCTGCCGGTGACCTTTGGCGGGGAGCTCAACTTCAGGACTGAGCGCATCACTTTCGACGTCGCCGATATTCCATTGCAATGGAATACTTGGCCGTCCTGCCCTCGCCAAGTTCATGGCAGCTTCCCATTATGCCTACAACGTGCTCAAGATACCGGGGCCGATAAGCGTCATCACTGTCCATAGCGACAAGAAGGATGCGCTTATCTGCGCCGACAAGATCTACCGGGATGCGGCAGCCGCGGCCGAGAAGGATACTCTTGCCGCTGAAGCTCCCGGGGGGAAGAAGACGAAGACCAAGTCCGGCAAGTGCTCTGGGACCCACTCCGGCAACCGCACCTCTTCGGAGTGCTGCGCTGCCGTCGAGGACGTTCCATCGAGCTCCACCGGCAAGAGTAAGAAAGGAATGGCTGCTCCTCCGGCAACCAAGGAAGTGTCCGCCAAGGAGGACGGCACTGGTGGTACCTTCACCATCAGTGCCACCCTTGACAGCAAATAGGAAAGCGCGCTCGTTGCCTTCCTGCGGGCGAATGTCGATGTGTTTGCCTGGCAACCATCTGACATCCCCGGTGTTCCCAGGAAGGTGATTGAGCACAAGCTTGCTGTCTGTCCTCATGCGCGGCCCATCAAGCAGAAAGTGAGGAAGCAAGCCGTGGAGCGCCAAGAGTTCATCAACGAAGAAATCAAGAAGCTAGAAGCAGCAGGCCTAGTTAGAGGTGTGATCCATCCGACGTGGTTGGCAAATCCAGTCGTCGTGCGCAAGGCCAATGGGAAATGGAGACTGTGTATAGACTTCACCGATGTGAATAAAGCATGTCCCAAGGATCCATTCCCTTTGCCGCGCATTGACCAGATCGTTGACTCCACTGCCGGATGTGAGCTACTCTGTTTTCTTGATGCATACTCAGGCTACCATCAGATTTTCATGGCCAAGGAGGATGAAGAGAAGACTGCATTTATCACTCCATGTGGCACTTATTGCTTTATTCGCATGCCATTTGGATTGAAGAATGCAGGTTCCACCTTTGCAAGGGTAGTATACACTGCTTTCGAGCCACAGATCCACAGAAATGTAGAAGCTTACATGGATGACATTGTGGTGAAGAGCAAGAGCAAGGAAACCCTGATTCAAGACTTGGAAGAAACGTTTCAGAACCTGCGCAGAATACAGCTCAAGTTGAACCCCGAGAAGTGCTTCTTTGGAGTCCCCTCCGGCAAGCTTCTCGGGTTCTTTGTATCGCAGAGGGGGATTGAAGCCAACCCCGACAAGATTAAAGCCATTGAGCAGATAGAGGCCCCAAAGCGCGTCAAGGATGTCAGGAGGCTTGCAGGTTGTGTGGCTGCCCTCAGTAGGTTCATTTCAAAGTCTGCAGAACGCGCCCTACCTTTCTTCAAAATCTTGAAGAAGGCAGGTCCCATGAAGTGGACTCCGGAAGCGGAGGCGGCGCTGCAGGATTTGAAACGGTACCTGTCCTCCACTCCAGTACTTGTCGCACCTAAACCACAGGAAAAGTTGTTGCTATACCTAGCGGCAACCAACCAGGTGGTTAGTGCTGCGTTAGTAGCGGAGAGGGAGTCCGACGAGGAGTCGGCACCACCGGCGAGCGAATCCAGCGACAAGCAGGGGGCTGCTCCGGCAAGCTCTGGCCCCGACAAGGATAACTCTGCGCAGGAACAGGATGAGGTGCGGAAGAAGATGGTGCAGCGCCCAGTGTATTTTGTGAGTTCCCTTCTCCAGGGTAATGTATTTTGACGGTGCCTTCTCGCTGCAAGGCGCCGGTGCTGGCGTGGTACTCATTGCGCCCACCGGAGAGCACCTCAAATACGTTATTCAGATGCACTTTCCCAGGGAGCAAGCAACAAACAACACCGCAGAATATGAAGGCTTGCTTGCCGGCCTCAGGATTGCGGCCGAACTTGGGATCAGAAAGCTGATTGTGCGGGGAGATTCTCAGTTGGTGGTCCGGCAAGTCAACAAGAGCTATCAGAGCCCTTTGATGGAAGCTTATGTCGATGAAGTGAGGAAGCTTGAGGAGCACTTTGAAGGTTTGCAAATGGAGCACGTCCCGAGAGCTCAGAATGAAATTGCAGATGGCCTTTCAAAGTGTGCCGCGATGAAGCTACCTGTGGAACCAGGGACCTTCTTGCTCAAGCTGACTCAACCATCCGTTACACCATCAATTGGACAGTCCAAGAAGAGAAAGTTGGTCTCCGGCGACTATTTGCCGGCGGATCTTCCAGAAACCGTCGCCAAGGTCCCCAAGATCAACAACAACAACGCTGAGGAACAGTTTGCTCCTGCAGATCCTCGGGTCTGTACAGTTGAAGCAAGTGTTCCCGACAAGCCTCGCCCCGGCGAGCTTGCCGGGGGACCATCAGCTCCAGCAGAGCCAGAGGTTCTTGCCGTAGAAGCTGAGGTCCCTGCAGCGCCCCTCGAGCCTTTAGTCCTTGCCGTCGAGCCTCAGGCTCCGGCATGGGCGCAGCAAATAGTCCGTTTTCTGCAAACTGGAGAACTTCCCGACGACCCAGAAGAAATAGAGAAGATAACCAGGCAGTCGAGTATGTATCAGTTCGTGGATAACGAGCTGTACAGAAGAAGACTCAATGGTGTCAGGTTGAAATGCATCTCCAGGGAAGATGGACAGAAGCTGTTGGCAGAAATACACGGAGGCATATGCGGCCACCACATTGGCGCAAGGGCGCTTGCCGGGAAAGCTTTCCGGCAAGGGTTCTTTTGGCAAGAAGCCCTCCAAGATGCAACTGCACTAGTAACCAAGTGTGAAGCGTGCCAGTTCCATGCAAAGCAGATTCATCAGCCAGCTCAAGCTCTCCAAACAATCCCTTTGTCCTGGCCCTTCTCGGTCTGGGGGCTCGATATCCTCGGCCCCTTCCCCCGAGCCGTCGGGGGCTTTGAGTACTTGTACGTTGCAATCGACAAGTTCACAAAGTGGCCAGAAGTGGAGCCGGTGAGAAAGGTGACAGCACAGTCAGCAGTCAGGTTCTTCAGGTCAATTGTTTGCCGTTTCGGAATCCCTAACAGGATCATCACCGACAACGGTACACAATTCACTAGTCGCACCTTCATGCAGTACGTCCAAGACCTTGGCGCCAAGGTCTGTTTCGCTTCTGTTGCTCACCCGAGAAGCAACGGTCAAGCGGAGAGGGCCAATGCTGAAGTGCTGCGCGGACTCAAGACAAGAACCTTTGACAGGTTGCGCAAGTGCGGAAGAAATTGGATAGAGGAGCTACCGGCGGCTCTTTGGTCAATCAGGACGACACCAAGTCGAACCACCGGACAGACACCTTTTGCTCTAGTCTATGGAGCAGAGGCAGTTCTCCCCACGGAACTCGTATACGGATCTCCTCGAGTGCTCGCTTACGATGAGCTCGAGCAAGAGCAACTGCGGCAAGATGACGCATTGCTCCTCGAGGAGGGACGTCTCCAGGCTGCTGTACGAGCTGCTCGATACCAGCAAGCCTTGCGTCGCTACCATAGCCGCAAGGTCAAGGCCAGGAGTCTCAAGGAAGGCGACCTTGTTCTTCGGCGTGTTCAGTCCGCCAAGAATTCCAACAAGTTGACGCCGAAGTGGGAAGGCCCTTATCGGGTGAGACAAGTCACGAGGCCCGGCGATGTCCGCCTCGAGACCGAAGAAGGCTTACCGGTGAGCAACTCCTGGAACATAGAGCATCTTCGCAAGTTTCACCCATAAGGCGCGGTTGCCGTGATCCGCTCCGGCAACCACCTTTTGTACAAGCTTTGCCGATGTTGCATGTAACCCTTTGTACAAAGCCGGGCGCAGACCCCGTGCATCAGTAAAGTTTCCGTGTTTTGCACTATTCGCCTTTTGCATGCTTTTCCTAGCTATTTGCATGTGTTATTTGGCAACTTGTGCGACACACAAATCCGGTAAGCATTACAATGCCGAAAGGCCATATACTTGTTTCCCTCTCCCTTTTCTTTCCTCTTAAGCAGAAGGAACGTTCCTCGCGCACAAGTTTGCCGGGGGGAAGGAGGTTGAAGAGGAACCAAGTGCTGTTCAAGAAAGAGAAGCCTTACCAGAAAGCAAGCGATATATGAAAGCTAAGTTGTTAGAATTTGACCAGTTCAAATTTTTAAAATTTTAGTTGTCTTCCTTGAACAATCACACTTTGTATGGAAAACCTGTGCGCGGAGGAACCTACCCGTGGCTTGCCGCACCCTTATCTTGTTTTCGAGTTTGCTCAACGATTTAAGTGAGCTGCGACAAGTGTCGCGCCCTTGCTTCGTTTCCGAGTACGCTCAACAAGCTAAGTGCGTTGCGACTAGCTGCGGCAAGGTTGCTTGCCGGTGGGACCTTGGCCAGCAGGCTGCTCAGCGTCCAGCACTCAGCGCTCGCGGCAAAGGTCCCTCGCCGGCAAGCTCCCCGGGAGCGTAGGGTGAAAAACATACAAAGTCAAGGATTAAGACAAGGAAGATAACATTGCACTGATTAATTAAAATGAGATAAATATCTTACAAGGATAACTTGTCGCGATGGACTAATAAGTTCATGACATAATGTGCAGCAACAAAAAAAAGAGATAAAGATAACGGAGCCCTAATCTACGCGGTCGCCCTCCTTCCTGCCGAGCTTAGCCACCTTGGCGATGATATGGGCGACCTGCTCCTTCAGGGCCTCCGTGTCCGCATCAGCCGGCAAGCTACGAAGAACGTTGGTGAGATTGATCCCCGGGTTGCGGTACACGATCTTCGTCAGCACCCGCTCCAGAGTTCCCGCGCAGAGCAGGCGCGACTCCTCGGCCAGCTGCGCGGGGATTTGGTTCCGGAGACCTGCAAGGGCCGGCGCGATCCCTCTGAAGAAGAGGCTGAGCTTGGCGCTGTGCGGCAGATCCGGATCCGGCGAGTAGATGAGATGTTCAACCTTCAACGCCAGCAGCTCCTGGTCAATGTTGGACGCAGAAGATACCAAGTCTTCGGTCCATACCTCAATGGTCTGGCGGAAGAGCTCGGATGCTTTGTTGACGCTGTCCACCAAGGTCCGCTCCTTGCGGAGCTCCTCCTTCAGCTTGGTCTCTTGAGCCCGGGCAGCGTCGAGCGAATCCTTCAGAGTAGTGACCTTCAGCTCCAAGTCCTCGATGGAGTCCTTGGCGGCCTTCAACTCGTCGCCCCTCTTGCAAAGGCTCACCTGGAGCTCAGAATTTGTGTGGGCGTCCTTCTCGCGCTCCGTGATGAGGGCGGCAACCTTCTCCGCGCTCACCTTCAGCGCCTTCTCCAGCTGTACAACCTTGGCGGCGAGCTCCTTCTTGGCGTCTTCCGCGGCAACCGCGGCAGCTTTCGCCTCCTTCAATTCTCCGCCAAGGGCCGCCTCGCGAGCGGCAAGGTCCTTCTCATGGGAGTCGAGCTCGACCTTCCGCTGCGTGAGCTCTCCCTCTCGCCGGGACAGCTCCACCCCGGCGAGCCGCTGCTGTTCCTCAGCTTCGGCCTTCTCCAGCACCCATTCTTGGTACTCGCCGGCGAGACGCTCGCGCTCCTCCGCCACCTCGAGGAGGGCCGCCTGGTTGGCGGCGCTGAGCTCTGCCGCGCGCTTCTCCATCTCCGCGGCGGCCTTGGCGGCAAGGGCTTCCCGGGAGGCGAGCTTCGCCTGCCTGGCCCGGTAAAGGGCCAGGAGTTGGTGGAGCAGCTTCTCCTCCTCGGGCCCTTCGCTCCCGCCGGGCGCCTCGATGATTTTCAGGCCCGCGGAGGCGAGGACTTCTCCGTCAAACGCCTCGCCCTCCGCGGGAGCGCGCGATGAAGACCCCCAAGGCATCTGGATGAAGACGCCGTTGGGGGCCTCAAGGTAGTAACCCTGCTCCTTGCTGGCGGAGGGGTCGACGGCCGGTGCAGCATCTGATGCTCCCGCCGCCTCCGGGTCGGCGGTGTGGTCGCCGTCCCCCTCCCCGGCCGCTGCGTCCGCAGCCGGAGCAGTCTCCTGCGCGGTCGGCTCGGCAGCCTCAGCCATCTCCTCGGTGGCAGGGACGTCACCGCCGCCGCCCTGCGCGCCCTCCTCCTCGAGGTTGATAACCTCCGTCTCCATGGGCTCAGGAGGAGGGGGATCTAAAAAGAAGAAGAAGAAGAAGAAGTTCAAGATTCAAGCAAATATCCAAAAAGAGACGAAGCCAAGAAGACAAACTACAGAACATACCTTGGCGGACGTCCTCAGCGGCAGGCTCCCTCGCCGGGGAGCTCGGCCTTGTCGGAGTGACCGCCCTCGCCGGGCTGCTCGCCCTTGGCGGGGTACTCTGCCTTGGCGGAGTACCCGCCCTTGGCGGAGCACTCTCCCTTGCCGGAGAGTTCTGCCTTGGCGGGGACGGCGGGGCCTGCGGCTCCTCAACGACGGTCTCCGGGCGCTCTTCCCGCTGTGGCTCCACCTCTGCACAAATCAAGATAAGAAACATCAAAGATATGAAGACAAGACCAATTCCTCAGGCGTACCCCGACAAGCGAAAGAATAAACCCCAGACTTACGCTGGGGGCTGCGCTGGGGGCTGCTCCTCGGAGCAGCGCTCGGGTCCGGCAGGCTCGGCTCCGGCACACCTCCTGTTGCCGCGGCGGCTGAGTCTTCCGTGGCCCCGACCACAGGCGCCTTGGCCTTCTTCGCCGCGCGCTGAGTCAAGGTCCTGAAATCAAAACAACGGACAAAGTCAGCATCGACAAAAACCAAGACAAAAATCAAAAAGGTGTAAGGTCCTGGGTCCTTACTCCTAGTCCTCCTCGTCGTCCTCGCTCAGGGCGGAGAAGTCGTACTCCACCGTGGGCGCGTCGGCGCGAGGAGCGGAAGACGAAGATTCCCTCGCGCGCTTGGTGGTCCCCGGGGCTGGGGGCTGCGAAGACCCAGCCCCTGTGGTAGCCGGCGCCCGAGGAGCGGGCGGAGCCGCTGCTCCGCCCCGAGAAGACCCCTGACGGCTCGACGCCGGCCTGCGAGGCGCCTCCGTCGTGGCCCGCGCGCGGGCCGCCTCTGCTGTGGCTGGTACGCCGGTCGCCCTTGGCGCAGCTTGGCTCCCCCGGGGAGCTGCCCGGCGAGCTGGTTGTTGCCGGGGCGCTTGCGCCCTCTCTCCCGTCGCCGTCTTGCGGAGACGCTTCGGTGGAGACTGCCTTGGGCTTGCCGGGGGCGGGGAGCTCTCCGACGAGGAGAGGTCGTCGGCGTAGAGCTCCGTGGATCCGCCGGAGTCCTCGGCCTCCTCCTCCTCCTCTTCCCCGGCCGGCTCGCTGGGCCCAGCGCCCTGCGCTGCGGCCTCTTTTCCCTTGCCGCCTCCGCTTCCTCCGGCGCCTCCGCTCCTCGCAGCGCCTCTGTTCCCTCCGGCGGCACCCTCCATTGCCGCGGCCTCGGCCACGATTCCGTGGATCCCGGAGTGCCTCAGCGAGGGGACCCCGGCGAGCGCGTCGGGAGGGAGCTGCAGCAATCTGCGGATCTCCGCCTCCTCCGCCTGGCTGGACGCGTCCGCAACCTCCGCCTCTTCAGGCGTGTATCCAAAAATTCCTGCCGCTGCGGCTGCAGCGGCCTCTTCAGCCCGAGAAGCCATGTAGGCAATCTCCTGGTCGGTGGTGTCCCGCGTATGCTCCTTGAGGTCATTCTTGTTCTTCGCCACCTCCGCGAGGTTGTCGTAGAAGTTGAGGACGTCAATGGGCTTGGGCGCGATCCACGTGCGGTCCACGCCGTGCGAGTCGCACGCGGGCATCATGGCGAGGATACGGTCCCGGACGATGTTGTTGCAGAGCGGCACCACTTCCCGGGGAGGTCTGAACCACTCAGGGTGTGCCGGGTCGTACTTGAAGAGTTCCCGGACCATCCCCTTCAGCTCCAGCGTGGTGAAGTTGAAGTTGAGCCCGGGGCGCAGCCTCATTATGTCCGCCGGGCCGCCGTACTCCCAGGCCGGCCTCTTCCTGTCTTGGAGAGGGGCGATGCGGCGGCGGAGGAAGTCTGCGCCCACCTCTGCAACGGACAGTTTCGCCATCCGAAGACGAAGAATCCGGACGAGGGCGATGTCGAGCTTGATGTCGTCCGAATCTAGCTCACTCCAGTCCCTGCCGCGCACGATGGGCGTTGTGCGCGGCGCGGTGAAAGCTTGCGGCTGGTCTTCGACGATCCAGCACCACTCCGCTCGCCATTCCTCCCACTTGCCGCGGAGCTCCCCCGGCAAGTACGCTCCCTTTTTATTCAGACGGAAAACCCAAGAAATTCCTCCGGAGAGGGGGGCATCGGCCACGGCTCTAGGAGTGAAGAAGTGCCTAAAAAGCGCTACGTTTGGGTGTACTCCTATGAAGTTTTCGCACATGTGTGCGAAAACCGCCATGGTGAGGATGGCGTTGGGGGTGAAGTCAAGCAGATGGAGGCCGTATGTGTTCATAATGTCGCAGAAGAAATCAGAGAAAGGAGGGCAGAGACCGCAGTGAAAAAAGGCTGCGAAGAAGTAGTACCCGCCGGGATAGTCGTCCTTGGCGGCGGCCGGGTAAGCTCGCGTGCGGGGGTGCGCCTTGGTGTCCTTGGCCCAGAACAAGTAGTACTTGTTCCAGAGCTCCCGCACGCCGAGCTTCGGCGGGAAGACGAGGTGCTTCTTCCGGTACGCGGCGAGCTTCGCCGCTTGCTCCGACTTCTCCCTCTTGGCTTTCTCCGCCTTCGCCTTGTCGGTCTTTGGGGCCATGGCGGACGCGGCGGAAGGAGGGGGACGAAGAGCTCGGCGGCGGCGGAGGTGTGGAAGCAGAGCGCAAGAGAGATCTCTGGAGGAAGGAGACAATGCAATGAAAGCGCAAGGAGGGGAACCGCGCCCGCTTCCTCTGCTTTTATGGGGGAGTGGGGGGCGTTTCGCCCTTTCCATTAAGAGATCGTGGGCACGTCCCATCCCACGACGCCGCGATCGACGCGTGCCGTTACGGTGGGGTGCGGCGGATACGGAAGTGGATTCGGCGCGCCGCGGGCCGCGGGTGCCCGTGCACTGTTTTGGGCCTGGCCCAACAGCGCTCGGCACCGTGTGTGGCCCAGGCCCGGGGGCTCCTGTCGGTGTACTAAGGTAGGGGTACCTCAGTACCCCAACTTGTGCACGGGCAGTTGCAGCTTCCCGCGGCAGGGTTTACCGCGTGCTCGCCGGAGACCTTCCTGCTCCCTATCAAACCATTCAAAAACAAAGTATACAAGAAAGAAGATCGAGACCCCGGCAAGAGGAGCTTGCCGGGAAGGCCGTACCAGGCTCACGACTGCCCCCACTAACACAAGGCCCTGGCAAGAGGAGCTTGCCAGGAAGACTAGAAGACATGCCTCGGCGCTATATGCGCCCCGGCAAGGGCCCGGGGAGCGGCAAGCTCCCGGGCCCGGCAAGATCAAGGCCCCGGCAAGGTGCTTGCCGGGAAGGCTGCGCTGTGTGCCCGCGCTCCAGCTCATCGGCCCACGCGTCGCCCTGGGGCCTATCCAGGGACGCGTGGCGGATGGCTGTGCAGCCTGGGGTACACGGTGGCACTCCACGGTGGTGGATCCATCGCCGTGGCAGACGGAGACGTAAGGGCGGGAGCTTTTGGGGTCGACGGCGACGGGCATTGAATGCCCTTGTCCCCCACTGTCTAAGTAGGTATAGACCACTGTTCTGCACTGTAGCTCCACTGTTCCCGCACTGTTACAACTACCACCTCTTTTACGCTTTTACCCCTTTCTCCTACGTTGACACCTGTCGGTGACCCCTTACACTATAAAAGGAGGCCCATGCACAACGTGGAGGGGGTTCGAAGCTTGATCACTCTCACGTTCGGTGTAGCTGCTTCTTCAAGCTCCCGAGCTCTCCAACTTAATACGCAACCAAGCAGGAGTAGGGTTTTACGCGTCTACTGCGGCCCGAACCTGGGTAAAACTGCCCGCGTGCTCGCTACGATCTGCTCTTCGTGCTCCCTCCGCCCTCGTACCGCACAGACAAGGGGCTCCGGTCCCATAGGTGTTCGTGGCGGACAGTTTCCCCCGACAGCGCGCAGGGCCCAAGAGTCTAACCACGGCCCAACGGGCGAACAATGGCACCGTCCGACACGACCCCACTCACGACATCCACATTTTGTGACCATTTCTGAAGGTTTCAGACAAGAGAGTGGGCAAAAGTGAGCAAATTTTAAGAGCATGGGGATGAATGAGTATGGCCAAGGAACCAGTGGCACAGATGTAAAAAAAACCCTATTTATTTCTGTTGTTGGCATGCTACTAGAATTGCTAAACCGAATGAAAAAGAGAAACATAGACCTGTTGTTGGCTTGCTTGTTGTCTCTCTTAAAATAGGATATCATTGCTATCATGGCTTATGTTATTTGGGTGCTAGTGTGATTGCAATCTCGTTTACTTTATATCAAGAAATTAAGAATGATATTGCACCTTCTGATATAGAAGATATTGATGTCACTATTAAGCTTGCAAATAGAGATACTATCACACCACTTGGGAATATTAGAGATGTTGAAGTCTTGTGTGGGAAAATAAAATATACTACTGATTTTCTAGTTCTTGGTTCCCCGCAAGATGATTTTTGTCCCATTATATTTGGTAGACCTTTCCTGAATACGGTTAATGCTAAGATAGTTTGTGAGAAGGAAACTGTTAGTGTAAGTTTTGGTGATATGTCTCATGAGTTTGATTTCTCCAAATTTCGTAGGCAGCCACGTGATGAAGAATTACCTAGTAAAGATGACATTATTGGTTTTGCTTCAATTGGCGTACCTCCTACCGATCCTTTAGAACAATATTTGCTAAACCATGAAAATGATATTTTTTATGAATGAAAGAAACGAAATAGATGAGATATTGTTTACAAATGCCTGTTTTGAAACACAACTTGCGTGTTGAGACTCTTGGAGATCCTCTTCCTCCCAAGAGTGATCCGGTATTTGATCTTAAACAATTACATGATACATTGAAATATGATTATCTTGATGAAAAGAAGATATATCATGTTATTATTGGTGCTAACCTTTCAAAGCATGAAGAAAAGAGATTATTGAAAACTCCGAGGAAGCGTTGTGCTGCTATTGGATATATTCTTGATGATCTTAAGGGCATTAGTCCCACTTTATGTCAGCACAAAATTAAGATGGAGCCTGATGCTAAGCATATTATTGAGCATCAGCGATGGTTAAATCCCAGGATGAAGGAAGTGGTAAGAAATGAAATATTAGAGCTTCTGGAAGCAGGTATAATCTATCCCATAGCCGATAGTAGATGGCTAAGTCCCCTTCACTGTGTCCTTAAAAAGGGGGGGTATTACTGTTGTTCCTAACGATAAAAATGAACTTATCCCACAAAGAATTATCACCGGTTATAGAAATGGTAATTGAATTTAGATAATTAAGCAAAGTTACTAGGAAAGATCATTACCGCCTACCATTCATTGATCAAATGATAGAAAGACTATCAAAACATACACATTTCTGCTTTCTAGATGGATATTCTGGTTTTCCCCAAATACATGTGTCACAAGAGGATCAAGAAAAAACTATCTTTACGTGCCCTTTTGGTACTTTTGCTTATAGACATATGCCTTTTGGTTTATGCAATGCACCTCCTACCTTTCAAAGATGTATGACTGTTATATTCCCTGACTTTTGAGAAAAGATTGTTCAAGTTTTCCTGGGTGATTTTTCCATTTACGGAACTTCTTTTGATGATTGCTTAAGCAACCTGATTGAGTTATGCAGGGATGTGAAGAAACTAATCTTATCTTGAATTGGGAGAAGTGCCACTTTATGGTTAATGATGGTATGTTCTTGGGGCATAAAATCCCCGAAAGAGGTATTGAAGTTGACAAGGCTAAAGTTGATGCAACTGAAAAAATGACATGTCCTAAAGATACCAAAGGTATACGAAGTTTCCTTGGTCATGCTGGTCTTTATAGGAGATTTATCAAAGACTTCTCTAAAATTTCTAGGCCTCTTACTAATCTCTTGAAAAAAGATGTTCCATTTGTTTTTGATGATGATTGTGTAGAAGCCTTTGAAATACTTAAGAAAGCCTTAATCTCTGCACCTATTGTTCAACCACCTGATTGGAACCTACCCTTTGAAATTACGTGTGATGCTAGTGATTATGCTGTTGGTGATGTTCCAGGACAAAGAGTTGATAAGAAAATAAATGTTATCAATTACGCTAGTAAAAGCCTAGAAAATGCTCAAAGAAATTATGCTACCACTGAAAAGGAATTCTTAGAAGTTGTACTTGCTTGTGAAAAGGAATTCTTAGTAGTTGTTGATTCTAAAGTAATTATTCACACTGATCATGCTGCTATTAAGTACCTTATGGATAAGAAAGATGCTAAACCTAGACTCATTAGGTGGGTTCTCTTGCTACAAAAATTTGATTTGCATATTATTGATAGAAAAGGGGCTAAGTACCCAGTAGCAGACAACTTGTCTAGGTTAGGAAATGTTCTTTATGACCCACTACCTATTGATGATAGGTTTCCTGATGAAAAATTTGCTGTCATAAATGCCTCTCATAGTACTCCTTGGTATGCAGACTATGCTAATTACAGCGTTGCTAAATTTATACCACCTAGTTTTACGTACCAACAAAAGAAAAAGTTTTCTATGATTTAAGACATTATTTTTGGGATGACCCACACCTTTATAAAGGAGTAGATGGTGTTATTATACGTCATGTACCTGAGCATGAACAGGAACAAATCCTACAGAAATGTCACTCCGAGGCGTACGGAGGACACCATGTAGGAGATAGAACTGTACACAAGGTAGTACAATCTGGTTTTTATTAGCCTACTCTCTTCAAAGATGCTTGTAAGTTTGTCTTGTCTTGTGATGAATTCCAAACAATTGGTAATATTAGTAGACGTCAGGAAATGCCTGATACGTCCAAAACGTATCTATAATTTCTGC
Source organism: Secale cereale (assembly GCA_902687465.1). Lineage (NCBI taxonomy): Eukaryota > Viridiplantae > Streptophyta > Magnoliopsida > Poales > Poaceae > Secale > Secale cereale. Next base: position 137,652,346 of record LR738710.1, read on the forward strand.
TTGCTCCATGCCACTTTTGGGTGATATTGCTATGATATTTATACACTTCCATACACTTTTGATCATATTTGGACTAACCTACTAATCCAGTGCACCCCAGTGCCAGTTTCTATTTTCGGCTGTTTTTCTATTTCAGCTTTTCACATTACGAGAACTGTCAGGAAAAATCCAGAAAAATTATATAAAAAATCAGCATTCCAGAACCTACCTTGCGCCCGAAGGACAGCCGGGGGGGCCACCAGGGCTCCAGGCGCCCTGGCGGCGCCCCCCCCCTCCTGGGCCGCGCCGGGGGGCGCCTAGGCCCCCCGAGCCCCGTCTAGTGCCCCCCTTTGGCATATATTTAGAGCGTCCTTCGAAACCCTCGGGACGGGAACTCTTTTTCGCGATCTCATCTCTGTTCTGCCGCCGCCGCCGCTTCCAAGATCGGGAACACCAGGAGAACTCTTCCCGGCACCCTGCCGGAGAGGAGGATCACCATCGGGAGCCTCTCCACCACCATGGACGCCTCCCGGATGAGTTGTGAGTAGTCTCCCTTGGACCATGAGTCCATGACCAGTAGCTATGTGACGTTCTCCTCCCGTTCTTGTGCTTCACTAATTAGTCCTCGTGAGCTGCCCTACATGATCGAGGCACGTATGTAATCCTTATGCTGTTGCTATGATGAGTTTGCTGGGATCCGATGGATTATGAGATTATGTTCAGATTGTTCTTGAGTAATATATTTGATCTACCTCTTTTATATTTATGTTCATAAGTAATTCTTGCATGTTCTCCGTTGTTATTTATTGCTTTGACCAAGTAGTAGGTAGTGACTCCAAGAGGGAACGTTATGCTCGATTGTGGGTTCATGCCCCTCGATGACTAGCTTGAGTGACAGAAACATGAGTCTAGGGGATGTGCTATTGCCACAAGGGGGAAAACAACGGTGCTTGTGCCCGCGGGTGCAAGGATTGTTTACTTTACGCAAAGTTCTTTTAATGCAGTTGTCTGTTGCTTTGAGTTTACACTATGGGTGGGGCTCGCAACTTAATACCAGCGAGATGTTCTGGATAGATATCTCAAGGTGGATGATTAGTAGTAGATATTGATGGATTTCGGTCTACTTACTTTGGCGTACCGCCCATGCTTTGAACCTCAACCTTTCTTGCAATGTATTCAGCATTGGTTTGCGTTCGTGGTCCTGTCAATTGCCCAGCTGTAATTCGTTTACCTCACATAGCTGTTTTATCGTCTTTTGGGAGAGAGACATCACTAGTGAACATCATGAGACTCCGGTCCGTATTACCATCATTGATCACATCCGCTATTTACTTTTCGCTATTATTTACTATTGCAAACATATCTATCACTACTATCATTTGCGTTTAACCCTTTGTGAACTACAAGGCCGGAGGGATTGACAACCCCTCTGTACTCGTTGGGAGAAAAGTTATTTGTATCTGTGTGCAGGTCCACGTTGATTGCTAATATCTGGCGCCGTTAGCAGTTGACACCTACTTGTTGAACCTAGGAGTCTCTGGGGATTCGATCCTTGGCATCTTTGCTAAGGGAAAAACTTCCGCAACACTGCATCTCACACCTTCCACTTGGGGTAACCAACGAGGGGTTAGAGGCCCATCAAGGAGTTTTTCTGGCGCCGTTGCCGGGGACTCCACTCTTCAGGATAGGGGAGTTGCATGCTATCTTTTACCTTTGCTTTTTAGTCTTGTTAGTTTACCTTTGAGTTTTTGCTTTAGTACCTTTTATCGAAAATCACAAAAATAGTTATCTTGCTTGCTTGCTACTATGGGTTCCACCGAGAACACCAAGTTGTGTGACTTCACTAGTCACAACAACGATGACTTTATCAGCACACCTATCACTACACCTGCCACTTCAGCACCTTCATATGAAATTAAACCTGCTTTACTGAACTTAGTCATGAAAGATCAATTCTCCGGTGCTGGAGATGATGCTGCTTTACACTTAAACAACTTTGTTGAACTTTGTGATATGCAAAAGTACCAAGAAATAGATGGTAATATTGTTAAGCTTAAGCTTTTTCCTTTCTCCTTGAGAGGAGGAGCTAAAATTTGGTTTCAGTCCTTGCCTAGAAATAGCATAGATTCATGGGACAAGTGCAAAGATGCTTTTATCGTAAAATACTATCCACCTGCTAAAATTATCCAACTTAGAAGTAACATAATGAATTTTAAACAATTGGATAATGAACACGTTGCCCAAGCTTGGGAACGTATGAAATCTCTTATCAAGAACTGCCCTACTCACGGTTTGACTACTTGGATGGTTATCCAAACTTTTTATGCAGGCTTGAACTTTACCTCGCGGAGCTTGTTAGATTCGGCCGCGGAAGGAACTTTTATGTCAACTACACTTGGTGCTGCCACAAAGCTTCTCGATGAGATGATGACCAACTATTCCCAATGGCACACCGAACGTGCTCCAACAGGTAGGAAGGTAAACTCTGTCGAGGAGATTTCCTCCTTAAATGAAAAAGTTGACTTGATCATGTCTCTACTTTCGAAGCAATCTACTGTTGATCCTCGTGATGTTCCTTTAAATTCTTTGATTGCTCAAGAACAAGTACATGTGAATTTTATCTCTAGAAACAATTTTAACAACAATGCTTATAGGAGTAACTTTGGTAACAATCCTAGACCGTTCCCCTCTAATTCTTATGGGAACAACAATGCTTATCCTAGTACCAAGAACTCCACTACTGAACTAGAGACTATGCTTAAAGATTTCATCACTACCCAAAAAGCTTTTAATAAGAGTGTAGAAGAAAAACTACATAAACTAGATGATCTTTCTTTTAAGGTAGACCATTTAGCCAATGAGGTAAAATTGCTAAAAATTAAAACTTCTCCTCTTGAGGAGAGGGAAGTCACTCCTATAAATGCTATTCAAGTGCAAAATAATGAAAACATTAGGATGATGGCTAAACTTAAAGAGAGATGGGCTAAAGAAAGGGAGGAAGAGGATAGAATTAAGAGCCTTCCTACCCACCACACTGTTGCTACTATCCAAGTTGTTGAGGATATCCAAACTCTTAGCACCCAATGTACTCCTGGTCCCATTGGACCTATTAATGGTGATGCTATGACTATAGAAACTACCAAACAAGTGAACCTAAAGGACACCACTACCACTTTACTTGATGCTCGTGACCTTGATTTTGATAATTGCACTCTTACCGAAGTTATTGATTTCCTTCACAAGATGTCTAGAGACACCCGCACTAGCACGCTTAACCTTGCCTTTACAGAGCATATCACTAATGCTCTCATCAAAGCTAGGGAGGAGAAACTTAGAGTAGAAGCCTCCATACCTAGAAAGCTAGAAGATGGTTGGGATCCTATGATAAAAATTAATTTGAATGACTTCTCTTGCTATGCATTATGTGATGTTGGAGCTAGTACCTCTGTTATGCCCAAAAGAATATATGATATGCTTAAATTGAAACCTTTTGATTCTTGTTCTTTTGGTGTTCGTCTCGTTGATTCTTCCATAAAGAAACCTTTGGGAAGGATCGACGATGTTCTTATCGTTGTCAATGATAATTATGTTCCCGTTGATTTCACTATTATGGATATTGAATGTGATCCTTCATGTCCAATTATTTTGGGACGTCCCTTTTTACGCACCGTTGGTGCTATCATTGACACGAAAGAGGGTAATATAAAATTTCAGTTTCCTCTCAAGAAAGGGATGGAACACTTCCCTCGAAATAAGATCAAGTTACCTTTTGAGTCCGTTGTACGGGCTAGCTATTCTTTTACTCTTGATAAAACTTGATCTCTATGCATTATGCCTAGCTTAAAGGCATAAAAGAAAGCGCTTTTGGGAGGCAGCCCACATGAATAAATTTTTATATTTTGCTTTTGTTGTGTCTTGATGTTGTTTACTACAGTAGCATCATCATTGTATCTTTGCTTTTCATATTTGTGCCAAGTATAGCCTCTGATTGCTAGAAAGTTCAAAAGTTGTGAGGAGCTGTCCAGGAAACAGATTCTGTCCTTGGATAGAAAAATTCGTATAAAATAACCAGATCATCTTTTTGGTCTGAATTCTTTCGACAGCGTTCTCTATATAATTGTCTTTCGTGCGTCAGTTCTGAGTTTTTTGATTTGAGTTGCAGAAGTGCCCCGAACAAATCAATTACTACCTGCTGTTCTGTTTTTCACAGATTATGTCCTGTTTTGCCTTTCCTTTATTTTGCAAACCAAGAGCTTGCTTTTTCTTTGCAAAAACCTTTTGGCAATCTTGAGAAACAGTAGACCTTCAAGAATATCTTTATTTCCAGCAAGGTGCAATTATTTTATTAAGGGTACTAACCTCGCTAATCAGATTATGATGAGTTATGTATGAAGGGAGTTTTCAAGTGTGCGAGGGAAGATGATAAAAAGATTCAGGAGTGTCAAGCGCTCAAGCTTGGGGATGCCCCTGTGCACCCCCAAGAAATATTCAAGGAGACTCAAGCGTCTAAGCTTGGGGATGCCCCCGTGCATCCCCTTCTCCATCAACATTATCAGTTCGTCTTTCGTTCCGCTATATTTTTATCACTTCATGTGTTATGTGCTATGCTTGGAGCGTCTTGCTTTTAGTTTTCTTTTTAGTTATCCATAACGAGTCAGAACTCAGCTTTCTTTATGTGGGACAGAAACACGCTCCACTTCTACCTAGAACATAACATAGAATTTTCATGTCTATCTTTGCTGTGTGTGTTCTTTGTCTTTTAATAGCTACTACCATGCTCTGCTCTTAGTATTCATGCTTATCTTTTCAAAGAGCTTTTGTTTAGTTGGTTGCTTGAACTCTCTTTAATTATCATGCTCACCTTATTAAGAGAGTTTGCTTCCATTGCATTGGTTAATATGTCTATGATAAAGATGCTACGTGCATGATGGCGCTTAGTAGTTCAGGTTTTCTTATGGTTAATCTCAAATAGCTGGGGGATTCCCAATGAGTTATTGGAGTACCAACATGATTTGTTTGCCTATGATGTGGTATGGTTCAGTAATATCTTCCTTCAAGAATTTATTTTGATTGACTTGGCGTATGCTCACGCATATTTAAGACTGTAAAGAAAGTCTGTCAAGCCTTGATGATCTTTTATTTCTGAGTAGCGATATAACTACCATGCCTGATTCAATGTTGCTTTGTCGCTCTGCATGATTACGACCGTCATTGCTCTCTTAGTTGGTCGCTCCCAGTCTTTTGCTAACCTCCACCTGTACTAAGCAGACTAACTTTGCAATATATAGCTCATGGGAAAGTAGCTTAAAAACTATTGTGGTAAATAATATGTTGCTTATGTATCTTATTTCTTATAAGTTGCTTGCTGAGCGGTAACCATGTTTCTGGGGACGCCATCAACTGTCACACTTTTGTTGAATATCATGTGAGTTGCTATGCATGTTCGTCTTGTCTGAAGTAAGGGTGATTTTCCATGGGTTGAATGGTATGCATATTGTGAGAGAAGAACATTGGGCCGCCAACCAAAGTCATGTATCATGGTGGAAGTTTTAGCTTGGACATTAATCTTCAATCTCTTATGAGAATGTGCTTATGCATTAAAGAGGAGTCCATCATCTATTTTCTATGTTGTCCCGGGATGGATGTCTTCAAGTTGAGATCTATCAAAAACTAGAAATCAAATGTGATTTATCTCCTTGGACCTTTGTACAGGTGGCATAGAGGTACCCCTTTGTGACACTTGGTTGAAACATATGTAATGCAATGATAACCCATGGAAATCCGAGCTAATTAGGACAAGGTGCGAGCACTATTGGTATTCGATGTATGAGGCTTGCAACTTATAGGATGTCTTATGCATGACACATATGAAGTACTACTACCGTTGACAAAATTGCTTCTATGTTTTCAAAATAAAAAGCTCTAGCACATAACCATTCTTTTACTTTTATATTGAGTCTCCACCTTCTTTCTTCAAGCACCAACTACTGAGAGCATGATTGTCATTCTGAGTGTAATGTGCATTGTCCCAAAGTAGCATTGTCTTTTGCATCATTGTGATATCGTTATTTCTGAAATCATTATATCTAGTCATCACTTAAACCTTGAAGGTGCCCTGCATTTATGTTTTGCTTCACTAAAGGGGGCAAGCTAGATATCACTTTATCATATTTGCACATCATGTTCATTGCAAATCTTTTTGATGTTTCAATATCATGTTGTAAAACTTTTAGTCCTTTGTGATTTTCTCATGAGGCAACTTAATTACTATAGAATCATTGTCTCAGTAAGCTTTTGTCATATGACTATAAAAAGTCCTATATGGTTAATAGCATGTCACCACAGAAATTATTCTTGTTATCATTTACCTACTCGAGGACGAGCATGAATTAAGCTTGGGGATGTTGATACGTCCAAAACGTATCTATAATTTCTGCTTGCTACATGCCACTTTTGGGTGATATTGCTATGATATTTATACACTTCCATACACTTTTGATCATATTTGGACTGACCTACTAATCCAGTGCACCCCAGTGCCAGTTTCTGTTTTCGGCTGTTTTTGTATTTCAGGTTTTCACATTACGAGAACTGTCAGGAAAAATCCAGAAAAATTATATAAAAAATCAGCGTTCCAGAACCTACCTTGCGCCCGAAGGACAGCCGGGGGGGGGCCACCAGGGCTCCAGGCGCCCTGGCGGCGCCCCCCCTGGGCCGCGCCGGAGGGGCGCCTGGGCCCCCCGAGCCCCGTCTGGTGCCCCCCTTTGGCATATATTTAGAGCGTCCTTCGGAACCCTCGGGACGGGAACTCTTTTTCGCGATCTCATCTTTGTTCCGCCGCCGCCGCCGCCGCTTCCAAGATCGGGAGCACCAGGAGAACTCTTCCCGGCACCCTGCCGGAGGGGAGGATCACCATCGGGAGCCTCTCCACCACCATGGACGCCTCCCGGATGAGTTGTGAGTAGTCTCCCTTGGACCATGAGTCCATGACCAGTAGCTATATGATGTTCTCCTCCCGTTCTTGTGCTTCACTACTTAGTCCTCGTGAGCTGCCCTACATGATCGAGGCACATATGTAATCCTTATGCTGTTGCTATGATGAGTTTGCTGGGATCCGATGGATTATGAGATTGTGTTCAGATTGTTCTTGAGTAATATATTTGATCTACCTCTTTTATATTTATGTTCATAAGTAATTCTTGCATGTTCTCCGTTGTTATTTATTGCTTTGACCAAGTAGTAGGTAGTGACTCCAAGAGGGAACGTTATGCTCGATTGTGGGTTCATGCCCCTCGATGACTAGCTTGAGTGACAGAAACATGAGTCTAGGGGATGTGATGTTGCCACAAGGGGGAAAACAACGGTGCTTGTGCCAGCGGGTGCAAGGATTGTTTACTTTACGCAATGTTCTTTTAATGCAGTTGTCTGTTGCTTTGAGTTTACACTATGGGTGGGGCTCGCAACTTAATACTAGCGAGATGTTCTGGATAGATATCTCAAGGTGGATGATTAGTAGTAGATATTGATGGATTTCGGTCTACTTACTTTGGCGTACCGCCCATGCTTTGAACCTCAACCTTTCTTGCAATGTAGTCAGCATTGGTTTGCGTTCGTGGTCCTGTCAATTGCCCAGCTGTAATTCGTTTACCTCACATAGCTGTTTTATCGTCTTTTGGGAGAGAGACATCACTAGTGAACATCATGAGACTCCGGTCCATATTACCATCATTGATCACATCCGCTATTTACTTTTCGCTATTATTTACTATTGCAAACATATCTATCACTACTATCATTTGCGTTTAACCCTTTGTGAACTACAAGGCCGGAAGGATTGACAACCTCTCTGTACTCATTGGGAGCAAAGTTATTTGTATCTATGTGCAGGTCCACGTTGATTGCTAATATCTGGCGCTGTTAGCAGTTGACACCTACTTGTTGAACCCAGGAGTCTCTGGGGATTCGATCCTTGGCATCTTTGCTAAGGGAAAAACTTCCACAACACTGCATCTCACACCTTCCCCTTGGGGTAACCAACAAGGGGTTAGAGACCCATCAATGCCTTTGAATTATTCACTTTTTATTGAACCATTTGATGTTTGGGTTTTTTATTATATGGAACATTTTCCTTCTTCTAATGGGTATACACATATTTTAGTTGTTGTTGATTATGTTACTAAGTGGGTAGAAGCTATTCCAACTAGTAGTGTTGATCATAACACTTCCATTAAAATGCTTAAAGAAGTTATTTTCCCGAGGCCTGGAGCCCCTAGACACTTAATGACTGATGGTGGTTCACACTTTATGATGGAAATATGCCCTATAGGCAATAATAAAATGGTTATTATCATAGTTCCTTAATCATGATAAAGGTTTTTTATTCATGCTAGAATTGTGTTGACCGGAAACTTAGATACATGTGTGAATACATAAACAAATATCGTGTCCCTAGTGAGCCTGTACTACACTAGCTCGTTGATCAAAGATGGTTAAGCTTTCCTAACCATAGACATGAGTTGTCATTTGATAATGGGATCACACCATTAGGAGAATGATGTGATGGACAAGACCCATCTCTTAGCTTAGCATATGATCATTCAGTTTTTCCTACTGATTTCTTGTATGTCAAATACATGTTCCTTAGACCATGAGATAATGTAACTCTCGGATACCATAGGAATACCTTGTGTGCTATCAAACTTCACAACGTAATTGGGTGATCATAAAGATGCTCTACAGGTATCTCTGAAGGTGTTTGTTTAGTTAGCATGGATCGAGATTGGGATTTGTCTCTCTGAGTATTGGAGAGGTATCTCTGGGCCCTCTCGGTAATACACATATAAGCTTGAAAGCAAATGACTAAGGAGCTTAGTTAACAAGATTGAACTAGCTATATAGATACTGACGGTCGAATCTTGGACAAGTAACATATCGACAGACAAAGGGAATTATGTATGTTGTCATACCGGTTCGACCGATAAAGATCTTCGTAGAATATGTGGGAACCAATATGGGCATCTAGGTTCTGCTATTGTTTATTGACCGGAGATGTGTCCCGGCCATGTCTACATAGTTCTCGAAACCCATAGGGTCCGCACGCTTAACGTTCGTTGATGATACAATGTTATATGAGTTATATGATTTGGTGATCGAATGTTGTTTGGAGTCAAGGATGAGATCACGGACATGTCGAGGAGTCTCGAAATGGTTGAGATGTAAAGATTTATATATAGGACAATGGTATTCGGACACCAGAAGAGTTTCGGAGTGCATTGGCTAGTCATCGGGTCACCGGAAGGGGTTCCAGACACCCCCGGTAAGTGTATGGGCCTAATGGGCCAAAGGGTGGGTCATATCAGCCCCTGGTGCACCCCTTAATTGGATAGCAGGATTTAGGGGAAGGAAAGGGGAGGGAAGGCCCCTCCTTCCTTTCCCTCCTCAAGTGGGAAAGGAAAGGGGGGCGCCCTCCCCTGCCTTTTCCCTGCACTTATACAAGGCGGGGGGAGGGTGCGGCTTGGGAGAGATCCCAAGTAGGATTCCTCCTACTTGGGCGCCCCCTTTGGCTGCCTCCTCCCCCCTCCCACCTATATATATGTGGGGAGGGGGCGCCACACAAGGACACAACATTGTCTGAGCCGTGGGCGGTGCTACTTCTCGAGCTTGCGTTGTATTCCCTCGAAGAGGAAAGGGAGATGCAGCACAGTAGCGTAAGTATTTCTCTCAGTTTTTGAGAACCAAGGTATCAATCCAGTAGGAGACCACGCATGAGTCCCTCGCACCTGCACAAACAAATAAGAACTTCACAGCCAACGCGATAAGGGGTTGTCAATCCCTTTACGGTCACTTACGAAAGTGACATCTGATAGAGATGATAGTTTATATTTTTGGTATTTTTGTTCAGAAAGTAAAAGCGGAAAAAGTAAAGTAGATGTAGATTGATATGTTGAGAATAGACCCGGGGGCCATAGTGTTCTCAAGTGGCTTCTCTCATGATAGCGATATTCTACGGCGGGTAAACAAATTACTGTCAACCAATTGATAGAAAAGCGAATAATTATGAGACTATCTAGGCATGATCATTGTATATAGGCATCACGTCCGAGACAAGTAGACCGAAATGATTCTGCATCTACTACTATTACTCCACACATCGACCGCTATACAGCATGCATCTAGTGTATTGAGTTCATAAGAATAGAGTAACGCCTTAAGCAAGATGACATGATGTAGAGGGATAAACTCAAGCAATATGATATAAACCCCATCTTTTTATCCGCGATGGCAACAATACAATACGTGCCTTGTTGCCCCTACTATCACTAGGAAAGGACACCGCAAGATTGAACACAAAGCCAAGCACTTCTCCCATTGCAAGAACTATAGATCTAGTAGGCCAAACCAAACCAATAATTCGAAGAGACTTGCAAGGATATTATGAGCACACATAAAAAGTTCAGAGAAGAACCAAATATCTTTCATAGATAATCTTGATCATTAACTCACAATTCATCGGATCTCGACAAACACAACGCAAAAAGAGATTACATCGAATAGATCTCCTCGAAGACCGAGGAGAACTTTGTATTGAGATCCAGAGATAGAGAGAAGAAGCCATCTAGATACTAGCTATGGACCCGAAGGTCTATGGTAAACTACTCAAAACTCACGGTGAGGGCGATGATGATGATGAAGAAGAACTCCGTGATGGATCCCCCTCCGGTGCAGCTCCGAAACAGGCTCCAAGATGGGATCTCACGGGAACAGAAGGTTACGGTGGTGGAATTAGGGTTTTTTCTCTGTTGTCGAAGGTTTTGGGGTACGTAAACTTATATAGGAAGAAGGAGGACACCGGGGCGTGCTTGGGGGCCCCACGAGGCACGGGGGCGCGCCCTGGGAAGGGGGGGGGCGCCCCCCACCCTCTTGGGCAGCCCCTTCATCCCCTGATGTGGTTCTCAAGTCCCTTGTGCGTGATTTTCTCCAAAAATATCTCTCGCGAAGGTTTCATTCCGTTTGGACTCTGTTTGATATTCTTTTTCCGCAAAACCCTGAACCAGGCAAAAAACAGCAATCTGGGCTGGGCCTTTGGGTTAGTAGGTTAGTCCCAAAAATGATATAAAGTGTATGATAAAGCCCATTAAACATCCAAGACTTCATAAATAATAGCATGGAACAATCAAAAATTATAGATACGTTGGAGATGTATCAAGCATCCCCAAGCTTAATTCCTGCATGTCCTCGAGTAGGTAAATGATAAAGAAAGAATTTTTGATGTGGAATGCTAACCAATATAGTTTTTCAATGTAATTCTCTTAATTATGGCATGAATGTTCAGATCTGAAAGAATCAAGATAAAAGTCTATATTGACATAAGAAATAACAATACTTCAAGCATACTAACAAAGCAATCATGTCTTCTCAAAATACTATGGCTAAATAATATTATCCCTACAAAATCATATAGTCTGGCTATGCTCCCTCTTCATCACACAAAATATTCATATCATGCACAACCCCGATTTCAGCCAAGCACTTGTTTTCATACTCTATCTTTTCAAACCTTTCAACCTTCACGCAATACATGAGCGTGAGCCATGGACATAGCACTATGGGTGGAATAGAGGTGGTTGTGGAGAAGACAAAAAGAGAGGAAGATAGTCTCACATCAACTAGGCGTATCAACGGGCTATGGAGATGCCCATCAATAGATATCAATGTGAGTGAGTAGGGATTGCCATGCAACGGATTCACTAGAGCTAAATATGAATGAAAGCTCAACAAAAGAAACTAGTGGGTGTGCATCCAACTTGCTTTCTCACGAAGACCTAGGGCATTTGAGGAAACCCATCATTGGAATATACAAGCCAAGTTCTATAACGAAAATTCCCACTAGTATATGAAAGTGACTAAACATGAGACTCTCTACAATGAAGAACGTGGTGCTACTTTGAAGCACAAGTGTGGAAAAAGATAGTAGCAATTGCCCCTTTTTCTTTTTTTTCCTTTTTTTTTGGGCCTTTCTTTTTTATTTGGCCTTTTTTTTTTTTGCG
>LR738710.1:137664510-137742959 GCA_902687465.1 Secale cereale
TTTTTGCGTACGGGCTTTATAGATTTCTCCTTTCCTCCCATGGGACAATGCTCTAATAATGATGATCATCACACTTTCATTACAACTCGATATTACAACTCGATACTACAACAACAAAGTATGACTCTATATGAATGCCTTCGGCGGTGTACCGGTATGTGCAATGAAACAAGAGCGACATGTATAAAAATTATGCATGGTGGCCTTGCCACAAATATGATGTCAACTACATGATCATGCATGGCAATATAACAATATGATGCGTGTCATATGAACAGAACGGTGGAAAGTTGCATGGCAGTATATCTCGGAATGGCTATGGAAATGCCATGATAGGTAGGTATGTTGGCTGTTTTGAGGAACAATATGGTGGCTGTTTTGAGGAAGGATATATAGTGGGTTTATGGCACCGGCGAGAGTTGCGCGGTACAAGAGAGGCTAGCAATGGTGGAAGGGTGAGAGTGTGTATAATCCATGGACTCAACATTAGTCATAAGAACTCATATACTTATTGCAAAAATATACGAGTCATCAAAACAAAGCAATCAACGCATGCTCCTAGGGGGGAGGTTGGTAGGAGTTAACCATCGCGCGCCCCCGACCTCCACACAAAGGTTGGCACTCTACAAATACCTCATGCTCTAACTTCGTCACATAGCGGTTCACCATACGTGCATGCTACGGGAAACACTATCCTTAACACAAGTATTTCTCAATTTCATAATAAATCCACTAGCATGGCTCTAATATCATTATCATCATATCTCAAAACAATTATCAAGCATCCAACATCTCATTCTATTAAATGCACTTGGTGTGAATTTTTTGTACTACATTGACATTGGATGTCTATCATGTGAAGACTAGTTTATTTAGCCTAAACACATTACCATCCTATTTTAATAGACCCTCATAAGGATATAAGTGAATCATGAGAGTTCAACAATTTCTAGAAAATATTACCACCACCGTGCTCTAAAAGATATAAGTGAAGCACTAGTGCAAAAACTATTCAACTCAAAACATATAAGTGAAGCACATAGAGTGTTATAATAGTTTCTAGGCTATATTTAACTCTCTCAAATAGGTGTGTCCAAAAAGGATGATTGTGACAAACTAACAAGCAAAGACTCAAATTATACAAGACGCTCCAAGCAAAACACATATCATGTTGCGAATAAAAATATAGCTCCAAGTATAGTTACCGATGGATGAAGACGAAAGAGGGGATGCCTTCCCGGGGCATCCACAAGCTTAGGCTTTTGATTATCTTGAATTTACTTGGGGTTCCATGGGCATCCCCAAGCTTAGGCCTTTGCTACTCCTTGTTCCATAGTCCATCAAAGCAATACTCAAAACTTGAAAACTTCACAACACAAAACTTAGACAAAAATTCCCGTGAGCTCCGTTAGTATAAGAAAGCAAACCACTACTCAAAGGTGCAGCAATGAATTCATTCTTTGTTTATATTGGTGTTAAACCTACTGTATTCCAACTTCTCTATGGTTCATATATCCCAATACTACTCATAGAAGCATTGAAATAAGCAAACAACACACGAAAAACAGAATCTGTCAAAAACAGAATAGTCTGTAGTAATCTGCAGGTTTCGCCTACTTATGAAATTCCAAAAAATTCAAACTAAATTGGTAAATTTGCGGAATTTGTCTACTAATCATCTGAAAAAAGAATCAACTAAATAGCGCGCTCCATTAAAATCTTACGACCACTTTAGCAAGCACTAACGATTCTGTTTTTCACAGCAAGATCACATAAACTTCACACAAGTCTTCCCAAAGGTTCTACTTGGCACAAACACTAAATAAAACATGAAACCACATCTAATCAGAGGCTATATGCAATATTTATTCCCTAACAGCAACAAAAACAAAAAATATAAAGTTTGGTTGCCTCCCAACGAGTGCTATCGTTTTACGCCCCTAGCTAGGCACGATACAAGATAAATCTAGGGAATGCCATAGTGGTACGATATGTCACGAAAGCTCATCTCATATTCCTTACGTTCAGCAGCAAGCTTCCTTTGTGGCAAACAAAAGTAATCAAAAGGGCTAAATTTAATAGGACAAAAGTCCCCTACATCAATCTCGGGAGGAACATGTTCCTCTTTTGGCCCTTTGTAGTGGATAACCAATTCATCATTATAGGCATTCTTTTGCCAAAAGATCATAAGACTTCGCTCAAGGGAGAAGCCTAACCCATTATTTTGAATAGAAAAATCATCGTTTATCTCAGAGATTCTATTAATCAAGATCTCAATAGGAATCTTTTTTCTAAGGTTTTCATTAAAAGCAACATGATCAGTAGATCGTAACCGCATTAGGTCTTCTTGATTGAACAAGATAGCCTCTATAGGAGGTCGACCGGCATCTACTCCGTAGTGAGCAAAGATTTCTCTAGCCTCTCTCATGATATATCTAAATATATGAGCCAAAAAGATAGTAGCTGCACGCTTAACAGAAGAATGCTCAATATTGGAAAATTCCAAAAAGATTTTCTAAATACAGGGATGCATTTGGATAAATTGCCTTTCAATTTCAACTATAAGCATAGATACAACATCCGCAAGGCTACTAGTTCTGTGAAGAATAGAGCCACCCATATTGGGCAAAGCACCGGCACAAGTGAAGAAGTCTTGAAGAACTCCTTTTCCAATAATATTACCGCTACCAACCCGGAACTTCTTAATATGTAAAGTGGTAGCTTCATCCGGGGGATCAACATAGACGTTGCCCTCGACATTACTACCCTTCTCGATAGGATCGTCCTCCATCTCAGACATAAGGGAAATCAGGTAAGCAAACGGCACACGAGCAAACAAGAAGCAAGCGAACGATAAACACACGGCGGAAGAAGGGCAAATAGAACGGCAAGGGTGAAGTGGGGGAGAGGGAAACGAGAGGCAAAAAATGTAATGTGAAGGATAAGGGTTTGTGATAGGTACTTGGTATATGACTTTTGCATAAGCCTCCCCGGCAACGGCGCCAGAAATTCTTCTTGCTACTTCTCGAGCTTGCGTTGTATTCCCTCGAAGAGGAAAGGGAGATGCAGCACAGTAGCGTAAGTATTTCCCTCAGTTTTTGAGAACCAAGGTATCAATCCAGTAGGAGACCACGCGCGAGTCCCTCGCACCTGCACAAACAAATAAGAACTTCGCAGCCAATGCGATAAGGGGTTGTCAATCCCTTTACGGTCACTTACGAAAGTGAGATCTGATAGAGATGATAGTTTATATTTTTGGTATTTTTGTTTATAGAACAGAAAGTAAAAGCGGAAAAAGTAAAGTAGATGTAGATTGATATGTTGAGAATAGACCTGGGGGCCATAGTGTTCTCAAGTGGCTTCTCTCATGATAGCGATATTCTACGGCGGGTAAACAAATTATTGTCAAGCAATTGATAGAAAAGCGAATAATTATGAGACTATCTAGGCATGATCATTGTATATAGGCATCACGTCCGAGACAAGTAGACCGAAATGATTCTGCATCTACTACTATTACTCCACACATCGACCGCTATACAACATGCATCTAGTGTATTGAGTTAATAAGAACAGAGTAACGCCTTAAGAAAGATGACATGATGTAGAGGGATAAACTCAAGCAATATGATATAAACCCCCATCTTTTTATCCTCGATGGCAACAATACAATACGTGCCTTGCTGCCCCTGTTGTCACTAGGAAAGGACACTGCAAGATTGAACCCAAAGCCAAGCACTTCTCCCATTGCAAGAACTATAGATCTAGTAGGCCAAACCAAACCAATAATTCGAAGAGACTTGCAAGGATATTATGAGCACACATAAAAAGTTCAGCTAAGAACCAAATATCTTCCATAGATAATCTTGATCATAAACTCACAATTCATCGGATCTCGACAAACACACCGTAAAAAGAGATTACATCGAATAGATCTCCTCGAAGACCGAGGAGAACTTTGTATTGAGATCCAGAGAGAGAGAAGAAACCATCTAGATACTAGCTATGGACCCGAAGTTTTGTGATAAACTACTCACAACTCATGGTGAGGGCGATGATGATGATGATGAAGAACTCCGTGATGGACCCCCCTCCGGTGGAGCTCTGGAACAGGCTCCAAGATGGGATCTCACGGGAACAGAAGGATACGGTGGTGGAATTAGGGTTTTTTCTCTGTTGTCGAAAGTTTCGGGGTACGTAGACTTATATAGGAAGAAGGAGGACACCGGGGGGTGCTCGGGGGCCCCACGAGGCAGGGGAGCGCCCTGGGAAGGGGAGCGTGCCCCCCACCCTCGTGGGAAGCCCCTTGATCCCCTGACGTGGTTCTCAAGTTCCCCGTGCATGATTTTCTCCAAAAATATCTCTCGCGAAGGTTTCATTCCGTTTGGACTCCGTTTGATATTCTTTTTCTGCAAAACCCGAAACAAGCAAAAAACAGCAATCTGGACTGGGCCTTTGGGTTAGTAGGTTAGTCCCAAAAATGATATAAAAGTCTATGATAAATCCCATTAAACATCCAAGACTTCATAAATAATAGCATGGAACAATAAAAAATTAGAGATACGTTGGAGACGTTTCAGGCGGCGCCCCCGTCCATCGTTTACTCCCCCGATCATATTTTTGTAGTGCTTAGGCGAAGCCCTGCAAATATCGCATCACCATCACCATCACCACACCGTCGTGCTGCCGGAACTCATCCACTACCTCTCCGTCTTGCTGGATCAAGAAGGCGGAGGACGTCATCGAGCTGAACGTGTCCTGAACATAGAGGCGTCGTACGTTCGGTGCTCGATCGATTGGAACACGAAGAAGTTCGACTACATGAATTGCGTTGTCTAACGCTTCCGCTTACATTCTATGAGGCTACATAGACACACCCTTCCCCTCGTTCCTATGCATCTCCATGGATAGATCATTGCGAGTGCATAGAAAAAAATTGTTTTCCATGCAACGTTCCCCAACACTTTATTCATGGTGCTTTCCGTAAATTGATTGCTAAATATGATGTTAACCATATAATTGCATATCCATATCACCCTCAATATAGTGGCCAAGTAGAATTAAGTAATAGAGAAATAAAATTGATCTTGCAAAAGACTGACAATAGATCTAGGAAGAATTGGTGAAAGAAACTTGATGATGCATTATGGGCTTATAGAACTACTTATAAAAATCCTATGGGCATGTCTCCATATAAAATGGTTTATGGAAAAGCATCTCACTTAACTCTTGAATTAGAACACAAAGCTTATTGGGTAATTAAAGAGCTCAACTATGATTTCAAACTAGCCAGTGAAAAGAGGTTATTTTACATTAGCTCACTTGATGAATGAAGAACCCAGGCCTATGAAAATGCCAAACTATTTAAAGAAAAGGTTAAAATATGGCATGACAAAAGAATACAAAATCGGGAATTTAATGTAGGTGACCAAGTCTTGCTATACAATTCTCTTTTAAGAATTTTTGCATGAAAACTTCTCTCTAAATGGGAAGGGCCTTACATCATTGAAGAAGTCTATTGTTCTGGTGCTATCTAAGTCAACAATTCCAAAGGCAATAACCCGAAGGTGGTGAATGGGCAAAGAATCAAACATTATATCTCAGGTACGCCCATAAATTTTGAGACCAACATTATTCATTCCATAACACCAGAGAAGTACATAAAGGAAATATTCCATAATGCTTTAGAACCCTAAAAAGGAATAGGTATGTGATACGGTAAGTAATATGACTCCAAAAGTTCTCAAAGGAAATTTTTATATGTTTTGGAATATATAAAAAATTAGCAAAATAAAAAGTAGTCCGAAAGACGCACGAGCACGCGACAAGCCTGGGGGGCGCGCCCTATCCCCATGGGCGGGCCTCCCAAGCTTGTGGTCGCCTCGTGTGTCGTTTGTACTCCATCTTATCCCAGATTACTTGTTTTGCATAGTAAAAATTCATTATGGGTCGTTTCTTTTGGGCGACTTAAAAATAAACTGCCTCTCCCCAGCCTAAAAAATAAGCCACTCTCAAAATTTGTTGAGGCTTCAAAATTAGTTATCTCATAACTAGTTTAGAAGCCCAAGGGAATGTGGGAGCCGACTTATGGGAAAAGCTAGGGAGGAGGCGGCTTATTTTTTAAGCCGCCAAAAGAACTAGTCCTATATAATCTCCCAGAGGTTTTGACCACCGTATTAGGACAATATCCTCTGTTTTTTGTTTCGAGCTATTTTTGCTGCATATTTAGAGAATTATTTCTTCGCAAGAGTCGATCGAGGAGAGTCGGATCTCTCACCCAACATTGGATCCAAGAGCATATGGTGAAGCTAATCCTTTTGGGTGGTCAACGGAGGAAGAGATAGAAGCCGACCTGAAAAGAGTGGACACCATGGAAGAGGATCAATAAGTCACTTCTCTCCCTCAACCTCGAGCCATACACGTGGAGTTTGATGATTCGAGCCTCCCAAATTCAGTCAAACCTCTCAATGCCAAATTTATATCTTACAATAACTTGAAAAAGAGCGTTGCTCCACACCTGCAGCCAGATGCATCCGTGGGTGACGGTGCTTTAACTGTTATCAGAAAGGTACATAAGGAAAATATGGATGTCAAACAACAAACCAACAAGCTCAAGGAGGAAAATTGCATTATGTGGGGCATCATTGCCAGAAATATTGCACCACCACCTCTGAAGAAGGAGACTTGAGTACATGGGTATGGGCACTCCCCTTGGCTTGTGCCAAGCTTGGGGAAGGTGCCCCGGTATTGTATCACCTTCACATCTTTACCTTTATCGTTTATCTTAGTTCGATCCTCTTGGTTAGATCATGATTTAGTAGAATATAAGTTTTTATAGTATGATCTAGTCTTTTAGTTTTTGCTTCATGATCTATCTATGTAATCGAGTGTGAGAGTTATGTGATAAATATTAGTTTTCAGTTGAGGGCTTTGCTTTCTTGCTTTGATCTTGGAAAAGAAGAAGAATAAAAGAAATAAGAGGATTATATAATAATCTTATGGGGAGTGATGACTTCACATATAAAAAGTATGATGCATGAAATTTGCTGAGAGTTGACAAACATAGTATTGGTCATTGTTGCAATTAATAGGAAGCAATGAAAAAAGAGAGGCTTCACACATAAATACATTATCTTGGACATCTTTTATGATTGTGAGCACTCATTAAAATATTATATGCTAATAAGTTGATGTTGGACAAGGAAGACAACATAATGTGTTATGTTCCCTTATATTTGAATAGAAGTTATATTGTCATGGATCCTCTAACATGTTGGGCTTTCTTCCCATCCTATGCTAGCCAAAATCTTTTGCACCAAGTAGAAATACTACATGTGCATCCAAAAACCTTTAACCTAGTTTTGCCATGAAAGTCCACTATATCTACCTATGGATTGAGTAAGATCCTTCAAGTAAGTTGTCGTTAGTGCAAGCAATAAAAAATTGCTCTCTAAATATGTGTGCCCTTTTAATGTGAGGAAAATAAGCTTTGTACGATCTTGTGATGGGGAAAAAATAAAAGCGACAGACTGCATAATAAAGATCTCCATCACAAGTGGCAATACAAAGTGATGTTGTTTTGCATTAATATTTTGTGCATCAAAACAAAAAGTGCATGACAACCTCTGGTTTCCTCTGCGATGGGCCTATCTTTTAATTTTTTACTTTCCACCTTTGCGAAAGAGTCATGGTGATCTTCACCATTCCTTTCATATTTTCTCTTTTGGCAAGCACTATATGTTGGAGAAAGATCCGAACATGCATGCCCATGCGGATGTAGGTGATCATAAATTATTATTGTTGACATTATCCTTGAGGTAAATGGTTGGGAAGCGAAACTATAAGCCCCTATCTTTCTATGTGTTTGATTGAAACTTTGATCTCATAAGTATCGCATTAGTGTTAGCAATTATGGAAGATTAAAATATGGTTGAGTATGTGAACTTCCTGCAAGAGCTCTTACATTTATTCTTTTCAATATTATGAGAAATTGCATTTGCTTCCATGACTGAAATCATAGTTTGTTAGTTTTCAATGAAGTTTTGAGTTCATACTTTGCCTTGTGAATTAGTTACCACTTTAGAATAAGAAGTTATATGATGATAAATTATTGTTCTAAAGATGGTCATGATGCCCTCATGTTCGTATTTCATTTAACGACACCTCTATCTCTAAACATGTGGTCATGATTATCGATTTCAGCTTTCGCTTTAGGACAAGCGAGGTCTAAGCTTGGGGGACTTGATACGTCCATTTTGCAGCATGTTTTTATGTAGATATCTATTGCATTATGGACTGTTATTTCACTTAATGGTACAATTCTCATACCATTTCTCTCTATTTTTAAAAATTTACATGAAGAGAGAGAATGCCGGCAGCTAGAATTCTGGACCGGAAAGGAGAAACTCTGAGATACCTATTTTGCACAACTCCTAATGTCCTTAAACTTTACGGGGAATTGTTTTGGAATATATAAAAAATATTGGGCAAAGATACAACAGAAAGGGACCCACCAGGTAGCCACAAGCCTAGGAGGCACGCCCTACCCCTAGGGCGTGCCTCCCGAGCTTGTGGGCCCCTTGGCCATCATCCGGTGCCCATCTTTTGGTATATGAGGGATTTCAACCTAGAAAAAATGAGAAGGAAGCTTTCGGGACGAAGCGCTGCTGTCTCGAGGCGGAACCTAGGTAGAAGCAATCTAGGGTTCCGGGGCAGCTGTTCTGCCGGGGAAACTTCCCTCCGGGAGGGGGAAATCGAAGCCATTGTCATCACCAACGATCCTCTCATCAAGGGAGGGTCAATCTTCACCAGCACCATCTCCTCTCAAACTATAGTTCTTCTCCTGTATTCAATCTTTGTCTCAAAACCTCGGATTGGTACATGTGGGTTGCTAGTAGTGTGGATTACTCCTTGTAGTTGATGCTAGTTTGGTTTATTTGGTGGAAGATCATATGTTCAGATCCTTAATGATATTCAATACCCCGCTGATCATGAACATGAACATGCTTTGAGAGTAGTTACGTTCATTCCTGAGGACATGGGACAAGTCTTGTTATAAGTAATCATGTGAATTTGGTATTTGTTCGATATTTTGATGAGATGTATGTTGTCCTTCCTCTAGTGGTGTTATGTGAACGCGGACTACATGACACTTCACCATGATTTGGGCCTAGGGGAAGGCATTGGGAGGTAATAAGTAGATGATGGGTTGCTAGAGTGACAGAAACTTAAACCCTAGTTTATGCGTTGCTTCGTAAGGGGATGATTTGGATCCACATGTTTCATGCTATGGTTAGATTTTATCTTAATTATTCGTAGTTGATGCTTGTGAGAGGGTTTAATCTTAAGTGGGAGGCTTGTCCATGTAAGGACAACACCCAATCACCGGTCCACCCACATATCAAATTATCAAAGTAACGAACATGAATCATATGAGTATGATGAAAACTAGCTTGACAATAACTCCCATGTGTCCTCGGGAGCGCTTTGCTTTATATAAGGGTTCATCCAGGCTTATCCTTTGCTATCAAAAGGATTGGGCCACCTTGTTGCACCATTGTTACACTTGTTAATTGTTACCGGCTATGAATTATCTTGCTACCAAACTATATGTTACTGATAATTTCAGTGCTTGCAGAAAATACCTTGCTGAAAACCTCTTGTCATTTCCTTCTGCTCCTCGTTGGGTTTGACACCCTTACTTATTGAAAGGACTACCATTGATCCCCTATCCTTGTGGGTCATCGGTGATGACGGCGGCGAACTTGTTGGTATAGATTATCGTCATGATATGGTTGCATAGGTGGCGTTCTGGCGCCACCGGGGGAGAGGTGGAGAGAGAGCCCCCCTCCTCCCTCTTCTTCTTCCTTGGTCCCCACCCTATATGGGAGGAGACCTTTCCCTCTGTTCCATGGACGCCATGTCTCCTAGAGGACAGGAGCCCCTCCGAGATGGAATTCTCTCTCTGTTCTTTTCTCTTTCGCGGTCCTGTTTTCAGGACGAAAACCGTTTCTTAAATTTCTGGAGATCTGTAACTCCGATTAGGCTGAAATTTTGAGGGGACTTTTATCCGGGTATTATCATTCTTGTGGCACAAGAAGGGCCCCAACCGCTGATAACCCACAAGTGTAGGGGATCGCAACAGTTTTCGAGGGTAGAGTATTCAACCCAAATTTATTGATTCGACACAAGGGGAGCCAAAGAATACTCTCAAGTATTAGCAGTTGAGTTATCAATTCAACCACACCTGGAAGACTTAATATCTGCAGCAAGGTATTTAGTAGCAAAGTAATATGGAAATAACGGTAACGGTGGCAAAAGTAACGGTAGCAGTTTTGTAGTGATTATAACAGTAGCAGCGGTAAAGTAACTAAGCAACAAGCAATATGTGAAAAGCTCGTAGGCATTGGATCAGTGATGGATAATTATGTCGGATGCGATTCCTCATGTAATAGTTATATCATAGGGTGACACAGAACTAGCTCCAGTTCATCAATGTAATGTAGGCATGTATTCTGAATATAGTCATACGTGCTTATGGAAAAGAACTTGCATGACATCTTTTGTCCTACCCTCCCATGGCAGCGGGGTCCTATTGGAAACTAAGGGATATTAAGGCCTCCTTTTAATAGAGTACCGGACCAAAGCATTAACACTTAGTGAATACATGAACTCCTCAAACTACAGTCATCACCGGGAGTGGTCCCGATTATTGTCACTTCGGGGTTGCCGGATCATAACACATAGTAGGTGACTATTGACTTGCAAGATAGGATCAAGAGCTCACATATATTCATGAAAACATAATAGGTTCAGATCTGAAATCATGGCAGTCGGGCCCTAGTGACAAGCATTCAGCATAGCAAAGTCATAGCAACATCAATCTTAGAACATATTGGATACTAGGGATCAAACACTAACAAAACTAACTCAATTACATGGTAAATCTCATCCAACCCATCACCGTCGAGCAAGCCTACGATGGGATTACTCACGCACGGCGGTGAGCATCATGGAATTGGTGATGGAGGAAGGTTGATGATGACGATGGTGATGGATTCCCCTCTCCTGAGCCCTGAAAGGACTCCAGATCAGCCCACCCGAGAGAGATTAGGGCTTGGCGGCGGCTCCGTATCGTAAAACGTGATGAATCCTTCTTTCTGATTTTTTTTCTCCTCGAACATGAATATATGGAGTCGGAGCTGAGGTCGGTGGAGCGTCAGGGGGCCCACGAGACAGGGGGCGTGCCCCCCACCCTCGTGGACAGGATGTGGGCCCCCTGGTCTGGATTCTTCCGCCGGTATTTTTTATATATTCCAAAAATATTTCTCCATTGATTTACAGGTCATTCCGAGAACTTTTATTTATGCAAAAAAATAACACCATGGTAATTCTGCTGGAAACAACGTCAATTCGGGTTAGTTCCATTCAAATCATGCAAGTTAGAGTCCAAAACAAGGGCAATTGTTTGGAAAAGTAGATACGTTGGAGACGTATCAACTCCCCCAAGCTTAAACATTTGCTTGTCCTCAAGCAATTCAGTTGATAAACTGAAAGTGATAAAGAAAAACTTTGACAAACTCTGTTTACTCTTGTTGTTGCAAATATGTAAAGCCAGCATTCAATTTTTCAGCAAAGATTATAAACTAACCACATTCACAATGACTTTCAGGTCTCATGTTTACTCATATCAATGGCATAATCAACTAGCGAGCAATAATAATAAACCTCGGATGACAACACTTTCTCAAAACAATCATAATATGATATAACAAGACGGTATCTCGCTAGCCCTTTCTGAGACCGCAAAACATAAATGCAGAGCACCTCTAAATATCAAGGATTGACTGGACATTGTAATTCATGGTAAAAGAGATCCAGTCACAGTCATACTCAATGTAAATTCATAGCAATGCATGCAAATGACAGCGGTGCTCTCCAACTGATGCTTTTTAATAAGAGGATGATGACTCAGCATAAAAGTAAATAGATAGGCCCTTTGCAGAGGGAAGCATGGATTTGTAGAGGTGACAGAGCTCGAGTTTTGGAATATAGATAAATAATACTTTGGGCGGTATACTTTCATTGTCAACATAACAACCAAGAGATCTCGATATCTTCCATGCTACACACATTATAGGCGGTTCCCAAATAGAATGGTAAAGTTTATACTCCCCCACCACCAACAAGCACACTCCACGGCTAGCCCGAAACAACGGGTACCGTCCATACCAACAATGGCCCTGGGGGAGTTTTGTTTAATTATTTTGATTTTATTTGAGATGGGACTAGGCATCCCGGTTACCAGCCATTTTATCGTGAATGATGAGCGAAGTCCACTCATCGTGAGAGTAACCCACCTAGCATGGAAGATATAGACAGCCCTAGTTGATACATGAGTTGTTCGAGCATACAAAACAGAATTTCATTTGAAGGCTTGGAGTTTGGCACATACAATTTACTTGGAACGGCAGGTATATACAGCATATAGGAAGGTATGGTGGACTCATATGGAATAACTTTGGGGTTTATGGATGTGACGCCCCGAGACCGATGCGCTAGGTGTCAGCCAATTATTCGTCATCGTTGCCATGTCATTTGCTTGCGTGTTGCACTTTGTCATGTCATCATGTGCATTTCATTAGCATGTTTTCAAAACTTGCATTCGTTCGGGCTCCCCAGTTCTCTCCGTTGTCCGTTCTGAGTCCAGACACACTCGCACGCGCCCGCGGCACCTCCGAATATTTATTTTATAAGTGGCCGGAAAATGTTCTCAGAATGGGTTGAAACTTGGCGTGGGTCTTATTATAGCATAGGTAGACCGCCTGTCGAATTTCGTCGCATTCGGAGTTCGTTTGATAGCCCAACCGATAAACTTATAGCGGCACTATAGCCGGATAAACGTCGGACGTTTCAGTGCTCTGAGACCTGTTGCCGGGCTGCCATCTCTCTCTCTCTCTCTTCTCAGCCTCACATTCTACACAGCCCATTTTTACCCCTCGACTGCATGCCCGAAGCTGCCCAGAACCCGACCCGGGTTTTCGTTACCGATGTGTCCGGATCATCCCCAAACATCCCTAAAACATCTCCGTTTTCTTATTTGGGCTCCCTACCTATTTTTTTTCTCAACCCTCCGATCCCGATCGGATGTCCTAGATTTTCCCTCTTTCACTATATATAGACCAAACCTAGTCAAATCAGACCAAACCCTATTTTCTAGGGATCCTCCCTATCAAATCCCAGCCGCCACCTCTCCTCCTATCTCCTCCGACCTTGGGATCCATCCCCACCCAACCAGCGAATCCCTAGCTAATCCCTTCGATCTAGACCACCAAACACCACCCGTAGCTACCTCCCTCCTCGTTGGACCCCGCCCTCATGGCCACCGGCGAGCATCAGCCAAGGCCGAGCAGCCCCGCGCCTGCGACCTCTCGCTCCTGCAGTCGACGCCTGAGGCCTCCTCCCCGAGACCCACCTCCATCCCGAGCGCCTCCTCCTGCTCGACCTCGCCACCTGATGTCTACTACACGCTTCTATTCCTATAGACAGTGTTGGGCCTCCAAGAGCAGAGGTTTGTAGGACAGTGATGGCTTCTCGCCCCTCGTTGGTTACCCCAAGTGGAAGGTTTGAGATGCAGTGTAGCGGAAGTTTTCCCTTGGCAAAGATACCAAGGATCGATTTCCCCTGAGACTCCTAGTTTCAACAAGAAGGTGTCAACTGCTAACGGCGCCACATATTAGCAATCAACGTGGACCTGCACACAGATACAAATAACTTTGCTCCCAACGAGTACAGAGAGGTTGTCAATCCCTCCGGCCTTGTCGTTTACAAAGGGTCAAACGCAAGAGATAATAGTGATAGGTAAAACTGTAACTAGTATGTAAAAGCAGAAAGTAAATGGCGGATGTGATCAGTGATGGTAATATGGACCGGGGTCCCATGATGTTCACTAGTGATGTCTCTCTCCCAAAAGACGATAAAACAGCTATGTGAGGTAAACGAATTACAGCTGGGCAATTGATAGAATTATGTGCGCAAACCAATGCTAACTATGTTGCAAGAAAGGTAGAGGTTCAAAGCATGGGCGGTATGCCAAGGCAAGTAGACCGAAATCCATCTGCATCTACTACTAATCATCCACCTTGAGATATCTATCCAGAACATCTCGCTGGTATTAAGTTGCGAGTCCCACCCATAGTGTAAACTCAAAGCAACAGACAACTGCGTTAAAAGAACTTTGCGTAAAGTAAACAATCCTTGCACCCGCGGGCACAAGCACCGTTGTTTTCCCCCTTGTGGCAACAACACATCCCCTAGACTCATGTTTCTGTCACTCAAGCTAGTCATCGAGGGGCATGAACCCACAATCAAGCATAACATTCCCTCTTGGAGTCACAACCTACTACTTGGCCAAAGCAATAAATAACAACGGAGAACATGCAAGAATTACTTACGAACATAAATATAAAAAAGGTGAATCAAATATATTACTCAAACACAATCTGAACATAATCTCACAATCCATCGGATCCCAGCAAACTCAACATAGCAACAGCATAAGGATTACATATGTGCCTCGATCATGTAGGGCAGCTCACGAGGTCTAATTAGTGAAGCACAAGAAGGGGAGGAGAACATCACATAGCTACTGGTCATGGACCCATGGTCCAAGGGAGACTACTCACAACTCATCCGGGAGGCGTCCATGGTGGTGGAGAGGCTCCCGGTGGTGATCCTCCCCTCCGGCAAGGTGCCGGGAAGAGTTCTCCTGGTGCTCCCGATCTTGGAAGCGCGGAGGCGGCGGAACAGAGATGAGATCGTGAAAAAGGGTTCCGTCCTCGAGGGTTTCGGGACGCGTGTTAAATATATGCCAAAGGGGGGCATCAGCGGAGGCCTGGGGGGCCCAGGCGCCCCCCAGGCGCGGCCAGGAGGGGTGCTGCACCACCAGGGCGCCTGGAGCCCTGGTGGCCCCCCTCCGGCCCTACTTCGACCGTGTGGAAGCTTCCGGAACGCTGATTTTTTATATAATTTTTCCGGGATTTTTCTGGCAGTTTTCGTGATGGGAAAACCTGAAATACAAAAACAGCAGAAAACAGAAACTGGCATTGGGGTGCACCGAGTTAATAGGTTAGTCCAAATATGATCAAAAGTGTATGGAAGTGTATAAATATCATAGCAATATCACCCAAAAGAGGCATGGAGCAAGCAGAAATTATAGATACGTTTTAGACGTATCAACATCCCCATGCTTAATTCCTGCTCGTCCTCGAGTAGGTAAATGATAACAAGAATAATTTCTGTGGTGACATGCTATTAACCATATAAGGACTTTTTATAGTCATATGACAAAAGCTTACTGAGACAATGAATCTGTAGTAATTAAGTTGCCTCATGAGAAAATCACAAAGAACTGTAAGTTTTACAACATGATACTGAAACATCAAATAGATTTGTAATGAGCATGTTGTGCAAATATGATAAAGTGATATCTCGCTTGCCCCCTTTAGTGAAGCAAAACATAAATGCAGGGGCACCTCCAAGGTTTAAGTGATGACTAGATACAATGATTTCAGAATAAACGATATCACAATCATGCAAAAGACAATGCTACTTTGGGACAATGCACATTACACTCAGAATGACAATCATGCTCTCAGTAGTTGGTGCTTAAAGAAGGCGGAGACTCTCGAACCGTGGCTTTTGTTGGCAAGGTTGAAAACCCGTGGTCGGAAACAAAGACAAAACATGTACCAGAGCTCTTGGTTCTAAAAACAGAGGTAATAATTATTTTTTTGGATATGCATGTTTCGTCAACGAATGCTAGCAGACAACTCAATCACTTCTTGAGATGGACAAGTTTCGAGGAACGGCTCCCGAATGAGGACGATCACATCCTCTTAATCTCCTTTGTTTATCACTGCCAACGTTTTCTGATTTCTCATGAACAAAGCGTGAAGGAGGGTTTGTTTGTTATATTAATTTTGAGCCGGGCGCACTCTTTGCCAGTTCCTTCTCGTATTATGGGTTTGCACATTAGACATGCAATCCCGGGGTGAAGCTTGTCCAACTTAAAAAGATCATGAATTAACTACTACTTCCTCATGAACTAAAACAGAGGCACAAAATAGGAATGCCTTTTTTTTGAATAATTTCGAGATGGTACATGAAAGTCTCCGTTAGGAATGGCAGGTAAATACCATGTATAGGAAGGTATGGTGGACTCATATGGCATAACTGGTTTAAAAGAATTTGGATGCACAAGCAGTCAGTCCGCTTAGTACAGGTGGAGGTTAGCAAAAGACTGGGAGCGACCAACTAAAAGAGCAATGATGGTCATAATCATGCAGAGCGACAAAGCAACATTGAATCAGGCATGGCAGTTATATCGCTACTCAGAAATAAAAGATCATCAAGGCTTGACAGACTTTCTTTACAGTCTTAAATATGCGTGAGCATACGCCAAGTCAATCAAAATAAATTCTTGAAGGAAGATATTACTAAACCATACCACATCATAGAAAAACAAATCATGTTGGTACTCCAATAACACATTGGGAACCCCCCAGCTATTTGAGACTAACCATAAGAAAACATGAACTACTAAGCACCATTATGCACGTAGCATTTTTATCATAGACATATCGACCAATGCAACAGAAGCAAACTCTCTTAATAAGATAAGCATGATAAATAAAGAGAGTTCAAGCAACCAACTAAACAAAAGCTCTTTAAAAAGATAAGCATGAAAACTAAGAGTTGAACATGATAATAGCTATTGAAAGACAAAGAACACACACAGCAAGGATAGACATGAAAATTCTATGTTATGTTCTAGGTTGAAGTGGAGCGTGTTTCTCTCCCACATAAAGAAAGCTGAGTTCCGACTCGTTATGAAAAGCTAAAGAAAACTAAAAAGGAAACTAAAAGCAAGACGCTCCAAGCATAGCACATAACACATGAAGTGATAAAAATATAGTGGAACGAAAGACGAACTGATAATGTTGATGGAGAAGGGGATGCACGGGGGCATCCCCAAGCTTAGACGCTTGAGTCTCCTTGAATATTTCTTGGGGGTGCATGGGGGCATCCCCAAGCTTGAGCGCTTGACACTCCTGAATCTTTTTATCATCTTCCCTCGCACACTTGAAAACTCCCTTCATACATAACTCATCATAATCTGATTAGCGAGGTTAGTACCCATAATAATATAATTGTTCCTTGCTGGAAATAAGGATATTCTTGAAGGTCTACTGTTTCTCAAGATTGTCAAAAGGTTTTTGCAAAGAAAAAGCAAGCTCAAGGTTTGCAAAATGAAGGAAAGGCAAAACATGACAGAATCTGTGAAAAACAGAACAGCAGGTAGTAAATGATTTTTTCGGGGCGCTTCTACAACTCTAATCAAAAAACTCAGAACAGACGCATGAAATACAATTGTATAGAGCACGCTGTCGAAACAAATTAGACCAAAAAGATGATCTGGTGATTTTATACGAATTTTTCAATCCAAGGACAGAATCTGTTTCCTGGACAGCACGTCACAACTTTTGAACTTTCTTGCAATCAGAGGCTACACTTGGCACAAAAATTGAAAAGTAAAGATACAATGATGATGCTACTGTAGTAACAACATCAAGACACAACAAAAGCAAAATAAAATTTTATTCATTGTGGGCTGCCTCCCAAAAGCGCTTTCTTTTATGCCTTTAAGCTAGGCATAATACCTTAATGATGCTCTCGTAGGAATAAGAGTTGAAGAACAAAAGAGAGCATCAAGAAGCAAATACCAAACACATTTAAGCCTAACATGCTTCCTATGCATAGGAATATTGCAATACAATAATTCATTGAATCACAAAGCAATAAGCATAGGAAGACAAAACAAGTGCAGCTTCAAAACCTTCAACATAAAGAGGGGGAACTTGATATTATTGAAATATCTATAAGCATATGTTCCCTTCTCATAATAATTTTCAGTGGGATCACGAATAAACTCAACAATATAAGCATCACATAAAGCATTGTTACCATGATCCACATGCAAAAAGGTATCATTACTCTTCATATAAGCAAAATCTTTCTTATTAGGAATAGTGAGAGTAAAGCAATCATAACCATCATGGTAATCATTGTAGTTAGGAGGCATATCATAATCATAATAAATTTTATCCTCAATAGTAGGTGGACTGAAAACATCATATTCATCATTGTAATCATCATATATAGGAAGCAAAGTATCATCTTCAAAAGTTGGGGGACTAAAAATATCATGTTCATCAAACGTGTCATCCCCAAGCTTAGAGCTTTCCATGTCATTAGCAATATTGATATTCAAAGAAAGCATACTAATAACATCACCACCATCATGATTGTTATGCAAATAATAAAGTTCCATAGGTTTTTTAATTTTCTCTTCAAACACATCATGTCCCAAAGCAAGGTAGAGCTTATAAAGATCTCTCATATTTTTGTTGTTTTCCATTAAGCAAAACTAGTGAAAAGACATAAAGAAAACTGAAAGGTAAACTAACAAGACTAAAAAGCAAAGATAAAAGATAGCGTGCAACTCCCCTATCTTGAAGAGTGGAGTCCCCGGCAACGGCGCCAGAAAACTTTGCTTGATGGCTTCTCACCCCTCGTTGGTTACCCCAAGTGGAAGGTTTGAGATGCAGTGTAGCGGAAGTTTTCCCTTGGCAATGATACCAAGGATCGATTTCCCCTGAGACTCCTAGTTTCAACAAGAAGGTGTCAACTGCTAACGGCGCCAGATATTAGCAATCAACGTGGACCTGCACACAGATACAAATAACTTTGCTCCCAACGAGTACAGAGAGGTTGTCAATCCCTCCGGCCTTGTCGTTTACAAAGGGTCAAACGCAAGAGATAATAGTGATATGTGAAACTGTAACTAGTATGTAAAAGCAGAAAGTAAATGGAGGATGTGATCAGTGATGGTAATATGGACCGGGGTCCCATGATTTTCACTAGTGATGTCTCTCTCCCAAAAGACGATAAAACAGCTATGTGAGGTAAACGAATTACAGCTGGGCAATTGACAGAATTATGTGCGCAAACCAATGCTAACTATGTTGCAAGAAAGATAGAGGTTCAAAGCACGGGCGGTACGCCAAGGCAAGTAGACCGAAATACATCTGCGTCTACTACTAATCATCCACCTTGAGATATCTATCCAGAACATCTCGCTGGTATTAAGTTGTGAGTCCCACCCATAGTGTAAACTCAAAGCAACAGACAACTGCATTAAAAGAACTTTGCGTAAAGTAAACAATCCTTGCACCCGCGGGCACAAGCACCGTTGTTTTCCCCCTTGTGGCAACAGCACATCCCCTAGACTCATGTTTCTGTCACTCAAGCTAGTCATCGAGGGGCATGAACCCACAATCAAGCATAACGTTCCCTCTTGGAGTCACTACCTACTACTTGGCCAAAGCAATAAATAACAACGGAGAACATGCAAGAATTACTTACGAACATAAATATAAAAAAGGTGAATCAAATATATTACTCAAACACAATCTGAACATAATCTCACAATCGATCGGATCCCAGCAAACTCAACATAGCAACAGTATAAGGATTACATATGTGCCTCGATCATGTAGGGCAACTCACAAGGTCTAATTAGTGAAGCACAAGAAGGGGAGGAGAACATCACATAGCTACTGGTCATGGACCCATGGTCCAAGGGAGACTACTCACAACTCATCTGGGAGGCGTCCATGGTGGTGGAGAGGCTCCCGATGGTGATCCTCCCCTCCGGCAGGGTGCCGGGAAGAGTTCTTCTGGTGCTCCCGATCTTGGAAGCGCGGCGGCGGCGGAACAGAGATGAGATCGCGAAAAAGGGTTCCGTCCTCGAGGGTTTCGGGACGCGTGTTAAATATATGCCAAAGGGGGGCATCAGCGAAGGCCTGGGGGGCCCAGGCGCCCCCCCCCCCCCCCGGCGCGGCCAGGAGGGGGGGCGCGCCACCAGGGCGCCTGGAGCCCTGGTGGCCCCCCTCCGGCCCTACTTCGACCGTGTGGAAGCTTCCGGAACGCTGATTTTTTATATAATTTTTCCGGGATTTTTCTGGCAGTTTTCGTGACGGGAAAACCTGAAATACAAAAACAGCAGAAAACAGAAACTGGCACTGGGGTGCACTGAGTTAATAGGTTAGTCCAAATATGATCAAAAGTGTATGGAAGTGTATAAATATCATAGCAATATCACCCAAAAGAGGCATGGAGCAAGCAGAAATTATAGATACGTTTTAGACGTATCAGACAGCAGCAAATTTCCCTTAAGTGAGTAACCCAAGGTTTATCGAACTCAGGGAAGTGGAGGTTGAACGTACCCCTTTCAAGCAACCCTGCAATCAAGATACAAGAATTCTCTTGTGTCCCCAACACACCTAATACACTTGTCAGATGTATAGGTGCACTAGTTCGGCGAAGAGATGGTAAAATATGGATGATAGGAGTGGCAAAGCAAAGTAATATAAATCTGTAATAAAAAGTGCAGCAAGCAAACAAGTGGTAAACGTGAGCACAAATGGTATTGCAATGGTGGAAACAAGGCCTAGGCTTCATACTTTCACTAGTGGCAACTCCCAACAACATTTACATAGTCTAATCACATGATATTTCCCATAAAACATGCAATGGAGACGCACTCGGAGGTCATTCCTTTGTGGTCAAGAGAGGACGAAAATTATGTAGGGCTACAAAAGCACACCTCAAAGTTCGTAGTTCTCAATCTATGGATTTCCCAATGTCACCGCGGCCATCCAAAGAGAGTACCACAATCACCACAACATATCTCCAGGATAGTCAAAGACAAGCACCAAGAGACTCTCAATCTTCAATCAACACACAAAAGAAGAAATCACTCATGAAAATATTCTTCTAATCCATGTCCAATAGACCGCTGTCACCTTGGTCTCGGGGATTATACTAGATAAAGACAAGTGAGTACATCAATTCAATACATAGAGGGAGGGGAAATATCATGGGATCACCCTAGATTAACATAGCCTATGATCACAACGAAGATCACATCATGGGAGAGAGAATTGACCACATAGCTACTGGTAGAAACCTCAGCCCCAAGGAGGAACTACTCCCGCATCATGGAGGGAAGAAGCAACGTCGATGGAGATGAATCCGGGGGCACTTCCCCGTCCCGGCAAGATGCCGGCACAGGAATTCTGGTCCCCCGAAACTTGGTGGCGATGGCGGCGGAGATCGGAATTGCTTCTGGAGAAAAGGGTTCTGGAATCAGGGTTTCCGCGACGGGAGAAATATATATGCGAAGGGGGGTCACCAGAGGCGGAGCCGGGGCCCCAGGCGCCCCCCTGGCGCGGCCAAGGGTGGGGCCGCGCCGGGTGGCCGCCTGGGCCCCCCTTGCTCCCCTCTGGCCCCGCTTTGGTTATTCGCAAAGCTTCATGTACGCTGATTTTTCCTGTATTTTCCCGGAATTTTTAGAGCACTTTTAATATGGGGGAAACCTGAAATAGAAAAATAGCAGAAAACTGGAACTGGCACTGTGGTGCACTGAGTTAATAGGTTAGTCCAAATATGATCAAAAGTGTATGGAAGTGCCTAAATATCATAGCAATATCACACAAAAGAAGCATGGAGCAAGCAGAAATTATAGATACATTTTGGACGTATCAACATCCCCAAGCTTAATTCCTGCTCGTCCTCGAGTAGGTAAATGATAACAAGCATAATTTCTGTGGTGACATGCTACCAACCATATGAGAACTTTTTAAGTAAAGCAATCAAGGCATGTAATGCAATTCAAGTCATAACAAGCAAGAGTATATATTAGCATTGTAACAAGCAACATAAGGACATAAAGGTGCAAGAGCTCTCGCTGTCCGTGACTCGAATGTCTCCAAATGGTGTTTGCGTGCAAGAAAGGGGATAGGGATATATGAGAGAGTAAAACATAGTTTTTGTATTGTTGAGAACTTAATCTACTAAAGTTTCACACTTGGTCTTCTTTGGAATCTTATCTTGACTCATCCCCAGACCGTCAGCCAGGTAGAAGTCAAAATGATCCACTCCCTTTCGATATTTTGAGCACTCATGCAATGGATGAGCGTAAGCAAGAAAGTTAACACTTAGGATGGCAAAGAGAGAAAAATGATGAAGGGGGAAGACAAAAAAAAGGTGTGAAAGGCTCACATCAATGAGGACAATCATAGGCGAGAGAAAGCCAAATGATAGATATGATGTGAGGAGTAGGGATTGCCATGCGACGGATGCACATATGAGCTAGGGTAAGCTCTCCAATGGAACTAGTGGGGGTGCATCCAACTTGCTTGCTCAAGAAGACCTAGAGCTCTTTTGAGGAGGCTCATCATTGGAATATACAAGCCAAGTTCTATAGTGTGAAGGTCCCCACATAGCTATATGCATGAATGATAATCTCTATGGAGTACAAGGTATAAGATGGAGTACGAGTGTGGATCTCTCAAAAGGAATAGTAGTGTGCCCCCTTCTCTCTTTTTATTTCTTTTTTTTCTATTTTTTTGTGGCCTCAATGGATCTTTCTATTTAACTCTCATTTGTCCTCTTAGGGATCTTTTGATTTTGTCCTCTTTGGGATCTTTTCCTCACTTTAGGGGCAACACTCTATGTATTGCAAGAAGTATAGAAGATCTTTCACACTTTACAAAAGTACTCAACATAAAGAAAATGAAACTATCATGATGTATGCAAATGTATGCCTCTGCTAGTGTAGCAGGATATGCAATGATACTAGCGCGTCATGTAGCAATGATTAGGGCAAGGCCCAACTAGCATGCGGCTCATCGATCAAGCAAAAATCATGTATGACATGAAGATCAAGTCATGAGAAGATGGATGTTGCATGGCAATGTATCTCGGAAAGGCTATGGAAATGCCTTGATAGGTAGGTATGGTGGCTGTTTTGAGGAAGGGTATAATGGGGCTTATGATGACAGAGCGTATCGTGCCAAGGATTTGGATGCACCGGCGAAGTATGCGCCAACTCTCGAGGTGAGAAAGGGCAATGCACGGTACCGAAGAGGCTAGAAAAATATGGCTAGGTGGAAGTGTCAACTTTCGAATACTCACATTAGTCCGAAGAACTCATGCACTTATTATCGGTAACTCTCAATCTAATTAGGAGGTTCACAAAGAGACAAGTACCCCGAGGAGGAGTGTATGGGGGTTTGGTTATCCTTGCGCATCCTCGACTCATGGTACGTGAGTGTACTCTAATATTCGATCCCTCCAAAGATTAGTGATCCATCTAGTAGCTAAAGTTCTCAACTATTTTGTAGGTTTTCGAAAATAAACACGGATTGCCCAAAATACGACATCTATCACTAATAGGCTAAAGCTCTTGACACCAAAAGTTCAGACATTACTCATGGCAATACCTCAAAACTATTCCAAGTTACTACTAAAATTAAATAGCAACCTCAAATACCTACTTTAAGTTAAGACACACAACTCAGTGCAACAGGCAAACTCTCTTAACAAGATAAACATGAAAACTCAAGAGAGTTCAGCAACCAACTAAACAAAAGCTCTTTAAAAAGAAAAGCATGAAAACTAAGAGCTAAACATGACAGCAGCTATGGAAAGACAAAGAACACACACAGCAAAGATAAGCATGAAAATTCTATGTTGTGTTCTAGGTTGAAGTGGAGCGTGTTTCTCTCCCACACAAAGAAAGCTGGGTTCTAACTTGTTACAAACAGCAAGCAAAGCTAAAGAAAACTAAAAAGGAAACTAAGAGCAAGACGCTCCAAGCATAGCACATAACACATGAAGTGATAATTATAGTGGAACGAAAGACGAACGATAATTGTTGATGGAGAAGGGGATGCATGGGGGCATACCCAAGCTTGAGCGTTTGACCCTCCTGAATCTTCTTTTATCATCTTCCCTCGCACACTCAAAAAATCCCTTCATACATAACTCATCATAATCTGATTAGCGAGGTTAGTACCCACAATAAAATAATTTTTGCCTACCGGAAATAAAGATAATCTTGAAGAGCTATTGTTTCTCAAGATTGCCAAAAGGTTTTTGCAAAGAAAAAGCAAGCTCAAGGTTTGCAAAACGAAGAAAAGGCAAAACAGGACAGAATCTGTGAAAAACAGACCAGCAGGTAGTAATTAATTTTTTAGGGGCACTTCTGCAACTCAAATCAAAAAACTCAGAACATACGCTCGAAAGCCAATTGTATAGAGCACGCTGTCAAGAAAATTCAGATCAAAAAGATGATCTGGTGATTTTATTCGAATTTTTCTGTCCAAGGACAGAATCTGTTTTCTGGACAGCACGTCACAACTTTTGAACTTTCTTGCAATCGGAGGCTAAACTTGGCACAAAGCTGAAAAGAAAAGATACAATGATGTTGCTACAGTAGTAACAAACATCAAGACCACTAAAAACTAAAAGAACAAACTGAAAGCAAAGATAACAAGGGTTGTCTCCCTAGAGCTCTTTCTTTATAGCCATAAAGATAGGCTTAAGATTTTAATGATGCTCTCGTAGGAATAAGAGTTGAAGAACAAAAGAGAGCATCAAGAAGCAAATACCAAACACATTTAAGCCTAACATGCTTCCTATGCATAGGAATATTGCAATAGAATAATTCATTGAAGCACAAAGCAATAAGCATAG
Source organism: Secale cereale (assembly GCA_902687465.1). Taxonomy (NCBI): domain Eukaryota; kingdom Viridiplantae; phylum Streptophyta; class Magnoliopsida; order Poales; family Poaceae; genus Secale; species Secale cereale. The sequence goes on from LR738710.1 coordinate 137,689,174, forward strand.
GAAGACAAAACAAGTGCAGCTTCAAAACCTTCAACATAGAGAGAGGGAACTTGATATTATTGAAATATCTATAAGCATATGTTCCCTTCTCATAATAATTTTCAGTGGGATCACGAATAAACTCAACAATATAAGCATCACATAAAGCATTGTTACCATGATCCACATGCAAAAAGGTACTCTTACTCTCCACGTAAGCATAATCTTTCTCATTGGTAATAGTGGGAGTAGGACTATCATAAACAACTTGAACACTATAGATTAATTGTGTATTAGGAAGATGGTGTTCAACAAGGGAGTAATTCCCTCCATGATTATGACAAGTTTCATAAGGATAATCTCTCCTTATGTCATAGGTACCTTTATAATCACTATAGATTGGAGTTATAACATCATCATAGTAGAGAAGAGCATTATCATTGCTAGCAACTATATTTGTAAACATGTTGTCTTTATTCTTACTAGCAAAAGAATTATCAGTTATCACATCACTAGTGGGTAAAGGATTTGCAATCATATCATCCCCAAGCTTAGAGCTTTCCATATCATCACTTTCAGAGTTGGTACCCAAAAGATTTTCAAGATCATAAGTAGCATTATCATCATTTTCCCAATCACAATAAGTAACATGCATATCATAATCAAAATCATCTTCAATAGTACCTACGGACGTATCATCAAGATGATAATTAAGGCAATAAACTTCACCTTCTTCTTTAAACTTACAACCGTTAGGATAAAAGTTGATGGGAGGAATATGCTCAGGCCAGGTTGATACCCATTCTTCTTCCTTCTTGCTCCTCTTCCTCCTCCTCTTCTTTTTCTTCTTCTTCACCTTAGGAGGGAGTGGTTGGAGATGAAGCTTCTCCACATATCCTGGTTTATCATTAGAAACAACAGGGGAAACTTGGGAGGAACTCTCCTTTTTATTAGCAGAAATATAAGAGACATTTTTATACTTTGGTAAAGTTCCCTCCTTTCTAATCTTACTTATGTAATCATTTTTATGGCAATTAACAACACAATAGAGATGGCAATTTTGCAAAGTGTTTTTTATTCCTATGGCATTAACATCTAGCCAAGAAGTCTTTTCTGATAACTCTTCACACATCAAAAATAACATAAGCTCATCATAAAGATCAGGGGTGATCATGTTATCACACAACTGGTTAACAGTTATGTTTTGAAAGTGCATGCATTAAAAATTAAAGTGGCCCTCTATACAGCAAAGTTCATAAGTAAAAGGATAAAGGTCACACAATTCTCTAGCAATTTCATTTAAATCTTTGACCCAAGTGATTGTTCTTTCATGCTTATGTTGCTTACAATACTTCTCTTCTTCAATCATAGGCCTTTCATAAGGTCTATCCACTCCACAAAAATTAACATGCTTATATAAAACTTCATTTTTAGGAATTAGATCATGCATGTTGCAATCATCATGAACAATTTCATTTTCTTTGCAAATCTTTTTAAAAGGTTCATGATGCTTGATCCAATCCTCCTTAGGCATATTAAGATGTGAAGCAAAAGATTTGAGGAAATCAACAAGGAGTTGAGAATCAAGCCCAAACTTAGCACTAAACTTATTAAAACTTGTAGTTTCAACAAAGGACTTAATGCAATCATACTCATAAATTATACCTGACTCTTTACCTTTGTCGATCTCCCAATCTTCAGTGTTGCGTTGAATTCTTTCAAGGAGTTCCCATTTAGCATCAATCTTTTCGTTTGTGAAAGAACCCATAGAGGAAGCATCGAGCAAATCTTTATCCTGTCGAGAGAGCCTCGCATAGAAATTAGTAATAATCATATCTTTTGGGAGCCCATGGTTAGGACATTTTAGCATTAACGTTTTCAGTCTCCCCCAAGCTTGAGCTGTGCTCTCTCCGTCATGAGGATAGAAATTATAAACATAATTCCTATTCTCATGGACTTCATGAAGAGGATAAAACTTGGAGTAAAAGAGAGACTGGATCTCTTCCCAATCCAGCAGGTGAGAGTCATCTAGTAGCCTATACCATTCCAATGCTTTTCCTTTCAGTGACAAGGCAAATAATTTCCTCATGACTCCATCTCTTGTCAAACCTGAAATCTTAAACAACTCACAAAGTTCTGTAAGTTTCAACAAATGAATACTAGGATTGACTATCCCATCATAACAATCATTCCTAATTATTTCAATTATCCCAAGTGGTATTTGGAACGGGATACATTCAGTAGGTGGAGGAAACTTCTCCACCACGGGTGTGGTAGAGCGGCCTTCCCCAAGCAGCGAACTAAGAGTGCAGTTTTCCATAAACATAACTAGTGAAACTAAAAACAAGAAACGAAAAGATTTAATTGCAAGATCTAAAGATGTACCTTCAAACACTTACTTCCCCGGCAACGGCGCCAGAAATAGCTTGATGTCTACTACACGCTTCTATTCCTGTAGACAGTGTTGGACCTCCAAGAGCAGAGGTTTGTAGGACAACAGCAAATTTCCCTTAAGTGAGTAACCCAAGGTTTATCGAACTCAGGGAAGTGGAGGTTGAACGTACCCCTTTCAAGCAACCCTGCAATCAAGATACAAGAAGTCTCTTGTGTCCCCAACACACCTAATACACTTGTCAGATGTATAGGTGCACTAGTTCGGCGAAGAGATGTTAAAATATGGATGATAGGAGTGGCAAAGCAAAGTAATATAAATCTGTAATAAAAAGTGCAGCAAGCAAACAAGTGATAAACGTGAGCACAAATGGTATTGCAATGGTGGAAACGAGGCCTAGGCTTCATACTTTCACTAGTGGCAACTCCCAACAACATTTACATAGTTTAATCACATGATATTTCCCATAAAACATGCAATGGAGACGCACTCGGAGGTCATTCCTTTGTGGTCAAGAGAGGATGAGAATTATGTAGGGCTACAAAAGCACACCTCAAAGTTCGTAGTTCTCAATCTATGGATTTCCCAAAGTCACCGCGGCCATCCAAAGAGAGTACCACAATCACCACAACATATCTCCAGGATAGTCAAAGACAAGCACCAAGAGACTCTCAATCTTCAATCAACACACAAAAGAGGAAATCACTCATGAAAATATTCTTCTAATCCATGTCCAATAGACCGCTGTCACCTTGGTCTTGGGGATTATACTAGATAAAGACAAGTGAGTACATCAATTCAATACATAGAGGGAGGGGAAATATCATGGGATCACCCTAGATTAACATAGCCTATGATCACAACGAAGATCACATCATGGGAGAGAGAATTGACCACATAGCTACTGGTAGAAACCTCAGCCCCGAGGAGGAACTACTCCCGCATCATGGAGGGAGGAAGCAACGTCGATGGAGATGAATCCGGGGGCACTTCCCCGTCCCGGCAGGATGCCGGCACAGGAATTCTGGTCCCCCGAAACTTGGTGGCGATGGCGGCGGAGATCGGAATTGCTTCTGGAGAAAAGGGTTCTGGAATCAGGGTTTCCGCGACGGGAGAAATATATATGTGAAGGGGGGTCACCAGAGGCGGAGCCGGGGCCCCAGGCGCCCCCCTGGCGCGGCCAGGGGTGGGGCCGCGCCGGGTGGCCGCCTGGGCCCCCCTGGCTCCCCTCTGGCCCCAATTTGGTTATTCGCGAAGCTTCCTGTATGCTGATTTTTCTTGTATTTTTTCCGGAATTTTTAGAGCACTTTTAATATGGGGGAAACCTGAAATAGAAAAACAACAGAAAACAGGAACTGGCACTGTGGTGCACTGAGTTAATAGGTTAGTCCAAATACGATCAAAAGTGTATGGAAGTGCATAAATATCATAGCAATATCACACAAAAGAAGCATGGAGCAAGCAGAAATTATAGATACGTTTTGGACGTATCACCACCTCGCCGCTGCCATTCTCCGGCAACTGAATCCCGTCGGAGTGCCGCCCTGACCCTGCTTTCCCTCACGCCTCCTCCTGCCCGTTCCTTTTCCCCTCTCTCTCATGTCTCTGCCTGTCTCACAGGGAACCGCCATGGCCGACGGCCTCCTCAAGCCCCGTCGCTGCCGGGAACGAGTTCTCCTGCGCTTGGATCCGGACGCCACCGAGCTCCCGCGTCGGCGACCAAGACCCCTCCCCGTCTCTGCATCCCTGGTACTAAATCGAACGCCAAGCTTCGCCCACTGGAGCCGAGGCTGCCGCCCGCGTGCGTTGACCGCGCTAGGATGAACGCGCCGGCACCCAGTCCTGCTCGATCCGGTCGGGTGCGGTGACCGCACCCGTTAACTCTGCCTCGACCCGATCCAGGGAGCGACCCTGGCCTGGGCCACATCTTGTGCGGAGGCCCAGCAAGCAAGCCTCTCCTCCCTCTCCACAATTTGGGCTTGGCCCATGGGTGAGCAACCCCCAAGCGCCCTCCGTTTTTTTTTCTTTTTGTTGGTCCAGATCCAGTTTCAGCCCGTAGACGTTTTTTATTCCTTTTGCGAATTTAGCTATTAATCCAGTTGCTGCAGTTTTATAAAAAAGTCCTCAAACTTCATGCATATAATAACTTCACAACTGTACATCTTATGCAAAAAATTTATATATATAAAATGCTCATAATTTTGTGTAGATTAATAATATGCCACTTTCACCCCTGTTTAAAATGTTTAAAATGATGTTTGTTTAAATTTGCTCAAATAACTTGTTAAAATGGTTTAATTCATAACTAAATAACCCTAGCTCCAAATTTAATAAACTTTATATGTAAATGGGGTGGAAAAATGTGTAGAATAACATGTTGCACTCTGTTTTGATGTTTAACAACTTTAAAATGTGGTAATAGGCAGAACAGTACCAAATTCGTAAATATGCACATGAGGAGTTTCCGGAATTGTTGTTGTTATTTCCGGCCTCATTTAAAATGACTAAATAGGTAGTTTGTTTTTGCTTCACCTCTTGTCATGTTAACAAACATTTAATCTTGTCTTGTAAATAAACGAGAGTCAACTAAATAAATAAAATGTGGTGTTTCGTCAATATGCAACTCGTTGCATATTGAGCTCCACTTAACTTGTAGTATTGTTTGTGCACCTTGCCATGCCATGCATATTTAAACCGGACATGCATCATACTTGGATGTGCATCGTATGCCATGTTAATGCTTATGTGTTTACCGTGTTGTTTGCTTCTTTCCGGTATGCTTCTCTTGTTAGCTTCGGGTTCATTCCGGAGTTGTGAGGATCCGTTCGAGTACTTCATGGACTTGTTCTTCTTCCTTGCGGAATCCCAGGCAAGATGACCATACCCTTGGATACATTTACTATCATTGCCATGCTTAGTTGTCTCGATGCTATCGTTACATGTCGCGCTACCCATCATTATTGTCAGCCTCTCCTTGTTGCCATGAAACCTATAACCTTTGAAACCTTCCTAGCAAAACCATTGTTTGGCTATGTTACTCGCTTGCTCAGCCCCTCTTATAGCGTTGCTAGTTGCAGGTGAAGATGAAGATTGTTCCATGTTGGAACTTGATGCTTTGGGAATATCACAATATATATTATTATTATTAACACACCTATACACTGGGCATGGGCGGAAGGCTTGGCCTTTTGCTCGGTGTTTTGTTCCACTCATGCCACCTTAGGAGCCGATAAACCGGCATTATGTTCCTTGATTTTGCGTTCCTTACACGGTTGGGTATATGGAGACCCCTTGACAGTTCAACTTTGGATAAAACTCCTCCAGCAAGGCCCAACATTGGTTTTAATTTGCCTCATAATAAACACTTAATTAATTAATTGCATAGGGGGTCATGTCCCCGGGTTCTTAATTCTACATAACAAGGGGGGCCAGTGTTGATGGTGTTGGTCCCAAACTAGAGCCACTTGCGGTGCCACCCAGTTATCTGGGGTCTTCGGTTGCTGTACGTAGTGCTCATCCGGATGTGGCCTGAGACGAGATGCGCGTGGCTACCATCAAGGTGTCGGCACGCCGGGAGGTCTTGCTGGACTTGTTTTACCATTGTCGAAATGTCTTGTGCACCGGGATACCGAGCCTGATCGGATTTCCCTAAGATAAGGGGTAATAATTATTATTACTTCAGCTGATCGTGAGAGCTTGTGATGGGCTAAGTTGGGACACCCCTGCAGGGTTATGATCTTTCGAAAGCCGTGCCCACGGTTATGTGGCAGATTGGAATTTGTTAATGTCCGGTTGTAGAAAACTTGACAGAGGATCCGAAGTAAAACACACAACCGTGTGAGTAACCGTGACTGTCTCTTTTCACTTTGAGAAGAGTACACGATGGGATTATGTTTGACTCGTAGATAGTTTAGGATCTTTAGCGATCACTGCTAGTTTGCGACCGTTTGCGTAGATGATCATCTTATTCTTGTACTCGTAAGTTAGCCACCATATTATGCTTAGCCGCTGCTGCAACCTCACCACTACCCTTCTCCATACCCATAAAGCTTTGCTAGTCTTGATACCCATGGTTGTGGGATTGTTGAGTCCTCGTGGCTCACAGATACTACAACACCAGATGCAGGTTCAGCCGAGAATGATGCAGGAGCTGGTTCAAGTACTTCACTGGGAGCTCGATGAAGAGAGTGGCCGTATGTATGTGACGTGTTTCGACGGTCAGTAGTGGTTCCTACTAGGGGCGATCGGGACCTTGTGTTGTTCATTTATTTGGTATCTTTCATTTGGATCTTCGTCCGTAGTCGGACTGTGATGTTATTTGGATGATGATTTGCTTATGTAATGTATTGTGTGACGTGGCGAGTGTAAGCCAACTATCCTTTTGCAATTTCATCCCTATTTTTACATGAGTCGTGCAAAGATACCAAACTTGAGATCATTCTAGAATGGGCTTATACCTTTAAGTCGTGCCTCGACACGTAGGAGGTATAATCCCATCCTGGGCATTACAATAGAAGTGGATGCACAAGCAGTATTCCCGCTTAGTACAAGTGAATGCTAGAAAGAGACTGGGAAGCGACCAGCTAGAGAGCGACAACTGTCAAGAACATGCATTAAAATTAATCAACAATGAGTGCAAGCATGAGTACGATATAAATCACCATGAACATAAATATCATGGAGGCTATGTTGATTTTGTTTCAACTACATGCGTGAACATGTGCCAAGTAAAACCACTTGAATCATTCAAAGGAGGATACCATCCTATCATACCACATCACAACCATTTTAATAGCATGTTGGCACACAAGGAAGACCATTATAAACTCCTAGCTAATTAAGCATGGCATGAGAAGCTATGATCTCTAATTGTCATTGCAAGTATGTTTCATTCATAATAGGCTCAATCAGGAACGACGAACTATCATATTGACAAAAAAAGAGGTCGAGTTCATACCAGCTTTTCTCATCTCAATCAGTTCATCATATATCGTCATTATTGCCTTTCACTCGCACGACCGAACGGTGTGGATAATAATAATAGTGCACGTGCATTGGACTAAGCTAGAATCTGCAAGCATTTAATACAAGGGAGAAGACAAAGTAATATGGCTCTTGGTTAAATCAACAATAATGCATATAAGAGCCACTAAGCATTTTCATCATGGTCTTCTCCTCTTGAACCCCAAAGAAAAGAAAAGAAATAAACTGTTTACACGAGAAAGCTCCCAATAAGCAAAAGAAGAACAAAAAATCTTTTTAGGTTTTCTTTTAATTACTACTACTACAGGCATAGAAAGTAAACTAGGTAATAGCTACAACTAATTTTTTTGTTTTTCTTAAGATTTTTCTAACACACAAGAAAAAGGCTTAGAAAAGAAAATAAACTAGCATGGATGGTACAATGAAAAAGTATGAGCACTGACTACTAGAATGAGTGTGTGAACATGAATGTAATGTCGGTGAGAAATACGTACTCCCCCAAGCTTAGGCTTTTGGCCTAAGTTGGTCTATGGCCAGTACTGGCCTGGCGGATATCCAAAGTCGTAGTTGGGGTTGTACTAAAATGCAGCTGCTATTGCCTGTTGAGCTGCAGCTTGGAGACGAGCTACCTTCGTCCTTTCCTCATACTCGTTCGCCTCCTCCCTGATTATAACATATCTCCTTTTCGCCTGAAAGTCAAAGAAAGTAGGAGCAAGGAGAGCAATGTGGACAGTGTGACGCCTGTCAAAGATTAGTCGGTATTGGCGGGATTGTTCATCCCTCGCAACGAACTGATGGTGAACCATATCATTAAAATCTAGATAAGCAGGAGGCAACTTCACATCGTTCTCGTGTATGGGCACATGAAGATAATTATCCAAGCGAGTTGCATAAATTCCACCAAACAAATGTCCATTTAAACCATTAAGATGTAACCTTCGTGCAACAATGGCCGCCAAATTATATTGTCTATCACCTAATACCGCACTTTTTAGGACACTAAGATTTGGAACGCACATGTGGCAAGCCTCATCTTTACTGTTAATGCAGCTACCAATGAAGAGAGCAAAATAATAAATGGCAGGGAAATGAATGCTCCCTATGGTAGCTTGTGTGATTTCTCTAGATTCCCCCACAGTGATACTAGCTAGAAAATCCTTATACTCGGACTTGCGAGGTTCACCAACATTACCCCACTATGGGAGTTTACAAGCATCATAAAATCTTCTAGGTCCATAGTATAAGATTTATCATAAAGATCAAACAAGACAGTGTGAGAATTACGTGAAGATGTAAATTTAAACCTTCTCACAAAGGAATCAGTTAAGTAGAGGTATTGTGGGTACTTATCTGACATGAAGTCCTCAATATCAGCATTACGCACATATGTGTAAAATTCTACCTTGATACCTGCTTGGATAATAAACTCCTCTAACGGCCATTCACAAGGCCGCACTTGAGCTTCCCTCGGTAGTTCATCGCCCGGCTCATGTATCGCGAGCATTGGTCATTGCTTCCTTGATAGATTTTCCTATGCATTTTCTCTGAAAATTTTCTGAAATTTTTAGTAACTCAAAATGAAAGTGAACCAAACTCAACAAGATTGATAGCAACTACTTCCACAAGTGCCTAGAGACTATATCATGCATTAGAACCACTTTTGACCACATAAATTTGACATGCAAGCTCAAGAATAGGGTCACCTAAGCAGAAAAAAATTGCAATAAATAAAGCACTAGAACAAAAACTAATTGGACCATTGGAGGAGTCACATACCGAAGAACAATCTCCCCAAACAGTTTTGTGAATGGAGCTTTGAGCAAGGAGATTGAAAATGGCAGCAAGATGAGCTAGAACACGAGTTTGAGCTATGGGAGGATTTTTTATGGAGGAGGATGAAGTGTGTGGGTGCTGGAGTAAGTGGTCAGAGGGGGCCACGTGGCACTACAGGAAACAGGTAATTTGCCGTCTGTGGATCACAGACGGCAAAGACCCAAATCCAGACGGCAAAGATTTTGCCGTCAGGAAGCAGACGGCAAAGATAAGTCGGCAAAGAATACTTTGCCGTCAGCCTTTTGTCGAGATGACAGCAACGATTTTGCCGTAAGTCAATACAGTTTTGCCGTGTGCTGCAAAAATAACAGACGGCAAAAAAAGTGTTCTTTGCCATCAGCCAAAACATGTGCTTTGCCGTCATCCAGACTAAAGTACAGACGGCAAAGATTGTTTTTTTTTTAAATAATGTCCGAGCAGAGCATCTTGCCGTACTAAGGAACAACAAACCAAAACAGGTTCAGCTCATGGAGATTTTCGATTCGACATGTCCGTGCTGTCTTGCATTAATTGGTGGAGTTACAGAGAAGTTACATGGCTGTCCTGAAAATTTACAGAAGAACCCCTAGAAAGTTAAAAGAAAAAGCAATCAAGTCCTCCATCGCGCCAGCCGCCCTTCTTCTCTCCGGGGACAATACCAGAGGGACACCATTGCCGCCACCTCGCCCTGCTCACCGCGCCGCTCGCCCGGCCATACTCGCCTTGCCACCGGACAGCCACGCTCGCCCGCGCCACTCACCCAACCCTGGCATCCGCTCCACCACCCGGTCATGCTCGCTGGTTCCTGGAGAGAGAGGGGCGGGGCACCACCGCGCGCTAGTGCAGTGTTGGGCGGCCGACACCGGAGGCAGGAGCTCGAGGGAAGAGGCCACCGCACACCCAAGGGAAGAAGCCGTCGCGCGCCATGCTCGATGCCCGTGCGTCCGCCATGCTCATCGTCCACGCATCCGGGGGCAGGCGGGGGCGACGGAGGATGGCGCCGGGGCCAATGGCCGGCAGGGTCGACGGGGGACGGGGATGGGGCCAGCGGCCAGTGGGGGCGACGCGGGACGGGCGCCGAGGTCAGCCGAGGCAACACGGGACGGGCGCCGAGGTCGGCCGAGGCGACGTGGGACGGGCACCGAGGTCAGTGGAGGTGACGCGGGGCCGGGGACAGGGGCTGGCGGGCGCGACAGGGGCCGACGGCCGGCGGGCAAGACGGGGGCCGGGATGGCAAGAAAGGCCATGGCCGACGAGGCAGAGGCCAGAAGGAGAGGTTGCGGCGGGTGCTGGTGGTGTGCAGATCGAGAGGGAGAGAGACGAACGAGGGAATAGTGGTGGGGCGTGGGGGCGTCGAAAGGATAAGGTGGAGAGAGGGCGTGGGACGTGGGTCTGGTTGGTTTTGCCTCGTGGGGATCTGCGGACGAGATTCAGCCATGTCAGCGATCCGCGTGATGATCCGTGGACTTGTGTTTTCTCTTTGCCGTCTGTGGTTGTATAAACATACGGCAAAGTAAGCACACTTTGTCGTCTGTACACAAAAATACAGACGGCAAAGATCTTTGCCGTCTGCCGTTTATATTATAGACGGCAAAGTGTGCCCTTTGCCATCTATAATCAAAAAGGCAGACGGCAAAGATCTTTGCCGTCTGTATTTTTGTGTACAGACGGCAAAGTTTTCTCTTTGCCGTCTGTAATTAAAAAAGTAGACGGCAAAGTCTATTTTGCCGTTACTTTTTCTTTGCCGTCTACTGATGATGGCAAACCCTTTCTTTGCCGTCTGCCCCGATGAAATGCTGACGGCAAAGAAAATACTGACGGCAAATCTCCTGTTTCCTGTAGTGTGGGGCCCACGAGGCAGGGGGCGCGCCCTGTACCCTCGTGGCCAGGTGTTGGCTCCCCCTGCTGTGTTCTTAGTGCCAAATATTCTTAAATATTCTAGAAAAAATCATATTTCATTTTCGGGGCATTTGGAGAACTTTTATTTTTGGGGTATTTTTTTATTGCAAGGATAACTCCGAAAACAGACAGAAAATACTATTTTTGCTTTATTTAAATTAAATAACAAAAAGTAAAAAGAGGATACAGAGAGTTGTGCTTTCTAAATTCTTCCATCTCATGCTGATCAAAAGGAATCCATTAACAAGGTTGATCAAGGCTTGTTAATAAACTCTTTCTGAATAACATGAAACCGGAGAACTTTCGAATAACACTAGGTTACCTCAATGGGGATATGTATGTCCCCAACAATAAGAATGTCATATTTCTTCTTGACAATAGGAAGAGGAAATTCAAAACCTCCAATAGTAATCGTTGAAATTTTTCCAATAGAATTGATATTGTGGACTTGAGGTTGTTTCCTCAGAAAGTGTAATGTATGCTCATTACCATTAACATGAAAAGTGACATTGCCTTTGTTGCAATCAATAACAGCCCCTGCAGTATTCAAAAAGGGTCTACCAAGGATAATAGACATACTATCGTCCTCGGGAATATCAAGAATAACAAAGTCCGTTGAAATAGTAACGTTTGCAACCACAACAGGCACATATTCACAAATACCGACAGGTATAGCAGTTGATTTATCGGCCATCTGCAAAGATATTTCAGTAGGTGTCAACTTATTCAGATCAAGTCTACGATATAAAGAGAGAGGCATAACACTAACACCGGCTCCAAGATCACATAAAGTAGTTTTAACATAGTTTCTTTTAATGGAGCATGGTATAGTTGGTACTCCTGGATCTCCTAGTTTCTTTGGTATTCCACCTTTAAAAGTATAATTGGCAAGCATGGTGGAAATTTCAACTTCAGGTATCTTCCTTTTATTTGTAATAATATCTTTCATATACTTAGCATAAGGATTTGTTTTAAGCATATCAGTCAAACGCATATGCAAAAAGATAGGTCTAATCATTTCAGCAAAGCGCTCAAAATCCTCGTCATCCTTTTTCTTGGATGGTTTAGGATTTGTTTTCGTCATTCTTTCTTTACCGTGCTTCCTAGCAACAAAGTCTATTTTATCATAACATTGATTCTTTGATTGTGGGTTATCAAGATCAACATCAGGTTCAATCTCTACATCATCGTTGTTGCTAGGTTGAGCATCATCCTTAACATTATCACTAGGTTCATGTTCATTACCAGATTGTGTTTTAGCATCAGAAATAGAAATATCATTGGGATTCTCAGGTGTGTCAATAACAGGTTCACTAGAAGCATGCAAAGTCCTATCATTTTTCTTTTTCTTCTTCTTAGAAGAACTAGGTGCATCTACATTAGTTCTCTGAGAATCCTGCTCAATTATCTTAGGGTGGCCCTCGGGATACAGAGGTTCCTGAGTCATTCTACCTCCTCTAATCACAACTCTAATAGCATTATCGTTTTTCTTACTATTTAATTCATTGAGAAAATCATTTTGTGCTTTAAGTACTTGTTCTACTTGAGTGGTAACCATAGAAGCATGTTTACTAATGAGTTTAAGTTCACCTTTAACTCTAGACATATATTCACTCAAGTGTTCAATCATATAAGCACTGCGTTTTAATTGTCTACCAACATAAGCATTGAAGTTTTCTTGTTTAACAATAAAATTGTCAAACTCATCTAAGCATTGGCTAGCAGACTTATAACGAGGAATATCACCTTCATCAAATCTATAAAGATAATTTACCTTTACTACCTGTGTCGGGTTATCAAGACCATGTATTTCTTCAACAAGTGGCAAATTCTTAACATATTCAGCTTTAATACCTTTTTCTTTCATAGATTTCTTTGGCTCTTGCATATCTTCAGGACTGAGAAATAGAACACCCCTTTTCTTAGGAGTTGGCTTAGGAGCTGGTTCAGGTAGTGTCCAATTGTTTTCATTACTCAATATATTATTCAATAGCAATTCAGCTTGATCAACAGTTCTTTCCCTGAAAACACAACCAGCACAACTATCGAGGTGGTCTCTGGAAGCATCGGTTAGTCCATTATAAAAGATATCAAGTATTTCATTTTTCTTAAGAGGATGATCAGGCAAAGCATTAAGTAATCGGAGAAGCCTCCCCGAAGCTTGTGGGAGACTCTCTTCTTCAATTTGCACAAAATTATGTGTTTCCCTTAACGCAGCTTGTTTCTTATAAGCGGGAAAATATTTAGCAGAGAAGTAATAAATCATATCCTGGGGACTACGCACAAAACCAAGATCAAGAGAATTAAACCATGTTTTAGCATCACCCTTTAACGAGAACGTAAAAAGCTTAAGGATATAATAGTAACGAATTTTTTCCTCATTGGTGAACAGGGTGGCTATATCATTCAGTTTAGTAAGATGTGCCACAACAGTTTCAGATTCATAGCCATGGAAAGGATCAGATTTAACCAAAGTAATTAACTCAGGATCGACAGAGAAATCATAATCCTTATCAGAAATACAGATAGGTGAAGTAGCAAAAGCACGGTCATATTTCATTCTAGCATTCAAAGACTTTTCTTTCAGCTTAGCTAACAGTTTCTTAAGATCATATCTATCATTGCAAGCAAGACAGTCTCTAGCTTTTTCTTCATCCATAACATAGCCATCAGGCACAACAGGCAATTCATATCTAGGGGGAGAATATTCATCATCACTTTAATCAATATTATCAGTTTCAATAATTTCTTTCTCTCTAGCCCTAGCAATTTGTTCATCAAGAAATTCACCTAGTCGCATAGTATTATCAAGCATGGAAGTAGTTTCATCATAAGTATCATGCATAGCAGAAGTGGCATCATCAAGAACATGCGACATATCAGATTCAATAGTAGGAGTAGGTGTCTCAAATTTACTCATAACAGAGGGTGAATCAAGTGCAGAGCTAGATGGCAGTTCCTTACCTCCCTTAGTAGTTGAGGGATAAATTTTGGGTTTTTCGTCTTTCAAGTTCTTCATAGTGATCAAAAGATATAAATCCCAAGTGACTCCAATAATATAGCCATGCTCCCCGGCAACGGCGCCAGAAAATAGTCTTGATAACCCACAAGTGTAGGGGATCGCAACAGTTTTCGAGGGTAGAGTATTCAACCCAAATTTATTGATTCGACGAGAGGGGAGCCAAAGAATACTCTCAAGTATTAGCAGTTGAGTTGTCAATTCAACCACACCTAGAAGACTTAATATCTGCAGCAAGGTATTTAGTAGCAAAGTAATATCGAAATAACGGTAATGGTGGCAAAAGTAATGGTAGCAGTTTTGTAGTGATTATAACAGTAGCAACGGTAAAGTAACTAAGCAACAAGCAACATGTGAAAAGCTCGTAGGCATTGGATCAGTGATGGATAATTATGTCGGATGCGATTCCTCATGTAATAATTATATCATAGGGTGACACAGAACTAGCTACAGTTCATCAATGTAATTTAGGCATGTATTCCGAACATAGTCATACGTGCTTATGGAAAAGAACTTGCATGACATCTTTTGCCCTACCCTCCCGTGGCAGCGGGGTCCTATTGGAAACTAAGGGATATTGAGGCCTCCTTTTAATAGAGTACCGTACCAAAGCATTAACACTTAGTGAATACATGAACTCCTCAAACTACGGTCATCACCGGGAATGGTCCCGATTATTGTCACTTCGGGGTTGCCGGATCATAACACATAGTAGGTGACTATTGACTTGCAAGATAGGATCAAGAACTCACATATATTCATGAAAACATAATAGGTTCAGATTTGAAATCATGGCACTCAGGCCCTAGTGACAAGCATTAAGCATAGCAAAGTCATAGCAACATCAATCTTAGAACATAATGGATACTAGGGATCAAACCATAACAAAACTAACTCGATTACATGGTAAATCTCATCCAACCCATCACCGTCCAGCAAGCCTACGATGGGATTACTCATGCACAGCGGTGAGCATCATGGAATTGGTGATGGAGGAAGGTTGATGATGACGATGGCGACGGATTCCCCTCTCCGAAGCCCCGAACGGACTCCAGATCAGCCCTCCCGAGAGAGATTAGGGCTTGGCGGCGGCTCCGTATCGTAAAACGCGATGAATCCTTCTTTCTGATTTTTTTCTCCCCGAACATAAATATATGGAGTCGGAGCTGAGGTCGGTGGAGCGTCAGGAGGCCCACGAGACAGGGGGCGCGCCCCCCACCCTCGTGGACAGGGTGTGGGCCCCCTGGTCTAGATTCTTCCGCCGATATTTTTTATATATTCCAAAATAATTCTCCGTTGATTTTCAAGTCATTCCGAGAACTTTTATTTCTGCCCAAAAATAACACCATGGCAATCTTGCTGAAAACAACGTTAGTCCGTGTTAGTTCCATTCAAATCATGCAAGTTAGAGTCCAAAACAAGGGTAAAAGTGTTTGGAAAAGTAGATACGTTGGAGACGTATTAACCGCCTTACAGGGGATCCACAAGCCTGCCCGGCGCACCCTGGGTAGGGGCACGCCCCTTGGGCCTGTGGGCCCCTTGAGCATCATTTTACGTTGATTGTTTTTCCCAAAAATTGCATATATTCCAAAATAAATTGTCAGGCCCAAGATGCGATTCTATTCCGATCACGTGACACATACGTGATTGGGGCACAACCGCATTTCAGGCGCTTAGCAAGATGGATATCATTACATCGTACCATTACATACTTACATGGGGGATACAACAATACATACAAGTCACATGAATACAAAAACATCAATACAAAGCATCCAACTACGGATGCAAACATGAAAAGCACACGACATCCATCTGCTATCCCAGGCTGCCGACCAGGAACCTAGCCCAAGACTGACGAAGAAGAAGAAGAAAGAACTCCAACAGAAGGTAGCATCGCTCTCACGTCAGGTCATCGGAAACCTGCACCTGCAACTGGTGTTGTAGTAACGGTGAGCCACGAGGACTCAGCAATCCCTTAACCATGGGTAACAAGACTAGCAAAGCTTTATGGGTAGGAAGAGGTTAAGTGATGAGTTTGCAGCAGCGGCTAAGCAAAAGTATGGTGGCTAACTTACGAGTACAAGAATAAGATGAGCATCAACGCAAACGGTCGCCAACTAGTAATGATCGCTAAAGATCCTGAACTACCTACGAGTCAAACATAACCCCACCATGTTCTCTTCTCAAAGTGAAAAGAGATAGCCACGGTTACTCACGCGGTTGTGTGTTTTACTTCAGATCCTCTGTCAAGTTTTCTACAACCGGACATTAACAAATTCCAATCTGCCTCATAACCGCGAGCACGGCTTTTGAAAGATCATAACCCTGCAGGGGTGTCCCAACTTAGCACATCACAAGCTCTCACGATGAGCGGAAGTAATAATACTATTACCCCTTATCTTAGGGAAGGCCCGATCAGACTCGGAATTCCCGGTGCACAAGACATTTCGACAATGGTAAAACAAGTCCAGCAAGACCTCCCGGTGTCCACACCCTGATAGTAGTTGCGCGTATCTCGTCTCAGGCCACGACCGGATGGGCGAAGCTACGAGTAAAACCAAACCTCGGGTTTCCCCCAGGTGGCCCCATAGCACCCCCGTTTGGTACCAACACCATCAGCACTGCCCCCCCCCCCTGCTATGTAGAAGAATCCTCGGGTAGCGCTAACTCCCTATGCAATTAATTAATTAATTAAGTTTTTATTATGAGCAAATTAAAACCAATGTTGGGCCTTGCTGGAGGAGTTTTATTCAAAGACGAACGGTCAAGGGGTCCCCATATACCCAACCATGTTAGGAACGCAAAATCAAGGAACATAACGCCGGTTTATCAGCTCCTAAGGTGGCATGAGTGGAACAAAACACCGATCAAAAGGCCAAGCCTTCCACCCATAGCCAAGTATATAGGTGTGTTAATATATATAAGATATATTGTGATATTCCAACAACAAGTTCCAACAAGGAACGATCTTCATCTTCACCTGCAACTAGCAACGCTATAAGAGGGGCTGAGCAAGAGGGTAACATAGCCAAACAACGGTTTGCTGGGAAGGTGTCAAAAGGTTAGAGGTTTCATGGCAACAAGGAGAGGGGCTGACAATAAAAGATGAGTATCGCGACATATAACGATAGCATCGAGACATTTAGCATAGCAATGATAGTAAAGGTATCCAAGGTGATGGTTATCTTGCCTGAGATCCCGCAAGGAAGAAGAAAGAGTCCATGAAGAAGACGAAGAAGAAGCCTTGAAGACGAACCACGTGTAGTCGAACGAATCCTCACGATCGCAACGGAATATGAACTAGCGAGAGGAAACACACAACATGGTAAACACACGACACAAGAACATGACAAGATGCTCAACCAAGTATGATGCAAGAATAGTCTATATGATGCAATACATGGCAAGGAATGAAGCACACAAGAATAACACAACCAACCAAGGTGAAATGAGGCCGGAAACAACATATAGCAATTCCGGTAAGTCCTCGTATGCACATTTCGAAATGGGTCCAGATCTGAACAAACCTTAAGTTCAAGTTGTTAAACAGCAAGTTAACATGCACCATGATGATCTACATGAAATTCTAGTCAAGTTTCATATAAGGTTTATTTAATTCGGAGCTACGGCCTAGAAGATATGAGCAAGACAAGACAAGCATGTCAATGGTGCAAGATGCACCCAAACATCAAGCAAACACACTCCAAATAGGTAAACAACATGATATTATGCTTCTACATGCAAAATCACACAAGTTTCATATAGGACACACTCAAAACGGAGAAACGGTTCAACACATACACATGCAACAAGATGTAACAACAAGTTGTCCAAAATCAGCAACATAGCAACTTTGTGAAGGAAATATGCCCTAGAGGCAATAATAAAGTTATTATTTATTTCCTTATATCATGATAAATGTTTATTATTCATGCTAGAATTGTATTAACCGGAAACTTAATACATGTGTGAATACATAGACAAAACAGTATGTCCCTAGTATGCCTCTACTAGACTAGCTCATTGATCAAAGATGGTTATGTTTCCTAGCCATAGACATGAGTTGTCATTTGATCAACGGGATCACATCATTAGGAGAATGATGTGATGGACAAGACCCATCCGTTAGCATAGCACTATGATCGTTTAGTTTAACTGCTATTGCTTTCTTCATGACTTATACATGTTCCTATGACTATGAGATTATGCAACTCCCGAATACCGTAGGAACACCTTGTGTGCTATCAAACGTCACAACGTAACTGGGTGATCATAAAGATGCTCTACAGGTGTCTCCGAAAGTATTCGTGGTGTTGGCATAGATCAAGATTAGGATTTGTCACTCCGAGTGTCGGAGAGGTATCTCTGGGCCCTCTCGGTAACACACATCACAATAAGCCTTGCAAGCAAAAGACTAATGAGTTAGTCATGAGATGATGTGTTACGGAACGAGTAAAGAGACTTGCCGGTAACGAGATTGAACTAGGTATAGTGATACCGACGATCGAATCTCGGGCAAGTAACATACCGATGACAAAGGGAACAACGTATGTTGTTATGCGGTTCGACCGATAAAGATCTTCGTAGAATATGTAGGAGCCAATATGGGCATCCAGGTTCCGCTATTGGTTATTGACCGGAGAGATGTCTCGGTCATGTCTACATAGTTCTCGAACCCGTAGGGTCCGCACGCTTAAACGTTCGTTGACGATATAGTATTTAATGAGTTATGTTTGTTGGTGACCGAATGTTATTCGGAGTCCAGGATGTGATCACGGACATGACGAGGAACTCCGGAATGGTCCGGAGATAAAGATTAATATATGAGATAATAGTGTTTGACCTCCGGAAGGGTTCCGGAATTCACCGGAAGAGGTTCCGGATGTTTCCCGAAGTGTTTGGGTACGAGAACACGTTATTTGGGCCAAAAGGGAAAGCACACAAGGTTTTTGGAAAGCGCAAAAGGAAGTTTTGCGGAGTCCAGGGGCCAGACGCCAGGGTCCCTGGCGTCTGGGTCCAGACGCCGGGAACCCTGGCGTCTGGCCCTGGAGTCCGAGAAGGACTCTTGCCTTACGGGTGAAACCGACTTTGTGAAGGCTTTTACTCCAAGTTTCGACCCCTAGGCTCAACATATAAATAGAGGGGTAGGGCTAGCACCCAAGACACATCAAGATACACCAAGCCGTGTGCCGGCTACCCCGACCCTCTAGTTTATCCTCCGTCTAGTTTCTGTAGTGCTTGGCGAAGCCCTACAGAGATTGTTCTTCATCAACAACCGTCACCACGCCGTCGTGCTGCCGGAACTCATCTACTACTTCGCCCGTCTTGCTGGATCAAGAAGGCGAGGACGTCATCGAGCTGAACGTGTGCTGAACGCGGAGGTGCCGTACGTTCGGTACTAGATCGGGACGGATCGTGAAGGTGCACGACTACATCAACCGCGTTGATAAACGCTTCCGCTTTCGGTCTACGAGGGTACGTAGACACACTCTCCCTCTCGTTGCTATGCATCTAGTAGATAGATCTTGCGTGATCGTAGGAAAATTTTGAAAATACTACGTTCCCCAACAGTGGCATCATGAGCCAGGTCTATGCGTAGATGATATGCACGAGTAGAACACAATGAGATTGTGGACGATACTAGTCATACTGCTTACCAGCATGTCATACTTTGCTTCGGCGGTATTGTGAGATGAAGCGGCCCGGACCGACATTACGCGTACGCTTACGCGAGACTGGTTTCACCGTTACGAGCACTCGTTGCTTAAAGGTGACTGGCGGGTGTCTGTCTCTCTCACTTTAGCTGAATCAAGTGTGGCTATGCCCGGTCCTTGTGAAGGTTAAAACAGCACATACTTGACGAAACATCGTTGTGGTTTTGTATGCGTAGGTAAGAACGGTTCTTGCTAAGCCCGTAGCAGCCACGTAAAACTTGCAACAAACAAAGTAGGGGACGTCTAACTTGTTTTTGCAGGGCATGTTGTGATGTGATATGGTCAAGACATGATGAGTTATACGGTTTTGTATGAGATGATCATGTTTTGTAAAGTTATCGGCAACTGGCAGGAGCCATATGGTTGTCGCTTTATTGTATGAAATGCAATCGCCATGTAATTGCTTTAGTTTATCACTAAGCGGTAGCGATAGTCGTAGAAGCAATAGTTGGCGAGACGACAACGATGCTACGATGGAGATCAAGGTGTCAAGCCGGTGACGAAGGTGATCATGACGGTGCTTTGGAGATGGAGATCAAAAGCACAAGATGATGATGGCCATATCATGTCACATATTTTGATTGCATGTGATGTTTATCTTATTATGCTTCTTATTTTGCTTAGAACGACGGTAGCATTATAAGATGATCCCTTACAAAATTTCAAGGTACAAGTGTTCTCCCTGAGTATGCACCGTTGCGAAAGTTCTTCGTGCCGAGACACCACGTGATGATCGGGTGTGATAGGCTCTACGTTCAAATACAACGGGTGTAAGCCAGTTTTGCACACGCAGAATACTCGGGTTAAACTTGACGAGCCTAGCATATACAGATATGGCCTCGGAACACTGGAGACCGAAAGGTCGAGCGGGAATCATATAGTAGATATGATCAACATAAGATGTTCACCATTGAAACTACTCCATCTCACGTGATGATCGGACATGGTTTAGTTGATTTGGATCACGTGATCATTTAGATGACCAGAGGGATGTCTATCTAAGTGGGAGTTCTTAAGTAATATGATTAATTGAACTTTAATTTATCATGAACTTAGTCCTGGTAGTATTAGCATATCTATGTTGTAGATCAATAGCTCGCGATGTTGCTCCCCGTTTATTTTTTCATATGTTCCTAGAGAAAACCAAGTTGAAAGATGTTAGTAGCAATGATGCGGAATTGTTCCGTGATCTGAGGATTATCCTCATTGCTGCACAGAAGAATTATGTCCTTGATGCACCGCTAGGTGACAGACCTATTGCAGGAGCAGATGTAGACGTTATGAACGTTTTTGACAAAAGCTCGATATGATGACTACTTGATAGTTTAAGTGCACCAAACTTTACGGCTTAGAACCGGGACTTCAAAAACGTTTTGAACGCCACGGAGCATATAAGATGTTCCAAGAGTTGAAATTAGTATTTCATACTCATGCCCGTGTCGAGAGGTATAAGACCTCTGACAGTACTTTGCCTACAAGATGGAGGAGAATAGCTCAACCAGTGAGCATGTGCTCAGATTGTCTGGGTACTACAATTACTTTAATCAAGTGGGAGTTAATCTTCCAGATAAGATAGTAATTGACAAAGTTCTCTAGTCACTATCACCAAGTTAGTAGAACTTCGTGATGAACTATAAATATGCAAGGGATGACGAAAGGAATTCCCAGCTCTTCGCGATACTGAAATAGGCGAAGGTAGAAATCATGAAAAAGCATCAAGTGTTGATGGTTAGCAAGACCACTAGTTTCAAGAAAAAGGGCAAAGGGAAAGAAAGGGAACTTCAAAAGAATAGCAAGTCAGTTGCTACTCCCATGAAGAAACCCAAAGCTAAACTCAAGCCTGAAACTAAGTGCTTCTACTGCAAAGGAAATGGTCACTGGAAGTGGAACTGCCCTAGATATTTGGCGGATAAGAAGGATGGCAAAGTGAACAAAGGTATATTTGATATACAGATTATTGATGAGTATTTTACTAGTGTTCATAGCAACCCCTCAGTATTTGATACTGGTTCAGTTGCTAAAAAGTAGTAACTCGAAATGGGAATTGCATAATGAACAGAAACTAGTTAAAGGATGAAGTGACGATGTGTATTGGAAATAGTTCCAAGATTGATATGATCATCATCGCACACTCCCTATACTTTCGGGATTAGTGTTGAACCTAAATAAGTGTTATTTGGTGTTTGTGTTGAGTATGAATATGATTTGATCATGTTTATTGCAATACGTTTATTCATGTAAGTTAAAGAATAATTGTTGTTCTGTTTACATGAATAAAACCTTCTATGGTCATACACCCAATGAAAATAGTTTGTTGGATCTCGATCGTGTGATGCACATATTCATAATATTGAAGCCAAAAGATGCAAGGTTAATGATGATAGTGCAACTTATTTGTGGCACTGCCGTTTTGGTCATATTGGTGTAAAACGCATGAAGAAACTCCATAAAGATGGACTTTTGGAATCACTTGATTATGAATCACTTGGTGCTTGCGAACCATGCCTCATGGGCAAGATGACTAAAACTCCGTTCTCCGGAACTATGGAGCGAGCAACAGAGTTGTTGGAAATCATACATACTGATGTATACAGACCAATGAGTGTTGAAGCTCGCGGCAGGTATTGTTATTTTCTGACCTTCACTGATGATTTGAGCAGATATGGGTATATCTACTTAATGAAACACAAGTCTGATACTTTTGAAAAGTTCAAAGAATTTCAGAGTGAAGTAAAGAATCATCGTAACAAGAAAATAAAGTTTCTACGATCTGATCGTGGAGAAAAATATTTGAGTTACGAGTTTGGTCTTCATTTGAAACAATGTGGAATAGTTTCACAACTCACGCCACCCGGAACACCACAGCATAATGGTGTATCCGAACGTCGTAACCGTACTTTATTAGATATGGTGCGATCTATGATGTCTCTTACCGATTTACCACTATCATTTAGGGTTGTGCATTAGAGACAGCTGCATTCACGTTTAATAAGGGCACCATCTAAAAATCCGTTGAGACAACGCCTAAGAACTATGGTTTGGCAAGAAACCAAAGTTGTTGTTTCTTAAAGTTTGGGACTACGATGCTTATGTGAAAAAGTTTCAACATGATAAGCTCGAACCCAAACCGGAGAAGTAAATCTTCATAGGATACCCAGCAGAGACTGTTGGGTACACCTTCTATCACTGATCCGAAGGCAAAATATTTGTTGCTAAGAACGGATCCTTTCTAGAAAAAGAGTTTCTCTCGAAAGAAGTGAGTGGGAGGAAAGTAGAACTTGATGAGGTAATTGTACCTTCTCCCGGATTGGAAAGTAGTACATCACAGGAAATCGTTCCAATGATTCCTACACCAATTAGTGAGGAAGTTAATGATAATGATCATGAAACTTCAGATCAAGTTTCTACTGAACGTCGTAGATCAACCAGAGTACGTTCCGCACCAGAGTGGTACGGCAACCCAGTTCTGGAAATCATGTTACTAGACCATGATGAGCCTACGAACTATGAGGAAGCGATGATGAGCCCAGATTCCGCAAAATGGCTTGAAGCCATGAAATCTGAGATGGGATCCATGTATGAGAACAAAGTGTGGACTTTGGTTGACTTGCCCGATGATCGGCAAACCATCGAAAATAAATGGATCTTCAAGAGGAAGACCGACGCAGACGGTAATATTACTGTTTACAAAGCTCGACTTGTTGCGAAAGGTTTTCGACAAGTTCAAGGAGTTGACTACGATGAGACTTTCTCACCTGTAGCGATGCTTAAGTCTGTCCGAATCATGTTAGCAATTGCCACATTTTATGAAATCTGGCAAATGGATAACAAAACGGCATTCTTTAATGAATTTATTAAAGAAAAATTGCATATGATGCAACCCGGAGGTTCTGTCAAATCCTAAAGGTGCTAACAAAATATGCAACCTCCAGCGATCCATCTATGGACTGGTGCAAGCATCTCGGAGTTGGAATATACGCTTTGATGAGGTGATCAAAGCATATGGTTTTATACAGACTTTTGGAGAAGCCTGTATTTACAAGAAGTGAGTGGGAGCACTACAACCTTTCTGATAAGTATATGTGAATGACATATTGTCGATCGGAAATGATGTAGAATTTTCTGGAAAGCATAAAAGGATATTTGAATAAAAGTTTTTCATTGAAAGACCTCGATGAAGCTACTTATAAATTAGGTATCAAGATCTATAGAGATAGATCAAGACGCTTAATTGGACTTTCACAAAGCACATACCTTGATAAGATTTTGAAGAAATTCAAAATGGATCAGTCAAAGAAAGGTTCTTGCCTGTTTTACAAGGTATGAAGTTGAGTAAGACTCAAAGCCAGACCACGGCAGAAAAATATAGAGAGAATGAAAGTCATTCCCTATGCCTCAGCCATAGGTTCTATAAAGTATGCCATGCTGTGTACAAAACACGTTGTGTACCTTGCCAAAAGTTTGACAGGGAGGTACAATAGTGATCCGGTAGTAGATCACTGTACAGCGGTCAAAATTATCCTTAGTAACTGGATGACTAGGGAAATGTTTCTCGATTATGGAGGTGATAAAGAGTTCGTCGTAAAGGGTTACGCCGATACAAACTTTGACACTAAATTCAGATGACTCTAAGTATCAATCTGGATGCATATTGAAAGTGGGAGCAATTAGCTAGAGTAGCTTTATGCAGAGCATTGTAGACATAGAAATTTGCGAAATACATACGGATCTGAATGTGACAGACCCGTTGACTAAACTTCTCTCACAAGCAAAACATGATCACACCTTATTACTCTTGGGTATTAATCACATAGCGATGTGAACTAGATTATTGACTCTAGTAAACCCTTTGGGTGTTGGTCACATAACGATGTGAACTATCGGTATTAAATCACATGGCGATGTGAGCTAGATTATTGACTCTAGTGCAAGTGGGAGACTGAAGGAAATATGCCCTAGAGGCAATAATAAAGTTATTATTTATTTCCTTATATCATGATAAATGTTTATTATTCATGCTAGAATTGTATTAACCGGAAACTTAATACATGTGTGAATACATAGACAAAACAGTATGTCCCTAGTATGCCTCTACTAGACTAGCTCATTGATCAAAGATGGTTATGTTTCCTAGCCATAGACATGAGTTGTCATTTGATCAATGGGATCACATCATTAGGAGAATGATGTGATGGACAAGACCCATCCGTTAGCATAGCACTATGAGCGTTTAGTTTAACTGCTATTGCTTTCTTCATGACTTATACATGTTCCTATGACTATGAGATTATGCAACTCCCGAATACCGTAGGAACATCTTGTGTGCTATCAAACGTCACAACGTAACTGGGTGATCATAAAGATGCTCTACAGGTGTCTCCGAAAGTATTCGTGGTGTTGGCATAGATCAAGATTAGGATTTGTCACTCCGAGTGTCGGAGAGGTATCTCTGGGCCCTCTCGGTAACACACATCACAATAAGCCTTGCAAGCAAAAGACTAATGAGTTAGTCACGAGATGATGTGTTACGGAACGAGTAAAGAGACTTGCCGGTAACGAGATTGAACTAGGTATAGTGATACCGACGATCGAATCTCGGGCAAGTAACATACCGATGACAAAGGGAACAACGTATGTTGTTATGCGGTTCGACCGATAAAGATCTTCGTAGAATATGTAGGAGCCAATATGGGCATCCAGGTTCCGCTATTGGTTATTGACCGGAGAGATGTCTCGGTCATGTCTACATAGTTCTCGAACCCGTAGGGTCCGCACGCTTAAACGTTCGTTGACGATATAGTATTTAATGAGTTATGTTTGTTGGTGACCGAATGTTATTCGGAGTCCAGGATGTGATCACGGACATGACGAGGAACTCCGGAATGGTCCGGAGATAAAGATTAATATATGAGATAATAGTGTTTGACCTCCGGAAGGGTTCCGGAATTCACCGGAAGAGGTTCCGGATGTTTCCCGAAGTGTTTGGGTACGAGAACACGTTATTTGGGCCAAAAGGGAAAGCACACAAGGTTTTTGGAAAGCGCAAAAGGAAGTTTTGCGGAGTCCAGGGGCCAGACGCCAGGGTCCCTGGCGTCTGGGTCCAGACGCCGGGAACCCTGGCGTCTGGCCCTGGAGTCCGAGAAGGACTCTTGCCTTACGGGTGAAACCGACTTTGTGAAGGCTTTTACTCCAAGTTTCGACCCCTAGGCTCAACATATAAATAGAGGGGTAGGGCTAGCACCCAAGACACATCAAGATACACCAAGCCGTGTGCCGGCTACCCCGACCCTCTAGTTTATCCTCCGTCTAGTTTCTGTAGTGCTTGGAGAAGCCCTGCAGAGATTGTTCTTCATCAACAACCGTCACCACGCCGTCGTGCTGCCGGAACTCATCTACTACTTCGCCCGTCTTGCTGGATCAAGAAGGCGAGGACGTCATCGAGCTGAACGTGTGCTGAACGCGGAGGTGCCGTACGTTCGGTACTAGATCGGGACGGATCGTGAAGGTGCACGACTACATCAACCGCGTTGATAAACGCTTCCGCTTTCGGTCTACGAGGGTACGTAGACACACTCTCCCCTCTCGTTGCTATGCATCTAGTAGATAGATCTTGCGTGATCGTAGGAAAATTTTGAAAATACTACGTTCCCCAACACTTTGGAGCAAGGTATATATATGCTACAGCACCCAAATATGATAACCAGAGGCATGGATGTGAAATAGACATGATATTTAACAAGCATGAACTTCGATCACACCCAAAAACTTGCTGGAACACATTTAAACAAGCATGGCAAGTTGCAATAAATTTATCCAGACTTGGCCAAAATTTAGGGAGGCAAAAACATCATCACGATGCTGCCTTCGGAGGCACAAAACAACAAACATATCCACTCTACTAAGTATATAAAGATCATGGACATGTAATAGACATAGCATTCATCAAACAACTCCATTGGAAAAACTCCATAGGAGGCATGGATCAATAACAACAAGCTTCACCAAATTGATCATGCTGATAAAAATCTGACACGTACATTTATAGCAACTTGAGGACAAGAAATAAATAAGCTACACCAGGCTATATATGCAAACAAGGGCATGGATGGATAGAGCATAACATGGACAACAAGACATGATCATTTGACATACTAAAACATGCAAGGATCTGAGTGAGGCATCAAGCAAACATAGCATCAGGTTTAACAGATTCCAGACTTAGCAGTTTTTTCACTAAGTATAAAACAGCAACATTGCCATGGCATGTTTACAAGCTTGTTTAAGTCACCTCAAGGCATATCATGAAAATGGATTGCACCACAGCAAAGACCATATGATTGTGCTTCTAAAACATATTGACATGTGGCATGAAAGACAAACACATCAATAGCTATGAACAAGGCAAAACAGCATCTCACAACAAGTCTCAGCACTTAACAGCCAAAAGCACTTTTGCAACAGAGATTAACATGGCAATATGACACCTAACATGAATGCTACAGCAACCAACATGTAGAGCACTTCACAGTGAACAATTTGACATATCATATGCTTCATTTGGATAAACATGCACAAATTTATCACCCTCACAAGCATGCAACAAAATTACAGTTAACAGCAGTTTTAAACATATAGCACTCTTGCAACGATGATTAGGGCAACAAGATGAACTCAAACAAGCATGCCACTGTGGAACAAAATGAAGAGCATAACACAATGAACATTTGGACATATCATTCACTCAATTTGGATCACCACACAAAAAGTTACAGCCACCACAACATGCACACATATTTACATTTACACAGGGACTTAGTGAAAAAACAAAACGCAAACAGTAAAAAAACACACCGGGCCGAAAGTGGCTGGCCCAACAGCAAGGAAAAAAAAGGAGGCGCTCGGGCGGCCTCACTTAGTGGGTTGAGGCCCAGCGGTGGAGACAGACTGGGCCGGCGATGTGGCCGGAGGCTGGGCCAGAGGAGGCCGGAGGCCCATGCGGGCGCGCGGTGGCTGAGCGGGGCCATTCCTCCCACGATCCACAGGACGGGCGAGCCGACCGCGTGGCGTAGAGGCGGCGCATGCGTCGATCCGGCAACGGCGAGGTGGACGCAGGAGGCCAGTGGACGAGGAAGGTCGCGGGGATGCCGGATCCGGTCGGCGGGTGGCCGGATCTGGGCGGAGGCGGAGCAGGGAGGCCGGCGGCGAACTCCTCTAAGCGGCGGCGGCGCGCCAGCGGAGGAGGGAAGAAGGAGGAGCAGGGCGGCGGGCGGCGTGACCTGGGGTCGGTGGCGGCGAAGCCGACCGGCGTCGGCTCGCCGAAGGCAGCGAGGCGGCGAGGCAGAGACGCGGCGGGGAACGAGTGGCTCGGGAGCGGGTGACGGGAGCGGGAGGCGCGGCTGGCTAGAGCGGTCGGCCCGGTCGGGCCCGGTTTGGCCCGGCGCGGGCCGCGGCTGGGCTTCACGACAAAGTGGGGCGCAGGAGGCACGTGGCCGCGTGGGAGTGGTGGGGAGGAGGCTGGAGGGCGACGTGGCAGCTCGGGATTGGCCTAAGGCGCGACGGCGGCGGCGCCAAGTGGCCGGACGGAGGTGGCTGCGCACGGAATGCGAGGTGGAGGCGGCTGGGAGGTAGAGGAAGGGGTCTAGGGGTAGGTGGAGACCTAGGCTGCCCAAAATGGACAAGGGGGTGTCCATATATAGCAAGGGGACTAGGGTTCTGGGGTTTGAGGCTGTTTCGAGCCGTTCGATCTCGATCGGACGGCTCCGGCGAGAGTGTTGGGGAACGTAGTATTTTAAAATTTTCCTACGATCACGCAAGATCTATCTACCAGATGCATAGCAACGAGAGGGAAGAGTGTGTCTACGTACCCTTGTAGACCGGGAGCGGAAGCGTCAAGTGACGCGGTTGATGTTGTCGAACTTCTTCGCGATCCAACCGATCAAGCACCGAACGTACGGCACCTCCGCGTTCAGCACACGTTCAGCTTGATGACGTCCCACGAGCTCTTGATCCAGTTGAGCTTCACGGGAGAGTTTCGTCAGCACGACGGCGTGGTGACGGATATGATGTGTTCACCGGCGCAGGGCTTCGCCTAAGCTCCGCGACGGTATGACCGAGGTGTGATTCTGTGGAGGGGGGGCACCGCACACGGCTAAAACAATTCAACTTGTGTGTCTTTGGGTTCCCCCTTGCCCCCGTATATAAAGGAGCAGGGGAGGGAGGCCGGCCGGCCCTTCCTGGTGCGGCTAGGGAAGGAGTCCTACTATATCAATCTTTATGTCTCGGACATTCCGAGACTCCTCGTCATGTCCGTGATCTCATCCGGGACTCCGAACTACCTTCGGTACATCAAAACTCATAAACTCATAATACCGATCGTCATCAAACGTTAAGCGTGCGGACCCTACGGGTTCGAGAACTATGTAGACATGACCGAGACTCATCTCTGGTCAATAACCAATAGCGGAACCTGGATGTTCATATTGGCTCCTACATATTCTACGAAGATCTTTTATCGGTCAGAACCGCATAACAACATACGTTGTTCCTTTTGTCAAACGGTATGTTACTTGCCCGAGATTCGATCGTTGGTATCTCTATACCTAGTTCAATCTCGTTACCGGCAAGTCTCTTTACTCGTTCCGTAACACATCATCTCGTGACTAACTCATTAGTCTTTTGCTTGCAAGGCTTATTGTGATGTGTGTTACCGAGAGGGCCCAGAGATACCTCTCCGACACTCGGAGTGACAAATCCTAATCTTGATCTATGCCAACACCACGAATACTTTCGGAGACACCTGTAGAGCATCTTTATGATCACCCAGTTACGTTGTGACGTTTGATAGCACACAAGGTGTTCCTATGATATTCGGGAGTTGCATAATCTCATAGTCATAGGAATATGTATAAGTCATGAAGAAAGCAATATCAGTAAAACTAAACGATCATAGTGCTATGCTAACGGATGGGTCTTGTCCATCACATCATTCTCCTAATGATGTGATCCCGTTGATCAAATGACAACTCATGTCTATGGCTAGGAAACATAACCATCTTTGATCAATGAGCTAGTCTAGTAGAGGCATACTAGGGACATACTGTTTTGTCTATGTATTCACACATGTACTAAGTTTCCGGTTAATACAATTCTAGCATGAATAATAAACATTTATCATGATATAAGGAAATAAATAATAACTTTATTATTGCCTCTAGGGCATATTTCCTTCAGTCTCCCACTTGCACTAGAGTCAATAATCTAGCTCACATCGCCATGTGATTTAATACCGATAGTTCACATCGTTATGTGATTAACACCCATAGTTCACATCGCCATGTGACCAACACCCAAAGGGTTTACTAGAGTCAATAATCTAGTTCACATCGCTATGTGATTAATACCCAAGAGTAATAAGGTGTGATCATGTTTTGCTTGTGAGAGAAGTTTAGTCAACGGGTCTGTCATATACAGATCCCTATGTATTTCGCAAATTTCTATGTCTACAATGCTCTGCATGGAGCTACTCTAGCTAATTGCTCCCACTTTCAATACGCATCCAGATTGATACTTAGAGTCATCTGGATTTAGTGTCAAAGCTTGCATCGGCGTAACCCTTTACGACGAACTCTTTATCACCTCCATAATCGAGAAATATTTCCTTAGTCATCCAATTACTAAGGATAACTTTTGACCGCTGTACAGTGATCTACTCCTGGATCACTATTGTACCTCCTTGTCAAACTCTTGGCAAGGTACACAACGTGTTTTGTACACAGCATGGCATACTTTATAGAACCTATGGCTGAGGCATAGGGAATGACTTTCATTCTCTCTATATTTTTCTGCCGTGGTCTGGCTTTGAGTCTTACTCAACTTCACACCTTACAAGTCAGGCAAGAACTTCTTCTTTGACTGATCCATTTTGAACTACTTCAAAATCTTATCAAGGTATGTACTCATCGAAAGTCTTATCAAGCGTCTTGATCTATCTATATAGATCTTGATGCTCAATATGTAAGCAGCTTCACCGAGGTCTTTCTTTGAAAAACTCCTTTCAAACACTCCTTTATGCTTTCCAGAAAATTCTACATCATTTCCGATCGACAATATGTCATTCACATATACTTATCAGAAAGGTTGTAGTGCTCCCACTCACTTCTTGTAAATACAGGCTTCTCCAAAAGTCTGTATAAAACCATATGCTTTGATCACCTCATCAAAGCGTATATTCCAGCTCCGAGATGCTTGCACCAGTCCATAGATGGATCGCTGGAGCTTGCTTACTTTGTTAGCACCTTTTGGATTGACAAAACCTTCTGGTTGCATCATATACAACTCTTCTTTGAGATATCCATTTAGGAATGCAATTTTGACATCCATTTGCCAGATTTCATAATCATAAAATGCGGCAATTGCTAACATGATTCGGACAGACTTAAGCATCGCTACAGGTGAGAAAGTCTCATCGTAGTCAACTCCTTGAACTTGTCGAAAACCTTTCGCAACAAGTCGAGCTTTGTAAACGGTAATATTACCGTCTGCGTCGGTCTTCCTCTTGAAGATCCATTTATTTTTGATGGCTTGCCGATCATCGAGCAAGTCAACCAAAGTCCATACTTTGTTCTCATACATGGATCCCATCTCAGATTTCATGGCTTCAAGCCATTTTGCGGAATCTGGGCTCATCATCGCTTCCTCATAGTTCGTAGGTTCATCATGGTCTAGTAACATGATTTCCAGAACTGGGTTGCCGTACCACTCTGGTGCGGAACGTACTCTGGTTGATCTACGACGTTCAGTAGAAACTTGATCTGAAGTTTCATGATCATTATCATTAACTTCCTCACTAATTGGTGTAGGAATCACTGGAACAATTTCCTGTGATGTACTACTTTCCAATCCGGGAGAAGGTACTATTACCTCATCAAGTTCTACTTTCCTCCCACTCACTTCTTTCGAGAGAAACTCTTTTTCTAGAAAGGATCCGTTCCTAGCAACGAATATCTTGCCTTCGGATCTGTGATAGAAGGTGTACCCAACAGTCTCTTTTGGGTATCCTATGAAGATTTACTTCTCCGGTTTGGGTTCGAGCTTATCATGTTGAAACTTTTTCACATAAGCATCGCAGTCCCAAACTTTAAGAAACAACAACTTTGGTTTCTTGCCAAACCACAGTTCTTAAGGCGTTGTCTCAACGGATTCAGATGAGACCCTTATTTAACGTGAATGCAGCTGTCTCTAATGCATGACCCAAAACGATAGTGGTAAATCGGTAAGAGACATCATAGATCGCACCATATCCAATAAAGTACGGTTACGACGTTCGGACACACCATTATGCTGTGGTGTTCCAGGTGGTGTGAGCTGTGAAACTATTCCACATTGTTTCAAATGAAGACCAAACTCGTAACTCAAATATTCTCCTCCACGATCAGATTGTAGAAACTTTATTTTCTTGTTACGATGATTCTCTACTTCACTCTGAAATTCTTTGAACTTTTCAAATGTTTCAGACTTGTGCTTCATTAAGTAGATATACCTATATCTGCTCAAATCATCAGTGAAGGTCAGAAAATAACGATACCCACCGCGAGCTTCAACAATCATTGGTCCGCATACATCAGTATGTATGATTTCCAACAAATACGTTGCTCGCTCCATAGTTCCGGAGAACGGAGTTTTAGTCATCTTACCCATGAGGCATGGTTCGCAAGCACCAAGTGATTCATAATCAAGTGATTCCAAAAGTCCATCATTATGGAGTTTCTTCATGCGTTTTACACCAATATGACTTAAACGGCAGTGCCACAAATAAGTTGCACTATCATTATTAACCTTGCATCTTTTGGCTTCAATATTATGAATATGTGTATCACACGATCGAGATCCAACAAACTATTTTCATTGGGTGTATGACCATAGAAGGTTTTATTCATGTAAACAGAACAACAATTATTCTCTAACTTACATGAATAACCGTATTGCAATAAACATGATCAAATCACATTCATGCTCAACACAAACACCAAATAACAGTTATTTAGGTTCAACACTAATCCCGAAAGTATAGGGAGTGTGCGATGATGATCATATCAATCTTGGAACTGCTTCCAATATACATCGTCACTTCATCCTTTAACTAGTTTATGTTCATTATGCAACTCCCACTTCGAGTTACTACTCTTTAGTAACTGAACCAATATCAAATACCGAGGGGTTGCTATGAACACTAGTAAAATACACATTAATAATCTGTATATCAAATATACCTTTGTTCACTTTGCCATCCTCCTTATCCGCCAAGTATCTAGGGCAGTTCCACTTTTAGTGACCATTTCCTTTGCAGTATAAGCACTTGTTTCAGGCTTGAGTTTAGCTTTGGGTTTCTTCACGGGAGTGACAACTTGCTTGTCATTCTTCTTGAAGTTCCCCTTCTATCTCTTTGCCCTTTACTTGAAACAAGTGGTCTTGTTAACCATCAACACTTGATGCTTTTTCATGATTTCTACCTTCGCCTACTTCAGTATCGCGAAGAGCTGGGAATTCCTTTCGTCATCCCTTGCATATTATAGTTCATCACGAAGTTCTACTAACTTGGTGATAGTGACTAGAGAACTTTGTCAATTACTATCTTATCTGGAAGATTAACTCCCACTTGATTAAAGTAATTGTAGTACCCAGACAATCTGAGCACATGCTCACTGGTTGAGCTATTCTCCTCCATCTTGTAGGCAAAGTACTGTCAGAGGTCTTATACCTCTCGACACGGGCATGAGTATGAAATACTAATTTCAACTCTTGGAATATCTTATATGCTCCATGGCGTTCAAAACGTTTTTGAAGTCCCGGTTCTAAGCCGTAAAGCATGGTGCACTTAAACTATCAAGTAGTCATCATATCGAGCTTTTGTCAAAACGTTCATAACGTCTACATCTGCTCCTGCAATAGGTCTGTCACCTAGCGGTGCATCAAGGACATAATTCTTCTGTGCAGCAATGAGGATAATCCTCAGATCACGGAACAATTCCGCATCATTGCTACTAACATCTTTCAACTTAGTTTTCTCTAGGAACATATAAAATAAACGGGGAGCAACATCGCGAGCTATTGATCTACAACATAGATATGCTAATACTACCAGGACTAAGTTCATGATAAATTAAAGTTCAATATAATCATATTACTTAAGAACTCCCACTTAGATAGACATCCCTCCGGTCATCTAAATGATCACGTGATCCAAATCAACTAAACCATGTCCGATCATCACGTGAGATGGAGTAGTTTCAATGGTGAACATCTTATGTTGATCATATCTACTATATGATTCACGCTCGACCTTTCGGTCTCCAGTGTTCCGAGGCCATATCTGTATATGCTAGGCTCGTCAAGTTTAACCCGAGTATTCTGCGTGTGCAAAAACTGGCTTACACCCGTTGTATTTGAACGTAGAGCTTATCACACCCGATCATCACGTGGTGTCTCGGCACGATGAACTTTCGCAACGGTGCATACTCAGGGAGAACACTTATACCTTGAAATTTAGTAAGGGATCATCTTATAATGCTACCGTCGTTCTAAGCAAAATAAGAAGCATCACATGCAATCAAAATATGTGACATGATATGGCCATCATCATCTTGTGCTTTTGATCTCCATCTTCAAAGCACCGTTATGATCACCTTCGTCACCGGCGCGACACCTTGATCTCCATCGTAGCATCGTTGTCGTCTCGCCAACTATTGCTTCTACGACTATCTCTACCGTTTAGTAATAAAGTAAAGCAATTACATGGCGATTGCATTTCATACAATAAAGCGACAACCATATGGCTCCTGCCAGTTGCCGATAACTTTACAAGACATGATCATCTCATACAAAACCGTATAACTCATCATGTCTTGACCATATCACATCACAACATGCCCTGCAAAAACAAGTTAGACGTCTTCTACTTTGTTGTTGCAAGTTTTACGTGGCTGCTACGGGCTTAGCAAGAACCGTTCTTACCTACGCATACAAAACCACAACGATGTTTCGTCAAGTATGTGCTGTTTTAACCTTCACAAGGACCGGGCGTAGCCACACTTGATTCAGCTAAAGTGAGAGAGACAGACACCCGCCAGTCACCTTTAAGCAACGAGTGCTCGTAACGGTGAAACCAGTCTCGCGTAAGCGTACGCGTAATGTCGGTCCGGGACGCTTCATCTCACAATACCGCCGAAGCAAAGTATGACATGCTGGTAAGCAGTATGACTAGTATCGCCCACAACTCATTGTGTTCTACTCATGCATATCATCTACGCATAGACCTGGCTCATGATGCCACTATTGGGGAACGTAGTATTTTAAAATTTTCCTACGATCACGCAAGATCTATCTACCAGATGCATAGCAACGAGAGGGAAGAGTGTGTCTACGTACCCTTGTAGACCGGGAGCGGAAGCGTCAAGTGACGCGATTGATGTTGTCGAACTTCTTCGCGATCCAACCGATCAAGCACCGAACGTACGGCACCTCCGCGTTCAGCACACGTTCAGCTTGATGACGTCCCACGAGCTCTTGATCCAGTTGAGCTTCACGGGAGAGTTTCGTCAGCACGACGGCGTGGTGACGGATATGATGTGTTCACCGGCGCAGGGCTTCGCCTAAGCTCCGCGACGGTATGACCGAGGTGTGATTCTGTGGAGGGGGGCACCGCACACGGCTAAAACAATTCAACTTGTGTGTCTTTGGGTTCCCCCTTGCCCCCGTATATAAAGGAGCAGGGGAGGGAGGCCGGTCGGCCCTTCCTGGTGCGGCTAGGGAAGGAGTCCTACTATATCAATCTTTATGTCTCGGACATTCCGAGACTCCTCGTCATGTCCGTGATCTCATCCGGGACTCCGAACTACCTTCGGTACATCAAAACTCATAAACTCATAATACCGATCGTCATCAAACGTTAAGCGTGCGGACCCTACGGGGTCGAGAACTATGTAGACATGACCGAGACTCATCTCTGGT
Organism: Secale cereale; assembly: GCA_902687465.1. Taxonomy (NCBI): domain Eukaryota; kingdom Viridiplantae; phylum Streptophyta; class Magnoliopsida; order Poales; family Poaceae; genus Secale; species Secale cereale. The sequence continues at coordinate 137,724,980 of LR738710.1, forward strand.
CAATAACCAATAGCGGAACCTGGATGTTCATATTGGCTCCTACATATTCTACGAAAATCTTTTATCGGTCAGAACCGCATAACAACATACATTGTTCCTTTTGTCAAACGGTATGTTACTTGCCCGAGATTCGATCGTCGGTATCTCTATACCTAGTTCAATCTCGTTACCGGCAAGTCTCTTTACTCGTTCCGTAACACATCATCTCGTGACTAACTCATTAGTCTTTTGCTTGCAAGGCTTATTGTGATGTGTGTTACCGAGAGGGCCCAGAGATACCTCTCCGACACTCCGAGTGACAAATCCTAATCTTGATCTATGCCAACACCACGAATACTTTCGGAGACACCTGTAGAGCATCTTTATGATCACCCAGTTACGTTGTGACGTTTGATAGCACACAAGGTGTTCCTATGATATTCGGGAGTTGCATAATCTCATAGTCATAGGAATATGTATAAGTCATGAAGAAAGCAATAGCAGTAAAACTAAACGATCATAGTGCTATGCTAACGGATGGGTCTTGTCCATCACATCATTCTCCTAATGATGTGATCCCGTTGATCAAATGACAACTCATGTCTATGGCTAGGAAACATAACCATCTTTGATCAATGAGCTAGTCTAGTAGAGGCATACTAGGGACATACTGTTTTGTCTATGTATTCACACATATACTAAGTTTCCGGTTAATACAATTCTAGCATGAATAATAAACATTTATCATGATATAAGGAAATAAATAATAACTTTATTATTGCCTCTAGGGCATATTTCCTTCAGAGAGGGGTTGGCAGGCTGGGCCTAGTGGGCTGTGTTAGAGGAGGCGGGCTGTGGGGAGAGAAGAGAGAGAGAGAGGCCCGCGGGGGTTTTCGGAGACCGAAAACGTCCGACGTTTTAACCGGCGACTAGTGCCGCTATATTTATCCGTTGGGCTATCAAACGGACTCCGAATGCGATGAAATTTGGCAGGCGGCCTGTCTACACTATAATAAGACCACACGCCAAGTATCCTCCCATTCCGAGAACATTTTCCGACCACTTATAAAATAAATATTCGGAGATGCCACGGGCGCGTGTGAGTGTGTCTGGGCTCAGAACGGACAATGGAGAGGACGGCCGGACTCGAATGGATGCAAGTTTGAAAACAGGAAGATGCAATGCACATGATGACAAGGCAAAATGCAACACACAAGCAGGTGACATGGCACGACGACGAATAACTGGCTGACATCTGGCGCACCGGTCTCGGGGTCTCACATAAATCTCCGTATTTTTATCGTGTTTGAAATTCATTTGATATGGATATTCTATGAAACAAAAAACATAAAACAAATAGGAACTGGCACTGGGCACTGGATCAATATGTTAGTCCCAAAAATAATATAAAATGTTGCCAAAAATGTGTGAAACTTGTGGAATATTGGCATGAAACAACGGAAAACTATAGATACAACGGAGACGTATCATCCACACAACCAGGAAGGAGAGTCACCATCGCCACGATGGTGCTTGCCGACGAGCAAACGATGTCGATCGCTATCCAGGGCTGCCGCTCGGGCATCACTGTCTCCAGATACCGAACACTGCTCGCTTCATAACACACTCAGTCATGACAGGAGGAGCAGGGGCATACCACCTACTCCTAGCCCGACATCAGTCACCGAGTTTGGGTAGGCGCCTCCATCGTAGGAGGCACCCACGCCTAAATCCCCAGCCAATGTTGGAGGATTGGGATGGGGACACGACCTTGTGACTGTCGACGGCCGTCAACGAGCCAGCCCCGAGCCCTAGACCAAGCTAGCACACACAACGCCATGTCTGTGACCAGCGATGCCACTCTGCTCACCAGTGCCTTGGAATCACGACCACCGCCGCCAACCACCGCACCTGCGATGAGATGAAGAGCACCACCCGCAAGCACAACTCGGACTAAACCCCACCTCACCTACCCGGAGCAAGAACTCCGATCCGCCTCGGGCCCAAAACCGGTCCGCCCGAGCACAAACCCTAAGTCGTAGCCACCACTGGCCCATACCCAGGAGAAGGAAAGTGGTCACCGCCAGCCGCTCCCTGCCGCCAAGCACCAAACACCATGTCGCGCTGACACAACGAGCAGAGCACCCCCCGAGCCACCTCCATCCCACCACCCAGAATCAACGGGATCCCCCAACCATGGCCAGCACAAGCCACCGGAGGGGAGCCCTAGACCGGGTCGGCAACCGCCGCTGGAGGGTAGCCCCGCGCCACCCGAGGCACCGACGACCAGATCTGGATCAGATCGACCACCCGTCCACCATAGGTGTGCCCCGATAACTCCCCACGTGGCCACCAGGGGGATCCACGAGCGTGCGGCATGCACATCTCCCCCCCTGAGTTCGCACTGTCGCGCCCCTCCGCCAGCACGCCGCCATCCACCGCATAACGACGCCCGTGCTAGATCCTGCCAGCCAAGGGGAGAAAGGGCACCGCCGACGCCGACCGGGCTTTGCCCGGTGGCGAGCAGGAGAGGTGGGACGAGGGACGAGGACGCAGCTGCGCTATGGCCCCCCGGTCACCATGCGGGGACGACATGAGAGGGGTGTGGAGGGAGGGGTCAGGGGGTGCCAAGCTATTGCAGATACCTCAATCAAGTATTGTAAGCGTCTACAAAATACTTGAGTCAACATCTTGTCAGACGCAAGGGGAAAGAGGCCAGGGCGACAATGATGAAACCCATACAGATGCTCGTTGGGAAGGAGCAGCTCTGCCACCGGAGAGGAGGGCGAAGTGTCATGACAATCACAACCGTCGGTTAGTTTGTATCTGCTGGATCTCACCGTCACCAGGATCTGGGAAGGAGAGGACCTCCCGGCCTCACGTCGTTGCCTGTTGCTCGGGGCGGGCATGTTGATGCAGCGCAGGCGCCGACGTGCAGAGCAAAAGGGTGGGGGAGGGGAATGACATGGAGGATAGGGCAGCTGAAGAGGAGGAGGTGGAGGAAAGGATGGGTCATTTGTTGTGCACGGTCGCGACCACCTCCCCGACCAATTAATGCCTGGCGTCGCGGGCCACACGATATGAGTTGATCGAGCAGTGAGCCTTCGGCCGCTCGATTCAACCAGAAAGTGTGTGTGCACTAATAAGGTTTTATGTATAAACTAGCAAACATGCCCGTGCGTTGCAACGGGAGAAAAAAATATCACATGCTTGTCCATCACCTACCTCATGGCGCAACCTTCACTTGTGTGCAAACAGTTAGAGTTGTTGTTTTATATTAATCCTTGTGGCTTGTGCTTGTCCCTAATGTCTCACATGAAAAATATTTATACCATAGGTGTTTATTTTATTTTATACGAGATCTCATTGTGATGTACTGTCTTCCATTGAGAAGTTTCAGGTAAAATAAGAAAATGTGCTTAAGGTGAAGAAGGAGAAAACTAATTGGAGAAGATATACCTGGAGATTAATTAGAAGTTATAGAACAGTACCGCATCACGTCTACGATGAGTATGAGTGTGGCATCGTATAGCCGAGCATACTCGTGATGCAGAGACCGGCATCCCAGTTGGAGGTCCGGTCCATGATGTACGTCCACGTAAGGCCATCCAGTCCAGCGTGATGCTCATAAGGTCACACCAAGCAACTGTGTTCTTTCATGATGGGAGAGATTGGTGTGCAGTCCCATGTCGAACACCTCAATGGCCACCTCAAACACCTCGATGACGATCTGGATGTTGCGCCCCCATGGCTTTAAGATGCGCTTGAGGCCCGAGTCATATCCATGGAGCACGCGATGGCATCATCTGCCTGAAACGCCCGGAGCACGCGGGCGGAGGCGGCGGTTAGTGGACGATTGGGTCGAGGTTACGGGTATATATTTAACCTAACAGCTAGCCTACTTCGTTGATTATTCCAGTCCCCGCTAAACACGGACGAATATGTTTTGATGTCATCTGGTACTGATACGTTTTGCATGCATCCATTGCCAATGCGTTTTGATGACTCAATTAACCTACGTACATAACTTTTTTGTGCCATAGAAGAAATAGGTTAAGGTCCAATTGAGCAGTAAGCAAAGGGATCGTTACACTAATTTTCTGTACATAGCTCCAATTGGACGCCCGTGTGTGTCCAATAGGCGAGCTTCGCCGAAGCGGGCGCGCAAACGGACCACCCATTCCCAGACATTGAACGAATGTACAAATATCACGAGAAAATGGCACGCATGGCCATCGAACTCCCGACATGCCAATGGATAGATGCATTGCTAACCAGTTGACTAATTATGGCTAAAGCGTAGCACTAAACGAAAACTACTAAGTACAACGACGATCACTATTTCAATTTCTCAACATTTCTTGGGGAAAAGTGAACTTTTTTTATTAAATATTCCAATGATGCTTGACAATTGTGAACAAATTTTGAATTCTAACAAGCTTTTACACCGTGAACAATTTTTGAAAAAAGTGATCACAATTTTGAAGTACATGAACAAATCTTTCAAATGCTAAACATTTATTGATTTTTTTTATATAAGATGAACATTTTTCACATATATATTGAACAATTTTGTAATATATGCTGAACAATATTTAAATACACATCATATTTGTGATATACAATGAACAATATTTAAATAAACATTGGACTTTTTTATTATATATGCTGAATTATTTTAAAATACAGAATGAACATTTTTTGAAATATGTTGCACATTTTCTTAATATAGGGTGAGCATTTCCTAAAATATAGAATGAATATTTATTGTATATAAAAGCCAAATGAACTTTGTATAATAAATAAATAAATAAATAAATAAATAAATAAGGAAACAGGAAAAATAGAAAAATAGAAACAAAAACAGAAAAGAAAAAAAATAAGAAGAAACAGCAGAGTGACCTTGGGCCAGCCAAAACTGGAGCGTCTGGTGGTCAGCCCAAACTTAGATTTGACGATTGCTAGTGTTAAATTTTATCTGCGGTTAACCTGAAAACAAAACTGCTCTTCCCATACTTGAGCTATGCCTTCCTTACTTTCTCACAAATATCGGCTGGCTGAGTTGGCCCGTGTTTCAGGAATCATATAGAAATAGATCAATATTGCCCATGCTCATAAATCATGCACAATATACTTCTGTTTCTAGCATCTAGCAGTAAAGTAAGAGTACGTTTTATTTACCTTTATTTTGCCAAAAAAAAAAGCGCCAATATGTCGGTAGCATCAATCATTCGACCTATTCCATTTGCTACATCATACTAACCCTGTAGGTAACAAAAGAGTATGGAGTAAGCTTAAAATTCAAGGAAAAAGAAAATAATAGATATGATATAACATGAGTCCTTAAAATCCAAACCAAAAATATTATTCATGTACAAAGAAATGTTTTTTCCACAGAAGCGGGATATTTAAAACCTATTCCAAGAAGGAACATTTTGTTTAGACTAAACAGTAAATAAATTGCTCAAAGATTACAATCAGAGATTAAAGTCTTACGCAGCTCACTAAGGACACCTGCAATAAAAAAATGATCTCCCTGATTTCTTGCGAGAGTCGCCAGTTCATGGGCCAATCAGTTCTAATTTCTTTTGATCAGCTGGATGTGATGTGATTCAAATGACTCAAAAACCTTTCAAATGTCACATATGATCGGAAACCAAGCTGATTTATTTGGGGTGTTTGCCTTCAGGTTATTGAATAAAATTGAACAGTCAATCTCCAGAATAACATGATGCATGTACATCTTCGATGGTGCATTCAGCCAATCAACACGGCAGCAGCTTCTGTCTCTTCAATTTCAGCTCACTCAGTACTGGATCATGCCACTGTGATCCCTGGCCGCCGCCTCTACCCAGTAGCGTCCTGTATAAGGTACTCCCTCCGTCCGAAAATACTTGTCCGAAGAATGGATGAATCTAGATGTATTTTAGTTTTAGATGCATTCATTTGTATCCATTTTCACGACAAGTATTTTTGGACGGAGGGAGTAGGAAAGAAGCATCAGTACGTCTTACAAACGTCTGGGACCTGTCAATGGGTCCTCAGATATGATCGACCCAAGGGATCCATCGCAGCTTTTCCATGTGGATCGCTTAGGGTGATTCAATCGGCCGAGGCCGCGGGGGCGTGGCACTGCTAGGTAAGTCAGTGTACGTACCTTAGATATCCCCACCCTTGGCTCTCCCTACCACCAACTAAATCCTCATCTCTGCGTGATGGATCTCAGAGTCGGTTGGAGGCGACCAAGCCATCCATGAGATAGGTAGCTGATGTGAGAGATGCATGGATTCGTAATACGAGGGAACACGCTGATGTCGGAGACGATGGGAGCGATGCCCCTGCAGGCCTGCACTGTCAATTTAGCGGAGGCGAGGGGAAGTCGTCCGAGAGCCGGCGGAGGCGTTGCTTCTGGGCACCAGGGTCTTCATGGAGATGGTCGGGGTTTGGCGCATCGATGCTGCTGGTAGCGGCGTTGTCCCGAGGCATCAACTTCTCATCTTGACGGAGGATCTGACCGCTTCCTCTGTTTCCGCCGGCGGCAGCTGGCTGTGCACCTGACGACGATCTGTAGCAGAGAAGCTCCATCCTATTCGGCCAGAGGAGACGATGGTGGGGCTGCACCGGATCGCGCCGGAGGGCTTGTGCCGGAGCGGTGTCTGGTAGGGCCCCTGCCGGTGTGGTGAGTCGCTCGTGGTTGGTGGCGACAGAGGCTGGAGGTAGCGTTTTTGGGGGGGTAATAATATATCGATGGAGGTAGCGATGATGGGGAAGCGTAACAGGCGAGCAGATCAACCGACGAGCTGCACCTTAATGGGCTTTTACACTGACGCATCTGTCATGGAAGACGAAAGCAATGCCCAGAGTTGAATCAGAAAATTTGTTGACAAATGAAAATACGTAATAATTGATGAGGTGGCACTATTGCTGAGATGGACATCTTGCATGTCAAGAGAAATAAGGTAGTGGGGATGAACTATTTAGGTATTATAGACTCGGCATGTTGGTTCGTGTCCGGCTGCGTGCCCTTACTTTTTGAGTGTGCTGTTTTTTTTAGGTTTATTTTAAGGAAACAACAGATGAATTAAATCTCAGCCGTCAATCTCTATAATTAACATAAAATCAAGGGATATAAATAGGTGACGTATGAAGAACCATGAAATCATCCGTTCTTTATTATTATTATTATTATTATTATTATTATATATATATATATATATATATATATATATTATATATATATGACACCTCTTTTGTACTCCCAAGAGTATGTACTCTCTAAGTGGATAAGGTAGCTAGAGGATATCCGATTATCCGTTAACCACGTCCGTACAAGAAGCAAAACAAACTAATTTATGTATGCATAACTACTGCCTATAGGCAAGGGCATGCAGCCGGTGCCTTAAGTTAAAAAATATTGGAAGCTTATCCTAGACGTCACGTTTTGCATATATCTTAGGTATTTTTGCATTGGTGAACAGTACTATATGGCATACATATGAACCATGCGCTAGGAATTGCACCTACAATTAACGAGTAGGTATATCTGAAACACAAGAAGAGCATAAATTAATATCTTTCCTCGGCATTTTCTAATGGAGTATATACAGACTTTTCCCCTGAAAAGGAGTATATGCTGCCATTTTTGAAGAGTATAAACTGCATATATATAAGGACTATATACTGATTGCTTTGACGGGTATATATTTTTCTAAAGTAGTATATAATGAATTTGTATTGAGAGAGTACATACTGAATTTGTTTTTGAAGGAATATATACTTTTTTTGTGAGGAGTATATACTGACATGACTTTGTATATACTGAATTTGTATTGAGAGAGTACATACTGAATTTGTTTGTGAAGGAATATATATATTTTTGTGAGGAGTATATACTGACATGACTTTGTATATACTGAATTTGTATTTAGAGTGTACGTACTGAATTTGTTTTTGATACTCCTAGAATATATAGAAAAATAGGTTAATACTCCTAGAATATACCACGTCATGTGTGAGGAGGCATATATTAATTTTCCTGAGAGAGTATATAGAACATTTGTATTTCAGAAGAAGTATATACATCATTTTAGATGAAGTATATACTGTAAAGATCCAAAGAAGTATATGTGGGCAAAAAAATGGAACTACATGTTAAGTAGTATATAGGTATTCAAAACCAAAGTAGTATATAGTATAACTGAACGGCAAACTGTACATTGTTCTTCATGCTTTTGATCCTGGGATCATATTCCCGGCCGACAAACATGGAACAAGCTAGTCTAGCTGATTCATTTGCCGTGCATGAATTCATTGAACAATTTTCGACACGCTATCGTCGGTCTTCACGTTGCCACCAGCCCACCGCACTAATCAATTGAGATGAGAGAACATATATAATCGCTGGTCTTGTTTCACCGGCATCACGGTCCCTCGTTGTCAAGCCACCGTTGGATGAATCTCGTTTTCGTGGTTGAGCCGCTGTCTGCATCCCGTCTCCGCCGTCGACCCGCTCAGCTCCTGACTTCACTGACCTGTAAAAAAACATAATATCATTATATCAATGGATGCAAGGAATTAACAATCATACGTACAAATTCTTTCATCACTTCTAGTCGCATGCATGCGTGGAGCCATTGCCCAGATCGATGCCGATTGGGAAAAAGATGTGTGCGATCCACTTCCTCTTTGGCCGCGCGAGGCCAACATGGCATGAGCGTATATATTTTCTGAATACACCTTGCATCTCGGATTTTCAGCAAGATAGAGTGAGCCCGAATCCCCCTATTTAGGCGGACATGCTAACATATTCTCAAAAAGAGGTTTGCACGAGATATTATCCTGTTTATATTTTAATTAAAAAATAACAAATTCTCAAGTGGTTGATGGGCCTCGAACCCCTCGTTGGTTACCCCAAGTGGAAGGTGTAAGATGCAGTAAGTAGAAGTGTTTTCCCCTAGCAAAGATGCCAAGGATCGAATCCCCGGAGACTCCTAGGTTCAACAAGTAGGTGTCAACTGCTAACGGCGCAATTAGCAACCAACGTGGACCTGCACACAGATACAAATAACTTTGCTCCCAACGAGTACAGAGAGGTTGTCAATCCCTCCGGCCTTGTAGTTCACAAAGGGTTAAAAGCAATGATAGTAGTGATAGATAGTTTTTGCAATAGTAGGTAAATAGCTAAAAGTAAATAGTGGATGTGATCAATGATGGTAAAATGGACCGGAGTCCCATGATGTTCACTAGTGATGTCTCTCTCCCAAAAGATGATAAAACAGCTATGTGAGGTAAACAAATTACAGCTGGGCAATTGACAGGACCACGAACGCAAACCAATGCTGACTACATTGCAAGAAAGGTTGAGGTTCAAAGCATGGGCGGTACGCCAAAGTAAGTAGACCGAAATCCATCAATATCTACTACTAATCATCCACCTTGAGATATCTATCCAGAACATCTCGCTGGTATTAAGTTGCGAGTCCCACCCATAGTGTAAACTCAATGCAACAGACAACTGCATTAAAAGAACTTTGCGTAAAGTAAACAATCCTTGCACCCGCGGGCACAAGCACCGTTGTTTTCCCCCTTGTGGCAACAGCACATCCCCTAGACTCATGTTTCTGTCACTCAAGCTAGTCATCGAGGGGCATGAACCCACAATCGAGCATAACGTTCCCTCTTGAAGTCACTACGTATTACTTGGCCAAAGCAATAAATAACAACGGAGAACATGCAAGAATTACTTATGAACATAAATATAAAAGAGGTAGATCAAATATATTACTCAAGATCAATCTGAACATAATCTCATAATCCATCGGATCCCAGCAAACTCATCATAGCAACAGCATAAGGATTACATATGTGCCTCGATCATGTAGGGCAGCTCACGAGGACTAATTAGTGAAGCACAAGAAGGGGAGGAGAACATCACATAGCTACTGGTCATGGACTCATGGTCCAAGGGAGACTACTCACAACTCATCCGGGAGGCGTCCATGGTGGTGGAGAAGCTCCCGGTGGTGATCCTCCCCTCCGGCAGGGTGCCGGGAAGAGTTCTCCTGGTGCTCCCGATCTTGGAAGCGGCGGCGGCGGCGGAACAGAGATGAGATCGCGAAAAAGAGTTCCCGTCTCGAGGGTTTCGGGAGACGCTTTAAATATATGCCAAAGGGGGGCGTCAGACGAGGCTCGGGGGGCCCAGGCGCCCCCCCCCCCCCGGCGCGGCCCAGGGGGGGGCGCGCCACCAGGGCGCCTGGGGCCCTGGTGGTCCCCCTCTGGCTGTGCTTCGGGTGCCTGGTAGTGATGGGCCTCGAACCCCTCGTTGGTTACCCCAAGTGGAAGGTGTAAGATGCAGTAAGTAGAAGTGTTTTCCCCTAGCAAAGATGCCAAGGATTGAATCCCCAGAGACTCCTAGGTTCAACAGGTAGGTGTCAACTGCTAACGGCGCAATTAGCAATCAACGTGGACCTGCACACAGATACAAATAACTTTGCTCCCAACGAGTACAGAGAGGTTGTCAATCTCTCCGGCCTTGTAGTTCACAAAGGGTTAAAAGCAATATGATAGTAGTGATAGATAGTGTTTTGCAATAGTAAGTAAATAGCGGAAAAGTAAATAGTGTATGTGATCAATGATGGTAATATGGACCGGAGTCTCATGATGTTCACTAGTGATGTCTCTCTCCCAAAAGACGATAAAACAGCTATGTGAGGTAAACAAATTACAGCTGGGCAATTGACAGGACCACGAACGCAAACCAATGCTGACTACATTGCAAGAAAGGTTGAGGTTCAAAGCATGGGCGGTACGCAAAAGTAAGTAGACCGAAATCCATCAATATCTACTACTAATCATCCACCTTGAGATATCTATCCAGAACATCTCGTTGGTATTAAGTTGCGAGTCCCACCCATAGTGTAAACTCAATGCAACAGACAACTGCATTAAAAGAACTTTGCGTAAAGTAAACAATCCTTGCACCCGCGGGCACAAGCACCGTTGTTTTCCCCCTTGTGGCAACAGCACATCCCCTAGACTCATGTTTCTGTCACTCAAGCCAGTCATCGAGGGGCATGAACCCACAATCGAGCATAACGTTCCCTCTTGGAGTCACTACCTACTACTCGGCCAAAGCAATAAATAACAACGGAGAACATGCAAGAATTACTTATGAACTAAAATATAAAAGAGGTGAATCAAATATATTACTCAAGATCAATCTGAACATAATCTCATAATCCATCGGATCCCAGCAAACTCAACATAGCAACAGCATAAGGATTACATAGGTGCCTTGATCATGTAGGGCAGCTCACGAGGACTAATTAGTGAAGCACAAGAACGGGAGGAGAACATCACATAGCTACTGGTCATGGACTCATGGTCCAAGGGAGACTACTCACGAGTCATCCGGGAGGCGTCCATGGTGGTGGAGAAGCTCCCGGTGGTGATCCTCCCCTCCGGCAGGGTGCCGGGAAGAGTTCTCCTGGTGCTCCCGATCTTGGAAGCGGCGGCGGCGGCGGAACAGAGATGGGATCGCGAAAAGAGTTCTTGTTATGAGGGTTTCGTAGGGTCCTTTAAATATATGCCAAAGTAGGGCACCGGGGGAGCCTCGGGGGGCCCAGGCGTCCCCCCGGCGCGGCCCAGGGGGGGGCGCGCCCACAGGGCGCCTGGAGCCCCTGTGCCCCCCCCCCCCAAGGCTGCCCTTCGGACGCAGTGTTGTTTCCGGATCGCTGATTTTTTATATAATTTTTCTGGATTTTTCTGGGCAGTTCTCGGAACGTGAAAACCTGAAATACAAAAACAGCCGAAAACAGAAACTGGCACTGGGGTGCACTGGATTAGTAAGTTAGTCCAAATATGATCAAAAGTGTATGTAAGTGTATGAATATCATAGCAATATCACCCAAAAGTGGCATGGAGCAAGCAGAAATTATAGATACGTTTTGGACGTATCAACATCCCCAAGCTTAATTCCTGCTCGTCCTCGAGTAGGTAAATGATAACAAGAATAATTTCTGTGGTGACATGCTATTAACCATATAGGACTTTCTCATAGTCATATGACAAAAGCTTACTGAGACAATGATTCTATAGTAATTAAGTTGTCTCAAGAGAAAATCACAAATGACTGAAAGTTTTACAACATGAAACTGAAACATCAAAAAGATTTGCAATGAACATGATGTGCAAATATGACAAAGTGATATCTAGCTTGCCCCCTTTAGTGATGCATAAATGCAAGGGCACCTTCAAGGTTTAAGTGATGACTAGATACAATCATTTCAGAATAAACGATATCACAATCATGCAAAAGACAATGCTACTTTGGGACAATGCACATTACACTCAGAATGACAATCATGCTCTCAGTAGTTGGTGCTTCAATATAAAGGTAAAAGAAAGGTTAAATGCTAAAGCTTTTTATTTTGAAAACATGGAAGCAATTGTGTCAACGGTAGTAGTACTTCATATGTGTCATGCATAAAACATCCTATAAGTTGCAAGCCTCATGCATCGTATACCAATAGTGCTCGCTCCTTGTCCTAATTAGCTCGGATCCCCATGGGTTATCATTGCATTACATATGTTTTAACCAAGTGTCACAAAGGGGTACCTCTATGCCACCTGTACAAAGGTCCAAGGAGATAGATCGCATTTGATTTCTCGTTTTTGATAGATCTCAACTTGAGGACATCCATACCGGGACAACATAGAAAATAGATGATGGACTCCTCTTTAATGCATAAGCATATTCTCATGAGAGATTGAGGATTAAGGTCCAAGCTAAAACTTCCACCATGATGCATGGCTTTGGTTGGCGGCCCAATGTTCTTCTCTAACAATATGCATATTAATTCAACCCACGGTAAATCACCCTTACTTCAGACAAGACGAACATGCATAGCAACTCACATGATATTCAACAAAAATGTGACAGTTGATGGCGTCTCCAGAAACATGGTTACCGCTCAGCAAGCAACTTATAAGAAATAAGATACATAAGCAACATATTCTTTACCACAATAGTTTTTAGGCTACTTTCCCATGAGCTATGTATTGCATGGTTAGTTTGCTTAGTACAGGTGGAGGTTAGCAAGAAGACTGGGAGCGACCAACTAAGAGAGCAATGACAGTCATAATCATGCAGAGCGACAAAGCAGTATTGAATCAGGCATGGCAGTTATATCGCTACTTAGAAATAAAAGATCATTAAGGCTTGACAGACTTTCTTTACAGTCTTAAATATGCGTGAGCATACGCCAAGTCAATCAAAATAAATTCTCGAAGGAAGATATTACTAAACCATACCACATCATAGGCAAACAAACCAAGTTGGTACTCCAATAACACATTGGGAACCCCCCCAGCTATTTGAGATTAACCAAAAGAAAACCTGAACTACTAAGCACCATCATGAAAGTAGCATCTTTATCATAGACACATTAACCAGTGCAACAGAAGCAAACTCTCTTAATAAGGTGAGCATGGTAATTAAAGAGAGTTCAAGCAACCAACTAAACAAAAGCTCTTTGAAAAGATAGGCATGAATACTAAGAGCAGAGCATGATAGTAGCTATTAAAAGACAAAGAACACACACAGCATAGATAGACATGAAAATTCTATGTTATGTTCTAGGTAGAGGTGGAGCGTGTTTCTCTCCCACATAAAGGAATGCTGAGTTCCGACTCGTTATGAAAAACTAAAAAGAAAACTAAAAGCAAGACGCTCCAAGCATAGCACATAACACATGAAGTGATAAAAATATAGCGAAACGAAAGACGAACTGATAATGTTGATGGAGAAGGGGATGCACGGGGGCATCCCCAAGCTTAGACGCTTGAGTCTCCTTGAATATTTCTTGGGGGTGCACGGGGGCATCCCCAAGCTTGAGCGCTTGACACTCCTGAATCTTTTATCATCTTCCCTCGCACACTTGAAAACTCCCTTCATGCACAACTCATCATAATCTGATTAGCGAGGTTAGTACCCTTAATAAAATAATTATACCTTGATGGAAATAAGGATATTCTTGAAGGTATACTGTTTCTCAAGATTGCCAAAAGGTTTTTGCAAAGAAAAAGCAAGTTCTTAATTTGCAAAGTGAAGGTAAGGCAAAACAGGACAGAATCTGTGAAAAATAGAACAGCAGGCAGTAATTGACCTGTTCGGGATACTTCTGCAACTCAAATCAAAAAACTCAGAACTGACACACGAAAGACAATTATATAGAGAACGCTGTCGAAAAAATTCAGACCAAAAAGATGATCTGATGATTTTATACGAATTTTTATATCCAAGGACAGAATCTGTTTCCTGTACAGCACCTCACAACTTTTGAACTTTCTAGCAATCAGAGGCTATACTTGGCACAAATATGAAAAGCAAAGATACAATGATGATGCTACAGCAGTAAACAACATCAAGACACAACAAAAGCAAAAAAAATATTCATGTGGGCTGCCTCCCAAAAGCGCTTTTTTATGCCTTTAAGCTAGGCATAATGCATAGATCAAGTTTTATCAAGAGTAAAAAAATAGCTAGCCCGTACAACGGACTCAAGAGGTAACTTGACCTTCTTACGAGGGAAGTGTTCCATCCCTTTCTTGAGAGGAAACTGAAATTTTATATTACCCTCTTTCATGTCAATGACAGCACCAACGGTGCGCAAAAAGGGACGTCCCAAAATAATTGGACAAGAAGGATCACATTCAATATCCATAATAGTGAAATCAACGGGCACATAATTATCATTGACAACAATAAGAACATCATCGATCCTCCCCAAAGGTTTCTGTATGGAAGAATCAACGAGACGAACATCAAAAGAACAAGAATCATAAGGTTTTAATTTAAGCATATCATAAATTCTTTTGGGCATAACAGAGGTACTAGCACCAACATCACATAATGCATAACAAGAGAAGTCATTCAAATAAATTTTTATCATAGGATCCCAACCATCTTCTAGCTTTCTAGGTATGGAGGCTTCTACTCTGAGTTTCTCCTCCCTAGCTTTGATGAGAGCATTAGTGATATGCTCTGTGAAGGCAAGGTTAAGCGTGCTAGTGCGGGGATCTCTAGACATCTTGTAAAGGAAATCAATAACTTCTGTAAGAGTGCAATTATCAAAATCAAGGTTACGAGCATCAAGTAAAGTGGTAGTGGTGTCCTTAAGGTTCACTTGGTTGGTAGTTTCTATAGCATCACCATTAATGGGTCCATTGGGACCAGGAGTACATTGGGTGCTAAGAGTGCGAACATCCTCAATAACTTGGATAGTAGCAACAGTGTGGTGGGTAGGAAGGTTCTTAATTCTTTCCTCTTCCTCCCTTAGGGATGCAACCACTTCGGGTTTAGCTGCCATTTGGTTTATCAAAGTGGCCTGTGTGTGGGACATATTAGAAACTTGGGTCTCAGTGATAGTGAGTCTAGTCTGGAGGTTAGAAATCTCAATATTTATGTTCTCTAATCGTCTACTAATGTCTTTCAAGATAGCAGTATGCTCATTTAATTGCCTCGAGAAGGTTTTGTTTTGTTCATATTGGGTGTGCATGTAGTTCTTAGTGGCCTCCTCTATTTCTACCAGTTTCTCATAGCCAGACAAGTCTCTATCTTTTTGGAAGGAGTTCTTGATGTTAGGATAAGCATTGTGGTTTCCATAGGAATTGGAGGGGAACATTCTAGAATTACTACCAAAGTTACTCCTATAAGCATCGGCAATCACAGAATCCAAAGGATCATAACGAGGATCAACAGAAGATTGCTTCGAAAGTAGAGACATGATCAAGTCAGCTTTTTCATTAAGGGAGGAAATCTCCTCGACAGAGTTTACCTTCCTACCTGTTGGAGCGCGTTCGGTGTGCCATTGGGAATAGTTGGTCATCATCTCATCGAGAAGCTTTGTGGCAGCACCAAGTGTAGTTGACATAAAGGTTCCTCCCGCGGCCGAATCTAACAAGTTCCGCGAGGTAAAGTTCAAGCCTGCATAAAAAGTTTGGATAACCATCCAAGTAGTCAAACCGTGAGTAGGGCAGTTCTTGATAAGAGACTTCATACGTTCCCAAGCTTGGGCAACGTGTTCATTATCCAATTGTTTAAAATTCATGATGTTACTTCTAAGTTGGATAATTTTAGCAGGTGGATATTATTTTCCAATAAAAGCATCTTTACACTTGTCCCAAGAATCTATGCTATTTCTAGGCAAAGACTGAAACCAAATTTTAGCTCCTCCTCTCAAGGAGAAAGGAAAAAGCTTAAGCTTAACAATATTACCATCTATTTCTTGGTACTTTTGCATATCACAAAGTTCAACAAAGTTGTTCAAGTGTAAAGCAGCATCATCTCCAGCACCGGAGAATTGTTCTCTCATGACTAAGTTAAGTAAAGCAGGTTTAATTTCATATGAAGGTGCTGAAGTGGCAGGTGTAGTGATAGGTGTGCTGATAAAGTCATCGTTGTTGTGACTAGTGAAGTCACACAACTTGGTGTTCTCGGTGGAACCCATAGTAGCAAGCAAGCAAGATAACTATTTTTTTGATTTTCGATAAAAGGAACTAAAGCAAAAATGAAAGGTAAACTAACAAGACTAAAAAGCAAAGGTAAAAGATAGCATGCAACTCCCCTATCCTGAAGAGTGGAGCCCCGGCAACGGCGCCAGAAATACTCCTTGATGGGCCTCGAACCCCTCGTTGGTTACCTCAAGTGGAAGGTGTAAGATGCAGTAAGTAGAAGTGTTTTCCCCTAGCAAAGATGCCAAGGATCGAATCCCCAGAGACTACTAGGTTCAACAAGTAGGTGTCAACTGCTAACGGCGCAATTAGCAATCAATGTGGACCTGCACACAGATACAAATAACTTTGCTCCCAACGAGTACAGAGAGGTTGTCAATCCCTCCGGCCTTGTAGTTCACAAAGGGTTAAAAGCAATGATAGTAGTGATAGATAGTTTTTGCAATAGTAGGTAAATAGCTAAAAGTAAATAGTGGATGTGATCAATGATGGTAAAATGGACCGGAGTCTCATGATGTTCACTAGTGATGTCTCTCTCCCAAAAGACGATAAAACAGCTATGTGGGGTAAATAAATTACAGCTGGGCAATTGACAGGACCACGAACGCAAACCAATGTTGACTACATTGCAAGAAAGGTTGAGGTTCAAAGCATGGGCGGTACGCCAAAGTAAGTAGACTGAAATCCATCAATATCTACTACTAATCATCCACCTTGAGATATCTATCCAGAACATCTCGCTGGTATTAAGTTGCGAGTCCCACCCATAGTGTAAACTCAATGCAACAGACAACTGCATTAAAAGAACTTTGCGTAAAGTAAACAATCCTTGCACCCGCGGGCACAAGCACCGTTGTTTTCCCCCTTGTGGCAACAGCACATCCCCTAGACTCATGTTTCTGTCACTCAAGCTAGTCATCGAGGGGCATGAACCCACAATCGAGCATAACGTTCCCTCTTGGAGTCACTACCTACTACTCGGCCAAAGCAATAAATAACAACGGAGAACATGCAGGAATTACTTATGAACTAAAATATAAAAGAGGTGAATCAAATATATTACTCAAGATCAATCTGAACATAATCTCATAATCCATCGGATCCCAGCAAACTCAACGTAGCAACAGCATAAGGATTACATAGATGCCTCGATCATGTAGGGCAGCTCACGAGGACTAATTAGTGAAGCACAAGAACGGGAGGAGAACATCACATAGCTACTGGTCATGGACTCATGGTCCAAGGAAGACTACTCACGAGTCATCCGGGAGGCGTCCATGGTGGTGGAGAAGCTCCCGGTGGTGATCCTCCCCTCCGGCAGGGTGCCGGGAAGAGTTCTCCTGATGCTCCCGATCTAGGAAGCGGCGGCGGCGGCGGAACAGAGATGGGATCACGAAAAGAGTTCCTGTTCTGAGGGTTTCGGATGGTCCTTTAAATATATGCCAAAGTAGGCCACCGGAGGAGCCTCGGGGGGCCCAGGCGCCCCCCC